>CM039674.1:366276706-367500011 GCA_022496015.1 Hordeum marinum | reverse complement strand
TAGGTACTTGGAAGAACTTCATTCCACAAGATTGCCATCAACTCCAATCATAAGCAATCTTGTCATTACCAAGTATCCACAACCCCTCTTGATGATGGAAGGAAGAATACAACAAAAACATATCCTTGACATATACTTGATTTTAATTGCAAAATCTATAAGTGGTATCATGTCAATAGGATATATCCATTGCTCTTCCTTGCATGACTAACCTTTGTAGGTGACTAGTGCAATAGAATGAGAAGGATTCCTCCAAACTCAAGATGATCTTCATCAACCTCGAGCATCCTGAACAAGTTCACCTACGAGCAACGTCATCAACATCACTCAAAGGTAGGTACTCATATCCTTGAAAAGGCCTTACTCCAAGTCATGGGCTAAAGCAACTCAAGAGATATGAAGACATCAAAATTCTTAATCGAAAAATGGTAACCCCATTTTCAGCTTAAACGATGAGTATGACCTAGGATCAAGTATCTTGCTTGGCTCCTAAGTCAATATAATCTAATATAGGTTACCTAGTCACCGCCCATCAGTTAGTTAAGAATCTTGTGTGGTTTGCTCTCTCATTGCATGATTTCTCGTAACCACTCAAATCTTATCTATTTGGTAAACTTTGTAAATGATTTGCGCTTTTCTTTGAAAAAAATTTATTTGTCTCTCTGAAAACAGAAACTTGGTTTACCATTCAGAGTCACCGACTTAGAATCTCGGTCCTACCGAACTTGTAGATGAGCTGCACTACATAAACTCGGTATCACTAATTTATCCATCTTGGAGTCACCGATTTTCCTTGTGTACAAATTTTATGTTTTCCTGATATAGTTTACTTTGTTTTATGTTCACAAGATAATCTTGTTCTTTCTATGATCCCTTCTTTAAAAAAATTAGGGGGAGAAGAACAAACAACTCTTAGGGGGATAAATTCATTATTCAAGGATCCCTAGCTCCAAGGGGAAGAAACCTCACATTTGCCAAAGGGAGAGAATCTACATTCAATGGTTCCCTTAGTCTTTACATGAACCCTACTTTCAATGACCCTCGATCTCCATGATCCCTACCTTGTCAATGATCCCTGTCACTACTCCCAAGTTTGACCTTTTTGGTAATTTATGCCAAAGGGGGAGAATATATCAAAGCTTCATGATAAAGGGAGAGCCACATGCTTATGCAAGGGGGGAGATATGATTTAGGGGGAGAGGAAAACATCAAAAGTTCACACTTATATAATCAAGGAGAAGAACGACAATGTAGGAGGAGAAAACCACTTTTAGAGAAGTCTCAAGTAATCCTTTGATATCTTACTTTTCTCACCCTATCCAATCCCAATATCTACATGCTGAGATTCAAGGGTAGAGGATGAACTACTACTTTCATATCTAAAGGGGACAAAGTTCTAAAGAATTTACACCAAAGGGGGAGACATTAATCTTAAGGATTATCATACTTTATATGTTCCCCATATCTTGGTATCTTTGAGTTCCATTTTCTTTTTCTTAGTATAATACACTTGTGTTTCCTAACATTGTTTTCTCAAGTGTGTCTCTACTACTAGAATGCTCAAGAACTCAAGGTAAGTATATGCATCATATCTTTGATCAATATGATATTTTGCTTCTTGCACATATTCTTTGCAAGAGTGAAGTTTTGATCAAGGATATATTTCTCATTCACATATATTGATGCATATGGCCAAGATACACATGACTCTTATATCCCTTTCGTCCATATGTGTGTCCATGCATTCCAAAGAAAATATCCTTTAAAGGACTACACACATTTAGGCGGAGCAAATCTAGGTCATGTGTTTCGCAAAGTCTTCATTGCATCCATGCATATCTTTAATTGAAGCTTTGATTGTATGTTGTCATCAATTACCAAAAAGGGGGAGATTGAAAGCACAATATGCTCCCTTGGTGGTTTTGATAATTCATGATGACATACATTGTCTCTTGGACTAACACCTCTATCTAGTATATTTCAGATAATAGTCCATGAAGATTTGTGCTGGCAAAAAGTTTGAGGAGATTGTGGAATTACCCAAGATTCAAGGAAATAGGTTGGCCAAACTTCAAGCAACAGGACCCTACATTTTACATTTGTGAGAAATCACTTTTAGTGTATAGGAAAGCCAATACTATTAAAAGGGGGTCAAGTTTTGATGGTGAACAATATGCTCAAATGTGCACAAGTGACAGTCACCAAAACATCCACATACTCTCCCACCAAAGTCTATCCTAAGCCAAACATGACAAACTGATGCAACCAACTTTCCCATCCCGGTGCCACCAAGTTCCAAACCCTAGATAGACTCAGACAAACCCTAACACTTCGGTGCAGCCGACACTGCACTCGGTGCCATCGAGTTGGGTTGCCAACTTCCTGTTACGCAAATTCTCATTTTCGATCCGACCGAAAATGGTGAGTCGGCATCACCGATTTTGGTAATTCTGACCGTTGGTCACCTTGTCGGTGCAACCGAGAGTTGTATATCGGTCCATCCGAGATTCAAAAGTTTCCACTTTTTGTCACTTCGGTACCACCGAGTTTTACACTTTGGTGTCACCGAGTCTGACTTATTGTGTGTAACGGTTGGATTTTTGGGGATGCCTATATATACCCCTTCACCACCACCCACTCGAGAGAGAAGCACTCAGAACTATTCCATACCTATCCTACTCAGTTTTCTGAGAGAGAACCACCTACCCTTGTGTTGAGGTCAAGATCTTCCACTCCAACCATATGGATCTTGATTTCTAGCCTCCCCAAGTTGCTTTCCACCAGTCCCATCTCATCTACAAAGCCAGATCTGTGTGAGAGAGATTGTGTGTTGAGGAGTCTATCATCTTGAAGCACAAGAGCAAGGAGTTCATCGTCATTACCGAGCCTATTACCTTTTGGAGGGTGGTGCCTCCTAGATTGGTTAGGTGTCACTTGGGAGCCTCCTACTTCATGTCGTGGAGTGAACCAATACGTTTGTAAGGGCAAGGAGATCGCCTACTTCGTGAAGATCTACCCATGGTGAGGCTAGACCTTCGTGGACGGAAGCCACATGAAATAGTCAATGTTGCTTCTTCGTGGAACCCTCCGTGGGTAGATCCCTCCGTGGATTCTAGCGACCATTACCCTCCTTGGGTTGAAGACTCCATGAACGTGGACGTACGATAGCACCACCTATCGGAACCATGGAAAAATCCTTGCGTCTCCTACTGTGTATGATGTTCCTAACCCATCTCTTTACTTACATGTGCAATGTCTTTACTTTCCGCTGCCATACTTGTAGACATGCATGTGTAGGGCTGTTAGACTATCTAGATTTGTTAAATCTATTAAAATCTGCCAACCAATCAACTTGGGAAAAGGTTAGGTTTTAAATTTCTGCTAGTAGTCTATTCACCCCCCTCTAGACACGCCTCTCTTGATCCTACATCGTCCACGGCCTCCGGGTCGCCAAGGAGATCGACATCAGGTGCATCCTGTGCTTCGGCGACTCCGACCTCGTGGTGCAGCAGGTCTCTGGTGAATGGGTCGCCAGGGATGCCAACATGGCCAGCTACCGCTTCCTCGTACAGCAAATCATCGGCTCCTTCGAGGGATGTGAGTTCCACCACATCCCGTGGGCGGACAACGAGGCGGCCGAAACACTGGCGAAGATCGGCTCCACCCGGCAGGCCATCCCAGCCGGTGTCTCCCTTGAGCGGTTGCTTAGACCATCGATCAAGCCTTCCCTGGAGTCGGAGTGCATCTTCGTACCGGCCGACGTTGTCGGCCCATCGGCGGTTTCGACTGCTCCCTCGGCATCTTTGCCCCCGGCTCCTTTGACCTCGACTGCTTTGCCGGTGCCGGCTTAGGCGATCCAGCTAGCTGCATCCGAGGCAGCTGGCTCCGACACCACGACAGTCATGATGGTAGTCGACGCCCCTCCTGCCGCCCCAAATTGGGGACTAGTGAGCCGGCCTTGGGGGCTGGTGAGCCGGTCCCGGTGGACTGATCACCCAGGCCCGGGGGCTCCCGAGCTGGCCCCTGTCTCAGCTCCCTCGTGGGCCCAACCCATCTTGGCTTTCCTTCTACGCGGCGAGCTCCCTCCAGACGAGGCCACAGCAAGACAAATCTAGCACCGGGCCTCAGCCTACAACATCATCAACCGCGAGCTCGTCCACTTCAGCACCACCGACGTCTTTCAACTGTGCGTCGAGTCAGAAAAGGGCCAGGAGATCCTCGTCAACATCCACTATGACGAGTGCGGGCATCATGCCGCCTCTAGAACCTTGGTGGCCAAGGCTTTCCATCATGGTTTCTACTGGCCGACCGCCTTAGAGGAGGCCAAGAAATTGGTCGATGAATGCGAAGGCTGCCAGCGCTTCAGCATGCAAAGCCACCTGTCGGCTTCGGCCCTCTAGACCATCCCCCTCTCATGGCCCTTCGCCGTTTGGGGGCTGGACATGATGGGACCCTTCAAAACTGCACGAGGCGGCATGACACATCTATTGGTGGCCATCGACCAATTCACCAAGTGGATCGAGGCCAGGCTGATCAAGAAGCTGGATGGCCCCACGACCGTCCGGTTCATCGATGACATCACAGTTCGCTATGGCGTCCCCCACAGCATCATCAACGACAATGACACGAACTTCGCCAAGGGCGCGCTTGCGTGTTTCTGCTCTAAGTAGGGCATCCGGCTCAACCTGGCGTCCATCGCTCACCCACAGTCAAACGGCCAGGTCGAGAGGGCGAATGGCCTAATCCTATCCGGCATCAAGCCCCGGCTCGTAACGCCGTTGGTGATGTCAGTCGGCTGTTGGGTCGACGAGCCGCCGGCTATCCTTTGGAGCCTCAGGACCACTCCCAACCAATCAACCGGCTACACACCCTTCTTCCTTGTATACGGGTACGAGGCGATCATTCCCAACGACATCGAGTTTGACTCGCCTCGGGTCGCCCTATACATGGAGAAGGATGCAAAGGAGGCGAGAGAGGACGCTATCGACCTACTCAAAGAAGCCCGCGAACTGGCCTTGAGCCGGATGGCCATCTATCAGCAGAAGCTTCGACACTACCACAACAAGCGGATCCGGCCGCTCTCCTTCCATGAAGGGGACCTGGTGCTCAGGCGGATCCAGTGGACAGCCGGCCAGCACAAGCTGTCCTCCCCATGGGAGGGGCCGTTCATCGTCAGCAAGGCGCTGCACAACGACGCGTACTACCTGATAGACGCCCAGAAGCTGCAGAAGCGCAAGAGAGATGCCTCCGGTGAGGAGACCGAGCACCCGTGGAACGTGGCGCTCCTCCGCCCGTTTTATTGCTGAAAAAACCTAGTGTATGTATGTATCTTCCCCTCTTCGAAGCTTATGAATGCAATGGGTGCCCCAGGCCGGCTCTTGTGGCGCTGAGTTTCCGGGAAGCGTCCTAAATAAGAAAGGGAAGAATGAGAAGAGGGCAACTCAATGACAAGAAGAAAGTAGCCGGCTAAAAAAGAAAAACTAGTACTTATGCTCAAAGGAGTCGTCTAGCTCGACGGCGAAGTGGAGCGAGGAGTCTCGCTCTGACACCAGTGCCGCCTCCGCCTCGGTGACGGAAACTCTGCACTCCTCGAGCTCCCTCTCGAGGTGGGTCACCTTGTTTTGGAGGGCGGCGGTCTGTTGGGCGGCGTCAGTCGCTTCCTTGACGGCCTTCTCCTTGGCCGTCACCTCCCACGCCACGTCCACTCTCAAGCGGTCTTGGGCCGCTTGCCCATCCACTAGCAGGGCACCCAGCCGGTCCCTCTCCTGGGTGACCGCTTGGACGCTCTGTGCCAGCCAGTCCCGCTTGGAGACCGCCCCGGTTTTCTCCTCTCGGAGGGTGGTCATCTCCCCTGCGAAGCAAAACCGGCATCAGCCAGACATTCTAGGCCCGTCCTGGCTGCCGAGCAGCTGGCCGGGCTCCCGAGGGCTACACACCCCCCACAAGACCAAACATACCTCACACCCTCGCCAGCTCCTCCTCCAACCGGTATAAGCCATGCTTGCCATGGTTGCGGATGGAGACCGCCTTGTCGAAAAGCTCCTGCCCCTGGGCATTCCCCGCCTGCTACAAGGGGTCAAAATCAGAAGGCACACAAGGAGGTCCAGCCCGGCTGCCCCGCATCCGGTCAACTAGCCTGCATCTCAGGGGATACACCCAGTGGGTGTGCTCGTTTGCCCCCACTGAAAATTTCAACAATGACAGGCGATGCTTACCTCCACGCACCGCAGGGTGTTGTCTGCCGCCTCCGCGAACCGGGCCAACTCCTACTGGCACCGCTCCAGGATGCTGCCCAGCTCCCCGAGCGTGGCGACCGGGCCGCCTGCCAGGGAGTCGGAAGGATAGGGACGCGCGACAGCGCCTCCCACTCCCGAATCACATCTAGCATGGACCTTCGGGTCTGGCCATCGTCACGACCGGTCCCGACATTCGTCATGGTGCCGGCTGACGGCGAAGGATTGATGACGGCGAGGACATGGGAGTCAGTCCCCGGTTGCCCCTCTCTCGGTGTTGGTGTTGTCTCCTCCTCCTGCCGGCTCGACACGACGACCGCGACGGATGGTGCCTCCATCTCCACGGCCGGCGCCTCCGGCACGTCGACCCAGGCCGGCTCGGACGCGGGTGGCGTCACGTCTGGCACCATCTGCTGGGTCTCCTGAAGGGCCGACTCTGTAGCCGCCGCCCCCGGTCGGGCTGCCTCCTTCGCAGACGGGGGCACGACCGGCTCCATGGCCGCTCCTCGCGGCTTGCTCGACGGGGGCCTCGACATGTGAGTCGGTTCTGCCGTAGGGTCGGATGCTCGCGTGGGGTCCATGGACCTCCTCCGCCTCTCCTCGCTCGAGGTCCTGGAGCGAAAGGACCCGCCTTGGGCTCCAGACTTCAAGGCCCACAGCTCCACGAGCCTCCTCTTCTCCTCGTGCTGTGTGGCCGCGTGCTCGCGAGCCAACCGGCTGGCGGCTTCCGCCGGGTCGACCATCGACTCCATGTCGTGGAGTTCGATGGGTCCCTAAAGCGCATAGGGTTCAAACACCCGCCAACCCACAACTAGGAAAGGAAGCCATGCAAGAAGAAGGTCACTTACTCGGTAACGACGAGCAGAACCCGCCTGGCATGCGCCGGTGGCTTCGGCACGGTCGCCTTCACCTGCTTGCGGGCAGGCGGCGGGGCCGTCGGCTCGTCCTGAGCGGGCCTCTTCCCCTGGCTGGTGGCTCCGGCCGTCGGGGCATGAGCCGACCTCTTCCCCCAGCTGGTGGCTCCGACCGTCGGAGCATGAGCCGGCCGCTCCTCGATCCGACCGTGTCGGCCCTGCTGAACTGAGGGGGAGGTGCGTTCAAGTTCCGAACATCATCATCATCATCATCATCATCATCATCATCATCGGTCCAATCCCTGGTCGTGGGGCCAGGAGGATACTCACCGGCTGCGCCGGACCCTCCGACTGCGCTGGGCCCGCCAGCTCCCGGGTCGGCCGCCTCCTCGGCCTCCCCTGAGGAATCGACCACCTCTTCGGGCAGGCCACACTACTCGTAGTCCTCAGAGTCGGAATGGTCGTGTTCCGCCTCGAAGATCTCGGGGTGCGGGCCATCCGGTGTGTTCTGTCACACGAACAACTATGGTCAGCACAGAAAAGTAAGATCGGGCGCCGGTTGGAGGGGTTTGAACAAAAAGGGTCGTGTCGACGAAACGTACCAGGGGTGCTCGGTGGTGACGGTCGTACGGCTCCTTGCCGAAGGTCCACGATGCCGACACCAACTTGAAGGTCGTGATGGCATTTACCCGCCTCGCCACCTGAGCTGGCGTCAGGTCGACGGTCGTTAGCCGACAGGGGTCCCGATGGCCGGACATGTCGCAGATCCGATGCGGCCTCATCTGGAGAGGCAGCACCCGGCGCGCGATGAAGGCCGCCACCAGATCGGAGGCGACCATCCCCTCCTCGGTCCTCATCTCCACCAGCCGGCCGAGCTCTACGAGAGTTGTTCCGCGTGGGGCAGTCCCCGACCAGTTCACCCCAGAGGACGGAGCATTGACATACTCCGACAGCCGGATGTAATCCCGCTGCGGGTTGCGTTCTTCATGTAGAAGAATGTCCGGTGCCAGTCCTTGACGGAGTCGATGAGGTTGAAGTGCGGGAAGAGCGAATCGCGACAACAAACCGTCGTGCCTCCGTAGGTGAACGACTCCTAGCACTTTTCGGCGCCTTGAGTTAGAACAACGCCTTGAATAAGTCCATGAAGGGGAGCATCCCCAAGTAACCCTCGCACGGTGTCACGAAGCCCGCAATGTAGAGAATGACATTGGGGGCGAGGTGATGCGGTTGGAGGTCGAAGGTGTCCATCATGAGACGGAAGAAGTGGCTCACCGGAAGCCCGAAGCCATTGGAGAAGTGGCAAGAGAAGACGATGAACTCCCCATCCTGTGGCTTGGGCACCACCTCATCGCCCGGTGCGCGAGCGGTCACGCGCTCCATCGGCGGCAGCATGCGCGCACGTCGGAGCTCCGCGATGGTGGCCTCCGTGATCACGAAGTCGGCCTAGCTCCTCGAGGTCCCTTCGGCCATCGCGACGGCGGGGCTGCACGGAAGGGTGTGCGAGCAGGGTCGCGAGCGAGAAGAGCGGCAACACGCGAGAGAGCGGAGAAGACGAAAGAAAGGTGGAAAAGGGGGAAAATGGGGCGTGGGTGCTTCCGCCCATTGCCCTCCCTCCCCTTATAAATGGGAACGTCACGACCGGGGGATGTGGGGATTAACTGCACCCACTTCCCCAAAATCTCCGCACGCGCATGGGCGTCCTGGGCTGTAACCACCGCATCAGGGCGCAGAAGATCTCTGCTTGCGTCCCGAGGCCTAGCGGGCTAGGCCCAGGGCGATGTCCCGTCTGCCCGCGTGCGTGGGACCCATGACATCATTACTCACTACGTGGCGCGCTGTGGGCCGGCCCGGGTCCCGGGGCGGCGCTTCTGGACCCGAGACGTCGGGAGCGGCCGCCGACCCGGTCGGCTATTCGGCGTCGCGCCGGAGGCGGGTACCGCTAGGGGGAAGCCGTCGGCTCCCCTCCGTCTGGTAGACGCAGGCCCCCGGCGGCTTCGGGGACTACTGACGGGGTTATTACCCCTGGGTAGGCCAAAGCAATGGGGTTCTCTCCCCCGCTTCAAGAAAAAGGACGTGTTCGGCTACTTCCCGGCTGGCTGGTGCGCAACCAACAGGCGCGTTGCCGGCTAGATCGAGGGCAACTACTCGAGGAGCCGGCTCGGCTTCTGGCCGGGTGAACGCGGTCGGCTGTCTGTGGTTCGCCTCCTCCATTGACCCTTAGGCGGACAAGCTCCTGTCACATCCCCCTGCATGCAGGTACGGTGACACGAGAGGACCCCCACGACGGGCACCAATGTAGCCACAGTGATCGCTGACGCGCGGGTGCGCGTGGCTACAATTCGGCCGGTCGTACCACTAACCTTGGCCGACCACGACCGGGCGGGGCAATAGTGCCTGCATGCCCCCGCCCACTCGATTACCTGCTCCAGCATGGCTACAGTGCAGCCAACCGTACCGGAGACTTCGGCCGGCTAGCGCAAGACGATGCCGCTCGGGTGCCCCGTGCCATAGCAGGTGGATGCGGGCCAATCGCAGAGCCGGGTGGACCGCGTAGTCGGTGGGCCCTATGGACGACGAGACGGCTCACGAGGTGGGACCCCCTGGCCGGCCGGAGAGGCTGCCAGCCGGGTCCCCCCATTCTATACCCCAAGAATATTGTAGGCCGGGGGGTGGCCAATAAACCCCCTTGAGCCCCCCCCCCCCCCCCGCAAGGGGGACGAGGAGTCTTATGCACACACACACCCACGGGACTCTTCCCACATATCCACCTTCGTAGCGGAGGAAGGCAGGCCGACTACTGTTGGGGAACGTCGCATGGGAAACAAAAAATTTCCTACGCACACGCAAACCTATCCATGGTGATGAGCATCTACGAGAGGGAGAGTGGATCTACGTACCCTTGTAGATCGCTAAGCGGGAAGCATTAAGAAACGCGGTTGGTGTAGTCGAACTTCTTCGCGATCCAAATCGCCGAGCGTCCCGCGATCCAATCACGAACCGTCCCGCGAACACATCATGATCCGTCCCTCGAACTCATCACGATCTGTCTCACGATCTTGATCACGATATGTACCATGAACTCATCACGATCTGTTCCGTGATCACATCACGAACCGTCTCGCGATCTCGATCACGGTCCTTCCGATCTAGCGCCGAACGGACGGCACCTCCGCATTCAGCACACGTGCAGCTTGATGACGATCTCCACCATCTCGATCCAGCGAGAGGAGGTGGAGAGGAGAGAGAGTTCACCGGCAGCGTGACGGCGCTCCGGTGATGGTGGTGGAGCAATTTCGGCAGGGCTTTGCCTAAGCGCTGCAGAAAACCGATCTAGAGGAGAAACTATGCACCGGTGTAACGGGTAGCACGTGGCCGGAAATTCTGTCCAAAAACCACCCAATCCACTAGTATATATTGGAGGAGAGGAGAGGAGAGGCATCCAAGGCCTTTGGGTCGGCCGAAATAGGAGGTGGGAAGCAATCCTACTTCACCTCCAATCCTAGTTGGAGTAGGATTGCCTCCTATTGGCTGATTTTCCACTTTTTGCCTTGGGACTTTCTCTCCTGCGCCAAGGGCCTTTGTGGCTGTTTTACCAGCCCACTAAGGGCTGGTTATTATTCTCCCACAGCCCATGGACCTCTTGGGGTCGAAATACCCCTCCCGGAGGCCTCCCGGTACACTCCCGGCACTCCCGGTACACTACCGATGAGCCCGAAACTTTTCCGGAAACCAAACTGGGACTTCCTATATATGAATATTTACCTCCGAACCATTCCGGAGCTCTTCGTGATGTCCGGGATCTCATACGGACTCCGAACAAACTTCGGTCACCACCATACATAACTCTACACTACCGAAACGTCACCGAACCTTAAGTGTGCAGACCCTGCGGGTTCGAGAACTATGTAGACATGACCGAGACACCTCTATGGTCAATAACCATTGGCGGGACCTGGACGTCCACATTGGTTCCTACATATTCTATGAAGATCTTTATCGGTCGAACCTCTATGTCAAGGATTCAGTTAATCCCGTATAACGTTCCCTTTGTTCTTCGGTATGTTACTTGCCCGAGATTTGATCGTCGGTATCTCCATACCTAGTTCAACCTCGTTACCGGAATGTCTCTTTACTCGTTCCGTAATACAAGATCCCGCAACTAACAATTAGTCACATTGCTTGCAAGGCTTATTGTGATGTTGCATTACCGAGTGGGCCCTGAGATACCTCTCCGTCACACGGAGTAACAAATCCCAGTCTCGATCCATGCCAACTCAACAGACACCATCGGAGATACCTGTAGAGCACCTTTATAGTCACCCAGTTACGTTGCGACATTTGATACGCACAAGGCACTCCTCTGATATCTGTGAGTTGCATGATCTCATGGTCATAGGAACACATACTTGACATGCGGAAAACAGTAGCAATAAACTGACACGATCATATGCTACGTTTGCAGTTTGGGTCTTGTCCATCACATCATTCTCCTAATGATGTGACCCCGTTATCAAATGACATCTCATGTCCATGGCTAGGAAACCTTAGCCATCTTTTGATCAACGAGCTAGTCTATTAGAGGCATAGTAGGGACATGGTTTTGTCTATGTATCCACACATGCATCTAAGTCTCCGATCAATACAATTATAGCATGGATAATAAACGATTATCATGAACAAGGAAATATGATAATAACTAATTTATTATTGCCTCTAGGGCACATTTCCAACAGTCTCCCACTTGCACTAGAGTCAATAATCTAGTTCACATCACCATGTGATTCGCATTGTTATGAATCTAACACCCAACGAGTTCTGGGGCTCGATCATGCTTTGCATGTGAGAGAGGTCTTATAGTCAACGGGTCTGTAACATTCAGATCCGTGTGCACTTTACAAATACCTATGTCAAACTGTAAATACTACTACCGCACTCCGCTCGGTACTATTCCAAATGGCTGCTCCACTATACGTATCCAGATTGCTACTACGAGTCATCCGGATTAGTGTTAAAGCTTGTATCGACGTAACTCCTTACGACGAACTCTTTATCACCTCCATAATCGAGAAACATCTCCTCAGTCTCTTAGTTACTGAGGATAATCTTGACCGCTGTCCAGTGATCCACTCCTGGTTCACTCTTGTACCCCCTGACGGACTCATGGCAAGGCACACACAGGTGCGGTACACAACATGGCATAATATAGAGCCTATGGCTAAGGCATAGGGGACGACGTTCGTCCTTTCTCTTTCTTCTGCCGTTGTCGAGCTTTGAGTCTCACTCAACTTTCACACCTTACAAATCAGGCGAGAACTCTTTCTCTGACTGATCCATTTTGAACTCTTTCAAAATCTTCTCAAGGTATGCACTCATTGAAAGTCTCATCGAGCATCTTGATCTATCTCCATAGATTTTGATGGTCAACAATTAGGTAGCTTCATCCAGGTCTTCCTTTGAAAATCACTTTCCAAATGACCGTTTTATGCTTTCCAGAAACTCTACATTATTTTTGATCAACAATATGTCATCCACATATACTTATCAGAAATTCTATAGTGCTCCCACTCACTTTATTGCAAATACAAGTTTCTCGTAAACTTTGTATAAACATCAAAACTTTGATCACCTCATCAAGCGTATATTCCAACTCCGAGATGCTTGCTTTAGTCCATGGAAGGTTCACCGAAGCTTGCACACCTTTTAGCATCCTTAGGCCCGACAAAACCTTCTGGTTGTATCACATACAACCTTTCCTCAAGTAAACCGTTAAGGAAATGATGTTTTGACATCCATCTGCCAGATTTCATAATTGAAAACACAGCAACTGATAACATAATTCCAACAGACTTTAGCACCACTACGAGTGAGAAAGTCTCATCGTAGTCAACTCCTTGAACTTGTCACAAACATCTTTGCAACAAGTCGAGCTTTACAAATAGTGACATTCACCATCAGTGCCTGTCTTCATTTTAAAGATCCATTTGTACTCAACGACCTGCCATCCAACGAGCAAGTCTACCAAAGTCTACACTTGGTTTTCATACATGGATCCTATCTTGGATTTCATGGCCTCCAACCATTTGTCGGAATCCGGGCCCATCATCGCTTCTCCATAGCTCGTAGGTTCATCGTTTGACCAACAACATGACCTCCAAGACAGAGTTGCCGCACCACTTAGGAGCAGTACACATCCTTGTCGACCTAAGAAGTTCGATAGTAACTTGATCCTGAAGCTTCATGATCATCATCATTAACTTCCTCTTCAACTAACGTAGGCTTCACAAAAACATCTTTCTACGCTGCGCTACTCTCTGGTTGAACAATGGTTTAACAACCTCATCAAGTTCTATCTTCCTCCCACTCAATTCTTTCGCGAGAAACATTTCCCCGAGAAAGGATCCGTTTAAGAAACAAACACTTTGCACTAGGATCTGAGATTGAAGGTTCACCCAACTGATCTTAGGGTATTCTATGAAGATGCATTTGTCCGCCTTGGGTTCGACCTCATTAGATGAAAACATTTTCCACACAAGTGTCACAGCCCCAAATATTAAGAAATGACAGCTTAGGTTTCTATCAAACCATAATTCACACGGTGTCATCTCAACGGATTTAGATGATGCCTTATTTAAAGTGAATGTAGTTGTCTCTAATGCATAACCCCAAAAATTATAGTAGTAAAACGATAAGAGACATCACAGTATGCACTATATCAATAGAGCATGACTATGATGTTCGGACACACCATCACACTATGGTGTTCCAGGTGGCGTTAGTTGTGAAACAAATTTCACATTGTCTTAAGTTGTATGCCAAACTCGTAACTCAGATATTCACCTCCACGATCATATCGCGGTCAGTTTTATCTTCTTGTCACGATGATCTTTAAACTTCACTCTGAATTTGCTTGAACCTTTCAAACGATTCAGACTTGTGTTTCATTAAGTAAATATACACTATATCTACTCAAATCATCAGTGAAGGTAAGAAAATAACGATATCCACTGCACGCTACAAGACTCACTAGATTGCATACATCAACATGTATCATTTCCAATGAATCACTTGCCCGCTCCATCCAACGGGGTCCTTTAGTCATCTTGCCCAAGAGGCATGGTTCGCACGTCTCAACCGATTTGAAATCGAATGAGTCCAAATATCCATCAGCATGGAGTTTCTTCATGCGCTTTATACCAATATGACATTTAGCGGCAGTGCCACAAGTATGTGGTACTATCATTATTAACTTTGTATCTTTTGACATCAATTTTATGAACATGTGTACTACTACGATCAAGATTTCAACAAACCATTCTCACTGGGTGCATGACCATTCAAGGTATTATTCATGTAAACAGAATAACCATTATTCTCTAACTTAAATGAATAACCGTATTGCAATAAACATGATCTCATCATGTTCATGCTCAACGCAAAACACCAAATAACATTTATTTAAGTTCGTCACTAATCCTGAAGGTAGAGAGAGCGTGCGATGTTGATCACATCAACCTTGGAAACATTTCCAACACACATCGTCACCTCACCCTTAGCTAGTTCTCTGTTTATTCCGTAGCTTTTATTTCGAGTTACTAACATTTAGCAACCGAACCGGTATCCAATACCCAAGTGCTACTAGGAGTACTATCAAGGTACACATCAATAACTCGTATATCAAATATACTTCTGTCGATGTTGCCAGCCTTCTTATCTACTAAGTATCTAGGGTTGTTCCGCTTCAGCGACCTCTCACCTCATAATAGAAGCACTTAGTCTCGGGTTTGAGTTCAACTTTGGGTTGCTTCACTGGAGCAGCAACCGACTTGCTATCCATGAAGTTTCCCTCCTTGCTCTTGCCCTTTTCGAAACTAGTGGTTTGATTAACCATCAACACTTGACGCTCCTTCTTGATTTCTACCTTCGCGGTGTCAAACATCGCGAACAGCTCAGGGATCAATACTTCTATCCCTGGTGTATTATAGTTCATCACTAAGTTCTAGTAGCTTTAGTGATAGTGACTTGGAGAACTATATCAATCACTATCTTATCTGGAATATCAACTCCCACTTGATTCAAGCGATTGTAGTACCCAGACAATCTGAGTACATGCTCAACGATTGAGCTATTCTCCTTCATCTTACAGGCAAAGAATCTTGTTGGAGATCTCATATCTCGCAACACAGGCACGAGCCTGAGATCACAATCTATGCTCCTAGAACATCTCATATGTTCCGTGACGTTCAAAACGTTTCGGAGCCTCAATTCTAAGACGTAATGCATGACGCACTAAACTATCAAGTAGTCATCGAAACGTGCCTGTCAGATGTTCACAACATCTATAGACGACGCTAGAGGGGGTGGCGCACCGAGCGGTGCATTAAGGACATAAGCCTTCTGTGTAGCAATGAGGACAATCCTCAAATCACGGACCCAGTCCGCAATATTGCTACCAACATCTTTCAACTCTATTTCTCTAGGAACATATAAAAATTTAAGGGAGCTACAACGCGAGCTAGTAATCTACAACATAATTTGCAAAGACACTTTGACTATGTTCATGATAATGAGTTCAATTAATCATATTACTTAAGAACTCCCGCTCAAATTGACATCCCTTGGGTCATTCGAGTGAGACATGATCCAAATTCACCAACTCAAGTCCGATCATCACATGAGTTAAGGTGACTTCAATGGTGAACATCATTATGTTGATCATATCCACTATATGACTCATGCTCGACCTTTCGGTCTCTTGTGTTCCGAGGCCATGTCTGTACATGCTAGGCTCGTCAAGTTTAACCCGAGTGTTCTACGCGTGCAAATCTGGCTTGCACCCGTTGTATGTGAACGTAGAGTCTATCACACCCGATCATCACGTGGTGTCTCAACACGACGAACTTTCGCAACGGCGCACACTCGGGGAGAACACAGTTCATCTTGAAATTCAAGTGAGGGATCACCTTATAATGCTACCGCCGTACTAAGCAAAACAAGGTGCATAAAAGGATTAACATCTCATGCAATTCATAAGTGACATGATATGGCCATGAACTTGTGTTTAAGATCTCCATCTTCGAGACACCGGCATGATCTCCATCGTCACCGGCACAACACCATGATCTCCATCATCTTGATCTCCATCAATGTGTTGCCATTGGGGTTGTTGCGCCAGCCCTGCTTCTACTTCTATTGCTACCGCTTAGCGATAAAGTAAAGCATTACATAGCGCTTAATGATTGACACGCAGGTCATACAATAATTAAAGACAACCCTATGGCTCCTGCCGGTTGCCGTACTCAACGACATGCAAGTTGTGAAATTCTATACATCACATGATCATCTCATACATCACATATATCTCATCATGTAATTGGCCATATCACATCACAACATACCCTGCAAAAACAAGTTAGACGTCCTCTAATTGTTGTTGCATGTTTTACGTGGCTGCTATGGGTATCTAGCAAGAACGATTCTCACCTACGCATAAACCACAACGGTGATACATAGATTGCTTTTCAACCTTCTCAAGGACCGCCTTTGTCGGATCCGATCCAACTAAAGTCAGAGAAACTATCACCCGCAAGCCATCTAAGCAACAAGTTGCGTCGAGGGAACCGGTCTCTCGTAAGCGTACGAGTAATGTTGGTCCGGGCCGCTTCATATCACAATCCCGCTGAACCAAAATCCGACCAAGGGAGGAAGCAATCTAAGCATCAACGCCCACAAACCTTTTGTGTTCTACTCGAGATCTCATCGAACCATCAACCTAGCTCTGATACCACTGTTGGGGAACGTCGCATGGGAAACAAAAATTTTCCTACGCACACGCTAACCTATCCATGGTGATGAGCATCTACGAGAGGGAGAGTGGATCTACGTACCCTTGTAGATTGCTAAGCGGGAAGCGTTAAGAAACGCGGTTGGTGTAGTCGAACTTCTTCGCGATCCAAATCGTCGAGTGTCCCGCGATCCAATCACGAACCGTCCCGCGAACACATCATGATCCGTCCCGCGAACTCATCACGATCCGTCTCACGATCTTGATCACGATCTGTCCCATGAACTCATCACGATCCGTTCCGTGATCACATCACGAACCGTCTCGCGATCTCGATCACGGTCCTTCCGATCTAGCGCCGAACGGACAGCACCTCCGCATTCAGCACACGTGAATCTTGATGACGATCTCCACCGTCTCGATCCAGCGAGAGGAGGTGGAGAGGAGGGAGAGTTCACCGGCAGCGTGACGGCGCTCCGGTGATGGTGGTGGAGCAATTTCGGCAGGGCTTCGCCTAAGCGTTGCAGAAAACCGATCTAGAGGAGAAACTATGCACCGATGTAACGGGTAGCACGTGGCCGGAAATTCTGTCCAAAAACCACCCAATCCACTAGTATATATTGGAGGAGAGGAGAGGAGAGGCAGCCAAGGCCTTTGGGTCGGCCGAAATAGGAGGTGGGAAGCAATCCTACTTCACCTCCAATCCTAGTTGGAGTAGGATTGCCTCCTATTGGCTGATTTTCCACTTTTTGCCTTAGGACTTTCTCTCCTGCGCCATGGGCCTTTGTGGCTGTTTTACCAGCCCACTAAGGTATGGTTATTATTATCCCACAGCCCATGGACCTCTTGGGGTCGAAATACCCCTCCCGGAGGCCTCCCGGTACACTACCGGCACTCCCGGTACACTACCGATGAGCCCGAAACTTTTTCGGAAACCAAACTGGGACTTCCTATATATGAATCTTTACCTCCGGACCATTCCGGAGCTCCTCGTGACGTCCGGGATCTCATCTGGGACTCCGAACAAACTTCTGTCACCACCATACATAACTCTACACTACTAAAATGTCACCGAACCTTAAGTGTGCAGACCCTGCGGGTTCGAGAACTATGTAGACATGACCGAGACACCTCTACGGTCAATAACCAATGGCGGGACCTGGACGTCCACATTGGTTCCTACATATTCTACGAAGATCTTTATCGGTCGAACCTCTATGTCAAGGATTTAGTTAATCCCGTATAACGTTCCCTTTGTTCTTCGGTATGTTACTTGCCCGAGATTCGATCGTCGGTATCTCCATACCTAGTTCAACCTCGTTACCGGCAAGTCTCTTTACTCGTTCCGTAATACAAGATCCCGCAACTAACAATTAGTCACATTGCTTGCAAGGCTTATTGTGATGTTGCATGACCGAGTGGGCCCCGAGATACCTCTCCGTCACACGGAGTAACAAATCCCAGTCTCGATCCATGCCAACTCAACAGACACCATCGGAGATACCTGTAGAGCACCTTTATAGTCACCCAGTTACGTTGCGACGTTTGATACACACAAGGCACTCCTCTGATATCTGTGAGTTGCATGATCTCATGGTCATAGGAACACATATTTGACATGCGGAAAACAGTAGCAATAAACTGACACGATCATATGCTATGTTTGCAGTTTGGGTCTTGTCCATCACATCATTCTCCTAATGATGTGACCCCGTTATCAAATGACATCTCATGTCCATGGCTAGGAAACCTTAACCATCTTTTGATCAATGAGCTAGTCTATTAGAGGCATACTAGGGACATGGTTTTGTCTATGTATCCACACATGCATCAAAGTCGCCGATCAATACAATTATAGCATGGATAATAAACGATTATCATGAACAAGGAAATATGATAATAACTAATTTATTATTGCCTCTAGGGCACATTTCCAACAACTACTCCCTCTTCCTCCTCTAGACAACAGCTCCAGGAGCAACCTTGTAAACATACCCATCCATCAACTAGACCAAGTAGGACTAGGGGTGTTACCTCCCACTGAGGGCCCTGAACCTAGGTACATCGTGTGTCACCATCGCTTGTGCCTAATCCCGCACCCGGAGCCCGTCGGCGTCCTTCGGCCCCAACCACCTTCGATAAGCCTACCCATGGCATGTGTCGTGAGAAAATGATGACAATGATTCACCTTTATGAATTCAATATAAAGGACAATGCTTGTTCATTTTATTTGAATGGAATGTTCCATGGATATGCACCCATAGTAGATGGGCCATTTATTTTAAATCTAGAAACGGAACCAGTCTATAACGTGAATGTCAAGAGGCATATGCCTAATGAGATAAATCCGACATACTTCTGGCATTGTCGGCTTGGACACATTAGTCTGAAATGCATGAAGAAGCTCCATGATGATGGACTCCTAACTTTGTCTGAGTTCGGGTCGTTCAAGACATGTGAATCATGCTTGCTAGGCAAGATGACTAAGTGTCCTTTTGCAAAGAGTTGCGAGAGGGCGTCTGAGATGTTGGAGCTTATACACAGTGATGTGAGTGGTCCAATGAGAACAATGGCCAGAGGTGGCGATCAGTACTTCGTGACTTTTACCGATGACTTGGGTAGATATGGATATATCTATTTGATGAGGCACAAGTTGGAGACTTTTGAGAAGTTCGAAGAGTTTCAGAACGAGGTTGAAAATAAGCTCGGCAAGATGATAAAACTTCTATGGTCAGATCGTGGAGGTGAGCAGATGAGCCAGGAGTTTGATAATCATCTGAAAAGCCGAGGTACAGTACCTTAGCTCACACCTCCTGGTACGCCGCAGAGAAATGGTGTGTCAGAACGGAGAAATCAAACCTTGTTGGACATGGTCCGGTCGATGATGAGCAAATCGGATTTACCCTTGTCATTCTGGGGATACACTCTAGAAACTGCAGCTTTCACACTTAAGAGGGTACCATCTAAATCTGTAGACAAGACACCACATGAGATGTGGACTGGGAAGAGTCCTAGTTTGTCTTTTCTAAAGATTTGGGGTTGTGAAGCATTTGTCAAGCGACTCATGTCAGACAAGCTTACACCCAAGTCGGATAAATGCATATTCGTGGGATATCCGAGGGAAACCTTGGGATATAAGTTCTACAACCGAGAAGAGAACAAAGTGTTTGTTGCTCGGAATGGGGTTTTCCTAGAGAAAGTGTTTCTCGGTCGGGAGGCCAGTGGGAGAACGGTGCGACTCGAAGAAATTTGAGAGCCACTCGAGGACAACTCGGTTGGTGATGAGATCACACCAGAGTCGGTCAAAGAACCTGTAGTGGAATCGACACCGGAGCCATGGAGGTCGGAAAGATTGCGTAGAGTGCGCGCCGTTCTGTTAATAAAAAGCGATGAGCCAGCCACGTATGCGGAAGCGATGATGAGCCCAGATTTCAAGGCATGGCTAGAGGCCATGAGATCTGAGTTAAAGTCCATTGATGAGAATCAAGTCTGGGACTTGGTTGATCCGCCACCTATCGTAGTTTCCATTGGTTGCAAATGGGTCTTTAAGAAGAAAACCGATGTGGTTGGAAATTTTTGGATCCACAAAGCTCGGCTTGTTGCTAAAGGTTATGGACAAGTTCAAGGAATTGACTACGACGAGACCTACTCGCCGGTAGCGACGCTAAAGTCGGTGAGGATCATACTAGATATAGCTGCATATTTCGATTATAAGATATGGCAGATGGATGTCAAAACGGCTTTCCTTCATGGAAATTTAAAAGAGGGTGTATACATGATACAGCCCGAAGGTTTTGTCGATCCAACTAACGTTGGTAAAATATGCAAGCTCAAGAGATCCATTTATGGATTGAGGCAAGTAGCTCGGAGTTGGAACATTCATTTTGATGAAGTCATCGTTGACTTTGGTTTCATCAAGAACGAAGAGGACTATTGTTTATACAAGAAGTCTAGTGGGAGCTTGGTAGTATTTTTGATCTTGTATGTGGATGACATTCTGCTGATCGGAAATGATGCTTCGATGTTGAACTCACTCAAGGAATCATTGAATGGCAAGTTTTTGATGAAAGACCTTGGAGAGGCAGTGTACATTTTAGGCATCAAGATCTATAGAGATAGATCAAGGAGGCTCCTCGGCTTAAGCCAGAGCATGTACATAGACAAAGTGTTGAAGAGGTTCAACATGAGTGAGGCCAAGAAAGGGTTCTTGCCCGTCTCACATGATATAAGGCTAAGCAAGACTCAGAGTCCTACGACTTCTGATGAGCGAAAACGGATGAGTAGGATTCCATATGCCTCGGCAATTGGATCCATCATGTATGCCATGCTATGTACATGGCCTGATGTTGCCTATGCAATAAGCTTAACAAGTAGATACTAGGCCGACCCAGGTGAGAGTCACTGGGCAGCGGTGAAAACTATATTGAAGTACCTGAAAAGGACTAAAGAGATGTTCCTAGTTTATGGAGGTGAGGAGGAGCTCTACGTAAAGGGTTACGCTGATGCTAGTTTCCAAACCGATAGGGATGATTGTTGGTCGCAAAGTGTATTCGTGTATGTCATGAATGGAGGAGCAGTGAGCTGGACGAGTTCCAAGCAAGATACGGTGGCCGACTCCACAACAGAGGCCTCATACATTGCGGCTTGTGAAGCCGCAAAGGGAGGTGTTTGGACTCGGAAGTTCCTAGAAGATGTTGGTGTGTTCCTGGGCTGGTCAAAACTGTTGGACCTTTAATGTGATAATTAAGGTGCCACCGAACATGCCAAGGAGCCAAGACAACACCACAAGACCAGGCACATAGACCTAAAATATCACTTGATACGAAATCTCATAGAGAAAGGTGATGCCAATTTATGCAAGATTCATACAAATGCAAATGTTGCAGATCCGTTGACTAAGCCGGTTCCACAACCCAAGCATGAGGGGCACGTTAGAGCTACGGGCATTTGATGTCTACTTGATTGACTCTAGTGGAAGTGGGAGACTGTTGGAGATATGCCCTAGAGGCAATCATGTATGATGATATTTCCTATGTGTTTGTGAATAAAGATAGTCCATGGACATTATCATTGATGTTTATTAACAAGTATGTGACTTGTTTGTGAGACTATGCATTGTACGATAACTGTCCTAAATGGTCCCTAGTCCAAAAGGGTTGTGTGGACGCACAACTAATCAGACTAGCATATGACACGGTGGATGGTTCGGTCTCACTGACCATGTAGCATTGGATGCTAGCCGAATAATATGGACTCAAAAAGGTCTGGTCGGGTTCGACATAGTCGGATCCAAGTTGAGATAAGGTCTGAGTTGGACAGACCCAACTACGAGACATAGCAATAGGTCGTCTGTGAGTCTCTAGTACAACATATGTTCTATGTCCTAAGACCTAAGCTGGCGCATGTATTCGGGATGGTGACAGACTTGCTTTGGGCCGACCAAATGCTACTCCATGACCGGGTAGTTACAAAGGTAGGTTTCGGACTTGTCCATACCCATGCTACGACACATGGTCGAGCAAGATGGGATTTGCCCCTCCGATCAGGAGAGATATACTCTAGGCCCCTCGGGTGATCCGACCTGGATAAGCATGGACATGCGATGAAGATTATGAGATAATCCGAATGTTGGTAGGATTCACCAGAACGAGAAAGAGGTCGTACTGCAACAAGGGTGACCATATCTCCTTGTGCACGACAACATATATCGTGTGGCAAAGGGAATAGAAGTGTGAAGTACAGGTTCACCTAACCAGCTTCATGGGACAATTGGAGTCGACACGTCTTGCTAGAGGCTGCTATCGACCGGTCAAGTCGGATGTCATCTCACTCGCGACCAAGTGGACGAGAACCTAAAGGGTCGCCCGCTTAAGGGAAGGAACACGTGGGCTTTAGGATCCGTGCGAGGCCCAAGAGTTGAGCCCACGCCGGATGCCTATATATAGTGGAGGTGCAGCATACCCATCTAGTTGATCGATTTGGTGTCGTCGTTAGGGCTTTTCATGAGTTGCAACTAGCCACCTCCACTCGCTGCCGCCGACCGTGTGATCGGACCTAGTAGTCCGTCGCACGGGTGTTCCTCCTACATGCGCAGATACCATTAGAGGCGATGCATTTGCGCCGCTCTGGTGAACCTGTATGTGGGATATGGCTACCGGCTGTTCGAGGGACATCGGACGAGGAGGAGACGGACCACACGAACGTGCTACCCCAACTCTACTTCCGCTGCACGGCACTACGCGTCTAGTGGTAACAATCTGTAATCCATCTCCATAGAATGTTCTTGGTTGTTATGTGCATAGGAAATTTTTAATTTACATGTGATGCACCTACGGTAGAACCCAACACAGCAGGGCTTTGCCTAAGCACCGCTGAAACCGATCTAGAGGAGAAACTACGAATTAGAGGAGCGGTAGCACGTGGTTGTTTTTCCGTGTCAAAAAACTCTCAAACCTCTAGTATATATAGGAGGAGGTACGGAGGAGACTTGGCCCTCAAGGGGCCAGCCCTTGGGTCGGCCGCAGTGGGAGGAGGAGGATTCTTCCTCCAATCCTAGTAGGATTAGGACTCCTTCTCTCCCACTTGGAAAACTCCTTTTCCACCTTTTTCCTTTTGGACTTCTCCTCCCAGCCGCATGGGCCTCTTGTGGGACTTAGGTCAGCCCACTAAGGGCTGTTATACCTCCTCCCACAGCCCATGTAGCCTCTTGGGTCAAAATACCCCTCCCGATGGTCCCCCGGCACCCTCCTAGCACTCCGGCTACACTACCGATGAGCCCAAAAATTTTCTGGCGACCAAAACAGGACTTCTTCTATATCAATCTTTACCTTCGGACCATTCTGGAGCTCCTCGTGATGTTCGGCGTCTCATCCGGGACTCCGAACAACCTTAGGTCACCACCATACATAACTCTACACTACCGAAACGTCACCAAACCTTAAGTGTGCAGACCCTACGGGTTCGAGAACTATGTAGACATGATCGAGACACCTCTCCGGTCAATAACTAATAGCAGGACATGGATGCCCATATTGGTTCCTACATATTCTATGAAGATCTTTATCGGTCGAACCTCTATGTCAAGGATTCAGTTAATCCCGTATGATGTTCCCTTTGTTCTTCGGTATGTTACTTGCCCGAGATTCGATCGTCAGTATCAGTATACCTAGTTCAATCCCGTTTCTAGCAAGTCTCTTTACTCGTTTTGTAATACAAGATCCCGTGGATAGCACTTAGTCACATTGCTTGCAAGGCTTGTTGTGATGTTGTATTACCAAGTGGGCCCTGAGATACCTCTCCGTCACAAGGAGTAACAAATCCCAGTATTGATCCATGCCAACCCAACAGACACCCTTGGAGATACATGTAGAGCACCTTTATAGTCACCCAGTTACGTTGCGACGTTTGATACACAGAAGGTACTCCTCTGGTGTTAGTGAGTTGCATGATCTCGTGGTCATAGGAACATATACTTGACATGTAGAAAACTGAAACAATAAACTGACACGATCAAATGACATGTTTATAGTTTGGGTCTTATCCGTCTCATCATTCTCCTAATGATGTGATTCCGTTATCAAATGACATCTCATGTCAATGTCTAGGAAACCTTGACCATCTTTGATCAACGAGCTAGTCTACTAGAGGCACACTAGGGACAAAGTGTTGTCTATGTATCCACACATGCAATGTGTTTCCACTCAATACAATTATAGCATGGATAATAAACAATTATTATGAACAAGGAAATATAATAATAACCATTTTCAGTATTGCCTCTAGGGCATATTTCCAACAGTCTCCCACTTGCACTAGAGTCAATAATCTAGTTCACATCACTATGTGATTTACATTGTAATGAATCGAACACCCATATAGTTCTTGTGTTGATCATGTTTAGCCCTTGGAAGAGGTTTAGTCAATGAGTCTGCAACATTCAGATCCGTGTGCAATTTGCAAATATTGATGTTCTCCTCCTTGATGTACTCACGGATGGAATTGAAGCATCGCTTTATGTGTATGGTCCTCTTGTGAAACCTTGGCTCCTTGGACAGGGCAATGACACTAGTGTTATCACATAACAGATCCACTGGATTCAGTGCACTCGGCACTACTCCAAGATATGTCATGAACTCCTTCGTCCAGACACCTTCCTTCACTGCCTCCGAGGCTGCGATGTACTCCGCTTCGCATGTAGAATCGGCTACCACGCTCTGCTTGGAACTACACCAGCTTACTGCTCCCCCATTGAGAATAAATACATATCCAGTTTGTGACTTAGAGTCATCCGGATCAGTGTCAAAGCTTGCATTGATGTAACCATTTACGACGAGCTCTCGATCACCTCCATAAACGAGAAATATTTCCTTAGTCCTTTTCAGGTACTTAAGGATATTCTTGACCGCCGTCTAGTGCTCCATTCTAGGATCACTTTGAAACCTTCCAGCCATACTTATGTCAAGGCTGACATCGGGTCTTGTGCACATCATTTCATACATGATAGAGCCTATGACTGAAGCTTAGGGGATGATACTCATCTTCTCTCTATCTTCTGCAGTCACTGGGCATTGAGTCTTACTCAGCTTCACACCTTGTAACACAGGCAAGAACCCCTTCTTGGACTGATCCATTTTGAACTTCTTCAAAACTTTATCAAGGTATGTGCTTTGTGAAAGTGCTATCAAGCGTATCGGTCTATCTCTATAGATCTTAATGCCTAAAATGAAACCAGCTTCTCCCAGATCCTTCATTGAAAAACTCTTGTTCAAATATTCCTTCACGCTTTCCAGCATTTCTATATTGTTTCCAATCAACAATATGTCATCCACATATAATATTAGAAACTCTATAGAGCTCCCACTCACTTTTTTGTAAATACAAGCTTCTCCATAAACTTGTATAGACCCAAACGCTTTGATCACCTCATCAAAGCACTTATTCCAACTCCGAGATGCTTGCACTAGTCCAAAAATGGATCGCTGGAGTTTGCAAACCTTGTCAGCATTCTCTGGATCGACAAAACCTTTCGGTTGCATCATATACAACTCTTATTCAAGGAAACCATTAAGGAATGCTTTTTTGACATCCATCTACGAAATTTCATAATCGAAATATGCATCTATTGCTAACATGATTCTAACGGAGTTAAACGTCGCTACGGGTGAGAAGGTATCATCGTAGTCAACTCCTTGAACTTGTGAAAAACCCTTTGCCACAAGTTGAGCTTTATAGACGGTGACATCACCGTCTGCGTCTGTCTTCTTCTAAAAGATCCATTTTTTCCGAATGGCCTTTCGCCCTTCAGGTAATACTTCCAAAGTACATACTTTGTTTTCATACAAGGATCCCATCTCCGATTTCATGGCCTCTAACCATTTCTCGGAATCCGGGCCCATCATCGCTCCTGCATAGCTCATAGGTTCATCGTTGTCTAACAACATGACCTCCAAGACAAGGTTGTCATACCACTCAGGAGCAGTACGCGCCCTTGTTGACCTACAAGGTTCAATAGCAACTTGATCCGAAGTTTCATGATCATCATCATTAACTTCCTCTTCAACCGCTGTTGGATCCACAGAAACATATTTCTGCGTTGCGCTACTCTCTGGTTGAAGTAAAGGTTAAATAACCTCATCAAGTTCTATTTTCCTCCCACTCAATTTTTTCGAGAGAAACTCTTTCTCAAGAAATGTTCCGTTTTTAGCGACAAACACTTTGCCTTAGGATCTGAGATAGAAGGTATACCCAACTGTCTCTTTTGGGTATCCTATGAAGACGCATTTCTCCTCTTTGGGTTCCAGCTTTTCAGGCTGAAGCTTTTTGACATAAGCGTCACATCCCCAAACTTTAAGAAACGACAACTTAGGTTTCTTGGCAAACCACAGTCCATATGGCGTTGTCTCAATGGATTTCGATGGTGCCCTATTTAAAGTGAATGCAGCTGTCTCTAATGCATAACCCCAAAACGATAGTGGCAAATTGGCAAGAGGCATCATAGAACGCACCATATCTAATAAGGTTTGATTACGATGTTCGGACACACCATTACGCTGTGGTGTTCCAAGTGATATCAATTGTGAAACAATTCCACACTGTCTTAAGTGTCTGCCAAACTCATAACTCAGATATTCGCATCCTTGATCAGATCGCAGGAATTTAATCTTCTTGTTACGATGATTCTCAACTTCACTCTGAAATTGCTTCAACTTTTCAAATGTTTCAGACTTGTGTTTCATTACGTAAATATACCCATATCTACTTAAGTCATCAGTGAAGGTGAGAAAATAACGATATCCACCGCTCGCCTTAGTGTTCATTGGACCGCACACATCAGTATGTATGATTTCCAAATAATCATTTGCCCGTTCAATTGTTCCAGAGAACGACGTTTAGTCATCTTGCCCATGAGGCATGGTTCACATGTGTCAAGTGATTCAAAATCAAGTGACTCCAAAAGTCCATCAGCATGGAGCTTCCTCGTGCGTTTTACACCAATATGACCCAAACGGCAGTGCCACAAGAAAGTGGCACTATCATTATCAACTCTACATCTTTTGGCATCAATGTTATGAACATGTGTATCATCACTATCAAGATTCAATATGAATAAACCCCCCCACATTGGGTGCATGACCATAAAAGATATTACTCATATAAATAGAACAACCATTATTCTCTGATTTAAATGATTAACCGTCTCACAATAAACAAGATCCAGATATAATGTTTATGCTTAACACATGCACTAAATAAGAATTATTCTGGTTCATCACTAATCCCGATGGTAATCGAAGAGAGAGCATGCCGACGGCGATCACATCAAACTTAGAACCATTTCCCACATGCATCGTCAGTTCGTCCTTAGCCAGCCTCCATCTATTCCATAGGTCCTGCTTTGATTTGCAAATGTGAGCAACCGAACCGGTATCAAATACCCAAGCACTACAACGAGAGCTAGTAAGGTACACATCAATAACATGTACATTGTTCAAGATAATGCGTTTAGTTAATAAAATTACTAAAGCTCCCACTCAAATTGACATCCCTCGAGTCATTTGAGTGATACATAATCCAAATTCACCAACTCAAGTCCGATCATCACGTGAGTTGAGGTGGTTTCAATGGTGAACATCATCAAGTTGATCATATATACTATATGACTCATGTTCGACCTTTCGGTCTCTTGTGTTCCGAGGCTTCCTACTTCTCGAGCATGCGTTGGTTTCCCGTGAAGAGGACTGGTTTGATGCAGCAAAGTAGATAAGTATTTCCCTCAGTTTTTGATAACCAAGGTATCAATCCAGTAGGAGATACAAGCAAGCCACCAATAGATATACCTGCACAAGGAATCAAACTCTTGCACCCAACGCTATAAAGGGGTTGTCAATCCCTTCACGGTTATTTGCAAGGATGAGATCTAGTAGAGATAGATATAATAGGATGCTTGAACGGAAAGTAAAACTAAAAGTAAAAACAATGCAGCAAGTATTTTTGGTGTTTTCGGTTTTAGATCTGAAAATATAATATGGAAAATAGATCTGGGGGCCATAGGTTTCACTAGATGGCTTCTCTCATGATGGCAATTATTATGGTGGGTGAACAAATTACTGTCGAGCAATTCATAGAAAATCGAATAGTTATGAAGATATCCAAGGCAATGATTATGCATATAGGCATCACGTCCGTGACAACTAGACCGAAACGATTCTGCATCTACTACTATTACTCCACACATCGACCGACTCCTGCCTGCATCTAGAGTATTAAGTTCATGAAGAACAGAGTAACACATTAGGTAAGATGACATGATGTAGAGGGATAAACTCAAGCAATATGATGAAAACCCCATCTTTTTACCCTTTATGGAAACAATACAATACGTGCCTCGCTACCCCTACTTTGTCACTGGGTGAGGAAACCGCAAGATTGAACCCAAAACTAAGCACTTCTCCTATTGCAAGAATTACCAATCTAGTTCGCCAAACCAAACCAATAATTCGAAGAGACTTGCAAAGATATGAAATCATGCATATAAGAATTCAGGAAAGACTCAAATAATATTCATGGATAATCTGAACATAAACCCACAATTCATCGGATCTCGACAAACACACCGCAAAAGAGTATTACATCGGATAGATCTCCATGAAGATCATGAAGAACATGGTATTGAGAAGCAAAGAGAGAGAAGAATCCATCTAGCTACTAGCTATGGACCTGTAGGCCTATGGTGAACTACTCACGCATCATTGGATGGGCAATGGAGTTGATGTAGATGCCCTCCGTGATCGAATCCCCCTTCGGCAGACTACTAAAAAAGGCTCCAAGATTGGATCTCTCGGGAACCGAGGCTTCTGGCGGCGGAAAAGTGTTTTCTTGGCTCATTCTGATAATGATAGAATATTTGGGTATTTGTAGGCCGAAGATTAGGGTTAGAGGAGGTGCCAGGGGCCCACAAGCCTGCCCGGTGCGGGTGCCCCCTGGCCGCGACAAGCAGGCTTGTGGCCCCGTGGCAGCTCCTCTGCCTTGGTTCACAAGTCTCGTGGCTTCCATATTTTCCAGAAAAAAACTTTCCGGAGGTTTTATTCCATTTGGATTCCGTTTAATATTCCTTATCTGTGAAACTCAAAAACAAGGAAAAAACAGAAACTAGCACTAGGCTCTAGATTAATAGGTTAGTCCCAAAAATAATATAAAATAGCATATTAATGCATATAAAACATCCAAAACAGATAATGTAATAGCATGGAACAATCAAAACTTATAGATACGTTGCAAACGTATCAGCATCCCCAAGCTTAATTCCTGCTCGTCCTCGAGTAGGTAAATGATAAAAACAGATTTTTTTTATGTGGAATGCTACCCAACATATTTATCCATGTAATATTATTTATTGTGGCATGAATATTCAGATCCATTAGATTCAAAACAATAGTCTAATATTGACATAAAAACAGTAATACTTCGAGCACACCAACAAGGTAGTTTTGTCCTTTCGAAATAACATGGCCTTAGAAAGTTATCCCTTCAAAATCATATGGTCTCGCTATGCTCCATCTTCCCCACACAAAGTATCTAAATCATGCACAACCCCGATGAACAAGTCAAGCAATTGTTTCACACTTTTGGTGTTCTCAAACCTTTTCAACTCTCACGCAATACATGAGCGTGAGCCATGGATATAGCATTATAGGTGGAATAGAATATGGAGGAGGTGCAAGGGAAAAAGGAGAAGATAGTCTCACATCAACTAGGCTTATCAACGGGCTATGAAGATGCCCATGAATATATATCAATGTGAGTGAGTAGGGATTGCCATGCAACAAATGCACATAGAGCTATAAGTGGATGAAAGCTCAAAAAGAAAACTAAGTGGTCGTGCAAAATGAATATCCACTAGTTATATGAAAGTGACAAAATAGGAGAATCTCTATCATGAAGATCATGGTGCTACTTTGAAGCACAACTGTGGAAAAACATAGTAGAAATTGTCACTTCTCTCTTTGTCTCATTTTTAATTTTATTTTTGGTGGGCTTCTTTGGCCTCCTTAATATTTTTGTTTGGGCTTCGCTGGCCTCTTTTATTTTTTTTGTAAAGTCTGGATACTTGTCCCAACTTGTGAGGGAGTCATAGCCTCCATCATCCTTTCCTCTCATGGGACAATCCTCTATTAATGAAAAATCATCACACTTTTATTTACTTATAACTCAAAGAAAAATATTACAACTCGATTCCTATGACAAGATAAAACTCTATATGCAATATGAAGTGATGATGCAAGTCATAGGAAAAACTACGTGGTGGATGTTGCATGGCAATATATGTCGGAATGGCTATGGAACTGCCATAGTAGGTAGGTATGGTGGCTGTTTTGAGGAATATATGGTGGCTATTTTGAGGAAGGAGGGTTTGATTTACCGGCGAAAGTTGCGCGGTACTAGAGAGGCTAGCAAGGATGGAAGGGTGAGAGTGCGTATAATCCATGGACTCGCATTAGTCATAAAGAACTAACATACTTATTGAAAAAGTATTTTAGTCATCAAACAAAGCATTAGATGCATGCTCCTAGGGGAGAGGTTGGTAGGATTTAACCATCGCGCGCTCCCGACCCTCACACAAAGGTCGGCAATCATTAGACAAGTCATGCTCCGACTTCGTTACATAGCGGTTCACCATACGTGCATGCTACGAGAATTACAAGCTTTAACACACGTATCTATTCATTTCACAACTACCCACTAGCATGAATCTCATATTACCATCCCTATTATCTCCAAACTATATGCAAGGAATCCAACTTCTCATAGTTGTTAATGTAGTTAATATGAAGTTTTTATTATATCCCTCTTGGATGCCATTATATTAGGAATAAATTCGTAACCTAAACAAATTACCATGCTGTTTTAAGAAACTCTCAAAATAATATAAGTGAGGAACGAGAGTTCAATAATTTCTATAAAATATGACAACACCATGCTCTATAAAGATATAAGCGAAGTACTAGAGCAACATTGCCTAGCTCAAAAGATATAAGTGAAGCATATAGAGTATTCTAACAAATTCATGATTCAGCGCGTGTCTCTCTAAATATGTGTGCAGAAAGTATGATTGTGGAAAACTAACAAGCAAAGACTCATATCATACAAGACGCTCCAAGCAAAACGCATATCATGTGGTGAATAAAAATATAGCCTCAAGTAAATTTACCGATGGATTGAAGACGAAAGAGAGGATGCCTTCCAGGGCATGCCCAAGATTCGGCTTTTTGGTATCTTTGAATATAACTTGAGGTGCCTTGGGAATCCCCAAGATTAGACTCTTGCCACTCTTTATTCCATAGTCCATCAAATCTTCACCCAAAACTTGAAAACTTCACAACACAAAACTAAACAGAAAACTCATGAGATCCGTTAGTATAAGAAAAGTAAATCACCACTTTAGGTACTGTTGTGAACTCATTATTTATTTATATTTTTTTAATACCTACTGTATTATAACTTCTCCATGACTCATACCCCCCGATACGACCCATAGATACATCAAAATAAGCAAACAACACAAAGAAAACAGAATCTGTCTAAAACAGAATAGTGTCTAGCAATCTGTAAACTTCGAATACTTCTGGAACTGTAAAATTCTTACAAATTAGGAAATTCAGGGAAATTTGTATACCAATCCTTTGTAAAAATTTCAGATCAATTTAAGGTTCTTAAAAATTCAGAAATATCCTGGACTGAGCGCAAAAGTTTCTGTTTTCCAGCTAGATCAAATCAACAACTACCATAGATCACCCCAAAGGTTTTACTTGGCTCAAACACTCATTTAAACACAAAAACATAATGAATACATAATGTGCCAAACACACCAAAACAGAAGCAAAAAACTTAAAGAAAAATAAAATTGGGTTGCCTCCCAACAAGCGCTATTGTTTAACGCCCCTAGCTAGGCAAAACGCAATAGATCTAGGTATTGTCATCTTTGGTATGCAATCCATAAGTATCTCCCATGATAGATTCATAAGAATTTTATTTTCTTTCTAGTAAAGTGTTCCATACCATTCCTTAATGATAATTGGAATCTAATATTCCCTTCCTTCATATCAATAATTGCACCAATCGTTCTAAGGAAAGGTCTACCAAGAATAATAGGACATGTAGGATTGCAATCTATATCAAGAACAATGAAATCTACGGGCACAGAAATCATATTTGAAAAACAATAAGAATATCATTAATTCTTCCCATAGGTTTGTGTATAGTGGAATCTGCAAGATGCAAATTTAAGGAGCAATCATCATATTCACGGAAATCTAACACATCACATAAAGTTTTTCGAATAGTGGAAATGCTAGCACCCAAATCACACAAAGCATGGCACTCATAATCTTCAATATTAATATAAATAGTAGGTCCCCACTCATCATAAACCTTTCTAGGTATAGAAACTTCGAACTCAAGTTTTTCTTCAAAAGCCTTCATCATAGCATCAACAATATGTTTAGTAAAAGCCTTGTTTTGATTATAACCATGAGGAGAACTCAACATGGATTGCAACAAGGAAATACAATCAATCAAAGAGCAGCTACCATGATTAAAGTCTTTTAAATCCAAAGGAGTGGATTCATTGCTATTTAAAAGTTTTGACCTCTTCAATCCTAATTTTATCAATCTTAGCATCAAGATCTAAAAACTCTGAATCGTTGGGATGCCTTTTAACTAAAGTTGACTCATATACAGTCCCATCATTATCAAGATTAACACTGGAAAACAAAGTTTCAATAGGAGTCACATCAATCACTTTAAGATCTTCATCAATATTATCACGAGAACATACTTTTTCAAGCCATTCACGCTTAGCACGAACTCTAGTGGTTCTTTCCTTACAATCATCAATAGAAATTATCATAGCTTTTAAAGACTCATTAATATCATGATCGGGTGGAATATATCTAATTTTCAAAGAATCAATCTCAAGAGAAATTTTATCATTGTTCCTAGCCAAATCATCGATCTTGAGCAACTTTTCTTCAATCATAGCATTGAAACCTTTTTGCGTACTAATGAATTCTTTAATATTACTCTCAAAATCAGAGGGTATCTTATTATAATTTCCATAAGAATTGTTGTAGGAATTACCATAATTATTAGAGGAATTACTAGGAAACGGTCTAGCGTTGAAATTACCTCTATAAGTGTTATGACGAAAATTGTTCCTACCAACAAAATTCACATCCATAGATTCATTATTATTTCCAATCATAGAAGACAAATGCATATCAGTAGGATCAATAGGAGCAATCTTACTAGCAAAAAAATTCATCAATTCATCCATCTTTTCACTCAAAGTATTAATTTCTTCAATAACATGCACTTTTTTACTAATAGGAGTTCTTTCGGTGTGCCATTGAGAGTAATTTTCCATAATATTATCTAGGAGTTTACTAGCTTATCCTAATGTGATTTCCATAAAAGTTCCACCCGTGGCGGAATTAAGAGATTCCTAGAAGCAAAATTCAATCCAACATATAAAATTTATATAATCATCCATAAACTCAAGCCATGCGTGGGGCAATTCCTAATCATAAGTTTCATCCTCTCCCAAGATTGTGCAACATGTTCATGATGAAGTTTCTTAAAATTCATTATATCGCTCCTAAGGGAGATGATCTTAGCGGGCGGAAAGTACTTGGAAATAAAAGCATCTTTACACTTATTCCATGAATTAATAATATTTTTAGGCAAAGATGAAAACCAAGTTTTAGCACGATCTCGTAGTGAGAACGAAAATAGCTTCAATTTGACAATATCATTATCCACATCTTTCTTCTTTTGCATGTCACACAATTCAACAAAAGTATTTAGATGGGATGCGGCATCTTCATTAGCAAGGCCGGAAAATTGTTCTTTCATAACAAGATTGAGCAAAGCAGCATTAATTTCATAAGATTTCGCACTAGTGGTGGGAGCAATCGGAGTACTAATAAAATCATTATTATTAGTATTGGAAAATTCACACAACTTGGTATTCTCTTGATTCATCTTGACAAAGCAAGCAATCAAGCACTCAAGCAAGCAAAAAGCAAACGGGGAGACGAACGAAAAAGGGCGAAAGGCAAATCTTTTTGAAAATAATTTTAGAAGTGGGGGAGAGGAAAATGAGAGGCAAATGGAAAATAATGTAAATGACAGAGAAGAGTTTGTGATGGGTACTTGGTATTCTTGACTTGCTATGTATCTCCCCGGCAACGGTGCCAGAAATCCTTCTTGCTACTTCTCGAGCATGTGTTGGTTTCCCGTGAAGAGGAACGGTTTGATGCAGAAAAGTAGATAAGTATTTCCCTCAGTTTTTGAGAAGCAAGGTATAAATCTAGTAGGAGATACAAGCGATCCACCAATAGATGTACCTGCACAAGGAATCAAACTCTTGCACTCAATGCTATAAAGGGGTTGTCAATCCCTTCACGGTTATTTGCAACGATGAGATCTAGTAGAGATAGATATAATAGGATGCTTGAACGGAAAGTAAAACTAAAAGTAAAAAACATTGCAGAAAGTATTTTTGGTGTTTTTGGTTTTAAATCTGAAAATATAATATGGAAAATAGACCCGAGGGCCATAGGTTTCACTAGATGGCTTCTCTCATGATGGCAAGTATTACGGTGGGTGAACAAATTATTGTCGAGCAATTGACAGAAAAGCAAATAGTTATGAAGATATCCAAGGCAATGATTATGCATATAGGCATCACGTCCGTGACAAGTAGAGCGAAACGATTCTGCATCTACCACTATTACTCCACACATCGATCAACTCCTGCCTGCATCTAGAGTATTAAGTTCATGAAGAACAGAGTAACGCATTAGTTAATATGACATGATGTAGAGGGATAAACTCAAGAAATATGATGAAACCCCCATATTTTTACCCTTGATGGCAACAATACAATACGTGCCTCGCTACCCCTACTTTGTCACTGGGTGAGGACACCGCAAGATTGAACCCAAAACTAAGCACTTCTCCTATTGGAAGAATTACCAATCTAGTTGGCCAAACCAAACCAATAATTCGAAGAGACTTGCAAAGATATGAAATCATGCATATAAGAATTCAGTAAAGAGTCAAATAATATTCATGGATAATCTGAACATAAACCCACAATTCATCGGATCTCGACAAACACCCACAAAAGAGTATTACATCGGATAGATCTCCATGAAGATCATGAAGAACATGGTATTGAGAAGCAAACAGAGAGAAGAAGCCATCTAGCTACTAGCTATGGACCCGTAGGTCTATGGTGAACTACTCATGCATCATCAGAGGGACAATGGAGTTGATGTAGATGCTCTCCGTGATCGAATCCCCCTCCGGCAGATTACCAGAAAAGGCTCCAAGATTGGATCTCTTGGGAACGGAGGCTTCTTTGCGGCGAAAAGGTGTTTTCGTGGCTTGTTCTGATAATGATGGATTATTTGGGTATTTATAGGCCGAAGATTAGGGTTAGAAGAGGTGCCAGGTGCCCACAAGCCTGCCCGGCGCGGGTGCCCCCCCGGCCGCGGCAAGCGGGCTGGTGGCCCCGTGGCAGCTCCTCTGCGTTGGTTCTCAAGTCTCGTGGCTTCCATATTTTCCAGAAAAAATATTTCCGGAGGTTTTATTCCGTTTGGACTCTGTTTAATATTCCTTATCTACGAAACTCAAAAACAAGGAAAGAACAAAAACTGGCACTAGTCTCAAGTTTAATAGGTTAGTCCCAAAAACAATATGAAATAGCATATTGATGCATATAAAACATCCAAAACAGATAATATAATAGCATGGAACAATCAAAAAATATAGATACATTGGAGACGTATCAAGGCCATGTCTGTACATGCTAGGATCGTCAAGTTTAACCCGAGTGTTCCGCATGTGAAACACTGGCTTGCACCCGTTGTATGTGAGGGGTTTATTCATATTGAATCTTGATAGTGATGATACACATGTTCATAACATTGATGCCAAAAGATGTAGAGTTGATAATGATAGTACCACTTTCTTGTGGCACTGCCATTTAGGTCATATTGGTGTAAAACGCATGAGGAAACTCCATGCTGATGGACTTTTGGAGTCACTCAATTTTGAATCACTTGACACATGTGAACCATGCCTCATGGGCAAGATGACTAAAACACCGTTCTCTGGAACAATGGAACGGGCAAATGACTTATTGGAAATCATACATACTAATGTGTGCGGTCCAATGTACAGCGTGTGGTGGATATCGTTATTTTCTCACCTTCACAAATGACTTAAGTAGATATGGGTATATTTACTTAATGAAACACAAGTCTGAAACGTTTGAAAAGTTCAAGCAATTTCAGAGTGAAGTTGAGAATTATCATAACAAGAAGACTAAATTCCTGTGATCTGATCGAGGAGGTGAATATCTGAGTTATGAGTTTGGCAGTCACTTAAGACAGTGTGGAATTGTTTCACAGTTGACACTGCCTGGAACACCACAGCGTAATGGTGTGTCCGAACATCGTAATCGAACCTTATTAGATATGGTGTGTTCTATGATGTCTCTTGCTGATTTGCCACTATCGTTTTGGGGTTATGCATTAGAGATAGTTGCATTCACTTTAAATAGGGCACCATCAAAATCCGTTGAGACGATGCCATATGAACTATGGTTTGGGAAGAGGCCAAAGTTGTCGTTTCTTAAAGTTTGGGGATGTGATACTTATGTCAAAAAGCTTCAGCCTGAAAAGCTAGAACCCAAAGCGGAGAAATGCATCTTCATAGGATACCCGAAAGAGACAGCCGAGTATACCTTCTATCTCAGATCCAAAGGCAAAGTGTTTGTCGCTACGAACGGAACATTTCATGAGAAAGAGTTTCTCTCAAAAGAATTGAGTGGGAGGAAAATAGAGCTTGATGAGGTTATTGAACCTTTACTTCAACCAGAGAGTAGCGCAGCGCAGAAAGATGTTTCTGTGGAGCCTACGACAGTTGAAGAGGAAGTTAATGATGATGATCATGAAGCTTCGGATCAAGTTACTATTGAACCTCGTAGGTCGACAAGGGCACGTACTGCTCCTTAGTGGTACGGCAACCCTGTCTTGGAGGTCATGTTGTTGGATAACAATGAACCTACGAGCTATGGAGGAGCGGTGATGGGCCCGGATTCTGAGAAATTGTAAGAGACCATGAAATCCGAGATGGGATCCATGTATGAAAACAAAGTATGGACTTTGGAAGTATTACCTAAAGGGCGAAATGCCATTCAGAACAAATGGATCTTTAAGAAGAAGATGGGCGCGGACGGTAATGTCACCATCTACAAAGCTCGACTTGTGGCAAATGGTTTTTCACAAGTTCAAGGAGTTGACTACGATGAGACATTCTCACCCGTAGCGATGCTTAAGTCTGTCAGAATCATGTTGGCAATAGCTACTTATTTCAACTATGAAATTTGGCAGATGGATGTCAAAACAGCGTTCCACAACGGTTTCCTTGAGGAAGAGTTGTATATGATGCAACCAAAAGGTTTTGTCGATCCAGAGAATGCTGGCAAAGTTTGTAAACTCCAGCGATCCATTTATGGGTTGGTGCAAGCATCTCAGAGTTGGAATAAGCGCTTTGATGAGGTGATCAAAGCGTTTGGGTTATACAAGTTTATGGAGAAGCTTGTATTTACAAGAAAGTGAGTGGGAGCTCTATAGCATTTCTAATATTATATGTGGATGACATATTTCTGATTGGAAACAATATAGAAATGCTCGAAAGCGTGAAGGAATATTTGAACAAGAGTTTTTCAATGAAGGACCTAGGAGAAGTTGCTTTCATATTAGGCATTAAGATCTATAGAGATAGATCGAGACGCTTAATAGCACTTTCACAGAGCACATACCTTGATAAAGTTTTGAAGAAGTTCAAAATGGATCAGTCCAAGAAGGGGCTCTTGCCTGGGTTACAAGGTGTGAAGTTGACTAAGACTCAATGCCCAGTGACTGCAGAAGATAGAGAAAATATGAGTGTCATCCCCTATGCTTCAGCCATAGGCTCTATCATGTATGCAATGTTGTGCACAATACCCGATGTTAGCCTTGCCATAAGTATGGCCAGAAGGTTTCAAAGTGATCCTGGAATGGAGCACTGGGCAGCGGTCAAGAATATCCTTAAGTACCTGAAAAGGACTAAGGAAATGTTTCTCGTTTATGGAGGTGATGAAGAGCTTGTCGTAAAGGGTTACGTCGATGCAAGCTTTGACACTGATCCGGATGACTCTAAGTCACAAACCGGATACGTATTTATTCTCAACGGGGGAGCGGTAAGCTGGTGCAGTTCCAAGCAAAGTGTGGTAGCCGATTCTACGTGCGAAGCGGAGTACATCGCAGCCTCGGAGGCAACAAATGAAGGTGTCTGGATGAAGCAGTTCATGACAGATCTTGGAGTAGTGCCCAGTGCACTGAATCCAATGAACCTGTTCTGTGACAACACTGGTGTCATTGCTCTGGTCAAGGAACCAAGGTTTCACAAGAGGACCAGACACATAAAGCGACGCTTCAACTCCATCCGCAATTACATCGAGGAAAAGGACATAAATATTTGCAAAGTGCACACAGATTTGAATGTTGTAGACCCGTTAACTAAACCTCTTCCAAGGGCTAAACATGATCAACACCAGAACTGCATGGGTGCTCGATTCATTACAATGTAAATCACATAGTGATGTGAACTAGATTATTGACTCTAGTGCAAGTGGGAGAATGTTGGAAATATGCCCTAGAGGCAATAAATAAAGTGCTTATTATTATATTTCCTTATTCATGATAATCGTTTATTATCCATGCTATAATTGTATTGATTGGAAACACATTACATGTGTGGGTAAATGGACAACACTTTGTCCCTAGTATGCCTCTAGTGAACTAGCTCGTTGGTCAAAGATGGTCAAGGTTTCCTAGCCATTGACATGTGATGTCATTTGATAATGGGATCACATCATTAGGAGAATGATGTGATGGACAAGACCCAAACTACAAACGTAGCATATGATCGTGTCAGTTTATTGCTACTATTTTCTGCATGTCAAGTATATGTTTCTATGACCATGAGATCATGCAACTCACAGACACCAGAAGAGTGCCTTGTGTGTATCAAACATCGCAACGTAATTGGGTGACTATAAAGGTGCTCTACAGGTATCTCCGAGGGTGTCTGTTGGGTTGGCATGGATCAAGCTGGGATTTGTTACTCCGTGCGACGGAGAGGTATCTCAGGGCCCACTCGGTAATACAACATCACAATAAGCCTTGCAAGCAATGTGACTAACTGTTAGTCATAGGATCTTGTATTACGGAACGACTAAAGAGACTTTCCTGTAACAAGGTTGAACTAGGTATGGAGATACCACCGATCGAATCTCGGGCAAGTAACATACCGAAGAACAGAGGGAACATCATACAGGATTAACTGAATCCTTGACATAGAGGTTCGACCGATAAAGATCTTCGTAGAATATGTAGGAACCAATATGGGCATCCATGTCCTGCTATTGGTTATTAACCGTAGAGGTGTCTCGGTCATGTCTACTTAGTTCTCAAACCCGCAGGGTCTACACACTTAAGGTTTGGTGACGTTTCGGTACTATAGAGTTATGCATGGTGTTGACCAAATGTTGTTTAGAGTCCCGGATGAGATCCCAGACGTCACGAGGAGCTCCGGAATGGTCCGAAGGTAAAGATTGATATATAGGAAGTCCTATTTTGGTCACCGGAAAAGTTTCGGGCTCATCGGTAGTGTACCGGGAGTGCCGGTAGTGTACCGGGAGACCATCGGGAGGGGTATTTCGACCCAAGAGGCTAAATGGGCTGTGGAAGAGTGAATACCAGCCCTTAGTGGGCTGGTGGAAGTCCCACACAAGGCCCATGCGGCTGGGAAGAAAATCCCAAAGAGAAAAAGGTGGAAAAGGCAAAAAGGCCAAAATAAGGAGGAGTCCTAGTCCTACTAGGATTGGAGGAGGAATCCTCCTCTCCTCTTGGTTCGGCCAAAGCCTAGATGGCTTGGCCCTTGGTCCAAGCCTCCTCCTCTCTTCCTATTATATATACTAGAGGTTTTTGGGTTTTTGCACTAAATTTTCAGCCACGTGCTACCCGTTCCTCTAGTGCATAGTTTCTCCTCTAGATCGGTTTTCTGTAGTGCTTAGGCGAAGCCCTGCCGGAATTGCTCCACCACCATCGCCGCGGCGCCATCACGCTGCTGGAGAACTCGTCTACATCTCCTCTCCCTCTTGCTGGATCTAGAAGTCAGAGATCTTCATCAAGTTGTATGTGTGCTGAACGCGGAGGTGTTGTCCGTTCGGTGCTTGATCGGGACGGATCGTGATTGGATCGCGAGACACTTGGCGATTTGGATCGTGAAGACGTTCGACTAAACCAACCGCGTTTCTTAACGCTTCCCGCTTAGCGATCTACAAGGGTATGTGGATCCACTCTCCCTCTCGTAGATGCTCATCACCATGGATAGGTCTTGCGTGACCGTAGGAAAATTTTTGTTTCCCATGTGACGTTCCCCAGCATGGGGCTACGACGCTTGTGTGGAAAAATGTTTTCACCTAATGAGCTCGAACCCAAAGAGGACAAATGCATCCTCATAGAATACCCTAAGAATAGTTGGGTGAACCTTCTATCTCAGATCCAAGCATAAAATGTTTGTTGCTAAAACTGGGTCCTTTCTCTAGGAAAAGTTTCTCTCGAAAGAATTGAGTGGGAGGAAGATAGAACTTGATGAGGTTGTTGAACCTTTGTTTCAATGAGAGAGTAGCGCAGCGTAGGAAGATGTTTCTGTGAAGCCCACGTTAGTTGAAGAGGAAGTTAATGGTGATGATCATGAAGCTTCGGATCAAGTTACTATCAAACCTCATAGGTCGACAAAGACGTGTACTGCTCCTAAGTGGTATGACAACCATGTCTTAGAGGTCATGTTGTTGGACAACAATGAACCTATGAGCTATGGAGAAGCAATGATGGTCTCGGATTCCGACAAATGGTTAGAGGCCATGTAATCCGAGAAAGGATCCATGTATGAAAACCAAGTATAGACTTTGGTAGAGTTACTCGTTGGACGACAGGTCATCAACTACAAATGGACCTTTAATATGAAGACAGACGCTGATGGTAAATGTCGCCATTTATAAAGCTCGACTTGTTGCAAAGTAGTTTACAACAAGTTCAAGGAGTTGACTGTGATGAGAATTTCTCACTTGGAGCGATGCTAAAGTCTGTTGGAATTATGTTAGCAGTTGCTACATTTTTCAATTATGAAATCTGGTAGATGGATGTCAAAACATCGTTTCCTTAATGATTTACTTGAGGAAAGGTTGTATGTGATACAACCAGAAGGTTTTGTCAGTCCTAAGGATGCTAAAAGGTGAGCAAGCTTCAGTGATCCTTCTATGGACTAAAGCAAGCATCTCGGAGTTGGAATATAGACTTTGATGAGGTGATCAAAGTTTTTGAGTCTATACAAAGTTTATGAGAAACTTGTATTTACAATAAAGTGAGTGGGAGGACTATAGAGTTTCTGATAAGCATATGTGGTTGACATATTGTTGATCGGAAATGATGTAGAATTTCTGGAAAGCATAAAGGGTTGTTGAAAGGAGTTTTTAAAAGGAAGACCAGGATAAAGCTACCTAATTGTTGAGCATCAAGATCTATAGAGATAGATCAAGATGCTTGATGAGACTTTGAATGAGTACATACCTTGACAAGATTTTGAAAGAGTTCAAAATGGATCAGTCGGAGAGAAGTGTTCTCGCCTGCTTTGTAAGGTGTGAAGTTGAGTGAGACTCAAAGCTTGACCACGGCAGAAGAAATAGAAAGGACGAATGTCGTCCCTTATGCCTTAGCCATAGGCTCTGTATAGTATGCCATGTTGTGTACCGCACCTGTGTGTGCCTTGCCATGAGTCCGTCAAGGGGTACAAGAGTGATCCAAGAATGGATCACTGGACAGCGGTCAAGATCATCCTTAGTAACTAAAAGACTAAGGAAATGTTTCTCGATTATGAAGGTGATAAAGAGTTTGTCGTAAAGAGATACATCGATGCAAGCTTTAACACCAATCCGGATGACTCTTAGTAGCAATCCGGATACGTATAGTGGAGCAGCCATTTGGAATAGCTCCAAGTGGAGTGTGGTAGCAGTATTTACAGTTTGACATAGAGATTTGCAAAGTACACACGGATCTGAATCTCACAGACCCGTTGACTAAAAGACCTCTCTCACATGCAAGGCATGATCGAGCCCCAGAACTCATTGGGTGTTAGATTCATAAAAATGTGAATCACATGGTGATGTGAACTAGATTATTGACTCTAGTGCAAGTGGGATACTGTTGGAAATATGCCCTAGAGAAAATAATAAATTGGTTATTATCATATTTCCTTGCTCATGATAATCGTTTATTATCCATGCTAGAATTGTATTGGTCGGAAACTCAGATACATGTGTGGATACATAGACAACACCATGTCCCTAGTATGCCCCTAGTGAACTAGCTCATTGATTAAAGATGGTTAAGGTTTCCTAGCCATGGAAACGAGATGACATTTGATAACGGGATCACATCATTAGGAGAATGATGTGATGGACAAGACCCAAACTACAAACGTAGCATATGATCGTGTCAGTTTATTGCTACTGTTTTCTGCATGTCAAGTATTTGTTCCTATAACCATGAGATCATGCAACTCACTGACACCAGAGGAGTGCCTTGTGTGTATCAAACGTCGCAACGTAACTGGGCGACTATAAAGGTACTCTACAGGTATCTCCGAGGGTGTCTGTTGGGTTGGCATGGATCAAGACTGGGATTTGTTACTCCATGTGACGGAGAGGTATCTCAGGGCCCACTCGGTAATACAACATCACAATAATCCTTGCAAGCAATGTGACTAAGTGTTAGGCATGGGATCTTGTATTACGGAAACGAGTAAAGAGACTTGTCGGTAACGAGGTTGAACTAGGTATGGAGATACCGACGATCGAATCTCGGGCAAGTAACATACCGAAGAACAAAGGGAACAGCATACGGGATTAATTGAATCCTTGACATAGAGGTTCGACTGATAAAGATCTTCATAGAATATGTAGGAACCAATATGGGCATCTAGGTCCCTCTATTGTTTATTGACCGTAGAGGTGTCTCGGTCATGTCTACATAGTTCTCGAACCCGCAGGGTTTGCACACTTAAGGTTCGGTGACGTTTCGGTAGTATAGAGTTATGTATGGTGGTGACCAAAGGTTGTTCGGAGTCCCGGATGAGATCCCAGACATCATGAGGAGCTCCGAAATGGTCCGGAGGTAAAGATTGATATATAGGAAGTCCTGTTTTGGTCACCGGAAAAGTTTTGGGCTCATCGGTAGTGTACCGGGAGTGCCGGGAGGGTACCGGGGGACCATCGGGAGGGGTGTCTCGACCCAAGAGGCTACATGGGCTGTGGGAGGAGGTAAACCAGCCCCTGGTGGGCTGGCTGAAGCCTCCTCTAAGGGCCCATGCGGCTGGAGTGGTTTGAGAAAGAAAAAGTCCAAAGGTGAAGAGGTGGAAAGAGTTTCCAAGTGGAAAGGAGGAATCCTACTACTAATAGGATTGGAGTAGGACTCCTCCACCTCCAATTTCGACCAAACCTTGAGGGTTTGAGGCTTCCTCCTCCCCTCCCTCCCTACTATATATACTAGAGGATTTAGAGGGAAAAGCCAACCCTAATAGCCACGTGCTACCTCTCCTCTAGATCGTAGTTTCTCCTCTAGATGGGTTTTCAGCGGTGCTTAGGCGAAGCCCTGCTGGAATAGCTCCACCATCATCGCCGCAATGTTATCGTGCTGCTAGAGAACTCATCTACCTCTCCACTCCCTCTTGTTGGATCAAGAAGGCGGAGATCGTCATTGAGTTGTACGTGTGTTGAACGCGGAGGTGTCGTCCGTTCGGCGCTAGATCAGATGGACCGTGATCAAGATCGCGAGACGGATCGTGATGAGATCGTGGGATGGATCGTGATGAGATCACGGGATGGATCATGATTGGATCACGAGATGGATCGTGATGGGATCGTGGGACGCTCGACGATTTGGATCGCGAAGACGTTTGACTACATCAACCGCGTTTCTTAACGCTTCCCGGTTAGCGATCTACAAGGGTATGTAGATCCACTCTCCCTCTCGTAGATGCTCATCACCATGGATAGCTCTTGTGTGTGCGTAGGAAATTTTTGTTTCCCATGCAACATTCTCCAACAATAGCACCATCGCCAAATTATAAGCTATGCGGCAGGAAGAGATCTGGGTTCGCCAATGATCGCGAGTCCAATGGCTCTGTGACGGGGATCGAAATACAGAGTATTTCCAGGCACAGGCCAAACAGCGGCAACGTATTAATAAAATTGTTGGTCTGCACAGGCTGGATGGGACTATGTGTACTGATGGAAACGAGGATAAGATACAAATACAGAACTTCTATCAGCAACTGTACACTTCGTTGGGGTCTCATGACGCGAAGGAAGTGTTATCGTATGTGCCGGTGCGCGTCACTCCGGAGATGAATTCGATGCTCGAGAGACCATTCGATACGGATGATGTACACAAGGCCCTATTCCAAATGGCGCCATCAAAGGCACTCGGTGTCAATGGCTACACATCAGGATTTTTTCAAAAGCACCGGGAGCTATTATGTCATGATGTAACAAGTGTTGTTCTTGGTTTTCTTAATGCTGGAGACCTCCCTTTGGGTTTGAATGATACGTCTATCACACTTATACCCAAGGTACGGAATCCACAGAACATCACTCAATTCCGTCCTATATCTCTCTGTCCAGTGTTGTACAAAATTATAGCGAATGCTATCACAAATAAATAAGAGATTTTATGGATCAGATTGTGAGTCGGGAGAAAATTGCGTTCATCCCTGGACGACTTATGTCACGCCCAAGATGCGGGCCTATCCATATTAAGGCACGAGGGCCTCGCAAGGGATAGATGCGCATCTTGCCATTAGCAAGTATAGTATCATTGCATCATACATTACAGAAGAGATTAGTATACAAGTTTGGCTTACACTCGCCACATACTAAATTACAATTCCACACAGAGTTCAAATCATCAAGATGAAGACAGGGTCCGACTACGGACGAAATCAAACGATAAAACAGATGCAAATGACATTATCTCGCTATCCCAAAGATCATGGCCATGGTCCTCTACTCATCCGGATACGTCACGTACATCCTGCCTCTTTCCTCGTCATATTCCTACTGGAGCTGGGTAAGATCATTCTGCACGTGCTCATCTGAACCTGTACCTGGAGTGTTGTAGTAAACTGTGAGCCACAAGGACTCAGCAATCATGTGCCCGGGTGCCAAGACTATTCAAGCTTAAAGGTTGGGATGTTATTTGTGTTTAGTTTGCAGCAGCGCTAAGCATTTATGGTGGCTAACTTACGTAACATGAACACAAATATGAGTGGCCTACGATCAGCGATCGAATCTAGTATGATCTCTATGAGATCCTGATCACTTACCTACGTCAATCATAACCCCACCGTGTTCTCTCTCGGATCATGTTCATGAACAGAGACGATCACGGTTACTCACATAGTTTGTGTGTTTTATTAGAGTTTACTTCAAGTTTACTATAATCGGGTGTTAAACAAATATCCAAGTTGCCACATAACCACGGGCATGGCTTTCTAAAAGTTTTAACCCTGTAGGGGTGCTCCAACTAGTCCATCAAAAATAACCACACTCCATGGGAATAACCTCGACCACGGATCTCGTGGCCATCATCGGTAATTCCAAAGGAATTCCAACACCTCGAGAAAACCCGAAGAACGTCAGAGTTCACACGCAAGACACTTGATAAAGGTAAAACAAATCCTGCAAGACCACCCGACGTGTCGACGAACCTGATAAGAGATGCGTATCTCGTTCTCAGGACACGACGGATAAGCTACGCGTACGGAGGCCTGATAGAAATCTCCCAAGTTGCCCTGGGTTGTCCCCGCACAGTGCTCTAGTTTGGACCAACACTCATGAGGAGCACTGGCCCGGGGGTTGATTAATTATCCACGGGGTTGCAAAGCCCTATGCAAATTTTATTAGTTATTAGCAAATGTAGTACCAAGTCTTGCCAGACAAGTTTTAATCTCAGCCGAATAAACAAGGAGGTCCCCATAACAACCCCGAGCGTGTTAGGAGCGCTAAATATGGAAACATAACACCGGTAACAAGAAACTATGGCGGTAACAGCGGAACAAATCACCTAGCAAAAGGCCAAGCCTTCCACCAATACCAAGATATATATGTGCATTAAAATAAATAACAGATAATATTGTGATATCCAAATCCATGTTATCACATGGAACAACCTGCACCTGCAACTAAGAACGCTATAAGAGGGGCTAAGCAGCGGTAACTTAGCCAATCAAAGGTTGCTAGGATGTGGAGGGTTAAAGGCTATCATGGCAATTAGGAGGCTGAAATCAAGTGGTATGTAGCACAATTATAATGATAAGAGCGAGAAACTAGCAAGCAAAGATAGTATCGGGATTCGGGTACGGTCATCTTGCATGTTGGTTCTTCAGCGAAACAAGTAGTGGGATCCTCGTAGTGATACTCTCATGGGTCCTCATACTCAGTATCAACACTCGTGTCTATCCAAGAGAAACAGCAACAATAAACATCCAACCAAGGTGCAATGCACAAACAAGAAGATGCATGATTCATTTATGAAGAATTTAACATGGCAATCCAAAACTAGTCATGTTTCACATGCAAAGTTTGTTTATTAATGAATCTGGACAGAACCTCATGTTAAGTTATTTAAACATGCATGAACATGGAAAATATGGATGCGGCATGCAAAATCTATAGAAATGCATATAAAGAATGCAAGAAACGGAGTTACGGTTCTCACGATACGCTCACGACAAGGTACGAAGGCGAAAACACAAGACAACCAAGCCATGGGCTAATTCTTGGCATTCCAAGGTAGCCACTAGTTAGGCAAAGAAAAACCAACCACAATAGACTCAAAGATAAATCAATTCCATGGAGTATAGCTCCCACAAGACACAAAACAATAAAACAAACAATCTGCCACAAACAGCAACATAGCAACTTACACAGACCACAACTTGATCTACAGGAATCCTACAGCCACAAACAAGATATTGACAGAAACTACATAACATATACATCAACTTATCCAACTACACAATCTGCATAGGAGGCACACATCAATAAGCATGAAGCTATCAAGTTGACATGATGAAACAGTTTTCTGGGACTTAGTGAAAATTACAGTTTTCTGGAATCTGAGTTAATAAAGTAGCATATTGACAGCAGAAGTTAAATATGTTATAGAGCACCTCTTGGCATGAAAATTAACAGGATGTTAGTAGACAACATCTACTCCAAATTACTAACACTGAGCATGAGCAAATACTCAACATATAGCTAGATGTCACCCACTCTTCATGGCATAAAAATAACAGCAGATTCTCAGACTTAGAAATATTAGGCATGTTGAAAACAGAAACATCAAGTAGGCTACTGAGCAGCTTGTTTCCCACTTATATGGATGATTCTTATGTTAAACAAATATACCATGGCAATCATTAATGAATCCTACTAACAAGCATACTAAGAAAGGGGTGTGTCAAGTGGGGAAACCCACTAGTCCCCTACACACACATACACTCTACTCACACTACTACAAGCATACACACCCATGCTCTATATATGCCCAAGGAATATGAGCACAAACACCACCAAAAACATACCACCCATGATGGGGGGATGTTCAACCACACACACACTCACAAGCCCATGTGTGTGAGTGTTCATCCACACACATATGCACCCACACATATGCACAAGTGCATATATGTCCATACATATGCTTAGGGCTACTCTCACACCCACTACCACTCACATACACATGCACATATGCATACTCACATGCACACACACATACATAGGGCACACACACCAGCCCTACACACACACTCAACACACATACACTCACATATGTGTGTATGCATGAAGCACACACACATATACACACACCACCTACACAAGCTCACATACCTACACAGACACATCTACACCTACACATCCATACACATGTAAACAGGAAAGAACAACAAACATGTAGGTACTTTATCTACACACCCACATACATGCCACATGCACAAAATGCATATGCATACACCTACATATGTAGCAAGGAAGGAAACAAAAGAGAGAGAAAACAAAGAAAAAAAATCAAACAAAAGGGGGAGGGTTCGGAGTCGAACCCACGACCTCCTGGTCGTTCCCCGAGCCGGTTGCCACTCGGCTACACGCGCGGACGTTAACAGGGTAGGGGCTCGAGCCCTCTAATACACACACGCACATATGTTTTCTGACAAAACTGAACAACGCGACAGAGCAACGGCGGCAGAGCAACGACGACGACCAAACGGCGAACCACGGTGGATCCAGCGAGGAGAAACAACTGCGGGGCCTACGGGACGCTACGGGGTTCCAATCCCCTGCTCACCTTATGACGAGGAGGGCGGAGGCAAGCCCCAAGGCTCTGCCTTGCGGACGCGGCGACGGGAAGCTATGGCGATGACGCACTAGCTACGGCGACAGGAAGCATCACGACGGCTCACCGAGGGGAAAGTGACGATGAGCCGGTCGAAACGAAGACGACGGAGGGGTCGGGGACACAGCGACGACGAAAAGGAAGGAGCCGGCGACGACCCGCTCCTTGCGGATGGCGGCGACGCCAATTGGCACCGCGGGGAGGTGCTCCTCACCTCCTAGCGGCGGGAATGGAACGCGGGGAGAACCCCCGAGCTCCACGCCATCACCACCGGGGACGAGACCCACCGGAGACGCGGTGACGGCGGTGACGACGACCGGCGACACTCTCTGAACCTCACTGCTCTCTCTGAAACCTTACCTGATAGGGGGAAAGAAGAGAGGAGGGAGAGAGATGGAGGGGGAGATGGGAGCTGCGGCGGCGGGGGGGAAGAGAGGAAACATAGCCGAGGGGGCACGCACGCCGAGGGGGGCTATATACCCACGGGTTGACGGCGACGGCGACGGAAAAGGGGGACGGCGGAGCCTCTCTCTCTCACTGAAGCCTGATGGAGGGGAACGGGAGCAGGTGACCATCACCCTCGAGAGGGCTGGGCCGCGGGAGAGGCAAAGCCCACCTAGCTCTCTCTCTCAGAAACAAAACAGAGAAGGTTTTTTTTCACTTTTCAAAACACAGCCACACAAAAGAAAACCCCCAGGAAAATATAAAGGATTTTTGGTGCAAACAAAAATACTTTTGTAAAGAAAATAATATGCACTATTTAACAAAAATATTAAGATGATTTTTAGGACAAGTAATTTTAATACTTTTAAAAATAACAGCCCCTGTTATTTAAATCCCCCAATTACATTAAAGCTCAAAACAATAAAAGGCCAACACTCACAAGCTCAAAACATATTAGGCTAGCACTTGAACATTTTTAAGCAATTTAATTGCAAGTTAAATCTGGTTATAAAATAACATGGGAATAAGGCATTAGTTGGGGTTTTGTTGAAGAGCAAAAGAGAGGGGAGAGAAGTAGAGGTTGCACCCATGATCCTACCACATCACAACACATAACACAAGAACAAACCCAACCACACATACAAGGTCACATGAAAAACAAACATGGCATGATGAATGCTATGATGCATGATGCAAGAATGCAAGACAACACATGGATGAAAAGTTGCAAAAACACTCATTAAGCTCATGACACAAGGTTCATCCAAAGATTACATGCCATAAAAGGTAGGGACAGCACTTGGGCTGTCACAACTTATAACCGACAATGTGTATACAGGCCATGAAGCGGAGGAAGAAGGGGAAGAAATTTTCATGTGCTCTCAAATTAGACATGATGAAAGCCTATGATAGGGTCGAATGGAGTTATCTGGAGGCCATTCTTCTACGAGTGGGTTTTGGCATCAACTTGGTGAGACTGATTACGAAGTGTGTCACTTCAGTTCGGTTCTCCGTTTGGGTAAATGGTGAACTATTACCTTATTTCACTCCTACATGTGGTTTACGGCAAGGATGCCCAATGTCACCCTTTTTATTCCTAGTGTGTGCAGAAGGTTTCTCCTCCCTTCTCAAATACTATGGACAGATCGACAGAGGCATTCGGGTCAGTTTTAGGGCTCCGTGGGTGAATCATTTGTTATTCGCACATGACATCCTTATTTATATGAATGTTGAGAGTCAAAGTGCATAGAGATTAAATCTTATCCTGGAAATTTATGGTGTTGCATCTGGTCAGTGTGTAAACCGGGGGGAAAGTGCAATATATTTTAGTCCAAATACACTAGCCACCAGAAGACGGCCTATCAATACTACGCTCGATGTGCACGTGGAAGCGTTCAGCGAATGCTACCTCGGTCTACCCACTGTGGTGGGGAAGATTACCAGTGGAACATTCGATCACATATGCGAACGCTCGCGGAGCAAGATGCAAGGCTGGTCGGAGAGATTATTTGCTTGTGCCGGGAGAGAGACTTTGATAAAATCTATTGCCCAAGCGATTCCCACGTTCAGTATGAGTTATTTTCTCCTCACCAAAAAAGTGTGCAAGAGTTTGACTTCTTGTATGGCGAGGTATTGGTGGAGTAGCTCGATTGACAAGCGATCACTTCACTGGATATCCTGGAAGAAACTCTCACCACCCAAGTGCAATGGTAGCATGGGTTTCCATGATCTCCATTTGTTCAATCTGCCTCTACTTGGCAAGCAAGGTTGGTGACTTTTGACGACCCCCAGTTCCCTATGTGCTTGAGTACTAAAGGACAGGTATTTCCCCGATACGGATTTTATGCACGCAATAACCCCCAAGAGTTCTTCGGCAACTTGGAGGGCAATCATATCCTGTCGGGAGGCTTTTCTCATCGGTTTGATCAAATGGGTGGGAAACGGATCTTCAATTGTGGTGTGGGAAGACCGTTGGATTCCGTCTACAATAACCATGTCTCCGATGTTCCGTCCACCCAATAAGGCTATTTCCAGGGTCAGCGAATTGATTGATACTGGAAATTGGACATGGCAAAGACAGTTGGTGCGGGACACGTTTATACCATCAGATGCAGAGGCTATTCTCAAGATTCCGCTTCGGTCTGGTGGGGGTGATGATTTTCTTGCATGGGCACATGAGACTTCAGGCAACTACACCGCCAAGTTGGCGTACCGAGCTCTAATGATTCGAAACAAGCGTCAAGCTCTAGAAGAAGGGCAGGATGCCGGATCTTCAACTGACAACCAAGGGATGTGGAACACCTTGTGGAAGTTAGATGTTATGCCAAAAGTGAGTCTTTTATTGGTGAGTACTTCGGGGCATCTTACCAGATGAGTGTACCCTTAAACACCATCATTTGAGACAAATTGGTATATGCAAAATATGTATGTCGATGGAAGAAGACATGGAGCATTGTTTGCTACTTGCTCACATGCAAGACTATTTTGGGACGAGGCCCAGCAGCTCTTCGACTTCCAGCTTCTCCGCCTACACCCAGTTACATGGGCGAAGGACATCATTTGTGATGACAGATTCACAAACAGAGAACGCGCCATCATAGTTTTAGTTATGTGGTCCGTTTGGCATTCGAGGAAAAAGCTGACGTACGGGGAGGAAAAGTTGGACCCTGCTCTTTCAGTCCGTAGGACCAGGGAAACACTTGCACTCCTCGACATCCCTCGGCGCCAAGCGATGGTGTTGCCTGGTTATGGTTGGCGCCTCCCGGACATGGAGTTCATAAAGATCAATACCGATGCCGCGATCAGTCGGGAAGGCAGCAAGGGTGGAGGGGGTGGAGTCACTCGCTCACCAAGCTCCTTTCAGGGCGCCTGGAGCAAACCATACCCGGGTGTGACATATCCTCATTGCAGAGGCGATGACAGTAGGCGACGGCGTCATCTTCGCCAAACTAAGGAGTTTTTCAAAAGTCGTATTCGAGACCGATTGCTTGGAGGTAATAAACCTCTGGGCCACTCGACACAGCTCCCGATCCATTGTTGCACCAATCTTAATAGAAATTGAAGAGCTAGCTAGTGTTTTTACGTCCTTTGTAATTTAGCGTGTATCCCGGTCAGCGAACGGTCCTGCTCATATATGTGCCAAACGCGCTCGCACGATTGACGTGACCGAAAGCTGGCTCGACAACACTCCGAGCTTTCTGATCAGTAGCCTTTTGGCTCACTGTTCGGGGGAACGCTTTCATTGAATAAAAGCTCTCAAAGTTTCCCCCGCAAAAAAATCAAGTCTGAACTGTGGAGCCCATCCAAAGCCACACACGAGAAGCAGCAGCCGGCAGGTCGCACCGATTCTCCCTCCCCCGATTACCGAACCCCAAATCCACAACTAGTTGACGGCGGCGGCCGTTAGCGATTCCGGTCCGGCAGGCGACGGGTGGCCCTCTTCCTCTCCTCCCCAGCTCCCCTCCGTCCCTCTCCTCCAACAGTCCGTCTCCAGCATCCCCCCTGCAGGCGCCCTCCACCACGGCTGATGGATGGGGGATGTCCTCCGACGTAGTCAGGCACCACCTCCATAAGGCATTACTGCATCCAGCGGTCCAGCCATCATCCATCCACCTACACTACAAGCACTAGCCACCAATGTAATTTCCCTCTATTTTAAAACAAATCTGAATCCTTTTTGTAAATTGCCACTGTCATTGATTGCTAGGAGTAGAAGCCACCGATTGCTTGTAAATTGTTTTTTTGATCCAATGTCTGTAAGTCCAATGTTCAATTGTAATTGTTTGTCAAATTACAAAAGCAAGGTCCACTGAATGCTAGAAGGGGTAGAAACAAAATGGATGATGAATTTTTGAACAATTGCTTGGTTACCTTTCGTTGAGAGAGAATTCTACAAGAAAGTGAAAGATAAGGATGTCATCAATCTCTTCCAGAAAGGAATCGTAAAGTTATATTGTAATTTCCTTTGTTGTTTGTAATCTTTTTTAATTGTTAGAGATGTTGCCATAATGGTATTTGGCTACCATTATCGATGTATGGTCATTGTATATTGATGTTGCCATCTTACTGTACATTTGGTGTTCTATGAGTATTGGTTTGGCAAAAAAATACAAGAATACACAGGAACAAATTCCTGGCTCCGCCATTGCCTACAGTGGGTGACCATGCCATCGCGCCATGTTGTCATCAAGCCGTCGGAGGCGCTATCCGGCCTTGCACAATGCTAGGTGCTTAGGAAGGTGCTTAAAAAATAAAATCGGGTTTTTTGAAACACGGTGTTTATTTCTATAAGAGGGGTGTCTAACTAAGCGTCTGCCATGTACAAATAAGCACCGGTGCTTAAGAAAAGTCTGGTTTATTCTCTTAAGCCTTAGAGGCCTTATAGGACACCGACGAGAAGCCCGGGGAGGAAGGAAGCCGCTTTCTGATGAGAGACGTCAGTCAATTTCGATTCATGGAGGCAGCTGATGTGAAGAAGTTGATCGTCGAGGCTTTTCTTCACGTCGAGGCATTTGGCGGGGTGAGTTAACGAAGCACTCTGATTCATTGAAACATTGACACAAGCTTTCCCAGCCGAAGCGCAAGACGCATGGATCGAACCTTGGCAAAGAGCCGGTGACAAGTGATTTTGTACATGTCGGTTCAATGCTTTGTTCATGCAATTTATTAATAATTATGTCCATGTTTGCTTTTAAAATGGTATGAAATGTTTAATTTTAAATAAAGGCAATCAATCAAAGTGTTTTATTGAAGAAAAGTGAAAATAATTGAAGGTTGAGAAATGATAACTCAAAGTTTTCACGTCGCCGGTCAGCCTTCAAACACTATTACGAAGCATAGATATGACGACTCTGAGCTGCTCTCATGGGGTCCAGACGACCAGACATGAGAGTTCACCGCTGCTAGCCCATATTTTCCTCGCCGAAGGGTGTGTCAACCCGCATTTGCGAGTGATCCCCCAATCAAAAATATAAAGCGCATTTGCGAGCGCACGGGCGGGCAAGAAAGAGCCTTGCACGATTCTGACCCTCACTTCAGTTTACCAGTGACTGCACAGGTACATTAACTTCTTAATGTGTACAAAAATCATATCTCTAGGACGCAGATTACAGGTGTTCTGCGATACATCTGGTCATCTACTGATCATAATTTGCATAAGAAGAGTACATTTGCATACCCAAAAAAAAGTACATGTTCAGGTGCAAAACTGTAGAGATGCCCAACAGATGAGGGTATCGTGGGAACCACGGATATAGAGAGATATGCCCACTCAAGGTAAGCGAGAATATACAACCCTGAATAAGGATCACCTCCCTATTAATGAAAATCGCCGTTCTCCTGCGCTTCTTCAAAAAAAAAAAAAAGGATCACCTGAAGCTCCCAAAGTGCTGCTGCTGGAAAATGCCGGTTTCACCGGCTGTTCCTGTGGAGCGTGGGAAATCAGGAGTGCCTGTTGCTGCCTCCATGTACCATGGAACAGCTGCTGGGGCTTTCTCCTCAGAACCGTTGCTGAGCCGCCCAACGACCCCGATATCTGAAGTATCCTCCTTTGCTGCGCATCACCAAAAGTAGAGCGATCATAAGCTACTTAGCTACACTCCAGAAAGCATGCACCTTCCTTTTGCACATCTAGAATGATATCTAGCGCAAGATGCCAGTAGGCACCTTTCCTACATGATGTAAAAGCAAAAAAGCACACACGCTCACGTCTTAAACTATCTTTTTTTTTTCTACAACAAGTAAATAAGATCAAGGTCTGTGGGTAACTGAAACTACAATTCATCTTTGTATGTACTCCCTCCGTTCATAAATATAAGATGTTTTGGATATTTCAGTATGGCCTACATACGGACTGAAATGAGGGAACAAACACACTAAAATGTGTCTGTATACATCCGACAAAAAAAAAAGTTAGAACATCTTATATTTGTGAACGGAGGGATTTTGCAGCAGGGACGAAGAAATTCGTGGTATGGGCAGCCACGCGGGTATGAAAAGTCAAAAGGACAAATAAATCGTCATTAGCAGAGTAAGGATACTTACGTGCAGCTATATTCAAATCAATCAATCCACGGCTCAAAGAGTCAGCCCAAATGCTAGATTTGACCCGAAAAGTCTCTTTCTTCACAGCTGGTTTTGATGCTGACATGGAGTCCTGCTTCAGCTTTGCGAGCGACTCGTTCATGGATTCGGTGACACTTGCCGTGCGTGATTCCTCGTGTGACGTAAAGGCACCAAAATTCAACTCCTCCGAAGGACTGCAATCAGAACTCTTGTTGGGCCCAGCAGAACCATGTGTTCGTTCAGTAACAGCTGATCCTCCAGTTGAAGAGAAAACACCAAAAGAGTTTGATCCATCGAAACTCTTCACCGGTATTCGAGCCAAAGGATCAAAAGCTGTGTTAATTGAATTTTCATGTGCAAGGGGCTTTCCTTGTGAAGATTTGCTTGGGGTGCCACGCACTGAGAACTCTGTGTCTGAAGGAAATGATGTGGCAAAGGATGGGTTGAAGGGATCAAAAGCAGACGCAGAGGGATGCGCAGGGGAAGTTTTTTCTTGCACTGAATGTTTATTGGGAGTGCCACGTACAGAGAACTCCATGTCTGCAGTAGCTGAGCCACCAAAGGATGACCTGCCAGCAAACAGATCAATGTTGTCCTGCAATGACATTGGCATGCAGATAATTAGTTAGAAAATAAATAAAATGACCAACAGGTAGAAATGTTTTATCATAAACAGATCGATCTTCAGAATTACTGCACTGTCCTATCACCATTTTTGTCAAACTAATATATCATATTCAAGTGGGATTTTATTGCAAACAACTGTAAGAGATAGAAAACGGTTTGTGCTACAAAGATATCACTAGGCCAGGATAACTTTTAAAGAAGATCAAGAAACAAACCCGAGGGCGAGAACCACTTGATGTTGCTGCCTCCAATGGAGCATTGGCTGACTGGAAATCTACATCCGCAAACAAATCAATTTCTGGAACTGCAGCACTGCCAGCATTTGGTATAGCTATTGAAGTAGCTGCAGCGGTGTTAACAAGGCCATCCATGAAGACTGGCCCAAAGAGATCCAAATTATTGGAGCTTACATTAGCTGTTCCAACTGCACTCCAAATATAAAGCTGAGTGAGAAAAATTGCTACAACACTATGGTGATTGTGTCAAATAAAAGAAAATGCATAGAACTTTGCATCTCAGCTAAATAATCCAGAAAGTGCTACAATGAGTATGTTTGATGAAGTTAAGTAAGAAATAGACAACGGCACTATGGTGTGTATGTCAAACAAAAGAAAATTCAAAGAAGAACGTTGGCTATTAGCTAGGCAGTATAGTAAGCAGAATGATAAGTGATACCAGCATCATAAGCGCATAATAACATGTTAAACAAAGTGTATAACAATGGGTACAGCAACAAGGAAACCATGGCAATCATACAATGTAACCAAACTTTAGAGATATAGTAAGGAAATAATGACCAGGTGTGGAAGATCCTCGTGGATTGAAGTCGTCGCCATCATCCTCATTCTTTCCTTTCTGTGAACTTGGAACAGCAGGTGTGGCACGTGGATTCGACAAAGATTTGGAGCCTACTTTTGCTAATTTAGTGCTATTTGCACTCTTAGTAGTTTCTTTTGACCTTTGTCTAGTGCTGCTGTGACTTGGCTTATTATTCTTGCTCAATTCTGTGCCAGTGTACCTATCCTTGAATGAGGCAGTTTCCCTTGAACCAGCTGTGCCCCCATAGTGACTTCCAGAGGAGTAGCTGCCACTGCCAAATGATGTCGCGCTTGATTTGTATGACATTCCAGTTGATGACACCCCCAAGTACCTGAACATATGATCATGCAAATTGCAAAGTTACACATGTGCAGGGAAAGACGAGAGTTATGTTCCCGTAATGCACAGTAAGTCGACGGTGAATGCCATACTTGTCCCTCGTAGAAGCAGCCTTCTCCTGGAGTTGTTGAAGCTTTTCCCTGTCATCCACAATGGCCAGAACAGTCTCGGCCTTCTTGCGCACATTGAGCCCAACATCTTTTCCATTGGGCTCCACAAACTCGAATTGTGTGAGTTTCTTCACAAATAAAATCAGCATCACGGCAAGGTACATATTATACTCCACAACGATATATGTACACTAGAATGAGCCACCCACAACGGCACATACCGCAATCTGCGGGCTGTTGTCAATAATTTCCTCAACCGCGCGCTCAGTGGCATTAGCCAGAAGGTACTCAGCCACAGCCAGTGCCTGCAAGTGAAACAAACATCCATCCTGTCACCAAGGAACAACCCAGAGCAGACAAGGAGTGAACAATTCCAATCTGAGCTCATCACCTTGTACAGGTGACGCCAGTTCGCGTCGGTGTTGCCCAGCCGTTGCCACAGCACCTTCATGATTATCTGGCATTCGCCGCTGAAAGCAGCGAGAGCGACGACTCGATCAAAATGTGCAAAAAAAAAAAACACTCAACACCCTCGATTTAAAGAGATCAAGTGAGGAGAATCGGAATTGTAGCGCTCTGCACTCACATGTTCCTGGTGGCCCGTGCGATGTCCGCCATGTCCAAACCGTGAGGCCCCCACGGCTCGTCGCTGGTCGCGTCAAGAACCTATGCACGAAATTTCAGGAAGGTTGTAAACAACACAGATACATCATGGACCTGCCTTCCTGAGGCCAAATTACGCAGGCAAAAGAGAAACACGATCAATCAAACCTTCTGCTCGATCTCCGGCACCTTGAGCACCTTGAGGTTGACCTCTCTCTTTCTGCGCAACGTAGGATCGCGTCCGAGGTCAGCGCCGGGTCACGATCAAAACGAGAAACGAAGAAAGGAATGAGGGTCTTACATCTCCCGGACGGTGTGATCGAGCACCTTCATGATCCCGTCCATGGCTGGGAAGAAGGCGAGACCGGAGCAGAGAAAGGGGCGGGGGGCGGAGACTTGCGACCCGGCGGAGTTTTCCTCTCGCCGATGGAGGAGGAGCGGTGGCGGTGGCGGTGGCGTGGCGACGCGAAGACAGAGACGGGGTCCGGAGAGGGGCGCCGCGGGATAATAACGCCGCTGGCGGCAGTCAGCGCCCGGACCGGACACTGTGTGGCGATCGCCACACTGGACTAACTCGGACCGTCTCCCCTTGGGCTTGTTCACGTGTGCGGTATGAAAGCCCAACTGCTGGCGGCCCATATTTTCTACTCCTAGACATCTTCTCCTGAATCTGATACTCAGACGATTCAAAAAAAATGATATTCAGACGTGTTTTTTTTTTTTTGCACGGTATCTGATATTCAGACGTGGAAGGTGTAAACACGGGCACTGGATTAGACTTGGACATTTGTTAGCCAAGAGATGTGCCAGCTAAATGATCCTAAAAAATAAACATGCCAGCTACACCAGTAACATACCCTGCACTACTAATAAACAAATAATGGATTGAGTCACTCAGCCAACATCAAGAAGCTATTTGTCCCAGCGACGAATCAGGCTGCATAACAAACCGAATAATGTCAGCAAAAATAAAACGCCAATGACGACAAACTCCGAAAAGCGGCATCAGCTACAATCTAACCCCTAAATATGTGACATACAAAGCTGGAGTCGGCGTCATGTCTCTCCTGACCATGAGGCAGATGAACTATGGGTGTGAGGTATGGGCGCCGTTACAACCGCTGCTGTTGTCCTCCTCCGCGTCCCCATGTTCTGCCGTCGCTACATCATCACCTTCCAGTTTGACATCGGCGCTCTCTTGTGGAGAGGGCACCACATCGAAACCATTGTTTTCCTCACATGTGGACATAGGTTCGACAACCTGTACACCATGCTCCATTTCGGCAGGATGTACGGCTTGATCAACATCCTCAGTGTGCTGTGGAATAGCAAAGTCTGCTGCCTCGTAGTTCTCAATCGCTAATGAAGCCGAGTCGCAGTTTTCGTGCACTTCCAGTAGTAAACTGTCAACATGGTGGTTTACCTCGTCCATAGGTTCGAGGCCCAACGTAGCCTGCTCCACTGTGTGAAGGTCCTCATCTTCCTGATATTGATCCTCTTGATTGTCACATATAATGTTCTGTTCAGCTTCAAGCAAAAGTACAGGCTCATGATGGGCACCAGCTGAGCCAGTAGCTGAATCAAAAGGTGGAGCCTCTGGGCCACCCCTTTCCTTGATCTCACCAAGATCACTGAGGACATCTTCAAAGCCATGCAGAAATTCAAAAACTAAGGCTTGTGTGGCCGTATCAGCCGTGGATGCCATGGCTGTCTTGGCCTTCTTCATCATACCATGCAGCTTATCAACCTACAGGAAATAATTCATCTTCAGTACTGATTCAGTATGCATGAACTACTTGTACAAGCTTCAATTCAAATCTTATTAGCATATCTAGAGATAAATATTAGTTCAGTCAACTGTGGAATCTAATCATAGAAATGTGATGAGTTAGTTAGGTTTACCGCTTTGCGGATCATAGGAGACTTGGCTTTGTACTGAAGATCAGAGGAATCATCGGGTGGGGATAAAAGTCCTGCATCAGCATCATCACCAGTTGATGGCACAAGATACCGCCGTGTAGCTCCAGAGTACCACTGCAGATACTCGTCATAAGATGACAAATCATATTGCTCAGCCTCCCGAAATATACGTTGTCGCCGTGCTTCCCATTCCTGAATATACTCATGATGCGTCTCTTCCCAATTTTCACGCTCTCTACCACGTCGACTAATACGATGTAATGTCTGTAGGGTAGGCCGAAAAGGTGGTGGAATGCACTGCCGAAGCCCGAATTGCCGCATCACTCGCTCAGGCAGATACATCTCAACAATAGGAAAATTTATTAACGGTGCTTGAGTAATCCACAGGTCAGCATCTTTTGTACAAAGTGGTGGTAAGCTCGAGGACTCAATGAGCATGTATGGTTCCCATTTCAACTGATCTGCTCGCTGCAGATTTAGCTCATCCCTGTACTGCTTAAGACAGCGAGTAGCATTCTCACTTTGTGCGCGAGCACCCACCCAACGGAAGCCAATTGGGGGCAAGTCCTGTGGGATGTCTGTCTCCACAAGTGAGGAAGACCGAGCCAATGGCCTGCCAACATGAGAGTGCTCCCAACTCCAAAGCTGCAAGAGAAGCAATGAACCACCTATGTTCTTCATGTTGTGGGAGGAGGCAGCAGAGCAAAGAGCTCGGTAGAGGAATGCGAGGGCTGCAGAGCCCCAGCTGTATGTTCCAACAAGAGAAAGATCAGCAATCAATGGAAGATATATCAGACTCATCCTTCCTGTCCCGTCTGGAAAGAGCACCCCACATAAAAGGCTCAGGATGTATGCTCGAACATGCCTTTGTACTGTATGATCATCCGCGCCTTCTGGTAACTCATAGAAGTGCTTCTTCAGCCATTTATAATGCAAGAAGGATTTTCCAGGCATTGATTGACCTCTTGGGTCATGACCTAGACAATCAAGGACCATTTGCCCATAATCATGATCTGTACTGGAACAAACCGGACGGCCGTCAATAGGAAGAGCAAACAACATTGCAACATCTTGAAGTGTAACTGTCATCTCCCCAGAAGCCAAGTGAAAGCTGTGTGTCTCTGGCCTCCAACGCTCAACAAGAGCAGTAATCAAGGCTTTGTCCAATTGAGGCATTCTCTGGCAGATTTGTGAGAGCCCAAGCAATCCAGCATCCCTCAAATAAGGACGATACCTCTCATGAAATTTTAAGGGTTTGTGGTGACGCAACTTCAACTGCTCCAGTGCCTGCAATATACAGAATATAGAATTCAGTGCTATTGAGAAAACATTCTCGTTTTACTAACTTATTATCCCTGAAATACGACGAAGTTTATTGTCCGTAGATTAACCTGATCGCCAAAAATTGCATCTGAACGGTGGTTAATCTTAGGATTGAGTAGTGTGCTGGATGAGGGTTCTAAATGTCCTGAATAGCAAGCCACATGGACTTGTTCAGGAGTGAACCCAACATTATCCTCTCTATCAGAAGTGGTACTCGGCGAAGAAGGTGCAGATGTTTCATGATGATCCATTTCATTTTCTGCCACAGAACATCTGCCACGGCCCCGGCCCCGGCCACGACGTGCACGTCCTCTTGCCGTTGAAGACATAGACTACTCTGCAAACAAAAAAAATCATTACATCAGTTGCCAGAATGCCATAGATGATCACAGCGAGAAAAAAAAAACAAATGAACGGCATGAGCACTGCTCATTCTGTTAAGGTTTAAAATCATGGTTTATAAAAGAAAGGAATTCTGTACAAAATGAAACAAAGCATATACTATCAAACAAGACATATATATGCTTAGAAGATATGGCATTCGTCTTACATTAGAAATCTTTAACGCTGTCTAATTTGTCAACTGTGAGTTATTCTCCCCTCCAAATGTTGCTCTCCACAGAACTAGCTATTTGCAATGACCAACTGAAACACTAAATCTTAAATCTAAATTTGCTTATTATGGAGCGAGCAACTCCTAGACATGTATATAGTATGACTGGGCAATCTTCTTCATCCTTAGCCAAGAAACCAGCATTACAGGCTTACAGCTGACTAGTGTCCCATTTTTATTCAGACAAAAGAGACTCTCACTGAAAAATCTGGCCTGTAGGAGGCCACAGGTTCAACAGGACATGGTAGTGCCACTGCCCTTATTGCATATCAGTTATCCGTATAAACCCACTATTCCCCTTCTCAAAGCACCAGAATAATCTGCGGAACAGAGCAGAGCACGCACAATGGGGCAACAGCGTGCACCGAGATCCAATGGAGGCGAGTAAAATCCAGCGGTGGTGTGCGGGGCGGGCTTACCAAATCAGGCTGGCGAGGTGGCGCCGGAGGAGGCGGAGGAGAAGCCCCTCAAGTCCTGATCCCCCGTAGATTGTTTGCTTCCCGTGAGGGGAGAAGGGAACCCTAGAAATTTGCTTTCCAGGGGTGGAGGCGGCGAAGCGGAACCCGCGATCCGGAGTGGTGCTACGCCCGCACATGTTTGCTGCTTCCGCAACAAACAGCGGGCCCACCGTCTTCTGGGCCGGAAAAGCCGAAGAAGCCCAAAGACGGCCTTTTGTGGGGTTCTTCCAGCCGCAGCCGCAGCCGCGGCCGCTAAACAAAATGATCTTTTTTTCCTCAAAAGAAAAATTACGGTTTTGCCCTCCCACCCTAATCCAAACTATTATTCTGATTCAAAAACAGTGTCGTGTCTCCATCATGATTTATTAGCCCCATCATATTTTGAATCATATTTTAATAACTAATAGAATATGGATTATACGTCGCGAAAATAATATCACTGAAAACTACATTTAAATATAAATCCAACAATATAATTTTTTATAATATGCATTAACATTTTGCTACTCAAATATATGGTCAAACTTTGAACCAAAATATGATGGGGACTAATAAATCCAGACGAAAGTGGTATTTAAAAAAAAATCTAAATTACCATCATACCGGTTAGCTTACTTCCCTTTTCTCCCCACCTGACAGCGTTCGCTGCCTCTCCCTCCCAAGCACAACACCACCAATCGCCCCATTTCCAGTCGTCAAAGCCCTTCTCTACCATGGATGACTGATCTAACCCCGCCTCGTATCTATCATGTTCCCGTCTCTAAGCCCAACACATCCATGATTGCCCCTGGATGCTGCAAACCAACATGTAGTATTTGTGAAGCGGGTAATCTTTGGTTGAAGGATGACATTAGCATGGTTATCTCTCCGACATGGTACTCCTGGACTTGATGGGTTACCTTTTATGTTTCTTCAGAAAATAGGGCGTTGTAAAAGGTGAACTCATTTAAAAAAATCTTTGATTCTTAGTTTGTAGATGAGTTAGATATCTTTAGGTTAAACTTTGCTATAAAAAAGAAAATGGTGTTAGGGTTACGAGAAAATTCAAACATGCTAATTTACTCAATTGTTGTTTAAATACTTTTACTAAAGTGCTTACTAATCCATTAGCTTTAGTAATTGGTAGGTCGATCTCTGATTCGGAGTCTAATTTCATCAGGGGTGGATATATTTTAGGAGAACTAGTCACTACTATTGAAATTCTTCATTCCGCACACTCTTTTCATCAGAAAGGTATAGTTTTTAAATAGAATATGAAAAGGCCTATGATAAGGTTAATCTAGATTTTCTTTATGAAGTGTTGACTATTAGTGGTTTTAGTGCTAAATGGACTAACCGGATTAAGAGAATAACTCATAGTGGTTCTATGGGAATCTAGCTAAATGGGGAGGAGAGTGGCTTTTTCCTCACTAGCAAAGGCTTAAGGCACATAGATCCTCCTTCCCGTATTGTTTTTAGTTGTATATTTGTTCTTTAGGATGCTTTTGAAAGGTAGACAATTTGGATTGTTAGAGGAATCTATCCTAACTTTGTTCCTGGGAAGTGATGTGTCTGTAATATGTTGATGACACACTCCTCTTCCAAGAAAATGAAAGTAGAGTGACTCTTGACTTGAAATAGATACTTAATTACATATTTTGAACAAGTAGCGGTATGAGAATTAGCTATCGTAAGAGTGCGTTTAGTCCTCATTAATATGGAGCATGGAGAAATGACCCCATTCATTGACATATTTAAATGTGTTGGTCGGTATTTCCCCATTAAATAGGTAGGGTTGCCACTTCATTTTGATAAGCTCACCAGGGAGGATCTACGACGTTCGGTTGACAAGCTCTTGGGCAGAATAGCTTGTTGGAGAGGGAAATTGTTCTCCCTATTATGTGTGTGTGTGTGTACACTTTTTGTCTTTGAATTCCATGAGTAGGCCATTAGTTTAGTTAACTCACAATAGTTAATTTCTTATGGATAGTTAAGGTCGATATAAAAATTCACCTATCTAATTGGCCCTCCGTGTATGAAAAAAGAATATTGGGGTATGGGATACGCAATTTTCAAGATTCGAGTATTTTCTTAATCGCCCATGGGTTAAAGATATATTGCCGGTGAAAGGACGTGGATGTCGCCTAGGGGGTGAATAGGCGCTTTAAAATAATTATGGTTTAGGATTGAACAAATGCGGAATAAAACCAACGTTTAATATGTCAAGCACAAAACCTAAAACAACTAGGCTCACCTATGTGCACCAACAACTTATGCTAAGAAAGATAAACAACTAAGTGATAGCAAGATATATAGCATGAAACAATATGGCTATCACAAAGTAAAGTGCATAAGTAAAGGGCTTGGGTAAGAGATAACCGAGGCACGCGGAGACGGTGATGTATCCCGAAGTTCACACCCTTACGGATGCTAATCTTCGTTCGGAGTGGTGTGGAGGCACAATGCTCCCCAAGATGCCACTAAGGACACCGTAATCTCCTCATGCCCTCGCACAATGCAAGATGTCATGATTCCACTAAGAGACCCTTGAGGGCGGTCACCGGACCCATACAAACAAGGTTGGGGAAATCTCCACAACTTAATTGGAGGCTCCCAACAACACCACGAAGCTACACCACAATGATTGAGCTCTGAGGCACAAATCATCTAGGGCGCCAAGGCACCCAAGAGGAACAAGCTCTAGGGTGCTCAAACACCCAAGAGTAATAAGCTTCTCAAACTTCACTTCCACGTATCACTTTGGAGAACTCAAACCTATGCACCAAATGCAATGGCAAGGGCACACAGAGGGCCCAAGTCCTTCTCTCCCAAATCCAACAACAACAACTAATGCTATGGAGGAAAATGAGAGGAAGAACGAAGAAGAACACGAAGAACTCCAAGATCTAGATCCAAGGGGTTCCCCTCACATAGAGGAGAAAGTGATTGGTGGAAATGTGGATCTAGATCTCCTCTCCATTTTCCCTCAAGAACTAGCAAGAATCATTGGAGGGATTGAGAGTTAGCAAGCTCGAAGAATGTCAACAATGGGGGAAGAACATGAGCTCAAGAGTTAGGGAGCAATGGGGAAGAAGACCCCCTTTTATAGGGCCGCCCAAATCCAACCGTTATGTGCACATGTCATGCACAAGCAGTACTACCGCTTAGCATGGTAGTTCCAAGAAAAGCATGCAAAGCGGCAGAAAACTCGAGGCGGTAGTTCCGCCAGAGCGGTACTACCGCCCTACCCAGCGATACTTCCGCTGGGAAGCAGTAAGACTCCACAACACAAAAACAAGCGGTACTAGCAGCGATACTTGGGAGCGGTAGTACCACGTGGGCGGTACTACCGACCACTACTACCGTCTAGAAAACCAACCTTACGATAGAGTAAATTATAAGCAGAATTAGCCGCGGTAGTACACAGCTGAAGTACCAACCAAGCGGTACTACCGCCTGATCAGAGAAAAACAACTCTCGCACTAGGACTGCCAGAACTTTCACATACGAGCTCTGAATTGAGCAAACTCAAGTTTGTTGGATAACACATGACAAAGCACTATCCAAACAGCCAATGGTATAAAGATGTGAAACCTCTATCAATGAAGAACCAGCAACAACTCCAACATCGAAAACATCATAGAAGATGCATATGGACTTCGTTTTCGATGAACTTCAGCTTGTCATGAAGCTAACCTTAAGCTCAAGAACCCACAAATAGAAAAGCCAACCAAGAACCAACAAAGATGGTGATGCTAGGAATGCAATGGTTTGAGCTCTCAACGAACGATACGATCAAGCTACTCATTTGAGAGCCCCCCTTGATAGTACGACTATCGATCCTATAACCCGATCTCCCAACTACCACCATGAGACTGGTAACATGGAAAATCCTATCAAGATCAAACCTTTGCCTTGCGCATAGTCCACTTGAGCTAGATGATGACGATCTTGACTTCCTCGAGATGGACCACCTTTCTTGATTGCGCCGGCTTGATGAAGATTAGTAGATTGCTCCCCCATACTCCACTATGGGGAGCCACTCTTCGACACATCTTCACAAGTCCATTGTCACCACAATGAATGGCAAGCTTCAAGCATGATCCCTCCGTGATGCTTCACTTGAACTTGCACACCGTAACCTTGATGACGATCACCACTTGATGTCATCCTCCATGGATTGTACATGATCTTCTTATTGATGCCAGCCCATGGAAACATACCTAACCCCGCAAAGAACACTCACAAGGAACATGGGTTAGTACACAAAGCGTAATGGACAATGCTTACCATACCATGGGATCACTTGATCCCTTTCGGTACATCTTGTACACTTTTTGTGTTGATCAACTTGATTCACTCTTTGACTTGGTCTTGATCAACCTTGTATTTTATCTTCTCTCTTCATAAGATGATGTCTTAAAAGGTAAGCATGAATGCTCACACAATCTTCTTCTTCAAGACATGCTTGTAATAAGCTCAACTCTCACATGACCAATCTTTGGATAAACCTTGAATACCACCTTGGTCACAATATAAACTCCTTGAAACCAACATATGTACTTCAAGAAGTGCCTATGGACAAATCCTTCGAATATAGCACAAGGCAACCATTTGTCCATAGGGATTGTCAACAATTACCAAAACCACATATGGAGAAATATGCTCTAACAGCCGGGGAGGGGTCTTTTTGGAAGAAATTAATTAATACTAAGTTTAACACTAGGATTCCTAATATCATGTACTGACATGATACACATCCTTCTCAATTTTGGAAAGGAGTGATATGGGTCATGCAAACAATTAGGTTTGGATACAAGTTATTTGATGTTAATGATTTGTAACTTAGATTTCGAGAAGACATTTTATTTGGAAATGCTCTCCTCGGCTACCCAATATTGGGAGCTTATTAGTTAATGAGAAGAATATGATTGTTTTAGATCTAGGGATGAGTAAGAGCTCAGATTCACCTTGGGTGGGATGTTCTCTAATGAGATAATGATTCTTTGGTTCGAGGTAGTATATATCACTAAGTCCATTTCCACTACACCACAATATAGATGTAATGGCATACAATCTGTCGGGAGAAAGCCCTTATCAGGGCAGATAAATTGACAGAATAGTGGTTCTCCCAACAGATAGAACTGCCACAAGAACGACTGACGGGTATTACTTCTCCCAGTAGATAAACTATTCCCAACAATCTATCTGCCCCAACCAATGAATAAGTCGACAGTTCATTTTCTCTCACCAGATTGGCCATGACATCAGAATGACACTTACCAGAGTTTAAAGTACCGGAAAAATCATGTTCACTGTTAGTTAATATGACTCACACCATGTTTAACTAGCAAACCGTTCTAGGTAACATTTACCTAACTTATTATCCATTCATCGAGCAACATATACCTAATTTAATATAAATTCATAATGTTAAGGCAATTAGAAAAGATTACAACTTGCAGGTACATACACTTCAATCAACCTTGAACTTCATTAAACTACATGTGCAAGACCAAATACATATGTTTCTAGATACATGTATGAAATGGCCATATACAAGGACGTTGTGCCACAAAAGGAATTCCTTTACTGATCAAGAAGACACTTTGCTTTGGCAATATGAATGGAAAGGGGTTTTCTCCTCTAGATCACTATATAAAATTGTTGATGTTTAGAGGTGTACAACCGATATATCTTCATGTGTGATGTCTACTACACAACCTTCTTCTTGTAGACTCGTGTTGGGCCTCCAAGTGCAGAGTTTTGTAGGATAGCGGCAATTTTCCCTCAAGTGGATGACCTAAGGTTTATCAATCCGTGGGAGGTGTAGGATGAAGATGGTCTCTCTCAAGCAACCCTGCAACCAAATAACAAAGAGTCTCTTGTGTCCCCAACACACCCAATACAATGGTAAATTGTATAGATGCACTAGTTTGGCAAAGATATGATGATACAAGTGTAATATGGATGGTAGATATAGTTTTTTGTAATCTGAAAATATAAAAACAGCAAGGTAACAAATAGTAAAAGTGAGCACAAACGGTATTGCAATGCTTGGAAACAAGGCCTAGGGTTCATACTTTCACTAGTGCAAGTTCTCTCAACAATACTAACATAGTTGAATCATATGTAAATCCCTCACGCGCGACAAATAGTTCACTCCAAAGTCACAAATAGAGGAGAACAAACAAAGAAATTATTGTAGGGTACGAAACCACCTCAAAGTGATCTTTTTCGATCAATCTTATGAGCTATCCCTATAAGTGTCACGAACAGCCCTAGATTTCGTACTAAAATAACACTTTAAGATACACATCAACCAAAACCCTAATGTCACCTAGATACTCCAATGTCACCACAAGTACCCATGGGCTTGATTATACGATATGCATCACATAATTTCAGATTCATCATGTTCAATCCAACACAAAGAACTTCAAAGAGTGCCCCAAAGTTTCTATCGGAACGTCAAGATAAGAACGTGTGCCAACCCCTGTGCATAGATTCCCAAGGTCACGGAACCAGCAAGTTGATCACCAAAACATACATCAAGTGGATTAACAGAACATCCCATTGTCACCACGGATATCCCATCGCAAGACATACATCAAGTGTTCTCAAATCCTTAAAGACTTAATCCGATAAGAAAATTTTAAATGGAAAACTCAATTCATCACAAGAAGATAGAGAGGGGAAAACTCCATATGATTCAATCTATATCAATAAAGCTCGCGGTACATCAAGATCGTGCCATCTCAAGAACACGAGAGAGAGAGAGAGAGAGAGAGAGATCAAACACATAGCTACTGGTACATACCCTCATCCCCAAGGGTGAACTACTCCCTCCTCGTCATGGAGAGCGTCGGGATGATGAAGATGGCCTCCAGTGATGGTTTCCCCCTCTGGTAGGGTGCCGGAATGGGCTCCCGATTGGTTTTTCGTGGCTTTGGAGGCTTGCGGCGGCGGAACACCCGATCTAGGTTTATTTTCGGAGGTTTCTATATTTATAGGAATTTATGGCGGTAGAAACAAGTCATGATGGGCCACGGGGGAGTCACAAGCCTAGGGGCGCGCCCTAGGGGGGGTCGCGCCCCTGTGGCTTGTGACTGCCTCGTGGATCTTCTGGCCCAACTCCGATGCTCCGTGGGTCTCTTCTGGTCCATAAAAAATCACCGTAAATTTTTATTCCGTTTGGACTCCGTTTGATATTCCTTTTCTGTAAAACTCAAAAACGAGGGAAAACATAAACTGGCACTGGGCTCTGGGTTAATAGGTTAGTCCCAAAAATAGTATAAAGTTGTGGTAAAATGATTGTAAAACATCCAAGAATGATAATATAACAGCATGGAACAAACAAAAATTATAGATACCTTGGAGACGTAGCAGCATCCCCAAGCTTAATTCTTGCTCCTCCTCGAGGAGGTAAATGATAAAAATAGAATTTTTGATGTGGAATGCTGCGTGACATGTTCATCATATTCTTTTCTTCTTTGTATATCATGGACATTTGGACTTTGTAAATAATTCAAAGCAATAGTCTAGTTTTAACATAATGACTTAAATACGCAAGCATGTCAACAAGCAACCATGTCTTTCAAAATATCAACATTAAATAAAGTTATCCCTAGCCCATCATGCTCAATCATTGATCCATTCATGAAACACACTCAAATATTAGCTATGCCCAATGCTCAAGTACGATCATAGTGCCCCCTAGTTGGTGCTTATAAGAGAAGATGGAGACTCAAAGAAAAAATAAAAATAGCATAAAGTAAATAGATAGGCCCTTCGTAGAGGGAAGTAGGGATTTGTAGAGGTGCCAGAGCTCAAGGTTTATATTGAGAGAGAAAAATATTTTGAGTGGCATGCTTTTCCTGTCAACGAAAACGATGAAGTAGCTCACAATACTTTCCATGCTAGATACATTATAGGCGGCTCCCAAACAGAATAGTAAAGTCTTTACTCCCCCTCCACCAATCAATCACACTCCACGGCGAGCCGAATCCACGGGTACCGTCCATACCAACAACATTCATGGGGGAGTTTCGTTTCATTATTTTTTTATTTGAATTTTGAGCATGGGACTGGGCATCCCGAATACCAGTCACTTTCTCGTGAATGATAGTGAATCAACACATATCATGAGAATAACACACCTAGCATGGAAAAATATTGGATACTCCCCACCATTTCATGAGCGGTACGGTCACACAAAAGAGAAAAATTATTTTGAAAATTTAGAGATGGCACATACATATTTGCTTGGAATGGCATGGAAATACCACATATAGGTAGGTATGGTGGACTCATAAGGAAAAACTTGGTTTAAGGATCTTGGATGCACAAGTAGTATTTCTACTTAGTACAAATGAAGTCTAGCAAATAGATTGGGAAGCAACCAAACTAAGGAACGAAAAATCACAGAAGTGAGCATTGAGTCATAACTAACACCGAATAATGCACCACAAGTAGGATGTAACTTCATTGCATAACTATTGACTTTCATGCATTCATAGGGACTCACAAACCTTAACACCAATATTCTTACTAAGCATAATTACTCACTAACACGACTCACATATTACTATCATCATGTTTCAAAACTATTACAAAGAATCAAGTTTAATTTGTCCCATGATCTTCATGAATTTTTTTATTATATCCTCCTTGTATATCTATCACTTTGGGACTAGTTTCATGTATTTCCATTGTTTTTTTGACAAGCTCAAACAAATTTAAGTAAAGCACATGAGCAAATGACAAGCTACTCTCAAAGGATATGAGTAGTCAAACAATTAAGGAGCTATGTAAGGACTCTCTCTCCCTCAATAAATATTTTCAGATCTTAAGTACTTTATTCAAACAGCAAGCAAAATAATAATAGCACTCCAAGATTATCACGCATCATGTGAACGAATAAAAATTTAGGCTCAACATAGTCTAACCGATAATTGTTGATGAAGAGAGGTGGGATGCGTAGCATCCCCAATCTTAGATGCTTGAGATTTCTTGAAATATTTACTTGGGGTGCCTTGTAAATCCCCAAGCTTGAGCTTTTGTATCTCGTTCAATCCTCTCATACCACGGCTTCACCTATTCTCACAAACTTCATCCACACAAAACTCAAAAAGAACTCGTGAGATAGGTTAGTACACATAATAATAAATCAACTCTTTATGTACTGCCAAGACAAGTTGCATAATAATTTTCAAACATTAGGTACTATATACTACCATTTCCACAATTTATATCTACCAATATAGGATATGGAGACTATAGGATAAGTAGATAACGAAACTATGACAACAATCTGTCTAAACAGAACAGTTCGTAGCAATTTATGAAAACAGTGTACTTATGTAACTCAAAAACTTATAAAATTTAGGACATGCTAAACAATTTATATGACCATAGTTTATAAAAATTTCAGGAACTTTCCACGTTCCATGAAAATATGAAAATTCAAACACTACATCCAAAGTTTCTGTTTTTACACAGCACTCATCAAAACATGCAATGCAAGCATCCTAAAGGCAATTCTTGGAACTTTTTATTGAAAAAAATATTATAAATAACACCTAAAAATTAACAAAATATAATGACGATCCAAGCAAAGCACATATTGTGTGACGAATAAAAATATAGCTCCAGGTAAGATATACCGATAGTGTTGAAGACGAAAGAGGGGATGCCTTCCGGGGTATCCCCAAGCTTATGCGTTTGAGTCTTCCTTGGATATTACCTTGGGGGTGCCTTGGGAATCCCCAATCTTAGGTTCTTGTCACTCCTTATTCTTCTCATATGAGTGTCTCACCCAAAACTTGAAAACTTCAATCACACAAAACTTAACGGAACTTCATGAGATGGGTTAGTATAATAAACAAAGATCATTCACTTTGGTACTGTCAAGACAAGATTCATAATTGTTCCCACAAGATAACTACTATATTATACCATTAGCATAATTTATATCACTGAATATAAGCTATCGGAAGACTAAAACAAGCAAACTATGCATGCAAAACAGAATCAGTCAGAAACATAACAGTCTGTGAAAATCTATAGTGTAACCATACTTCCTTGTCTCTAAAAATTCTGAAACATTAGGACAACCTGGGAAATTTGTATTATCAATCATGTGTAAAAAATTCAGATCAAAAGCACGTCCTAGTGAATTTTAAAAATTCCTGGACTGAGAGCAAAATTTTCTATTTTTGCACAGAATCAAGTCAACTATCATCCACACTATCCCAAAGGCTTTACTTGGCACTTTATTGAAATAAAAGGAAAAAAACATGATTACTACAGTAGCTTAATCATGTGAACACATTAAAACATAAGGTAAAAGTGTTGGGTTGTCTCCCAACAAGCGATTTACTTTAATGCCTTTTAAGTAGGCATGATGATTTTAATGATGCTCACATAGGAATAATAATTGAAACATGCAAAAGAGAATCATGAATCTCATGACAAGAACATTTAAGTATAACCCACTTACTATTCATAGGTATTTTGTGAGCAAACAATTTAATGGGAGCAAGAATCGTCTAGCATAGGAAGGGACAAGCATATCATCAAGAATTTGAACACATAGAGAGGAAACTTAATATTATTGCAATTCCTATAGGCATATGTTCCTCCCTCATAATAATTTTCAGTAGGATCATGAAGGAATTCCAAAATATAACCAACACATAAAGCAGTCTTTTCATGATCTACGAGCATAGAAATTTTTTCACTCTCCACATAAGCAATTTTCTTCTCATTCATAATAGTGGGAGCAAACTCAAAAAAATAACTATCATGAGATACTTTATTGACATAACCACTTTGAATATTAAAATCATGATGACAAGTTTCATGGTTGTCATTACTCTTTAAAGCATATGTGTCATCACAATAATCATCATAGATAGGAGGCATGTCATAATCATAATAGTTTTGCTCATAAAAACTTGGGGGGATAAAAATATCATCTTCGTCAAACATAGTATCCCCAAGCTTGTGGCTTTGCATAGCATTGGCATCATGAATATTCAGAGAATTCATACTAAGAATATCACTATCATGCTCATCACTCAAACGTTTAGTGCCAAACATTTTAATAACTTCTTCTTCTAACACTTGAGCACAATTTTCCCTTCCATCATTTCACGAAAGACATTAAAAACATGAAGCATATGAGGCAACCTCAATTCCATTTTTTTGTAGTTTTATTTTATAAAACCAAACTAGTGAAACACAAGAAACTAAAAGATTTGATTTCAAGATCTAAATATATACCTTCAAGCACTCACCTCCACGGCAACGGTGCCAGAAAAGGGTCTTGATAACCCACAAGGATAGGGGATCAATTGTAGCCTTTCTCTATAAGTAAGAGTTTCGAACCCAACGAGGAGCTAAAGGTAGAACAAATATTCCCACAAGTTCTACCGACCACCGATACAACTCTACGCACGCTTAACATTCGCTTTACCTAGAACAAGTATGAAACTAGAAGTACTTTGTAGGTGTGATAGGATAGGTTTGCAAGATAATAAAGAGCACGTAAATAAAATCTAGGGGGCTTCTTAGATAAAGAAACAACTAAGTTAGTTTACCGAGTGTGGAAAAGTGGTGGTAGGAGTTGCGAAATTGTCCCTAGGAAATTGATAACTAGACCGGTAATCATTATTGCAATTTTATATGAGGGAGGGGCATAAGCTAACATACTTTCTCTGCTTGGATCATATGCACTTATTACTGGAACTCTAGCAAGTATCCGCAAGTACTAAAGATCATTAAGGTAAAACTCAACCATAGCATTATAAGGTATCATGTCCTCTTTACTCCCATATGCAACAACCCACCTACTTGGGTTTATGCTTCTGTCACTCAATCAACCCACCGTAGGCGAATCATGAACACATTGCAACACCCTACAACGAGGATCCCTCACGCTTGCGCGACACGGAGAGCACCAATAATAAAATATGCAACTCAAACCAATCATGATCGTCAATGAACCCATAGGACAACAAAAATCTACTCAGACATCATAGGATGGCAACACATCATTGGATAATAATATAAAGCATAAAGCACCATGTTCATGTAGAGGGTACAGTGGGTTACGGGAGAGTGGACCATTGTAGATAGATGGGGGAAGGTGATGGAGGTGTTGGTGAATATGACGGAGTTGTTGGAGTAGATCGTCGTCACGATGATGGCCCCGATGGTGTTCCGGTGCCACCGGGAGAGAGGGGGAGAGAGCCCCCTCCTTATTATTATTCTTTGACATTCCCCTAGATGGGAGAAGGGTTTCCCCTCTGGTCCATGGCCTCCATGGCGGCGGAGGGGAGAGAACCCCTCCGAGATTGGATCCCCCCCTCTCTCTCTCTTTCCTTCTATTTCTGCGCTCCCAGATTCTGGCCTTTCACTGTTTCTTAAATATCCGAAGATCTGTAACTCCGACCGGGCTAAAATTTTGAGGGGATCTTTATCCAAAAATTAGCTTTAGTGTGGCTAAAGGAGAGCTCCAACCGACCTATGGTCTGGTCACAAGGGCCCAGGGCGCGGCTAGGGGGGTAGGGCGCACCCCTGGCTTGTGGCCCCTCAGGCACCGCCTTCTATTGATTTCACTTCCCAAAATTTACATATATTCCAGAAAAAATCTCCGTAAGTTTTTATCCCGTTTCGACTTCGTTTGATATGGATTTTCTGCAAAACAAAAAACATGCAACAAACAGGAACTAGCACTAGGCATTGGATCAATATGTTAGTCCCAAAAATAGTATAAAAAGTTGCCAAAAGTATATGAAAGTTGTAGAATATTGGCATGAAACAATCAAAAATTATAGATACGACGGAGACACATCAATGTGGCATATCAAAGTACCTCTAGGATTCAGGGTTTTCTCTGGCTTTTCAACTTTTCTTCATCCAACCTCTATGTGCACATTCACTCCTTTTCCTTATTTTTTTCCTTTTCCCCTCGCATCTTTGGTTTTTTCCATCAGTTTTCTAGAATATTGACTCATCTATCCCACATCTTATTAACTTGTCAAAATAAAATAATAGTTTTTGGTAAGTCGTTAAGTTTTACCAAATAAATAATTAACAATAAGATGGTATTAAACCATTTTGATTGCATTTTTTGCTAAATTAGTTCTTACCAAATAAGTGCTTAATAATAAGATGACACGTAAATAATGATTAGTGTGTACAAAAACTTACTAAGACTTTAGCACACCAACATAATAATAGACATGCTAATCTATTAGAATGTCTATTCTCCTCTTGCAATGCACGAACCATTATCAATTTAATTAAATTAAAAACTGTAAGGTTTCATGTTTCACTTTTCTTTCCATCATCCCTTCGTCCAACCTTTCCCCTCTAATAATCAGTCACCTTAATTTATTTACCTTTTGAAAAAATTCTACTTTCATTTATTGACCAAAATTCATCAAATATAAGGTAAATCACATGCTAACTTGCTATAACATGTATATCCTATTGCAATGCATGGGCATTGTGATAGTATGTAACAGCCCAGGACCGATGCTCTAGAAGATTCCCCTTTTATTTCCATTCTCGTCTGTGTTTCATTTGGTTGTTGCATTCATCATCGCATCATTCGCGTCATCTGCATGGCATCGTCACTCATTTTCGAAAACTTGCATCCGTTCATGTTCCCCGGTTCTCTCCGTTCTCGTCGCTGATCATTTTGAGACCAACCACACACACGTGCACCCGCGACATCGATAAAAATATGATTTAAAGTGTGTATAAAATGTTCTCGAATCCAATCAAAAGTTGGCGTGCAGTCTTGTTTTTTTGTAGGTAGACCGCCTGCCAAGTTTCGCCGCATTCAGAGGTCGTTTGATACCCCAACTGTCAGTCGTGGCAGTGCGATCCTCGGTTTATTGTCGGACATTTCTCGATGTTTTAAAAATCATGTCACGGGCCAACATCTCCCTCTCTCCTCAGCCCACACCCCCTCTATACAGCCCAACCCAACCCACCTAGCCTATCCCACATTCAGAGTCGTCCGATCACGATCAGAGGCTCGAAAACGCCCCCAAACTCCAAACCCTAGCTCCCAAACTGCTATTTATAGACCCCCTAGCTGTCTAAATCAGGCAACCCTAACTGCCGAGGGATCCGCGGCGCCGCCAGCCGCCTCCCACCTCTCTCCCGTAGACACTTGGCGCCCAGCCTCCTCCCACCTCGCGTGGGCCCGCCAAGCCCATCTAGTGGCCCACCCAGGCCCGAACCAGCCGCCGACCGCAACCATTCTACCGCCAAAGCGCCGCCCGGGTGCTGCCCCTCCTCGTCTCTACCCACCGGCAACGCCCGACCCACCACCGGCGACCTGCTCCGCCGCATGCTGCCTACAGCTCCTCCCGCTACCGTGCATGCCTCGTCGCCTCGCCACACGCAAGCCCCATGGAGCCCAAGGTTGCGATCTGCCGCCGCCCAAGGACCTCGTGTGACTGGATCGCGCGCCCCCGACCTCCTTCTTGCCGGATCCGGTCCCTCCACATCGGCTCTAGCCGGATCTGTGCTCGCCAAGGAGCCCCACCTCGCGTCACACCGGGCGTCCTCGACGTTGCCCGTCATCGGCCTCGATCCAGGCAGGATCAAGGAGCAAGACGAGGGTGACGCCCGCTTGCGTTGACCGCTCAGCCGCCTCGTGGGCCGCCCCATCGCCTTGGCCCATGCCTTCCCTGCCACCCCAAGGCCTAGTCGGCCCCTCTGCATCGACCTGGGCTTGGCCCATGGTGAGCCAGCCACCGACCCCCCGTATTGCACACGTAGGCATTATTTGCTATTTTGCACTTAGTTAGATTCGACCCATTTTTTTAGTCCCCGTGAATTTTGTAATTATCCATGAATTAACAGAATTGCAGAAAACCTCTCAATCTTCATGCATTTAATAACTTTCCATCTGTGCATTGCATGTAAAAACTTAATATATGAAAAATGACTAGAATTTCATGTAGATTCACAATATCATACTTTCACACATGTTTAAAATGTTTAACTTGCTGATTTCATGAAATTTGTGTTAATGCCATGTAAAATGATTTATTTCATAACTAATTAACCGTAGCTCCGTTGAAAATGTTTTATATATGTAACTTGAATAGAAAAATGTGTATAATCTCATGGTGACATTTATTTTGCTGTTTAACAACTCTAAAATATGGTTAGTTCAGATCTGGACCAAACTTAAAATATGCATATGAGGTCGATCCGGAATTGTTATTCGTTGCTTCCGGCCTCATTTAAAGTGCCTAGGTGATGTAGTTGTTTGTGCTTCACCTCTTGCCATGTCTAAAAACATTTAATATTGATGAGTACCTAAACGGGAGTGAACTATATAATTTGAACGTGGAGTATCGTCAATATGCAACTCGTTGTTGCATATTGAACTTCACTTAACGTGTAGTAGTTGGTTGTTGTTCTTGCCATGCCATGCGTTGCGTATAAAACCGGACATGCATCATATTGATTTGTGCATCACGTCATGCATATGTTGTGGTGTTCTCGTGTGTTGATTTTTGTTTTTGGATTGTTCCTTCTCGATAGAGTTCTGAAAGCATTCGGAGTGTGAGGATTCGTTCGACTACGTTGGCTCGTCTTCTTCATGGACTCGTTCTTCTTCCAAGTGGGATCTCAGGCAAGATGACACATTTCCCTGGATACCGCTACTATCATTGACATGCTAGTTGTCTCGTTTTCTATTGTTATGTGTCGCTACCTACCACTTGTTTGACAAGCCTCCCAACATTGCCATGATAAGCCTTTAACCCCTCCACATCCTGTTGGAAATATGCCCTAGAGGCAATAATAAAATGGTTATTATTGTATTTCCTTGTTCATGATAATTGTCTATTGTTCATGCTATAATTGTGTTAACCGGAAACCGTAATACATGTGTGAATACATAGACCACAACATGTCCCTAGTAAGCCTCTAGTTGGCTAGCTCGTTGATCAATAGATGGTCACGGTTTCATGACCATGGACATTGGATGTCGTTGATAATGGGATCACATCATTAGGAGAATGATGTGATGGACAAGACCCAATCCTAAGCATAGCACAAGATCGTGTAGTTCGTTTGCTAAAGCTTTTCAATGTCAAGTATCGTTTCCTTAGACCATGAGATTGTGCAACTCCCGGATACCGTAGGAATGCTTTGGGTGTGCCAAACGTCACAACGTAACTGGGTGGCTATAAAGGTGCACTACGGGTATCTCCGAAAGTATCTGTTGGGTTGGCACAAATCGAGACTGGGATTTGTCACTCCGTGTGACGGAGAGGTATCTCTGGGCCCACTCGGTAAGACATCATCATAATGAGCTCAATGTGACTAAGGAGTTAGCCATGGGATGATGTATTACGGAACGAGTAAAGAGACTTGCTAGTAACGAGATTGAACAAGGTATGGGGATACCGACGATCGAATCTCGGGCAAGTATCATACCGATAGACAAAGGGAATTGAATACGGGATTGATTGAATCCCCGACATCGTGGTTCATCCGATGAGATCATCGTGGAGTACGTGGGATCCAACATGGGTATCCAGATCCCGCTGTTGGTTATTGGCCGGAGAGGTGTCTCGGTCATGTCTACGTGTCTCCCGAACCCGTAGGGTCTACACACTTAAGGTTCGATGACGCTAGGGTTATAGGGAAAAGGTATACGTGATTACCGAAGGTTGTTCGGAGTCCCGGATGAGATCCCGGACGTCACGAGGAGCTCCGGAATGGTCCGGAGGTAAAGATTGATATATAGGAAGTCCAGTTTTGGTCACCGGAAAGTTTTCGGGCTCATCGATAGTGTACCGGGAGTGCCGGGAGGGTGCCGGAGGACCCCGGGAGGGGTGTGACGACCAAAGGACCACATGGGCTGTTATATAAAGTGTGCCAGCCCTTATTGGGCTGGGCAAGACTTTTGCTAAAGGCCCATGTGGCTGGAGATAAGGAGATAAGGCAAAAAGGATTTAAAAGGAGGAGATCCACCTCCCTTGTGGGAGGTGGACTCTCCCTTTAATTCGGCCGGCCATCTCCTCTTTGGAGTAGAGGCCAAGCCAGCCCTCCACGTCCCTCCTCCTATATATACTTGAGGTTTTGGATGTTTTGAGACAAGATTTGATCTCTCTCTCTCTCTCACGGCAAAGCCCTACCTCTCTTCTTCCTCCTCCGCAGCGCTTAGGCGAAGCCCTGTCGGAATACCTTGCTACTCCACCACCACCACGCCGTCGTGCTGCTGTTGGAGCCCTTCCCCAACCTCTCCTTCCTCCTTGCTGGATCAAGGTGTTGGAGACGTCACCGGGCTGCACGTGTGTTGAACGCGGAGGTGCCGTCCGTTCGGCACTTGATCGGATCTACCGCGATCTGAATCGCTGCGAGTACGACTCCATCAACCGCGTTCTTGTAACGCTTCCGCTTAGCGATCTTCAAAGGTATGAAGATCCAATCTCTCCCCACTCGTTTGCTGGTTTCTCCATAGATAGATCTTGGTGACACGTAGGAAAATTTTTGATTTACTACTACGTTCCCCAACAGTGGCATCATGAGCTAGGTCTATGCGTAGAATCTATGCACGAGTAGAACACAAAGCAGTTGTGGGCGTTGATTTTGTTAATATGCTTGCCGTTACTAGTCTTATCTTGATTCGACGGTATTGTGGGATGAAGCGGCCCGGACCAACCTTACACGTACGCTTACGTGAGACCGGTTCCACCGCCTGACATGCACCAGTTGCATAAGGTGGCTAGCGGGTGTCTGTCTCTCCCACCTTAGTCGGATTGGATTCGATGAAAAGGGTCCTTATGAAGGGTAAATAGCAATTGGCATATCACGTTGTGGTTTGGACGTAGGTAAGAAACGTTCTTGCTAGAAACCTATAGCAACCACGTAAAAACTTGCAACTACAAATTAGAGGACGTCTAACTTGTTTTTGCAGCATATGCCGTGTGATGTGATATGGCCAAAAGGATGTGATGTGATGCATTGTGATGTATGAGATTGATCATGTTCTTGTAATAGGGTTCACGACTTGCATGTCGATGACTATGACAACCGGCAGGAGCCATAGGAGTTGTCTTATATTATTGTATGACCTGCGTGTCAATCATAAATGCCATGTAATTACTTTACTTTATTGCTAAACGTTAGCTGTAGTAGTAGAAGAAATAGTTGGCGAGACAACTTCATGAAGACACAATGATGGAGATCATGATGATGGAGATCATGGTGTCGTGCCGGTGACAGTGATGATCATGGTGCCCCGAAGATGGAGATCAAAGGAGCAAGATGATATTGGCCATATCATGTCACTATATTGATTGCATGTGATGTTTATCAGTTTACATCTTATTTGCATAGAACGACGGTAGTAAATAAGATGATCTCTCAATAAAATTTCAAGAAAGGTGTTCACCCTAACTGTGCACCGTTGCTAAGGATCGTCGTTCCGAAGCACCACGTGATGATCGGGTGTGATAGGTTCTAACGTTCGCATACAACGGGTGTAAGCCAGATTTACACATGCGAAACACTTAGGTTGACTTGACGAGCCTAGCATGTACAGACATGGCCTCGGAACACGGAGGACCGAAAGGTCGAACATGAGTCGTATAGAAGATACGATCAACATAGAGATGTTCACCATGGATGACTAGTCCGTCTCACGTGATGATCGGACACGGGCTAGTTGACATGGATCATGTATCACTTGGAAGACTAGAGAGATGTCTATCTAAGTGGGAGTTCATTAATAATTTGATTAAATGAACTCAATTATCATGAATTTAGTCTAAAAATGTCCTTGCAAATTATGTCGTAGATAGCTCACGCTGTAGCTCCACAGTTTTATTGATACAATCCTAGAGAAAAGTAAGTTGAAAGTTGATGGTAGCAATAATGCGGACTGAGTCCGTGATCTGAGGATTGTCCTCATTGTTGCACAGAAAGCTTATGTTTTTTATGTACCGCTAACTGCAGCACTCCCTCAAGCGTTGTCTGTAGATGTTGTGAACATATGACAGGCACTTTTTGGTGACTACGTGATAGTTCAATGCGTCATGCATTACGGCTTAGAATTGAGGCTCCAAAACGTTTTGAACGTCACGGAACATATGAGATGTTCTAGGAGCTGAGATTGTGATCTCAGGCTCGTGCCTATGTTGAGAGGTATGAGACCTCCAATAAGATTCTTTGTCTACAAGATAAAGGAGAATAGCTCAATCGCTGAGCGTGTGCTCAGATTGTCTGGGTGCTACAATCACTTGAATCAAGTGGGAGTTAATCTTCCAGATGAGATAGTGATTAATGCAGTTCTCCAAGTCACTGCCACCAAGCTACTAGAGCTTCGTGATGAACTATAACATGACAGGGATGGATAAGATGATCCCTGAGTTGTTCATGATGTTTGACACCACGAAGGTAGAAATCAAGAAGGAGCATCAAGTGTTGATGGTTAAGTGAAACCACTAGTTTCAAAAGGGGCAAGGGCAAGAACGGAAAACTTCAGGAATGGCAAGCCAGTTGTTGCTCTAGTGAAGAAACCCAAGGTTGATCCCGAACCCGAGACTAAGTGCTTCTGTTATGAGGAGAATGTTCGCTGAAGCGGAAAACCCCTAGATGCTTGGTAGATAAGAAGGCTGGTAATGTCAATGGAAGTATATTTGATATACGTGTTAGTGATGTGTACCTTGCTGGTACTCCTAGTAGCACCTGGGTATTGCATACCGGTTCGGTTGCTAAGTGTTAGCAACTCGAAATAAAAGCTACGGAGTAAATGGAGACTAGCTAGGTGAAAGGTGACGATGTGTGTTGGGAGTATTTCCAAGATTGATGTGATCACCATCGCACGCTCTCTCTACCTTCAGGATTTGTGATAAACCTAAATCAATGTTATTTGGTGTTTGCGTTGAGCATGAACGTGATTAGATCATGATTAGTGCGATACGGTTATTCATATAAGTTAGAGAATAATGGTTATTCTGTTTACATGGATAATGCCTTCAATGGTCATGCACCCACTCGAAATGGTTTATCGAATCATGATCGTAGTAGTACACATATTCATAACATTGGTACCAAAAGATACAAAGTTAATAATGATAGTACCACATGCTTGTGGCACTGCCACGTAATGTCATATTGGTATAAATCGCATGAAGAAACTCCATGATGATGGATTTTTTTTGACTCACTCGATTTCGAATCGGTTGAGACATGCGAGCCATGCCTCTTGGGCAAGATGACTGAGACCCCGTCATCCAATATGATGGAGCGGGCAAGTGGCTTATTGGAATTAATACATGTTGATGTATGTGGTCCAATGAGTGTTGAAACACACAGTGGATATCGTTGTTTTTCTTTACCTTCACTGATGATTTGAGTAAATATGGGGATATTTACTTAATGAAACACGAATCTGAAATGTTTGAAAGGTTCAAGGAGTTTCAGAGTGAAGTTAAAGATCATCATGACAAGAAGATAAATGTCTATGATATGATCATGGAGGTGAATATCTAAGTTACGAGTTTGGTATGCAATTTTAGACAATGTGGAAATTGTTTCACAGCTCATGCCTCCTGGAACACCATAGTGTGATGGTGTGCTCGAACGTCGTAGTCGTGCTCTATTGGATATAGTGAGTACTATGATGTCTCTTATCGTTTTACCACTATCGTTATGGGGTTATGCATTAAAGACAAATCCATTCACTTTAACAGGGCACCATCTAAGTCTGTTGAGATGACACCGTGAGAATTATGGTTTGACAGAAGCCTAAGCTGTCATTTCTTAATGTCTGGGGCTGCGACGCTTATGTGAAAATGGGTTTTTCACCTAGCGAGCTCGAACCCAAAGCAGACAAATGCATCTTCATAGAATACCCTAATGAGACATTGGGTATACCTTCTATCTCAGATCCAAGCGCAAAAGGTGTTTGTTGCTAAGAACGGGTCCTTTCTTGAGAAAGAGTTTCTCTCGAAAGAATTGAGTGGGAGGAAGATAGAACTTGATGAGGTTGTTGAACCTTTGTTTCAACCAGAGAATAGCGCAACACAGAAAGATGTTTCTGTAAAGCCTACTCAGTTGAAAAGGAAGTTAATGATGATGATCATGAAGCTTCGGATCAAGTCACTATCGAACCTCGTAGGTCGACAAGGACGCGTACTGCTCCTGAGTAGTATGACAACCCTGTCTTGGAAATCATGTTGTTGGACAACGATGAACCTACGAACTATGGAGAAGCGATGGTGGGCCCGGATTCCAACAAATGGCTAGGAGCCATGAAATCCGAGAAAGGATCCATGTATGAAAACCAAGTATGGACTTTGGTAGACTTGCCTGTTGAATGGCGGGTCATTGAGTACAAATGGACCTTTGAGATAATCATAGACGCTAATGGTGAAATGTCACCGTTTATAAAGCTCGACTTGTCGCAAAGAAGTTTCCGCCAAGTTCAAGGAGTTGACTGTGATGAGATTGTCTCATCTGTAGCGATGCTAAAAGTCTATTAAAATTTTGTTAGCAGTTGCTGCATTTTTCGATTATGAAATCTGGCAGATGGATGACAAAACAAGGTTTCCGTAATGGTTTCTGTGAGGAAGAGTTGTATGTGATACAACCAGAAGGTTTTGTCAATCCTAAGGATGCTAATAATATGCAAACTCCAGCGATCCTTCTATGGACTGGAGCAAGCATGTCGGAGTTGGAATATATGCTTTGATGAGGTGATCAAAGTGTTTAAGTTTATACAAAGTTATGAGAAACTTGTATTTGCAAGAAAGTGAGTGGGAGCACTATAGAATTTCTTATAAGAATATGTAGTTGACATATTATTGATCGGAAATGATGTAGAATTTCTGGAAGAGCATGAAGGGTTGCTTGAAAAGGGTTTTTTTTCAAAGGAAGACCCAGATAAAGCTACTATTTTATTGAGCATCAAGATCTATAGGGATAGATCTATTCGCTTGATAAGTTTTTTCGACGAAGACATACCTTGACAAGTTTTTGAAGGAGTTCAAAATAGATGGGTCAAAGAAGGAGTTCTTGACTGTATTGTAAGGTGTGAAATTGAGTAAGACTCAATACCCGACCACGGCAGAAGATAAAGAAGAGATGAGTGTCATCTCCTATGCTTTAGCCATAGGCTCTATATAGTATGCCATGCTGTGTACCGCACCTGTGTGTGCCTTGCCATGAGTCTGTCAAGGGGTACAAGAGTAATCCAAGAGTGGATCACTGGACAGCGGTCAAAGTTAGCCTTAGTAACTTGAGAACTAAGGAAATATTTCTCGATTATGGAGGTGATAAAGAGTTCATCGTAAAGTGTTACGATGATGCAAGCTTTAAAACCAATCCGGATGACTCTCAGTAGAAATCCAGCTACGTATAGTGGAGCAGCCATTTGGAATAGCTCCAAGTGGAGCATGGGATTAGTATCTACAAATATGACATGGAAAGTTTGCAAGGTACACACGGATCTGAATGTCGCAGACCCGCTGACTAAAAACCTCTTTCACGAGCAGAACATGAACAAACCCCAGAACTTATTGGGTGTTAATCACATGATGATATGATCACATGGTGATGTAAGTGTTAATCACATGGTGATGTGAACTAGATTATTGACTCTAGTGCAAGTGGGAGACTGTTGGAAATATGCCCTAGAGGCAATAATAAAATGGTTATTATTGTATTTCCTTGTTCATGATAATTGTCTATTGTTCATGCTATAATTGTGTTAACCGGAAACCGTAATACATGTGTGAATACATAGACCACAACATGTCCCTAGTAAGCCTCTAGTTGGCTAGCTCGTTGATCAATAGATGGTCACGGTTTCATGACCATGGACATTGGATGTCGTTGATAATGGGATCACATCATTAGGAGAATGATGTGATGGACAAGACCCAATCCTAAGCATAGCACAAGATCGTGTAGTTCGTTTGCTAAAGCTTTTCAATGTCAAGTATCGTTTCCTTAGACCATGAGATTGTGCAACTCCCGGATACCGTAGGAATGCTTTGGGTGTGCCAAACGTCACAACGTAACTGGGTGGCTATAAAGGTGCACTACGGGTATCTCCGAAAGTATCTGTTGGGTTGGCACGAATCGAGACTGGGATTTGTCACTCCGTGTGACGGAGAGGTATCTCTGGGCCCACTCGGTAAGACATCATCATAATGAGCTCAATGTGACTAAGGAGTTAGCCATGGGATGATTTATTACGGAACGAGTAAAGAGACTTGCTAGTAACGAGATTGAACAAGGTATGGGGATACCGACGATCGAATCTCGGGCAAGTATCATACCGATAGACAAAGGGAATTGAATACGGGATTGATTGAATCCCCGACATCGTGGTTCATCCGATGAGATCATCGTGGAGTACGTGGGATCCAACATGGGTATCCAGATCCCGCTGTTGGTTATTGGCCGGAGAGGTGTCTCGGTCATGTCTACGTGTCTCCCGAACCCGTAGGGTCTACACACTTAAGGTTCGATGACGCTAGGGTTATAGGGAAAAGGTATACGTGATTACCGAAGGTTGTTCGGAGTCCCGGATGAGATCCCGGACGTCACGAGGAGCTCCGGAATGGTCCGGAGGTAAAGATTGATATATAGGAAGTCCAGTTTTGGTCACCGGAAAGTTTTCGGGCTCATCGGTAGTGTACCGGGAGTGCCGGGAGGGTGCCGGAGGACCCCGGGAGGGGTGTGACGACCAAAGGACCACATGGGCTGTTATATAAAGTGTGCCAGCCCTTATTGGGCTGGGCAAGACTTTTGCTAAAGGCCCATGTGGCTGGAGATAAGGAGATAAGGCAAAAAGGATTTAAAAGGAGGAGATCCACCTCCCTTGTGGGAGGTGGACTCTCCCTTTAATTCGGCCGGCCATCTCCTCTTTGGAGTAGAGGCCAAGCCAGCCCTCCACGTCCCTCCTCCTATATATACTTGAGGTTTTGGATGTTTTGAGACAAGATTTGATCTCTCTCTCTCTCACGGCAAAGCCCTACCTCTCTTCTTCCTCCTCCGCAGCGCTTAGGCGAAGCCCTGTCGGAATACCTTGCTACTCCACCACCACCACGCCGTCGTGCTGCTGTTGGAGCCCTTCCCCAACCTCTCCTTCCTCCTTGCTGGATCAAGGTGTTGGAGACGTCACCGGGCTGCACGTGTGTTGAACGCGGAGGTGCCGTCCGTTCGGCACTTGATCGGATCTACCGCGATCTGAATCGCTGCGAGTACGACTCCATCAACCGCGTTCTTGTAACGCTTCCGCTTAGCGATCTTCAAAGGTATGAAGATCCAATCTCTCCCCACTCGTTTGCTGGTTTCTCCATAGATAGATCTTGGTGACACGTAGGAAATTTTTTGATTTACTACTACGTTCCCCAACACATCCCAGCAAACCTTTCTTTGGCTATGTTATCGCTTGCTCAGCCTTCTTGTAGCGTTTCTAGCTACAGGTGCAATTGCTTCCATGTGGCAACATGGACATTCTTTTGTTATCACAATATTATTGCTATTTAATTTAATGCACATATATACTTGATTAAAGGTGGAAGGCTTGGCCTTTTGCTCGGTGTTTTGTTCCATCTTTGCCGCCCCTAGTTACTTGTGTACCGGTGTTTTGTTCCATAATTGAGCGCTCCTAACATGCTTGGGGTTGGTATGGGGACCCCCTTGATTTTCGTTTTAGGATAAAGCTTGTATGGCAAGGCCCAACATTGATACTCCATTTGCCTAATAACTAATAAAATGCATAGGGACCCGCCGACACCCGCGGATAATTAATCAACAACCCAGGCTAGTGCTCCTCATGAGTGTTGGTCCAAACTAGAGCCACTTGCGGAGCCACCTCGGGGCAACTCGAGGGATTTCTATCAGGCCATCATATGTACTGCTCATCTGGTAGTGCCGCAAGACAGAGATACGCGCGGCTCCTATTGGGATTTGGCCTGCCAGGCGGCCTTGCTGGATTTGTTTTACCTTTCTCGAACGTCTTGAGTGAGGAATTCTGAAAATACTTTGGGCTATCTCGAGGTTGCGGTTTTCCAATGGAATTGCCTAAGAAATCACGAGATTCGTGGTCGAGGTTATTCCTGCTTTGTGTGGTTAATTTGTGATGGACGAGTTGGAGCACCCCTGCAGGGTCAAATCTTTCGGAAAGCCGTGCCTGCGGTTATGTGGCAAACTTGGGATCTTTGTTTAACACCCGGTCATAGCATACTTGAAGTAAACTCAAATAAAATACACCAACCATGTGTATAACCGTGACTGTCTCTTCTCATGAGTCCTTTTATCCGAGAGAGAACACGGTGGGGTTATGTTTGACGTAAGTAGGTGCTCAAGATCAGTTAGTGATCATTACTAGTTCACGTTGGTTATGCGTAGACCATCATACTTTACTTTATGTATTTGTAAGTTAGCCACTCAAATAAATGCTTAGTCGCTTGCTGCAGCCTCACCACTTAACCATACTTCACCCATTAAGCTTTAATAGTCTTGATACCCTTAGAAATGAGATTGATGAGTCCCTGTGGCTCATAGATTACCACAACAACAGTTGCAGATACAGGTAATGCGATGGTTTGACGTGAGCGCGATGTTTGTTTTCATTTGGAGTTGTTCTTCTTCATCATCGATCTAGGATGGGTTCCAGGCGGCAGCCTGGGATAGCAAGGATGGATGTCATTTTATTGTTTGATTTCGTCTGTAGTCGGACCCTGCTCTTCTGTATGATGGTTGAATATGTTCTTGAATTGATGTGACTCTGATGTAGCTTGAGGCAAGTGTAAGCCAATTCCATATACTTATCTCTTCTGTAAATGTACTTGTAATGATATCCATTCTTGCAACATGACGAGATGTGATTCTATCCCTGTCGAGGCCTTCGTGCCAAAATTAGGATAGGATCGCATCTTGGGCATGACAAGTTGGTATCAGAGCCTGTACCGACCTAGGAGTCCCCTTGATTGATCGAACTTGGCCAAGTCGAGTTTAGTGAAAAACTATTTTGAGTCTAGTTATATATCGGAGAGTAGGTTTCTTTTACTCCTCTTCTATACTCTGGTGAGGAATTACAACTTAGGAATTTTGATTCTACTCCTCTTCTTGCTCAAAAAAAATTTAGGATCACGCGGAAATTTTGGAATCTTTATGATGCCGATGTGACGGAGTTCTGTCTTGGTGCCTCCTGTCTGACTTGATTTCTTCCGGGGAGTTGAGATCCAGGGGATTCTTGAAACATCGTTATCGTTCAGTTTCCTTAGTATCTCAGGACAGATGATGTTCGAAATTGCTTCAATACCAGTAGTGGCGAGAGGAGTCCGGCATCCCCAGTACTGGTGGAGAGCATTCGGATGTACTGCCATTCTTAGTATTGTTGTGTTTTCGAGGGTCCGAGATAGATGAGTTTCCGAGACCTCTGGTTATGTGTTGATGGATGTGTTACATTGGAGCATAGTATTACTGTTAGGAGTTGAGTGATGGAATTTGCTCCTTGTATCCGTGGACCCGATTGCATAACCGGAAGATTTCGAGAGTTCTTAGGTGGGAATTCAAGTAGTTACCTAGGCTATCTTTCAACAAATCATGATGTGAGGTTGGGGTTCGACATCTAGTGGTTCATTTGTTCACGGTCTTTCTGACAGCGGTTCTCGTTGTGTCTTAAAGAGTCCTTGTAGCTTGCTACAACTCGGGGACGCTTCGTATGTCGTGTGCACTACCTTGTACATGATGGCTACTATAAGGTCGAGCCCGTGCGAACCTTACCACGAAAATATCGAGTGGAATCTCTGTCATGTATTTGTTTTGGCTTGTTTTGTAAGCCCCAGCCTTTGTTTTGTTTTGTATATTGTAATCCGAGTTGCTTCGATGTCAAGTGCTGATTTCATATCTTTCCTAAGTGTTCTCATATGTCTATGGGATTGATAATTCTTTTGCCAATAAAGTTATCATATCAATTCTTTTCATCTGGTGTGCTTCTCTTCAAGATAATCGTATCCTCTTCAATAATTGCAAGATCAATCCTCATATTCTTTTCTGGAGTCTGTCTCATCTGTCCCAAGTTTAATTTGTTTTCCCCACCCTCCCGCCCTTTTTCTTCAATGATTAAATTCTCATCCAAATGCCTTTATTTTCATCGATGCTTCCTCTATCCTTTCTTTTGTATCGTATCCGATGATTCATTGCAAAGATCCTCAAGTGATTTGAATTCATTATTTCTTTATTCTTGTTTTCCTTCCCGGTGCATTCAATTCAAGATCTCGGTGTTCTTCATATCCTTTTCAATCGCTAAATGCTTCCCCATGTCAGAAATTCTATCCAAGTATCTCTTGTTTTTCGTCTCTCTCTATTATATCCGGAGTGCTAAAGATATATCAGAAGACTTTCATTTCCATTCATATCCTCTTAAATTATTTCGAGGTTCTCACCTCATCAAGCTCTTAATTTTTCTGGTGCAATCTCTCTTTCTAAGCAATCATTTCAATGATGGTTTCTTTTCAGTGGGCCCATAACCCATAGATTTTTCCCTAGGATCTTACCTGGCTCTTCTAATCTTTCCGGAGATGTTCTCAAGTTCTTCTCTATATGATGTAAGAATGAATTTCATCAGTCATATGCCTTCTCGAAGATCGCTTCTAAATCATTTTCATTGTTGGCTCAACCTTCTTTATTCATTGTTCCGGAGTGTCTCGGTAATTCATGAAGTTGTTTCTCGTCATCATTTTGCTCATTCTCTTGAAGATTCATATTTTCAACTCCTGCAACCCTCTCAAATTGTTCGATCATGACTAATTCTTTCCATATCTATCTGGTAAATTTCAGAGTTTTTTTCCTTTCTCGATCCTCCCGAAGGCCATCATTTCAGAAGATTTCTTTGCTCTCAGCTTTCATCTCTCATTCTCAAATTCTTCTCAATTATTGTTCCTTCGTTCGTATCTCAATTATTCCGGTGCTTCGTTCAAGTTTTCTATTAGGTGGATCATGCTCCCTTCATTCTCATGTGATTCCATTCATTCGTAGTATCCTCATTTATTTCAATTCTTACCGGTGTTCTCATTCAAGACTTCTTTAAGTTTGTGCTCTATCTCTCTTTCCTATCGTTTTCAAAAGAATAAGTGGTGTGTGAAATCCGTTGCTTGTCATCAATTTAACTTGATCAAGGATAAGCATAACATAATTCTTATTCTTGTTTCATCAAGGTGATTTCAATCCTTCTTCCGAAGTTTTTCAACATATCAAATTCTTGGTTCCAATTGTTCATCTTTTCTTTCCCGCGGTTCCAAGTTTTCTCAGTATCTTGTCGCCAAGCTTCATCTAAATCATGGAAAGGCATCAATCTTGTTCGTTTGCAACCTTCACTTATTTTCTATCATCCTTTCATTCCGGTGTTCTTCAAGAGGTCCTTCATGGTGGTTTGTTAAGGATTTAATTCTTCTCGAATTGTTCTTCAAGATTCTTGTTGGAGGTGCTCAAGTGTTCTTTATCTTGGATTTCTAAGTTCAATTCCTTCTCCATTGTCTTTTGAGATGGTGTTATTAAATTCTTTACTATGAGGAGTCTCGAAGGAAAATTGTCAAGAATGAGATCAGTTAACCCATCATGTCTTTCTCGGAGTTATCTTGGGTTGGATTTCACCTAAAGCATTTACTAAAGATTGTTGCTATCATGGTGTCTTAAATGGTCCAGGTTTTCTCCTCCTCTTCTTGGCGAAAGAAGTTGTTCATCCCTTTTGCTCCCAAGCCATCCTTGTTTTGTCAGTGGCCGGCTATCACCTCATAATTTTGAGATGTTTTCTATAAGTCCACAACAAGCTTGTTCTTTTCGCTGTTGTTTTTTCAAAAACTGCGTTCAATCTCTTCTTGTAAGATGCTTTTCAAGTTCAATGGTGGTAGAAGTTGTTACTTTCTTCTCCGTTCTTTTCCTTCCAATGATCTAGTTCCTATTCTTTTCTTCCGGAGGCGTTGTCATGTTGCTCTCTTTCAACCATCATCTTGTTTTATCAAGATCATGTTCTTTCTTGCTTATTCATTTTACTGGCGTGTTGTGTTATATGTTCAAGTTCCTTCCATCTTATCAATTTTGCCCCTCTATCCTACCGAAGTGTTGCCAAATTTTTTTGTGAATTCTTGCTTGTTCCTTATGTCATTCTTCATCTCTTGCCATCCTTCAAGTTCATTTGGTTTCACTCGTTTGTCAGAGAAGCAACTAAGTTTTACCTCTTGCTCTTTCTCTTCCCCTTATCATTCTAGATCTCGGGACGAGATCCTCGTGTAGTGGAGGAGAGTTGTAACAGCCCGGGACCGACGGTCTAGAAGATTCCCCTTTTATTTCCATTCTCGTATGTGTTTCGTTTGGTTGTTGCATTGATGATCACATCATTCGCATCATCTGCATGGCATCGTCACTCGTTTTCGAGAACTTGCATCCGTTCGTGTTCGCCGGTTCTCTCCGTTCTCGTCGCCGACCATTTTGAGACCAACCACACACGCACGCGCCCGCAGCATTGATAAAAATATTATTTTCAAGTGCATATAAAATGTTCTCGGATCGGATCGAAAGTTGGCGTGCAGTCTTGTTTTATTGTAGGTACACCGCCTGCCAAGTTTCGACACAGTCAGAGGTCATTTGATACCCCTACGGCCAGTCATGGTAGTGTGATCATCGGTTTATTGTCGGACGTTTCTTGGTGTTTTTAAAATCATGTCACAGGCCAACATCTCCCTCTCTCCTCAGCCCACACCCCCTCTACACAGCCCAACCCAACCCACCTAGCCTATCCCACGTTCAGAGTCGTCCGATCGCGATCGGAGGCTCAAAAACGCCCCCAAACTACAAACCCTAGCTCCCAAACTGCTATTTATAGACCCTAGTTGTCTAAATCAGGCAACCTTAACCGCCTAGGGATCTACGCCACCGCCAGCCGCCTGCCACCTCGCGTGAGCCCACCAAGCCCATTTGGTGGCCCGCCCAGGCCCGAACCAGCCGCCGACCGCAGCCATTCTGCCGCCCCAGCACCGCTAGGGTGCTGCCCCTCCTCGTCTCTGCCCGCCAACAGCGCCCGACCCACCACCGGCGACCTGCTCTGCCGCACGCTGCCCGCAGTTCCTCCCGCCGTCGTGCATGCCTCATCGCCTCGCCGCGCGCAAGCCCCATGGAGCCCGAGGTCGCGATCTGTCGCTGCCTAAGGACCTCGCGTCGCTGGATCGCGCGCCCTCGGCCTCCTTCTTGCCGGATCCAGCCCCTCCACGTCGGCTCTAGTCGGATCTGTGCTCGCTAAGGAGCCCCGCCTCACGTCGTACCAGGCATCCTCGCCGTTGCCCATCACCGGCCTCGGTCCAGGCAGGATCAAGGAGCACGATGAGGGCGACGCCCGCTCGCGTTGACCGCTCAGTCGCCTCGTGGGCCGCCCCATCGCCCTGGCCCATGCCTCATCGGTGCCTCCCCAAGGCCCAGCCGGCCCCTCTGCATCGACCTGGGCTTGGCCCATGGTGAGCCAGCCACCGACCCCCCGTATTGCACGCGTAGGCGTTATTTGTTATTTTGTGCTCAGTTATATTCGGCCCATGTTTGTTTTTTAGTCTCCACGAATTTCTTAATTATCCATGAATTAACACAATTGCGGAAAACCCCCCAATCTTCATGCATTTAATAACTTTCCATCTGTGCATCGCATGTAAAAACTTAATATATGAAAAATGACTAGAATTTCGTGTAGATTACAATATCCTACTTGCTGATTTCATGCTGATTTCATGCAATTTGCATTAATGCCATGTAAAATGATTTATTTCATAACTAATTAACCGTAGCTCCGTTGAAAATGTTTTATATATGTAATTTGACTAGAAAAATGTGTAGAATCTCATGGTGACATTTATTTTGCTGTTTAACAACTCTAAAATATGGTTAGTTCAGATCTGGATGAAACTTAAAATATGCATATGAGGTCGATCCAGAATTGTTATTCGTTGCTTCCGGCCTCATTTAAAGTGCCTAGGTGATTAGTTGTTTGTGCTTCACCCTTTGCCATGTCTAACAACATTTAATATTGATGAGTACCTAAACGAGAGTGAACTAAATAATTTGAACGTGGAGTATCGTCAATATGCAACTCGTTGTTGTATATTGAACTTGACTTAACGTGTAGTAGTTGGTTGTTGTTCTTGCCATGCCATGCGTTGCGTATAAAACCAGACATGCATCATATTCATTTGTGCATCACGTCATGCATATGTTGTGGTGTTCTCATGTGTTTATTGTTTTTTTGGATTGTTCCTTCTCGATAGAGTTCCGAAAGCGTTCGGAGTGTGAGGATTCGTTCGACTACATTGGCTCGTCTTCTTCATGGACTCGTTCTTCTTCCAAGCGGGATCTCAGGCAAGATGACACATTTCCCTGGATACCACTACCATCATTGCCCTGCTAGTTGTCTTGTTTCCTATCATTATGTCTTGCTATCTACCACTTGTTTGATAAGCCTCCCAACATTGCCATGATAAGCTTGTAATCCCTCCACATCCCAGCAAACCTTTGTTTGGCTATGTTATTGGTTGCTCAGCCTTCTTGTAGCGTTTCTAGCTACAGGTGCAATTGCTTCCATGTGGCAACATGGACATTCTTTTGTTATCACAATATTATTGCTATTTAATTTAATGCACATATATACTTGGTTAAAGGTGGAAGGCTTGGCCTTTTGCTCGGTGTTTTGTTCCATCTTTGCCGCCCCAAGTTACTTGTGTACCGGTGTTATGTTCCATAATTGAGCGCTCCTAACATGCTCGGGGTTGTTATGGGGACCCCCTTGATTTTTGTTTTAGGATAAAGCTTGTCTGGCAAGGCCCAACATTGGTACTCCATTTTCCTAATAACTAATAAAATGCATAGGGACTCGCTGACATCCGGGGATAATTAATCAACAACCCGGGCCAGTGCTCCTCATGAGTGTTGGTCCAAACTAGATCCACTTGCGGGGCCACCTCGGGGCAACTCGAGGGATTTCTATCAGGCCACCGTACGTACTGCTCATCTGGTAGTGCCTCGAGATAGAGATACCCGGCGGCCTTGCTGGATTTGTTTTACCTTTCTTGAACGTCTTGAGTGAGGAATTCCGAAAATACTACGGGCTATCTCAAGGTTGATGTTTTCCAATGGAATTGACTAATAAATCACGAGATTCATGGTCGAGGTTATTCTTGCCGCATGTGGTTAATTTGTGATGGATGAGTTGAAGCACCCCTGCAGGGTTAAATCTTTCGGAAAGCCATGCTCGCAGTTATGTGGCAAACTGGAAAACTTTGTTTAACACCCAGTCATAGCATACTTGAAGTAAACTCAAATAAAATACACCAACCGTGTGTGTAACCATGATTGTCTCTTCTCGCGAGTCCTTTTATCCGAGAGAGAACATGGTGGGGTTATGTTTGATGTAAGTAGGTGTTCAGGATCAGGTAGTGACCATTACTAGTTCATGTTCGTTATGCGTAGACCACCATACTTTACTTTCTATATTCGTAAGTTAGCCACTCAAAAAAATGCTTAGTCACTTGCTGCAGCCGCACCACTTAACCATACCTCACCCATAAAGCTTTAATAGTCTTGATACCCTTGGAAATGAGATTGATGAGTCCCTATGGCTCATAGATTACCACAACAACAGATGCAGGTATAGGTAATGCGATGGTCTGACGTGAGCGCGATGCTTGTTTTGATTTGGAATTCTTCTTCTTCATCATCAATCTTGGATGGGTTCCAGGCGGCAGCCTGGGATAGCAAGGATGGATGTCATTTTATCGTTTGATTTCGTCCGTAGTCAGACCCTGCTCTTCTCTATGATGCTTGAATATGTTGTTGAATTGATGTGACTCTGATGTAGCTTGTGGCGAGTGTAAGACAATTCCATATACTCATCTCTTCTGTAAATGTACTTGTAATGATATCCATTCATGCAACATGACGAGATGCGCTTCTATCCCTGTCGAGGCCCTCGTGCCAAAATAAGGATACGATCGCATCTTGGGCGTGACATAGTACCAATATAAAAAGACCAAAAATGGTAGATCCAACAATTTTGGCTATCAAAACATGTGTATCCAACGACCTAGAGTTAATTACATAGAAGTACCACAATTCAGGCATTACGTGCAGATTGGTATCACGATTGCTAATTTTTGCATGTTAGTACCAGCATTGGGTCTGGCTGTTGCAAAAGAGACTAAAAATGTGTTTTATAGGTATTGACAGCAAATTTGACCGCCCGGGCCCACCCGTCAGGTGCCACGGCGGCCAACCAGCGTGTGCCCGAGCGCTGACGAGGACGAGCCCGACTCGGTCGTTCTTAGGCTCGCTTGCTTGCTCGGTCGGACCCCCACCCCTCTCCTCCCGCACCCGACGAACCCTAGCTCCCCTATCCTCTCTCCCCTCTCAGGCGATGGCTGCGGACAACCCCAGCGGCGGCGGTGGTGTCATGGGCTGCTACAGAACCTTCCTAGCCTTGGGCCCGATGACCACGTTGGTCTGGACGGCTCCAGTTCGTCGTACTACACAGGTGACGAGGAAGAGGAGGAAGAGGCACCCCTGTCCATGGATCAACGGTTGTGGCTCGTTGAGGTGTGGTTGGCCAACCCAACCTCAAGCTATCAATTGACCAATGGACCTGTTGGAGTGCGATCAGTGCCTATGGTTTGTGTTCTTAAATCACTGAGAAATTGAATATGAAGATGCCCCAAGATTTTACTGGTAACTATAATAGAAACTACATTGATTAGTAGTGTTATTTTTCTTTATTTGTTTTGTGTTTAGTTATGTTAACTTGAAATTTCATATGTTAGGATTCACTATTAACAGAGGTATTGTGTTCACTTTTCATTTTGTTTTGATTCACTGTTATGTTAACTTGAAACTACATTGTGTTTTGTTTTGTGTTCTTCAAGAGTTAGGTTAATGAATATTTGAAATTTCATATGTTTTGTAGTTTGAATGAAGACATTTGGGAATTAAGGATGCAATTTGATGCAAGAGAACCATTGGAGAGGAAGGTGTCAAGTTCAGATATTACCTATTTGAATTTGGTTGCACTGATGGAAACACAAGGATTTCATGCATATGATTGTTTGTATCACATTTCAGATCCATCTTTAGGAGAGAAAGGGATGGATTTGGTAGATTGTAATGCTGAATTGCAGATGTTAAAGAGGACTATAAAGAGCAACAGTAAGGATATATACTTTGGTTCTTAATTTTCTAGCTAGGGCTTGTCCATCACCTATTAGTCAATTTGTGAGATAAGGATGTGATGAGCAAGAATTGTCTACTATTGTGTACCATGAGCTTGTTGTGTATGATCTGAGTGAGACTCCTATATTAGTTGTTAATCAGGATGGAGTAGTGTTTGAAAGTCAGGGTAGCGGCTCTACCACAGTTCATTATCCTATTGCTTGCACACAGGAAAGCAAGAATGTGAATGCCAAGTTGAAAGCTGTTTTGGAAGGAGAAGAAGAGGGATATCAGGGATATGATGCATATGATGACAGTGAGGCTTCTGCCTCTGATGAAGATGGTCAACTTGGAATTTGGCATAGTGATGACGAAGTGTAGAGATGGAAGAGGGAAACAGACAAAGGGAGAAATAAATACTATAGGAAGAATCAAATGATGAATGAACAGAGGAGGAGGAAGAACTACATTATGAGGGTGACACTGAAGTTGAGGAGCCATTTGAGCTAGACGAAGATAACACATTGAGATCAGAAGAAGAACAAATTTTAGTTGTACCTGTAAAGAAGAAGTAGAAGCTGCCAGTTAGAAGAGGACCAACAACAAGGTCACATTCTAGTAAGTTACCAAAGGCTAAATCTGATTTCAAACCTTCGTCAGATGAACAACAGAAGTGTTTATTGAGGGAGAGTAATGATGATGGTTTTGAGCCACTATCATTTGTCCTACAAAATAAAAGGACGAGTAGGGCAAAGAACAGGCCTGCTAGGAAGTGATATAATGAGAAAAATGGACCAAGCACATGAACAACTCTGTCTAAGGTTGTGTTTTACGGCTCGACATCAATTCAGAGATGCTTTGTTGAATTTACACATCACTCAGAGCAGGGATTTCAAGTATCACAAGAATCCAGATAAGAGGATCATTGTTGAGTGTAGAGACAAACAATGCCAGTTCTTTATGGTGGCAGCAGTTATAAAAGGGGATAAAACCTTTGTAATTAAGAAGATGAGACTAGAGCACACTTGCCCTAGTACTACTGAGACCACTAGGGTTAGTTCTAAGTGGCTAGCACAGAAATTTGAGCACCTCTTCAGATCTGATCCAACTACTAGCATTCAGACCATAATTGATGCCTGCATGGGAAAATATGGTGTTGATATGCCCAAGTGCATGGCATATAGGGCAAAGAACATAGCTATTGAAGCTGTTTTAGGAGATCACAAGTTGCAATATCCTAGGCTTAGAGACTATGCTCAGACTGTCATGGACACAAACCCTAGGAGTAGAGTAATAGTCACTATTGTTACTCCAGTACCAACTGAAAAAATTCCCCACCCAGGCCCAAGATTTCATGCAATGTTCTTTTGCATCAATGGAGCAAGGGAGGGGTTTCTCAAGGGGTGTAGGCCATTCATTGGTTAGTTTCTTAACCTTGTGGATCACTTACATATTGTATCTCATTTGAATGTATTTAATTTTTTGAATTGTGTATTTGCAGGTGTTGATGGATGCTTTATTAAGCTCACTACAGGTGCTCAACTCCTTGCTGACACTGGTAGAGATGGCAACGACAATATATATCCACTAGCATTGGCATAGTTGGACAAGAGGACACACCTAGTTGGTGTTGGTTTCTACACCAACTCAAAATTTGCCTAGGGGGAGAAGTTGGACAGTTTGGACCATATACTATAATGTCAGATAGACAAAAGGTATGTGTATGCATATTTTGTTTTGCACTAGTGTTTAGAATGACTTGTAGCTTATTACTTGTAAATTCTGTCTATCAAGGGTTACTGAATGCAGTGAATGATGTGTTTCCAAATTGCAGAGGAGGAGCAGGCACAGGAGGAGTTGGCAGAGGAGGTGCTAGCAAAGGAGGAGCTGGGAGAGGTGTTGGCAGAGGAGGAGCTAGCAGAGGTGATGGCAGAGGATGTGCTGGCAAAGGTGCTCCAAGGCCATTCACTGCCCCTAGGCAATATGCTGCCTCCACTTCTGGTGCTATTCCTACTGATGGTATACACACTGGATGGATGGCCTACTTCACTGCTAGTGGTGCTGGAAGATCTGCCATTTAATGTTGAACTAATGGTAGAGTTTGTTGTTATTTTGGTTAATGGTGTTGTTATGCTACAATGTGATGTGAACTTGATGGTGCTTGATGGTGCTGTTATGCTACAATGTGATGTTGGTTAATGAACTTGATGGTGTTTTTATGCTAGTGGTGAAGTTTAATTTTGTTGTTTGTTGATGATCATATATTGATGGGTATGTTGATGGATATGTTGATGATCATATATTTATCAATATGTTGATGGTCATATATTGATTGATATGTTGATGGATATACTGATTTGTATGTTGATGGATATATTGATTGATATGTTGATGGATATGTTGATGACCATCACTGAGAGTTTTGGGGTCATCGGGGTCGACGGGAACAACAAAACCCACCACTGAGGGTTTTGTGGTCATTGGGGTCGACGAAAACAACAAAACCCACAATTAATAATTATACCATGGTTCACAATGAATAATCATATACCTCAAAATTCACATTTAATAATAACCTACACATCAACAATCACAAATCATACTAGCACAAAGCTCACAATTACCATAAACCAGCACACATGCTTAGTTCAACATACCATGGTTCACAATTACATAGTGGGGTTCAAATGAGGATGAATAGGAGCATTAATAGATACGTAAACAACTAGAGTCTTAAATTAGTACAACCATACAGTACACATCCATAGTTAACTAGGTCACTGCACAACCATCCTACCCAAAAGGTCAGGAATGACAACTACTCTCATATTCATCTTGTTCATTTCTGCAAGATGTCCATGATGCCCTTGAGCTTGAGCTTGAGCTTCTCCTCTCCTTTCATCAGCTTAGCAATCTGAAGCTCCAGTTGGAGCTTCTCTTCACTATGTAGTTCCTTTCCCTTTAGCAGATCAGAAATATGAAATTTCAACTCCAACTTTTCTTGGGTAAGCTTCTCCTCAAACTTAGTGAGATCTGCATTCTTCAACTCCAGCTTCTCCGAAGATTCACTATGCACTAGCTTCTCTTTCATATGCTTCAACTTCAAGTTCCAGATGACTGTTGCTTGAGTTGTTGTCACGTTAACCAGCAGCTCATACTTGTCATTAAGATGCTTGTGATCTGCATCTTTCTTTGCCATCTGTCCTTTCATATCAGCAACCAGTTCACTTCTGCATTGATGCTGATAGGTTATGTGTGACTAGGGATAACTGAAATCAATCACCCTTGACTCTTGGTGATCAACTAGATCATGCACATCTTTAACTAACTTGTCATAGTTGGCATCGAGAGCCTTATTCTCTTCTGTTAGATGGTGAATAGTCAGAGAACTTTCAAGATTATCAGTCACCCTAGCATTCTTGGCATATTCATACATTTCCCAAAGCTTCAACAATGCATTCTCCATTCTTATGGGCCACTCCTGATCAACCCATTCAACAAAACCACAATTATCACCTTCCTGCAAAAAGAGCAAAAGGTTAACAAGGGTTGATAGTTGTGCTATTCAACAAGATCACAAAGTGTAACTTAATGACAAAAACTATAGAAATTTATAACTAAAACTTAATAAAAGAAACTATAGAAAGTGATAACTAAAACTTAATAACAGAAAGTGATCTACTTAATAACAGAAACTAAAGTGAAATCAATTCCTATAACAGCTACTGTAAATCTCAAATTCTTGACTATCTGTATATCAACAATAGCATAAGATCACACCAACATGCAACTACAAAATCATCCAACTACAAGAGCATAACTGCACATTCACTCATCAAGAACAAAGACATTATCATTGCTTCACAGTAAACCATATAGCTGCCACTATCAAGAAACTTACAGGCTCTGCACATGCTAAGAACCTTATCCCTGTGTATGTGCCTTCAAATGCAACATGCCTCTTCGATGACCTACCGTGCTTCTCACAGAACACCATCGCATCAAGCTCAAGCCCATGGTAATCCGGGTCCTCAACTGAAACTGGAAGTTGGACAAGCTAATACAAATTAATTACAAGTGCAGAGGATGAGGAACAAACAAAATCAAAGAAATCCTCAAATCACCTAACAGAAAAATCCCCAATAAATCCTAACCCTAACCCTAACACTAGCTCGAATGAGGTCACCTTGTGCAACCCGTCGGCGGAGGAGTTGCAGGAGTGCATGTACGGGAGGCTCGACTCGTCGTTGCTGTTCTTGTCCTCAAAAACCATGGCAGCAACGGCGCGGTGCTGCGGTCGTCGGCGAGGAGTGTGCTGGGTTGGGGAGGAGAGGGAAGAGTGGCCAGTGAGGTCCGAGCGAGCGAGCGAGCGAGCCTAGGAACGACCGAGTCGGGCTCGTCTTGTCAGCGCTCGGGCACGCGCCGATTGGCCACTATGGCACCTGACAGGTGGGCCCAGGCAATCAGATCTGCTGTCAATAAGTAGTCTCTTTTGCAATGGCCAGGCCCAATGTTGGTATTGACATGCAAAAATTAGCAATCGTGGTATCAATCTGCACGTAATGTGTGAATTGTGGTACTTCTATGTAATTAACTCAACAGACTAGATTGCTCCAATGGTGAGCGCTAAACATGTTTTACATGGAATCAATATTATATAAAATATTGATGCAAGCACAATCACATAATTAACATGCAATTAATATCCTGCATTTCTAAAAAAATCCTACCTAATATCGTCATGCAATTAATATCTTACTTTTTAGTAATGCTCGATTAATATCCTACATGATAGATATGTGCATTGCACGTGTCCATCTACTGATTGAACAATTATGTTCGGTTTTCAGACAGAAAACGTCGTTAGTTAGTGACTTCGAGAAATCGACAAATCAAGAACAAAACCAAGCAATTATGTATTTGAATAACATAAATCAAGTAGTTGTGTATTTGAATTTGGGCACAGAAGGAGAGTGTCGTGGTTTTGTCACGGCAGATGTCCGGGTAAACGGACTCCGGTTCAAGGCCATTGCTAACGTGATGGACTCAAAGGGGTTGATGGGGATGAAAGACATGGATTTACCCAGGTTCGGCCCCTCAACTCGAGGTAATAGCCTACGTCCTGCTTGTGTTTGTATTGCTTGATGTATCGATTACAAGGGAGCTGAAGCTTGACCTAGTATTTGACAACCTGATCTCTAAGTCGCCCCGGGTCTGCCTTTATATAGGAGGTCTAGACCACGGGTCATACAATTGGTAACCGACTCTCATTGTCTATCCGAGTCTTCCTCTATCTTCTTGTACAAGTTGTCCTCGGGCGGCTTACACACCTGGGTCTTCTAGGCCACTGTCCGGCCCACCTTATGAGCCGCCAAGCTTCTTGGGCTTTAGGACCACCGGCTCACCTTGGGCCACTGTACAAGCCGCCAAGCATAACCCGGAGCCCTTAGGGCGGGACATACCGCGGGATTATATCCCCAACATTAGGCCCTAGGTTGATTTGAGCTTGCTCACTTCACCCTCTTGTCTTGCTCTTTTGGCGAGTCGCCCGGAATGACCCGCCATGACGTCACGTTGATCTTGCAGAAAAGATTCGCTCACGTACTCACCAAATCTTTGCATTAAGTGACCATCCCGAAAATCGAGGCGTCCGCCTCGGCCGAAATGTTTCCGTTGCCTGGATTTTCGCGCTCATTCTACCTTCTCCTTTTAAATAGGACCGCCCTAGGCGGTTTATTACTTCTCCCGCTCGCTTCCTCGCCTTCCTCCTCTTGACGCAACCGCTTCCATCACTTCCAGCTTCGGCGCTGCCTCTACTTCGTCGACGACAGGCCACAGCATCAACCTGTGCGAACTAGAGTTTCATCCGCGTTTCACTGCGCCGTCGCCGGTAAGCCCGTGCTTGTCCTTAGATCCATTACCGCATCGGTAGGGTTTGTAGGAAGCCTGTCGCCTTTGCGCGGGTTCTTCCGACGCCGTTGCTCGGGGTCCTCCGACGTCAGCTGCACCCTTGACGCTCATCCCGGCTGCGCCGCCGCGCATGGGGCGGCCGTGCTCATTGCACGGCCCCATCGCGACTCCTTACCATTTCAGTTTTCCTCTGCTTCGCCTGTTCTTCGCTAGATCTAAAAATAGGAACCTTTTTCCTGCTTTTGTAGATCCATAAATATAGCGGTAGTTTGTGAAATCTGTTTTCCAGGACTTGGCCAAATTTCCCCCCTCGTTTGCTAGGTTGACCCGCTACACTACACCAGCTCTCATCAGCCGGAGTATAGCATCTTATATGTAGAATCTTTAAGCTTGTAAGTCGCCATAGATTTTAGTCTCCTCTTGACTCGCCGTGTTTTAATTTTCACAATCTTTGAACCGGCAGAATGTCTCGTGCCTCGAACTCCTGTAACTGGGTCGGGTCGTGCGTTACAGAAGAGTTTTTGATGGACTTTGTTCATGCTGGCACTCTCCCTTCCAAAGATGCCATCCACTAGTGCGTCCCGGGTGATGAACTGAAGCCCGTTCCCCCAGAAGGAGAGGTGGTCGTTTTCTCGGACCATATTGAGCGGGGTTTCGTGCCTCCCGGCTCAAAATTCTTCCGCGATGTCCTTCATCTTTACAAACTCCATCCTCAAGACCTCGCCCCCAATTCCGTCTCAAACATCTGCAACTTTCAAGTATTGTGTGAAGTCTATCTGCAAGCCAAGTCGTCGGTAGGCCTGTTCCGGGAGTTCTTCTATGCCAACCGTCAAACTGAAGTGAAGGCTGGTCCAAGTCTCGAGCTGGGCGGAATTTCTATCCAGAGGCGCCGGGACATCACCTTTCCGGCTATGCAGATGCCGAGTCACCCAAAGGACTGGAATAAAACGTGGTTCTATTGCAAAGATACTTCTCTAGAGGGTGAACATCCACTGCCGGGTTATCGTCCTTCCCGGCTCAAGACAACTTCAGAGCTTCCTGGCTGGCTGTCAGCTTCAGAGCGCGCAAGATACGAGCCGGCTCATGCCAAGATTAGGGCCCTCATGGCCAACGGCTTAACCGGACTGGACCCGATCCGCTGCTGGATCTCTTGGCGGATCATGCCGTTAAGCCACAGAAGCCGCCTTATGTGCGAGTACAAGGGCGAATACGACATCTCACTCTGCTTCAGCCGGTCAACCTTGACAGAAGACGACATCACCACTGCTATCAGGAGTCTCGTTCATGAGACATCTGGAGCCTGCAGCGCTATCGGGTTGATCCTCTTTAGTGCCCTTAATCCGGCCCCAGATGTAAGGCGATTTCTTCCCATCCGTCTATTGGACCTTACTTGTACCTTGCTGATCTACTGCCCTTAACCAACTTATTCTTTCAGGCCGACTCTGACTTCTGGAAGAAGGAGTACATCCCTCCCTTGAAGAAGACCAAGAAGAAGGCCCCGGCTAAGAAGCCCAAGAAGGATGCCCCGCAAGAGGGATGGTTTGACCCGCCACAATCATCCTGCTCAGAGGTAAAATTTTAGCTGTTTTTTGAGACTTTGTCTTCTCATTTCACTAACACCTGTTTTACTCACAGGATGATGTGGAGATCAGCCGCGCCAACGCCCTTGAGGTAATCTACGTTTCTTCCGGCTCAGAATATTTTGTCCCTCGGAAGCCACGGCGGGTTATTGGAAAAGTTCCTCTCTCTCATCCTCTTGCTTATCTGGACCCTCAATTTCTTTTAAAAAGCAACAACAGGCTGCTCGTCGTCAAACCCGGAGCGCCAGCTCTACGGATCTCGCGTCCGGTTTACCGAACTCCCCGGATCCAAAGAAGCGCTCTGCAGAGGTATGTATCTCTTGTTTGACTGATTTGCTTTGCCATTTCAATATTGTCTTATCTTTTCTCAACTATCTCTCAGAGGTCACCTTCCTTTGGCGACTCTACGGCAACCGCCCTGCCGCCTCCTAAGATCAATCCGCTGTAAGTATTTCCTTTAACCGTGCATTTCTGTTCCCTTTGGTGGCTGTAATCCTTGGGTTCTGACGTTCGTGCTCTCCAGGGCTCAAGCGAAGCATCGAAAGACGAACAAGTCCTCCCCTAGCCCTGCAACCCAAGAGCCGGAGCATGAACAACCAGACGAGTCACGACCGGATGTGGATCTGCCAGCTGCATCTACTGGGTCGGCTGTTGAAGATATCATCCCAAAGATCCCTCCAAGGGATCCTTCGAAGCCACCAAGTCCTGCCCAGATGACCAAGAATGTTGCCACTCCGGACGTCGTGATCACCGATTCTGGCTTCCAGTCTCCCCCGGCTCACGTGCTGACCAAGCATAAAGAGTCGGCCGAAGCCTCGAAGAAGTTGGAGTTTGAATCTCCTGCCTTTGAGAAGATGATAGCCGAAGAGCTTCACGTCGGTTATGTGAACTGGCTTTCCACCAGCCGGGATCTAGAGTTTCGACTGGTCAGTTTGATGAAGAAAAAATTTGAGGTACTCCTTTTCCTGTTATAACCTTCCTTAGCCCCTAAGGGCCGGCTCAATCAAGTCCAAAGTTGAGACGGGTCTTTCATGATCTTCCTTGCAGAAAATCCAAATCCGTAGCCCCCAAGGGCCGGCTCAATCTAGTCCAAAGTTGAGCCGGGTCTTTCATGATCTTCCTTGTAGAAAATCCAAATCCGTAGCCCCCAAGGGCCGGCTCAATCTAGTCCAAAGTTGAGCCAGGTCTTTCAGTGCCAAAACATCTGAAAATAGACATTAGCCCCCAAGTGTCATACATATTGCTTGCGATCTGTTTGGAGACTTGTCTACTGATGCTATGCTTTGACATGCCACAGGAAACTTTAGCTGAAGCCGGGTCGCAGTTGACGGATTTGAAGACCAATCTAGCGGCTCAACAAACGGCTCGAAGTACCACAGACGAGAAGTGTCGGCTCCTCTCTGAGGAGTTGGCTACAATCAAGGCCGACTTCGCCACCTTTAAAGAGTCAGACGAGTCTGAGAAGGCCTCCTTGACCAAGCGGGCGGATGACGCCGATCAATGACTGATAGCTGTATCAGATGAACTCCAAGCCTTGAAGCATCATATTACCAGAATGACAGCCGCCCTCTTTGGTAAGTTTCTGATAACTTGTGCTTCAATGGTCATATAATACTTGTACTAGCGACTCACCATGAAATTTCTGACTTATGCAGGCCCTAGGAGCCGGCAACTAGCTTCTCACAGTCTGTTGCCGTTGAAGGCTATCTATACCCTGATGGGGCAGCTGTACTGCGACGCGGTGTGCACTATTAAAGTCATGCAATACAAAGACAAGATTCCTGTGACTCTCAAGGGCATCTTGGAGCTCTTGTCCACCATGCCCAAGCAGATTGTCGAGTTAAAGAAATCAGCCGCCCGCCAAGGGGCGATTGCGGGCATCAGCCGGGCCTTGGCTTTCTCTCCGGAACTGACGTCGGCCGAGATGATGGATGGATTCCCTTCAAAGAAAGACGACGGCTCTGAGTTCACTAATGCTGACTACAGGTGGTGCGTGAAGGATTCTAGAGTGCTGGCTTACGTCTTAGCGGAGGAAGTTGATCTGACGATCTACTAGGCGGCTTATGGCCCTGACCAAAAGAGAATCCGCGGCTCGCTTTACGAGTGCAAGGACTTAACGCCTGTCCGTAGTAAGGACCTCTTCGCTCCTGGCCTTGACCCGTCTCCTTACTTTGAAGAAGGCTCTTTTGAGGCTCTAACGAACTGCAATTGGGACTTGGACAATCTCCAGATCGGGGCCACCGAAGAGCCGGAGCAGGATGACCAGGCAGCTAGCTAGTCCTTACTTTGAAAAACTTATAACAACCGACTCTCCATGACCCGTCGTGTGGCATTGAAAAGACTTGTCTGAAATTTTGGGCTCCTCATGGAGTGTATGTAATAGACTAGATGCCACTTTTGCTTCTACTGAATCTTGTTCTATTACGCTATATAAAATGATCCGGCTCTTCAACTGTCATTGTCTTTGTATGCTGCTTTGATCACTTATGCTGCTTTGTCAACATAGAAGACATCGGTGTCCAAGATTAGGTAAACTACACCCAGAAGTGGTAAGCCCCCTTGGCAATCATGGCTAATCTGGTTAGCCGGGGATGGCATAAAGCCTGGCCGATAAGGCATTAGAAGCTATACCCGGAAGTAAGAAGCCACCCTCCGCCGGTTGTTTAGGGTTAGATAAGCTACACCCGGAGGTGGGAAGCCCCCTTGGAAACCATGTCTAATCTGGTTAGCCGGAGATGGCATAAAGCCTGACCGATAAGGCATTAGAAGTTATACCCGAAGGTAAGAAGCCGCCCTCCGCCGGTTGTTAGGGTTAGATAAGCTACACCCGGAGTTGGGAAGCCCCCTTGGCAAAGATTAGGTAAGATTAGGTAAACTACACCCAGAAGTGGTAAGCCCCCTTGGCAACCATGGCTAATCTGGTTAGCCGGAGATGGCATAAAGCCTGGCCGATAAGGCATTAGAAGCTATACCCAGAGGTAAGAAGCCGCCCTTCGCCGGTTGTTAGGGTTAGATACCTGTCGGTAAAAAACTTCCTACAACCGCGGCTAATCATGTTAGCCGGAGATTTGGCATGAAGCCGGCCGATAGGGTGTTAGAAGCGATACCCATCGGTAAGAAGCCCCCTTCAGCAATATGGTGTAAACACCGGTCGATAAAGCATTAGAAGCGATACCCGAAGGTAAGAAGCCGCCCTCCGCCGCGGCTAATCATGTTAGCCGGAGATTTTGGCATAGAGCCTGGCCGATAAAGCAATAGACGCGATACCCGAAGGTAAGAAGCCGCCCTCGGTCGCAGTTGATATATCAACTAGAATTTTTATGAACTCTTGTTGTATGAACAAAGTGTTGGAAATATGCCCTAGAGGCAATAAATAAAGTGTTTATTATTATATTTCCTTGTTCACGATAATCGTTTACTATCCATGCTATAATTGTATTAATTGGAAACACATTACATGTGTGGGTAAATAGACAACACTTTGTCCCTAGTATGCCTCTAATGAACTAGCTCGTTGATCAAAGATGGTCAAGGTTTCCTAGCCATTGACATGTGATGTCATTAGATAACGGGATCACATCATTAGGAGAATGATGTGATGGACAAGACCCAAACTACAAACTTAGCATATGATCGTGTCAGTTTATTGCTACTGTTTTCTGCATGTCAAGTATATGTTCCTATGACCATGAGATCATGCAACTCACGGATACCGGAGGAGTGCCTTGTGTGTATCAAACGTCACAACGTAATTGGGTGACTATAAAGGTAATCTACAGGCATCTCCGAGGGTGTCTGTTGAGTTGGCATGGATCAAGACTGGGATTTGTTACTCTATGTGACGGAGAGGTATCTCAAGGCCCACTCGGTAATACAACATCACAATGAGCCTTGCAAGCAATGTGTCTAAGTGTTAGTCATGGGATCTTGTATTATGGAATGAGTAAAGAGACTTGCCAATAACGAGGTTGAACTAGGTATGGAGATACCGACGATCGAATCTCGGGCAAGTAACATACCGAAGAACAAAGGGAACATCATACAGGATTAACCGAATCCTTGACATAGAGGTTCGACCAATAAAGATCTTTGTAGAATATGTAGGAACCAATATGGGCATCCAGGTCCCGCTATTGGTTATTGACCATAGAGGTGTCTCGGTCATGTCTACATGCTCTCACGCTACCGGAGAACTCTTCTTCCTCTCCGCTCCTTCTTTCTGGATCAAGACGGCGAAGATCGTCATCAAGCTGTACGTGTGTTGAACGCGGAGGTGTCGTCCGTTTGGCGCTAGATCGGAAGGATCGTGATCAAGTTCGTGGGACGGATCATGATCAAGTTCACGGGACGGATCGTGATTGGATCGCGGGACGCTCGGCGATTTGGATCGCGAAGACGTTCGACTACACCATGGATAGATCTACAAGGGTACGTAGATCCACTCTCCCTCTCGTAGATGCTCATCACCATGGATAGATCTGCATGTGCGTAGGAAAATTTTTGTTTCCCATGCAACGCTCCCCAACACAAAGATGTGTGTAACAAAAGAGGTCCCGTCTTGCGGGGATTTTATTTTATTTATATATGGTATGTACAATGATAGTGTACAATGGCGAGTCTCAACGCCCTCATGTGTAATACGGCCATAGATGTGCTATGTTCCATGGCCGACGGGTTTCCTGACCCGCCGTCTCTGAGTCATCCCTAATATCGACGAGATAGTATGACCCATTGTTGAGATTTCTACTGACCACAAAAGGTCCTTCCCAAGGAGGAGATAACTTATGCATGCCTGTCTGGTCTTGAATCAGCCGGACAACTAAGTCGCCTTCCTGGAACGTCTGGGTCTTGATCCTGTAGCTGTGGTAGTGCCGCAGGTCTTGCTGATAGATCACGGATCGGGCAGCCGCCAGCTCTCGTGCTTCTTCCAAAGCATCCAACGCGTCTTGACGTGCCATCTCATTATCCGTCTCAACATAAGCCGCTACACATGGCGAATCATGCCGGATGTCACTCGGCAATACTGCCTCGGCACCTTACACCATAAAGAAAGGTGTATAGCCTGTAGATCTGTTGGGGCTAGTCCTGACACTCCATAAGACAGAAGGTAATTCTTCTACCCAACACCCGGGCGTTTTTCATAAAGGAACCATAAGTCATGGCTTGATGCCCCTTAAAATCTCTTGATTAGCACGCTCCGCCTGACCATTAGACTATGGATGCGCAACTGCTGAAACATCCAGCCAGATGTGCTCCTTCTCATAGAACTCTTTCATAGCCCCCTTAGATAGATTTGTGCCATTGTCCGGTGATAATGCTGTGAGGGTAACCAAAATGGTAGATCAGCTTCTTAACAAATTGAACCGCCGTAGCCGCGTCACACTTGCTAACCGGCTCTGCCTGCACCCATTTGGTGAATTATTCAACCACCACCAAGAGGTGCGTTTTCTTATCTTTGGATCTTTTGAAGGTCCTACCATGTCTAGCCCCCAGACTGCAAATGGCCATGTAATTGGTATCATCCTTAACTCTTGAGCCGGAACATGAGCACGCCGGCCGAACTTTTGACAGCCGTCACATTTGCGAACCAAGTCTTCTGCATCCTTGTGAGCCATCAACCAGAAGAACCCGTGCCAGAAGGCCTTGGCTACCAGCGACCTCGAGCCGGCGTGATGTCCACAATCTCCGGCATGAATTTCATTTAATATTTGCTAACCCTCCTCAGGTGAGACACGGCATTGAAAAACGCCAGTCACGCTGCCTTTGTGCAACTCGCCATTAACTATCGTCATTGATTTAGAGCGCCGGGTGATCTGTCTGGCCAGGTCTTCATCATCAGGTAACTCGCCCCGGGTCAGATAGGCCAGGTAGGGGACAGTCCAATCTGGGATAGCGTGCAAAGCCGCCACCAACTCCCCCTCTGGGTTAGGAATAGCCAAATCCTCTTCCGAAGGTAACTTAACAGTCGGATGATGTAAGACGTCCAGGAATACATTGGGCGGCACCGGCTTTTGTTGGGAGCCTAGCCATGACAGCGCATCTGCCGCCTCATTCCTGCGACGATCAATGTGATACACCTGATACCCTTTGATGTGGCCGGCAATAATATCAACCGCATGTCGATAAGCCGCCATTCGTGGGTCTTTGGAGTCCCAAGTGCCTGAAACCTGCTGAGCCACCAAATCTGAGTCGCCCAAACACCTTACCCAGCTTAAATTCATCTCCTTGGCTAATCTAAGCCCATGAAGCAGAGCCTCATACTTAGTCGCATTGTTAGTGCACAGGAACATCAACCGGAGCACATAACAAAACTTATCACCTTTAGGAGACGTCAAAACAAATCTTGCGCCTGATCCTTCTAGCTGCTTGGATCCATCAAAGTGTATAGTCCAGTATGTGTCATCCGGCTTTTCCTCAGGGCTTGACATTCCGTCCAATCATTTATAAAATCCACAAGAGCTTGGGACTTGATGGCCGTACGAGCCACATATTTTAGATTAAGAGATCCCAACTCCAATGCCCACTTAGCAATCCTTCCAGTGGCTTCTCTGTTCTGGATTATGTCCCCCAATGGAGCTGAACTAACCATGGTTATCTGGTGCCCTAAAAAATAGTGCTTTAATTTGCGGTTGGCCATGAAAACACCATATACCAGCTTTTGCCAATGCGGATACCTTTGCTTGGACTTTGTCAGGACCTCACTGATATAATAAACGGGCCTTTGAACCAGATACTCCTTTCCAGATTCCTTGCGCTCGACCACGATCGCAGCGCTTACTGCCCAATTATTAGCCGCCATGTATAGAAGTAACGGTTCCTTCTCAGCTGGAGCAGCCAGCACCAGCGGCTCAGTCAGCTGTTTTTTGAGCACCTCAAGTGCTTCAGCCACCGCCTTGCTCCAGACAAATTTATCCGTCTTCTTCATCATCTGATATAAAGGAATAGCCTTCTCTCCAAGGCGGCTTATGAAACGGCTCAACGCGGCGATCCGCCCCGCCAAGCGCTGGACATCGTTAATATAGGCCGGCTTTGCCAGAGAAGTGATAGCCTTGATTTTATCAGGGTTAGCCTCAATGCCACGTTCAGAAACCAGAAATCCCAGGAGCTTGCCAGCCGGAACACCAAAGACACATTTAGTTAGGTTAAGCATCATCTTATAGACCCGGAGATTATCAAAGGTTTCCTTTAAGTCGCGCAAAAGGGTCTCCTTCTTCCTGGATTTGATCATGATGTCATCTACGTAAGCATGGACGTTGCGGCCAATCTGACTGTGAAGGCAGTTTTGCACACATCACTGATAAGTCGCCCGGGCACTCTTGAGCCCGAAAGGCATAGATACATAACAGAAAGACCTGAAAGGTGTAATAAAAGCCGTCTTCTCCTGGTCTTTAACCGCCATCTTGATCTGATGATAGCCTGAGTAAGCGTCTAGGAAACACAAACTTTCACAACCCGCCGTAGCATCAATGATTTGATTAATACGAGGGAGGGCAAACGGATCAGCCGGGCAAGCCTTGTTAAGGTCTATGTAGTCCACACACATATGCCACGTGCCGTTCTTCTTGAGCACCAGCACCGGGTTAGCCAACCACTCCAGGTGAAAAACCTCAACAATGAAACCCGTTGCCAAGAGCCGGCCAACTTCTTCCCCATGTTTTACATGGAATCAATATTATATAAAATATTGATGCAAGCACAATCACATAATTAACATGCAATTAATATCCTGCATTTCTAAAAAAATCCTACCTAATATCGTCATGCAATTAATATCTTACTTTTTAGTAATGCTCGATTAATATCCTACATGATAGATATGTGCATTGCACGTGTCCATCTACTGATTGAACAATTATGTTCGGTTTTCAGACAGAAAACGTCGTTAGTTAGTGACTTCGAGAAATCGACAAATCAAGAACAAAACCAAGCAATTATGTATTTGAATAACATAAATCAAGTAGTTGTGTATTTGAATTTGGGCACAGAAGGAGAGTGTCGTGGTTTTGTCACGATAGATGTCCGGGTAAACGGACTTCGGTTCGAGGCCATTGCTAACGTGATGGACTCAAAGGGGTTGATGGGGACGAAAGACACGGATTTACCCAGGTTCGGCCCCTCAACTCGAGGTAATAGCCTACGTCCTGCTTGTGTTTGTATTGCTTGATGTATCGATTACAAGGAAGCTGAAGCTTGACCTAGTATTCGACAACCTGATCTCTAAGTCGCCCCGGGTCTGCCTTTATATAGGAGGTCTAGACCACGGGTCATACAATTGGTAACTGACTCTCATTGTCTATCCGAGTCTTCCTCTATCTTCTTGTCCAAGTTGTCCCCGGGCGGCTTACACACCCGGGTCTTCTGGGCCACTGTCCGGCCCACCTTATGAGCCGCCAAGCTTCCTGGGCTTTAGGACCACCGGCTCACCTTGGGCCAGTGTACGAGCCACCAAGCATAACCCGGAGCCATTAGGGCGGGTCATACCGCGGGGTTATATCCCCAACAGAGAGTCAATCAATCTAATCGGATTACGTTCTGATTTTTGGAAAGACGGGATTGCGTCCGTATTCTTTTGCCGCATTTGCACATGACAATCATAAAGTGCCAATCAATTTGATAAGATTGCATCCAATTTTAGGAAAGAGAGGATTACTTCTGTATTCTTTCCCTCGGGAGAGATTTGTTGCATTTGAGGGGTTGAGAGGACATAATCTGGAGCCGAACAATTCAGAGGAAAGACCAGATCGAAGGAGAAAAATTGAATGTGGAAGGTGTAGGGGAAACCAACATGGGATGGGAGGAAAGAAAACCAGCGTGGAGGGGTGGTTGTGGGAGTCTTCGAGATGAGGCAAAAAAATAGTTGGTTAGTGGACGTGGGAAGATCGAGGAACCATGAGCGAAACCAAGCAGTTATGTACTTGAAGAACATAAACCAAGAAGTCATGTATTTGAATTTGGGCACTGAAGGGAAGTCAAACAACCCAATCAGATTGCATCCCTATTTTTCGAAAGAGTGAATTGCGTCCGAATTCCTTTCTTTGGAAGGGATTTGCCGCATTTGCTCATGACACTCATAAAGAGCCAATCATTTTAATAAGATCGCATATGACCTTTTAAAAGAGAGGATTGCTTCCGGATTCTTTCCCTCAGAAGAGATTTTCTGCATTTGAGTGGATGAAAGGATAGAGTCCGGAGCTGAATGTTTTAGAAGAAAGACCAAAGCGAAGGAGAAAAAATTGAATGTAGAAGGGAGAGAGAAAAAACCAACATGGGACGGGAGGAAAGAAAACCAACGTGAAAAAATGAAGGTGAAAAGTGAGACGAAAATAAACCGTGTCAACTTTGTTTTTACAAGTAGAGATACACCCAAACATGCATGACGACATGCAAATGGCCTATACATCCGAACAATGCATGCCAACGCCCGAATATGTGAGAAGCCAACAAATTTCGTGCGTTTTTGTCTGCCCTTGTTGGCTGGCCACAAATCACACAGAATGTGGATTAGGCAGCCCCCTCTATTCAGAAGCAAATCCAAGCGCAATAATCGTATTGATAGGACCATCGGTGAACCAGCAGATATATTCAAATCAGAAAATATGAGGGCGATCCGATTCACCCATTCGGATCCAAATCCATTCCAATCCAATGCTGCATGCATGCATGCATGAATGTCCCTATTACCCTGTCCGTCTCAGGTGTCAGCCAGCGCATTGTACCACGATACCACACACACTACCATACACGGAGTATAAATATAGCTTTGTCTCCTGCCTCTCCTCTCACCCAGGCCACCTCGCCGTCCGTGCCGAGCGACGGAGCGAAACGAGATGGCGCAGTGGGACAAGCTCGTGGACGGCGCGCTCGCGAGCCTGGCCGCTAGGAGAGTGCTGCTCAACACGCGCCTCATTGCCCTCGCGCCGCCGCCGCCCTCCGAAGCCATCTTCGCCGGGCCGGGGCCCTGGGACCGCGCCACCGTCGAGATCCAGGTCGACCGCGCCTCCATCCGACAATGGCTCGCCGCAAGTCAGTGCCCGTATACTCAACCGTGCAGGAGCATGTGGAAATGCATGCCACGTTCTTGCTTGTAATAACCATACCGACTGAACGGTGGGCTCACGTACGTGCATACGTTTGTTCTGGTTAGATGGCGAGGTGAGCAGCCGAGAAGAAGAAGGCGAGGCGAACCGGGAACTGATCCTCTTCTCCGGGAACGACTACATGTGCCTCAGCTCACATCCGGCAGTCCGCGACGCTGCAGTCAAGGTTCTTGCTTCATTTGGCCCGGCCCTCTCCATCTCAAGTACGTACTACGTACGTGCTCTGAGTCTCTGAACAAGCTAGCATTTTAAATTTGTGCGTGCATTTCAGGCGGCTCAAGAGTACGGCATGGGGCCGAGAGGCTCCTCGTTGATCTGCGGGTATACTACTTACCACAAATTGGTGGAGGAGTCACTGGCGAAACTGCAAAAAAAAGAGGTAGAAAACCATCATATATTTCTTCACCTTCATTACACCGACCGGTTTTGATCTCTTCTACGACTTGTACAGGACTGCCTTCTTTGTCCCACCGGATTCTCCGCAAACACGGCCTTGATGTCTGCTCTGGGCAGCATCAGCTCTCTTCTTGCTGCTGGGACAAAACCTGCACAGGATGAGAGGATCGCAATTTTCTCGGATGCGCTCAACCATGCCTCGACTATCGACGGGATCCGCCTCGTGGAGAGGCAGCACCAAGCAGCAGCCTTTGTCTACAAGCACAGTGACATGTCGCACCTTGATTTCCTGCTGTATGCATCTTTTCTCCTTTCCATCACTTGGCGTTGGCAGTCATCAATTTAGCCACGGTTTAAATTAGCAATTGCCATTCATTTTGACTATCGATCGTGTGTCACGTACACAGGTCCAGTTGCCCAATGGAAAAGAAAGTTGTCGTCACAGATAGGCAAGTAAGCCGCCATTGATGAATACGTACTGTTTACATCTCCGTCAGAATTAACACCTGTGCTTACTTGTTCATATGCTACATGCAAATGCATGGTCAGAGTACTGACCTTAACTTAAACCATGCATGTATGCAACTACAATGTGCAGTCTGTTCAGCATGGATGGGGACTTTGCTCCGTTACCTCAACTAGTCGAACTGCGCAAGAAACATGGCTTTCTGTTGGTCATCGATGATGTCAGTGTTTTTTTTATCTCCTTATCCTCTCAGTCAATTGCATTTTCCCATATCCTTTTTATAGGTGAATAATGGTTACAATTGCGTGCGTTTTCAAGGCGCATGGAACACTTGTTTGCGGCGAGAGCGGTGGTGGCATACCTGAGCTGTTTGGATGTGAAGATGACATTGACATATGTGTTGGCTCCTTGAGCAAGGGAGCTGGTTGCCAGGGTGGTTTCATAGCATGCAGGTAATTATATACTCCCTCCGCCCCCCCGAATTACTTTTCCCATATCCTTTTTATCCCGAGCTTTTCTATGGTACCCTATACTGCTTGGGGTGAGGGGACCAGTATAACTAAATCCCGATGGACCGAGATGCTAGCCTATTTCGTAGTAATATTTGGGAATCGTCGTCATTGCTTGCTAGCTCCCATCGCCGCCATGCTCTAGCTGATCTTGCTGCCGCCTGCCGCATACTGCTACCCGACGTGCTCGTCTACCATGGCGTCATGTCCCCATTTCTGCATCTGCCGTGCACAACCCCATCACATACATGCATGGAAGATATAGTGGCCATGGCTCCGCCAGCGCACTCCTCCGTCCTGTTCGGGCGCCGTGGCCACAACGACGAACTTCTGCACACGCCAAGCCTCCATGCCGACGGGCAACCACACCAATTTGTTTTGTCGCCACCGTTATGAACCAGGAAAAAGGAGAGCAGTGTGAGGTATGCTCAGCCATGGGAGGGGCGCAGGCCAACGCCTCATGGCCGTGGGACCTATTGGAGAAGAAGAGCACGGTCCAGGCCGAGGCGTACGCCATGCTGTCGAGCGCCGGATCAATGCACGGGGAAGGAACGGGATTCAGGCTTGCAAGGGAGGGAAGACGGGCAGGAGAATGAAGAGCAGGCACAGCGGCGGCCGCCGGAACTCTGCCATCGTGGGTGGACAAGAACAACTGCCGGGGTGCGTCGGGGACATGCTGAACTGTACGACATGTATACTGGTGGTCGAGAACAACGACCGGTGCTACCTATACTGGTCACCAGGTTGTTGGCCTGATTGCAGCGGTACAAATCAGTCATGGCTGTTGGATTTCGCTGATTGACGGTCTACGTTCACTCCTGGGTACCATAAAAGAGCTTATCCCTACTTATATTTGAGACCAGTAATATCGGACGCAGGGGTATTTATATACTCTCGAGTCCTGATATTGCCCGTGGGCGTTAAGGGGTCTTGGCACAGCGTCTCATGTGGTATCTAAGACACTAGCACATACCCCTACGGATGGGCGAAACAACTAATGCCAACACGTCCGGCCTCTTGCCTCACGGTACCACACGCCTACGTGTGGGCAAAATATGTAACGCTCACATACCCGCACGCCTAGCCTCCTGTCTCACGGTTTCGCACGTCTGCGTGACAGTCATCATGCGTCCTCATCCCAAATCTGTTCGGACCCTTTTTCATGTTTGTTTAACTGCAGTTGTCATGGTTGCTGAACCGGAGTTGTCATGTTTGGACAATTACAATTGTCATGGTTGCTCAACCGCAGTAACCATGTCTGAACAACCGCAGTTGCCATCTCAGGTGAAGTGCAGTTGTCATTTATGGACAACCGCAGTTGTTGCCATGTATGGCCAACTACAGCTACCATGACTTATCACTTGCAGTTGCTATGCCTGGTCTACTACACTTGTCATGATTTGAAAACTTTAGGAGTTGCCACCTATTAGTCAGTTTTCATGTAACACTGGAAAGACAAGGCAAAATAATATCTTAAAGTTGCCATATGCTTCTAAGCACACTAGGCAATTGCCATAGAAACACTACAAAAAGACATGGTAAAATAACATATTCAGGTAAGAAAGAGAGAGTTGTCATTTGCTTACAAGCACACTAGTTAGTTGCCATGTACCACTGCAAAAATATGACAACTGACAGTTTGGAGCGTGGGAGAGGAGACGGGTGACGATAATGCGGGCGTGTGGACGTGAAACAGGCGTGTGGGCGAACTGATAAACGCCCACACATCAGCCCCTTTGCGTGCATGAAACAGACGTGTGGGCGAACAGATAAACGCCCACACATCAGCCCCTCTACACGCGTGAAACAAGTGTGTGGGCAAACTTTTAAACGCCCACACAATAACCCCTTCCTACGTGGCATAGAAAACTGACGAAAATTGTCAAGATTCGTGCAAACACGAACGGACGCCAACCATTGGGTGTGGGCGAGTTGCAAAACGTCCACACGTGTGGGCGTTATCTTTTTCAATACTCTTAAGTACAAAATGTATAGATGAATACTTCCTCTCTTCCTAAATAATTGTTGTTAGGGAGAACTAGTAGAAACAGAGGGAGTAGAAAACATGCTTATCAAAACCAAGAGTGATGCTGCAAATTAGGTTATACAATATACAACTACAAAAATACATTATACTTAGAGCATCTTCAGCCCCCCCCCCAAAGGCCCCCCGAAGGCCGTTTTTTTGCGCCGGCGGTCGAAAATCGGCCCAATCGCGCCCCCACGAGCCCATTTTTCGTCGGTTAGGGCCTAATTTAGCGCCGGCGTACCCAGGCCGAACTCAGCGCGCTGGGGGCGCCTGGGGGCGCCGGGCGAAACGATTTGGCACAAAAACGGGGTGGGTCCGTCGAGTCAGCGACCGAGCGGCGTCGTGTCGTCCTCATCGCCTCGGTTCCCGCGGGAAATCAATGCAAGGCTGCCGCCGGTCAGCCTTCCATTGATGCCGCGCCTTCACGAGCCGGCGTTCACGGGCGGCGCAGTCAGTACACCGAGCCCGGCTTGTTGTCGCCGCTCCGACGTAGCGGACGCAGCAGCAGCGGCATCACCATCAACAAGGGCCGTCGCCGCGAGCCCTCACCTCCCAGCGGCCACCTCCGCCTTGTCAGGCCGAAGACGGAGCCTGGCACGCCGACGGTGGTCAAGCAGGAGCACCTGGCCATGGCCGCGACGACGACGAAGCCGCCCTGAAGTGGGCGCGGGACGACTACGTCCGGGAGGAGGTGGAGCGGCAGCGTCGGACCCTTGAGGAGATCGAGGCTCGCCACCGTGCCCGCCGCGAGGAGGAGATCGTTGGTCTCATCATCCTCGACGACGACAGCGACGGGGAGGCGCCCGAGCCCTCCAACCCCGACCTGTACCGTTTCGGCGACGCAGGACAGGGCTGCAGCAGGGACGACGACTGCGGCGCGCTGGACGGCGACGGCAGCGATGGGGGCGGGGACGACGGCGGCGACTACACCAACTTCTACAAGCTCCTCGGCATGTAGAATGCGGCGCGCGGCCATGGGACGACGGCCACGGGACGACTACGTAGTTTTTTTTTATTTTAGCTTTTGTATTATATTTCAATAAAAATAGAAACTTTTTAACGTTTTTGGGCTGATTCTACGTCCATAATGGACCGAAAGCGGTGGTTGGGGGAGCGACCCCGGAGACACGGCTGGGGCGCCGAGCCGCTCCATACCGATTTTAGCGCCGACTGGTCCCTTAGGCGATACTAAAATCGGCCCCTGGGGGGCAACGTCTGGAGATGCTCTTAACAACTGATTTCTCAAAATTACTTATCTGGATCCAAATCTTATGGTCTGAGCATTATGACTAACTGTTTGCATCATGGAGAGCAGCACTAGATGGAAGAGGCTGATTCTATCCCGGGGTCGCTCATTCATATTTTCGACAGCTCTGCCGTTGCCCGTGGTTGCTTCTGTGCATGGTACTGCTATTCCATCACGATTTGTCATGCTTAATTACTGAACCGAAATGAGCATCCACCATCAGTTTTCTTCTGTTTTGAACCTGAATAGAAACCATTGGTTTCAGCCGCAATCCACGTCGCGAAGAAGGAGCCATGGCGAAGATCGGTCATCTGGGAGCACGTTCAGCATTTTGCTTCTCTGACCAAGCTCAACGTAACCAGCCCCATCATCGTCATCATCGTCGGAAGCGAAGAGGCGGCGGTCAAGGCTCACAGGTTCCATCCTCCGTTTCCCTCCATTGATCCGTGTTCTCTGTGTGCGCCGCTTCATGTTCCTCGATCATGCTTTCCATTTTTGAAACTGCAGGCATCTTCTGAGATCTGGATTTCTCGTCCAGCCAATCAGACCGCCCGTGGTGCCGCCCAACTCAAGCTGGTTTCAAATTGCCTTTCCCCTTGGCCAACACTGCTATATTATGTGAACAAGAAAAGCAGAAATCTGTTTCCAACAAGATTAATTGACTGTTGAACTAATGGCAGGTTGCGAATTACTCTTAGCTGCGCTCATACCTCGGATGACATCAGAAGACTCGTTCACGCGCTCGCTCCCTGGCTCCCCACTCATCAATATGCTGAGCTGGGTTGCGCTTCAGTTTCAAGATTATAAGCAACGGACCACTATTATTGGTGATACAATAAAGATTTGTTTATTTTTGATCGACAGGGATGACTCCCCCTGATTTCATTGAAGAAACAAAATCTGTTTGTGATACAATAAAGATAATAATTGTGCCACTAGTATGTTTGATATAATTTCGAATTATGTGGATTCTGTGGCATTGTTCAACAGGATGTAACTTATTGTTCAATATGCGAAGCTATTCAAAGCCTAGTCTCGTATCATCATGAGGAACAAGTATCGTAATAACACGTAAATGTGATGAAACTCATCATGTGCGTAGGTTAATGCAGGTTAACCTTTCTGATAAACCAGATACACTGCGCTAGAAGCTTTCGGTGTTTGATGTATTTTTAGTGAAGTCTATGTATACAGACTTGATAAACAATGGTCTAATCCCAAGATCTCTTATCATTTGGAATATTAAGGTTCCCCTCAAGATTAAAATCTTCATGTGGTTTGTGTAAAAAGAAGTAGTACTCACTACAAATAATTTGGCAAAACTTAATTGGATGGATAGTAAACGATGTTGCTTTTGTGATAGTAATGCATCAATCCAATATATGCTCGTTACTTGCCCATTAGCCAGGCTAATGTGGCGTAACGTCAGTCCACCAGATAACATTAACACTCTATTTGTGACTTGACTAAACGGGGTAGAGCCTAAGTTAGCAACGCATATTCGAGGTAGAGTATGTGTATTACTTTGAACAATATGAAACTATCGGAATAATGTCATTTTTAAGAGACTTAATATCATCAACTTTTTGCAGTTTATCTTCAGAGCAATTGGTTGGATCAGTTCGTGGTCGTTACTCATCGTGCGGAAGCCAATAAGCATATGACTTATGTGTGCAACCGATGGGAGACGATAGCATGGGATACCTACAACCGGTTTGGATGGTGATCCAATAATAAAATAGATGGTTAGTCATCTAGTTTTATGGTTAACTGGTTGTGGCTTTACACTCTCCCTTTATTTTTCTTTCTGGACGAGACTGTGTTATTTGTTACACATTTTGTTGGTCATTTTTGTTAATAAGATGGATGCATGCATCGTTTTGATGCAGAGACCGGGTATGCCGCCTTTTCTGAAAAAGAGAGACGGAGTGAATTGGCAAGCTATGGTCATGTTTGTTTACCCCATGGTTACATAATCTGGGGTTAGCCTAACGGGGAAGATTATTTTTGGACTATATAATCTATTTGGCTAGATTATCATCATCTTAAGTTGCCCCGGGGGAGTTTATTTCACATTATTACTTTGTTCTTTTGCCATAACACGTAAACATCATGGTATTTAGTACGAAAATAGGCGTTCGTCCCGCTATATATATAACACCTACACGGTACAACAAGAAACCACTGTCGGGGCAAACAACACAACCACGTTCAAAAGAAAAGAAAGAAAAAACAATGCCAACACCGGCGAATTAACGAAAACAGCAATGACTCGCAACCGTTGCGTCCCCTCCGGAGTATTCCCACCACGATCCTAGCACTTTGATTCATCGCGTAACAAACAACACCTCCAAGAATAACAGTGACGACAACGACGCTGCTGCCCGGACAGGTCCTAGGGTTTCCCCCGGTATGCTTCGAGGAGTGGAGAGGAGGTACACCCGACGCCCTTCAAGAAGGAAGGGTGACACTCTTAAGCGTCATCGTGTTGGTGTCAAATGACAAGGATTTCTTCCGACCCCAAAACACCACCTCCCGGACAATCAGAGGCGCTCCACCAAGCATGCCATCCACCAACATACGCCTCCACGGTCTTCCAACCACCATCATCGTCTCACCATGGCCAACGTAGCAAGGCCAGTCAGCCCGAGGTGAACCAACCGTAGACAAGGTCTGACAGGAGGACAACCACGCAGCAAGGAACCACCTCCACCATCCAAGACGGTCGTCATCCGGACACGACGACAAGATCACACCGAGCCATTGGAACCGGAGGGCGGCAGCAGCGCAACCACCTGGAGGTGTCCTCCACCGCCATCTGCGGGTGCCGACCGGACACAGCAGCAGGAACACACCAGGACAAACAGGCCCGGCCGAGCCCCGGGGCTCGTAAAGTCCACTCCGCTGTGCTGCTACACATAGGCGGCCGTCGCTGCTACCCTCATGATCATCCCAAAAGCTCAACCGGACACAAACAGGCTCATGAATCTTCCACCGCCATGCTGCAGCGGTGTGGTGTCAACGCTGCTATCTCCGTCGCGAGCCGCGCCATCGCGGTCAACCGGAGGCAATGAGGCAGGCCCCTCCTAACCCAGATCGGGCCCGAGGGGCCCAAATCTGGGCCTACAGGGCCGGAGCGCCACCACCGCCGCCCAACCACCAATGGCAGGACCTTCACCACCTAGTCCACCCACGCTGCACCAGGGGAAGCCCCACCGCCGAGGAGCACCACCTGGTCCTGGGCTGCCTCCCGCCACCCAAGCCAGGAGGGGAAGGGCCGGAGGTCCGCCGCCATCGGGGCCGCCTGTCCAAGGCCCGACGCAACACATCGGCGACGACATGAGGGAGGAGGGAAGGGGGTGAGGAGGCGGGAGGCAGGGGGCGCGTCTCGGCCTCCGCGGAGGCGGCGGCGATCGCGGGAGGGGGGGGAAGGGAAAGGAAGAAGTGGCCTCGCAAGCAAACAATTCACCGTCATGGTATTTACCCGCCAATGCCATTTCAATCTTTGAACCTCTATCTTCTTGTGTTGGACGTGCAACGTCCATTCTCCCATCAATGTGCTCCACTATATCTCCCCGTTCTCACTTCGCCCAAATCCTCCAAACCCTAGTACAAAATCAGCTAGATCCTGAGATCTGGGTCTTCTTATGTTGGAATTGTTGGGCTTAGACCAATTATAATTTACAATAATTCCTAGAAAAATCCGAGACAATTATTATTTAGCGGCTTTCTTAATATTTTCTCTTTCTCTTTTAAAGAATTTTCACAAAATCCAAAAAGAATTTTTAATAAATATTAATGATTCTTTAGGAATGTTTTGAAATCTATTTTTTTTTACGTTAAAATTTGTCCAAAGTTTTGAAGTATTTACATTTTTTTTTAACTGTTCATGAAATTTTATAAAAATATACTTGATTCCATGTTTGAAAAAAAGTTTGAATCCCTGATTGCACGCCTAGTAGAAATGGTTAGTAGTCTATGATTGTCTGGCTAGGAGCAATATATTTTCGTCACATGCACAAGCTCCTCGGTGGTGTGCTCCATCGAGATGGATCGAAGCCGCCACACAATGTCGTAGCCTCCTACTATGAACCAGGTACTCACCAACTAGTGATTTTCTTTAAATAATAAATACATAGCCTTAGCTTTCTCGAAGGCAAAAAAAAAAAACACCGAAGCTTCAGACCTCAAGCCTTGTTGGGCCTCCTCACCATATGGTATCAATTGGCAGTATACTTTGATGTGTTGCTTTATATATACTCCAAAATCACAGCAAAAATCTATTTCGAGGGACAGCTCTGCTGGGCTGCCGTCTGACCCATGAGTGGTGTCATTTGGGCCAGTCCAACCCACGCAGAATAGAAAAACAAATGGAAAAGACTTCTAAAAAAACAGAGAAAAATAAAAAGAACGGAAGGCATGGCAACCGACAATACCTGACCATACTCTGGGCCTGGCCGGGCCTTACAAAGCCTGTGGCAAAAAAACAGGCCCGAGTCTGGTTCAGCCCGGACGTCGGGTCTGGATTTTAGGCCCAAGCCGAGCCTCTTTCCTAAATGACGAAAATCACAAACCCGAGCCCAGCCCGGTCCGATCATTGGGTTCAAAATCTAGGTCCGAACGCGACCCGTGGACAAGGTCAGGCCGGGCCAGGTTCACCATGGCCAGGACTACAACCGACAGTACCAGCTCTCGCTGCCGCTGCCGCTGCATCATCCGTGCATCAGACCGTGCGCGCGCGTAGTATTATTTCTTCTTGGTGCGACATTGCCGTCCGCCACCGGCTCCCCTTTTCCATCATGCGGCGGGCAGCCCGTCCAGATTATCACGCATTTAATTTATCGACCGACGGATCGGCGACAGGGAAACGAGACCCACGCGCACAAATCTCGACGACCCATCCATCCATCCATCCATCAGAGAGCATCGCATCGCCATCGGACGCAGCAACCACCAGCACCACTACGTACTACCCTCAAGTGGCAACGGGACAAGGAGGCCTCCCAACGGCTTTTGACAAAACGGAGGGCGCGAAATGATTGAGCAAAAGATCCACGGGATTACGTAGACATTAGGGTTAACATGCACGAATGATTGTACGTACGTACTTCCTGTGCTTAATACAATGCCCGAGTCAACCACTAGGCAAAAACTTGCACCACAAGGGCAGCAATTGCTTTATCTGGGAATGAATGAATGCATGCCTGGGGCCAAAGTCTCTGTAGTATATTTTTGTTTCCATTCGACCAAGAACGGAAAAAGAAAGAAGGGATTTACTCATCTCCTGAAAGAATTGCAAAATTTACTCCGGGGAGGCCAGGAATTTTCGTCAGGGTGGAAAAAATCATGTAAAAGAGATAATTACATGTAAAGAATGACCAAAAAAATTTTGTTAATGAAGATCTTGTACCGACAGACGCCTGCTCACAGGTCTCTCCGGCTCCTCCAGCTAGCCTGGCTCAGCTCGTCGCTGCACTCCCGGCTGCCGAACTCCCTCAGCTGGAACAGCCTGATCTCCTCGGTTCGCGGCTCCAAGAACACCTCGCTGCGGCCCGGTTGAAGGCCGTTGTTTAGGTTAGAGTCGGCTAAACTATCCAGCGCTCTAACCACCTGCGATATAGCAAAGAAAAAAATAAATAAACGTGGTCATATGTATCTTAGTCCTGTGCTGCCATTCATGAATGAGGTAAAAATGAATGAAAGGTGGTTTGTTATTGGTTACCTGCCCCATCCGTGGTCTCATCACCGCGGAATGGCGAATGCATGCAGCCGCCGCTCCTATCATATGATACATCTCGTTTTCTTCGAACTTGTTTTCCATCCTCGGGTCGGGAAGATCCCCAAAGTCTCGATGCTCGATTGCTTGCGTGAGGAAGGGCCGGGCCTGCGATGTTTCAGCAAAAGAGCAGAGTTTGAGTTTACATTATGCATCCAGCTATCAATCATGATGAAAAATGAAGAAATGCATTTAGACAGTAGCCAGAGAGGAATGCATTTAGAGCAATGAGGTGTATGATGCATCCATCAGTTCCATTTATGTTTATGTCTATGTTTGCTGCTATATATTAGGATAATCGGTATCTTTCCTTTGGTCCCTGTTTTTCTCAAGTTCTCATCTACAGTAGTAGCTTCTTTCATGACTCACCACAGCATGAAGACTGCATTAAATAACACTGTATCCACTTTCTGCGTGCCACTCTGGAAGAATAATCAGGTTGCCCACTTTCTATAAAAGCAAGCTCCAATAGTTGGAACTTTTCAGCTCACTTAGTTCTCTCCAGATCACTTTCTCGGTCAACATGCTATGGAAACGGGTCCAATGCAAGGGGCCAACATACTACAACAGCTAGCAGCAGCCACCTTGTAATAAAAGAGCCCAACGATTCAACTTTGGTGGGAAAGAGGTGATCTAGAGAAGGCACCACCAGAGGGCTCTGGATGCTGCAGGATACCAGGCTCTACAATTTGGAAATCTTACCTCAACAGCTATATTGATCAACAAAAAATATCTAGTACTATGGACAGGAAATCAACCAAATCTTGAAGCATCTAATAAGTAACGTAGGCTGAAAACACGACATGTAATTTGTTACTTCTTATAACAAATAAGCATTTTATGAATGCGAAAAAAATGCAGTCCAGGACCTAAAACGAGGGACATGCAACAAGTTCATAATATTTCAAGAAGCTCACCCATTCGACAAGACTCTCATCTCCCAACGGCTGAGAAGAATCAACAGGTTTTCTTCCGGTAATAAGTTCCAAAAGAACAACTCCAAAAGAATATAGATCAGATTTTGCTGTCAACTTCCCGGACAATGCATACTCTGGAGCCAAGTACCTGCAGAGGACATAAGTACATTCATAATGGAAACTATCCATAGATCACAAATTATCGAACAAAATTTCGATTGAAGATTGCAATGGCTATCTTTGGACGATTACTCACCCAAATGTTCCCATGACACGTGTCGTGACATGTGTGTTGGAGTCGGCCGCTAACCTTGCAAGTCCAAAATCAGAAACCTGGAGATTGTTGGAGGTAGATAGAGATTTTAGAAGAAAAAAAATACAACTAAAACTCGCATAAAAAACAATTGGATCCTGGAACTAATACACCAAGTAAAAGCATACCTGAGCTTCGAAGTTGTTATCCAATAAAATATTAGATGATTTAATATCTCTATGAATAATCCGAGGATGACCTGATGAATACAAATAGAGCAATACTTAGAACACCACACTACTTCAGGGGATTAATGAGAAGAGACACTTTAGTCATAACATAAAGCATTACAATCTTCATGCAGGTAAGCAATTCCACGAGCTGCTCCAGCCGCAATCTTGACCCTCGTACGCCAATCAAGTGCTACTTCATTTACTGAAATTTCATGAGCATGGTTAATGACCAGGTAACAGATGAGCAATCTAGCTGCCTCCACTGAAGTTAAAATTGATCGATGCAAATAAAGGAACCACTATGATCGACAGGGAGTTCTCACCATGGAGATGGTAATAAAGTGTGTTATTGGGAACAAAATCATATACAAGCATCCGCTGGCCCTCTGATACGCAGTAGCCAACTAGTGAAACCAAATGTCTATGATGTACTCTGCTGATAGTATCAACTTCGGCCCTGAACTCACGCTCTCCCTGTCCATTCCCAATCTTGAGCTTCTTGATAGCCACAGGGCGACCATCCGGCAAGATACCCTTGTACACACACCCAAATCCACCTTCTCCCAAGAGGTTCTCATCCGAAAAGTCATTTGAGATTCCTGCCAAATTCTCCGGCGTGAACAGCATCCTCGAATACCCTATCCCGGAGTCGGCCGGCGAGTAGGGGAACCCATGGCTCCCAGTACTGGACCTCATGAAGGGATAGCCCGGTGATCGTAAGTAGAACCCATCTGGCCAACACAAATACTGTAATGAGCATCGTCTAGGATGGCTAAATTCAGAAAATGCAGATATAGATATACTGCTATATTTAACACTCAGGCGTTTATGTTTTGTACCTGATGCTAGTGAGGATCCAGCAGACGAGGGAATGTAATTGGGCGGCGGCGGCGGGGGAGCTGGCTGCTGCTGTGTCGGGAGCACTGAAGGAGGCTCTGCCCGCCGTCGCTTCTTCTTGACAAGCCAAATGGTGGCGCCGATGAAGCTGAGCATTGCAAGACCGGCAATTGCTACAATGGTGGTGGCAGTTTCCCTCGATATTTCGATATTCTTGCCGCTGCCATTTGAGCGAGTCGAGTTCGAGTGTGGCCTCGCAGGCGAATGTGGCGGCGCATAATGTGGCTTGGTATGATGGCGCGGCGGAGGCGGGGGAGATGCAATTCTTGGCGGGGGAGGCGAATAGGCCTTAACCGGCGTGGGTGCTGGAGCTGGAGCAGGCGATGGCGATGGCGGGTGGGATGGAGGCGGAGCTGGTGGCGAGAGGACTACTGGCGGCGGCGGGGGGAGGGACGGGGGCGGCGGCGACGGGTACACGCGGGGCTGTACGCGTGGCTGGTCGCCCGCCATCGGCGGTGGTGGCGCCTGAACCTCGGCGGGAGGCGGCGAGGGCGATGGGGACGGCGGCGGAAGCGACGGAGGGGGCGCGTCGGGCGGCGGAGGCGACAATGCCGGCGGTGGCGGCGACGAAGGCAATGCTGGGGGAGGCGACGGCAATGTCTCGGGCGGCGGGGAGGCCGGAGGGGGGCTACTCACCGGCGGAGGGGACGCCGCGGGCGGCAAAGAATGGTAGGACGTGGGAACCGGCGGGGCCGAGGCGGAGGAGGAGTACGGGCAGCCCGGCGGGCGCGGCCCGGGCTGCGGCTGCGGCTGCCCATGCCCGCCCTGCGGCACGGCGTACGACGACGACGCCGGCTGCGGGGGCATGAAGGGATCCGCGTAGCCGCCCATCCCCACCACCGCCGCCGCCCTCCGCAAGCACCTCCACAGCAGCTCGGCGCGGGCGCGCGCTGGCAGTGGCGCGCAGGGGATCTGCAGCTCGGCGCCGACGGCCAGATCTCCCCCCCGGCTCGCCCCCAATCAAGCAGCCCAGCGAACCACCGCTTCAATGGAAGGAAGCTGCTGCCACCCACCCTGGCCTCTCTCTCTCTCTCTCTCTCTCTCTCTCTCTCTCTCTCCCGACAGCGACGTAGAGAGAGGGCGGGTTGAGATCCGAATCCTCCCGCCCACGCAAGTGGCGGCGCGCAGCGCAGCACGGCAGATCACGCACGGCAATCCAGATGGCCGCAGAGCTGGGCTCGTCGGGCGGCGAGGCCGAGATCCGCGGGCGGCGGGCGGGAAGGCGATCCTCTGTCGGCCAATGCAATGCAGCAGAGCACCGCACCGCGCACCGCTCACCTCAGCTGAGCTCACCTCACCTCAGCAGCACGCCGAGCTCATATCTTTCTGGCTCCTCCTCTCCTCCCGTCCCTGCCTGCCTGCCTTGGTGTCCGTGGCTGCCTGGCTGGACAGTAGAGAGAGAGAGCATCAGTAGTAGTGGTACTACTAGTATAATTTTCTCCCCCTCTCTTCTTTTTTTTTCCTTCTTTCTTTTCCGGAAACAAAGTCTATAATATTGTTTTTGTTTCTCGGGGGAGTGAGGGGGGAGGGGTTGGTGCCGAGTCCATATGGGAAATAGCTGGACTTCGAGGAGCAAGCAGTGCTAGTACAGTAGGGATAGTACGTAGCATAGGGAGCTGAGTCGGGCAAAAAAGATGACTAGAAAATTGGGCATTTCCCGTGCAGATTGTCGCTTGCGGCCCCCGCCACGGGCCCGCCCCTCACGGCTCGCGGGTGGTGGAAACCGGGATGAAACCGCGGGAGGAAGGGCGGCGACGAGGCACGCCACGCTCGCTCGCCCCGGCCGGCCGGCCGGCCGGCCGCGCAGAGCCACGGTGGTTGATCCTGCGGCGTACGGTGAGACGGTGGAGGGCGTGGCTTTCTGTTTTGTTTACTGGGTACGATGCTGAGGGCGACGCTGACGGCTGGCTGGATGGCTGGATGGCCTGGGTGGAGAGCTTTTTTTGGTGCCTAGCACTGGCGTGCTTTGAGGTGGGGTGGGGCTTTCAAGGTTTAGGATTTTTCGGGTGACTTTTTGTTGCCTACGTTTTGCCATTTGTTGACATTGGCTGGAAAAACACTACTAGGACGCGGTTTTTGTTAGTAAGCAATTCGGTACAAGTACAGTAACTAGGGGATGTGACGGCTGTACTAAGAGCTTTCAATGTTCACCAATGCCATATATTGCCGTAGTGGGGCTCAGATGATCGTGTAAGGACATCTTCAATAGTTTTTATGTAGTCTTGTTGGTAAATTGTCCATTTTATCAATTAACAAGGAATCATACAACTATTTCAATGGTTGTATTTATATTATTCAATGGGAAAGAGACAATAAATGCAATTGCTCTCTATTTAACCTTGAAGCTTGTGCAAGAGTTGTTGGTTATTCTACATACAACTTTCCTCTCTCTCATCATTTATTTATTGCCACATCATCATGTATCCTAGGCGGCAAAGTTACCAACAATTATATTACAACCATTGGAGATGCCCTAAGGAAAGAAAAAAGGAAATGGTCAGTCAGTGGTGGAGCTAGCCAGAAATCACCGGGGGGCGAAACGTAAATCACCAATGTTTGAGGGGGGGGGGCAAATGCTAAAAAAATATCCAATCTAAGCATCTCTAAAAAATTTCTTCACAAATTGCTCCAAGTCTGGGAGGCAGTGGCCCCCCTGCCCCAACATAGCTTCGTCGGTGTGGTCAGGTTTCTTCATGTTTGCAAATTTTGGAGATGAACTTTTTTTATGTGTGAGAAAAAAACAAAATCAATGCTCTAAAATGTCTTTTATCACAGTATAGTCGTGGACGCTCATACATACGCACATACACTCGTTTTTATAAACGAACGCAAGCACATCCTATAACTATGAACACTTTTGAGTGATTGAACCGGCCATCATACCATGATTGACGAAGTCATCTTAGATGCCTTAGTAGTTGATGAAAACGTCTCCTCCGACTGAACACACTTTGTCGAAAGGCCTGAAATAAATCTAGGTAGATGTGAGTGTCAATGTCAAGTTTATGACTTAATCTATAGCGTGCTGGTGATACCACTATCCTCCTAATCATCCAACCACATGTTTAAAATAATTCAAAAATAGTCAATTTGAAGTATCAAATTTTTTTGTGTGCCATTACATCGTGAAAAAGTTATACATAGATCGAACACTCATCAATGTTTAGTAAAAAGGGGGATTTTCTTTATGAACTTTTATTGTTTCTCTCTTGTAGCAGAGTAGGACATGGGACACTGTCGGCCGGCTGCACTCTCCAGAGTGTTGGTCCGCACATCAACGAGGTAGAGTAGGACATGGGACACTGGTCGGCTCACGGAAGTCGAGCCACCACCGTCTCTCGTGCCCTACTCTCCTCGTCGAAGCCCGCAACCCAGATGGTGCCGGTGGAGGTGAGATCGATGATGGATCCCTTTTGGAAGGAGCCGACGTCCATCACGACACGGTTGTGACGCCCGAAGTGGTTCACTATATAGGGCGATGGAGAATGCGACTCCGCCTCGCCAACGTCCACCCATGCGAGGGTTGTTGCAGCCCTTGCGCCCTCTATCTCTCCCACGACGGGCACGACTTGCCATGTTTCCGTCCAAGGATGCCCATGGTGCGTCCTTCAGCTCAGCGTGCCAATAGAGGGGTGGCGTGTTTGCACCACGTTCGGACGCCTAAGTGTATGAAAGCTCAAATGAAACTAAGTGGGTGTACATCCATGTCGGGGGATACCCCCAGGGTAGGCCTAAGTAGGCTACTGCCCATTTCAAAACAAACTACAAGGCGGTCGGCTCCCCTCGAAGGTCGGCTGCCCCCGGACCGGCTCCCCGCTATGGGCCGGCTCGGGGCGAAGACCACCACGGCTCGGCTTCGAGGCGACCCGCCAGCCGGCGAGTCAGCGCCTCTCCCATCACTCTGTACGACGGGACATCGACGCATCGGCAAGACGTAACAACAACGATCCATGTACCACTGACCAGGGCACGCATGGCTACAGTGGAGGCGGCCGTACAACTGACCGGGGCACGCGTGGCTACAGCGGAGGTGGTTGTACCGCAGACCACAGCCGACTGCGACCAAGCGAGACGGCAGTGGCAGCACGCCTCCAACCACTCCATGACCTAGCCCTGCGTGGCTACAGTGTAGCAGACCGTACAGCAGACCGTGGCCAGCTATGACCAAGGTGGTGCCACGATGTGACCAGCACGCACCAATGGCAACGACAAGTCGGCGGGGCCCCACCTCTGACGGGGCCCTGCAGCCGGCGGGGCTACCTACGATAAGACTTCCCAGGAGGTGGGTCCCCTGGACGGCTAGGGAGACCACTAGTTGGGTCCCACCCATACAATACACGCGTATTGTAAGCCGGGGGGTTGGCCTATAAAAAAACCTAGTGCCCCCATGCAAAGGGGTCGGCTAACTGAACACACCAAGTTACACACACACACACATAGAGAGAGAGAGGCAAGGAGAGCGAGCAAGCTCCTTCTTCCTCCTCTAGACAACAACTCAAGGAGCAACCTTGTAAACCTCTAGTTCATCAACTAGGCAAGTAGGACTAGGGGTATTGCCTCCCACGGAGGACCCCGAACCTGGGTACATCGTGTGTCTTGCACCGCTTGTCCCCAATCCCGTTATGAAGCCCATCGACGCACTTTCGTCCCCAACCACTCTCGATAAGCCACCCCATGGCATTTGTTGTGACAAAACGACGAAAGTTGGAGCCCACCGTGGGGCCGGCCACAACGTCGGCTGGAGCCACGCTTTGGGCGGGACACGTCACCGACTCAACCGAGCGCATCACTCCCGGACTGATCATCATGCCTATGGCACCCGCGTCCGTCGAAGGTGTCGCGGCGCCTAGCTCTGGTTTCTCCCGCCTCGCAGGTGTTGCTGTTGCCCCCTCCGGCGAGCCGAGCCACGATGACGCTTCGGCCGACATTGATGGCCTCTGCGCTCACTTTTGCGAACTACATCTTAGCGACGCACCAGCCTCTGGCGAGTACCCAGACGAGGTGCTCGTCGTCTTCGGTCTGTCGCCATCCGCTGGTGGCGTGACCCCTGTCGGCGTTCTGGGAACGGGGGTACCCAGACCTGCCTGCGTGCGGCCCAAGGCATGGCCCACTTCGTCAGCCAAGCACGGCCCGTTGAGACCGCGCTCAAGACAAGGCCCTCGTGAGGGCCTGAGCTCGCGAGGGAAGCATCATGAAGGCCAGCAAGGACGAGCCTCCTTAGGGACCCTCCGAAGCGGCGAAGATCCCTATGTAGCACCTGGCCTCGGGAGGCCGGGGATGACGCAAGGCAAGACAGACGAGCGCTAGCATGCCAGGCGGAGCAGTTTCCCCTTTGGTGCAAAGGGGGCAAGGACGTACGCGGGTTCCCAAAGCGCCCCCAAAAGTTTTCCATTCTGGTGCAACGAGACCACGACCACAAGCCCAGCAGGAAGGATGTCATCGCCGAGCCCACCTCTACATCGTCAACAGCTACTTTCCAGGCGAAGACCACCTTTCGTCAGGATAAAGATGTACTCCTGTCCTGCTTCGAATTTGGCCATTGTGGGATCCCTTCCCGTCATAGCGATAAGGGAAGAGACCCGGGGCACTATAAATAGAGGATGGGCTGCACTGTATAGAGGGACAACAAAACAGAGAGGCGATAGAAGAGAGGCAACACCACTAGAGCCCCCTCGCGAGGCGAGACACCACTGTACTAGTTTATCCACCAACCTCCTCGTGAGGCAATCCACCAAAGCAGGAGTAGGGTATTACATTTCGCAATGGCCCGAACCTGGGTTAATCATCATGTGCATCCGCTTCCTCGTCATCGTGCGAGTTCCTCGTAGAAATCATCAAGTAGCGAGCTAAGTAGGGCGGGGCTGTAGGGGATCTTCGCACACACCCCTGTGTTCGAACTTCTTTGGCTTTTGCGGTGCCCGAAATCCAACATTTGGCGCGCCAGGTAGGGGGCACGTCGAAGCTTCCCCACTCGCGGCAATAGTCGAACCCCGGTTCAACGATACCTTGGCGGACAAGATACCCAACGTCGGCCGGCCCTTGGCGCACAGTGGCGCCGCGACACGCAGGGTCAGCCCCGTGGTCGCATGCATCCTTAGTGGCTCATAGGTGCCCGCCTCCAACCGCCAGGTCAAGAAGTTCTTCCACTGCGTAGGAGCGATTCGGTCGCGGTCCGAGCCCATACTGCCTCAGACATGACCGGAGATCGACATCACCTTTGGCCCCGACGATCACCCCAAGACAACAACGGTCGCTGAAACGCTCTACATGTTGTGCACGCCAACCATAAGGGGCGTGGTCATCTCCAGGACCCTCATCGACGGTGGCGCCAGCCTCAATGTCATCTCCATGGAGGCCTTCGACGTGTTGCAGTTACCCCGTGACCAACTCGCGCCTTCAAGGCCCTTTTGTGGGGTGGTCGAGGGATCCGTCGTCCCCATAGGGCGGGTGCGCCTCCTCGTCACCTTCGGCACACGCTCCAACTTCCGCACCGAGCAGATCGACTTCGACGTCGCCCACATCCACCTCCCATACAACGCAATACTTGGTTACCCCGCCCTTGCCCAGTTCATGGCGGCAACGCACCCGGGTTACAACATCGTCAAGATGTCCGGGAGTGGCGGCATCCTCACCTTCGTGGGGAATGCCAAGGACGCATCCCACGCACTCAAGCTCTCCTACAAAGCAGCGGTCGCGGCGTGCCCTGCTACTTCTTGAGCATGCGTTGGTTTCCCATGAAGAGGAACAGTTTGATGCAGCAAAGTATATAAGTATTTCCCTCAGTTTTTGAGAACCAAGGTATCAATCCAGTAGGAGATACAAGCGAGTCACCAATATATGTGCCTACACAAAGAATCAAACTCTTGCACCCAACGCTATAAAGGGGTTGGCAATCCCTTCACGGTTACTTGCAAGGATGAGATCTAATAGAGATAGATATAATATGATGCTTGAACGGAAAGTAAAACTAAAAGTAAAAATAGGGCAGCAAGTATTTTTGGTAGTTTTGGTTTTAGATCTGAAAGTATAATATGGAAAATAGACCCGATGGCCATAGGTTTCACTAGATGGCTTCTTGCATGATGGCAAGTATTACGGTGGGTGAACAAATTACTATCGAGCAACTGATAGAAAAGCGAATAATTATGAAGATATTCAAGGCAATGATTATGCATATAGGCATCACGTCCATGACAAGTAGACCGAAACGATTCTGCATCTACTACTATTACTCCACACATCGACCGACTCCCGCATGCATCTAGAGTATTAAGTTCATGAAGAACAGAGTAATGCATTAAGTAAGATGACATGATGTAGAGGGATAAACTCAAGCAATATGATGAAAACCCCATATTTTTACCCTTGATGGCAACAATACAATACGTGCCTCGCTACCCTTACTTTGTCACTGGGTGAGGACACCGCAAGATTGAACCCAAAACTAAGCACTTCTCCCATTGCAAGAATTACCAATCTAGTTGGCCAAACCAAACCAATAACTCGAAGAGACTTGCAAATATATGAAATCATGCATATAATAATTCAGCAAAGACTCAAATAATATTCATGGATAATCTGAACATAAACCCATAATTCGTCGGATCTCGACAAACACACCGCAAAAGAGTATTACATCGGATAGATCTCCATGAAGATCATGAAGAACATGGTATTGAGAAGCAAAGAGAGAGAAGAAGCCATATAGCTACTAGCTATGGACCCATAGGTCTATGGTGAACTACTCACGCATCATCAGAGGGGCAATGGAGTTGATGTAGATGCCCTCTATGATCGAATCCCCCTCTGGCAGATTACCGGAAAAGGCTCCAAGATTGGATCTCTCGGGAATGAAGGCTTCTAGTGGCGGATAAGTGTTTTCGTGGCTCGTTCTATTAATGATGGAATATTTGGGAATTTATAGGCCGAAGATTAGGGTTAGGGGAGCTGTCATGGGCCCACAAGCCTGCCCGGCGTGGCCTACCCCCCTGGCCACGCCCCTAGGGCTTATGGCCCCACGGTGGCTCCTCTGCCTTGGTTCTCAAGTCTTGTAGTTTCCTTTTGTTCCAGAAAAAATCAATCCAAAGGTCTTATTCCGTTTGGACTCCGTTTAATATTCCTTATCTGCGAAAGTCAAAAACAAGGAAAAAAACAGAAACTGGCACTAGGCTCTAGATTAATAGGTTAGTCCCAAAAATAATATAAAATAGCATATTAATGCATATAAAACATCCAAAACAGATAATATAATAGCATGGAACAATAAAAAATTATAGATACATTGGAGACGTATCACGCCCAGTGCCGGGGACACCGCGCAGGCCACAGAGGACTCTGGGGGGTGTCCTCGACTCCGCGCTGGTCAAGAAGAGGCAGTTGTTCTCTCAAAGCCAGGCGGAGACGAAGCAGGTGCCTGTGGATGAAGGAAACCCTGGCCCTACCTTGACCATCGGCGCCGACCTACCCTAGGAGCAAGAGGAGGTGTTGGTGTCCTTGCTCCATGCAAACAAGGACGCATTCACGTGGAGCGCCTCCGACCTGGTGGGGGTCCCGAGGGACGTGATCGAGCACCACCTCATGGTGTGCCCGAATGCATGCCCGGTGAAGCAAAAGGCAATGTGGCAAGCTCATGAGAAACATGCGTTCATCGCCCAGGAGGTTGGCAAGCTAAAGGAGGTCGGGGTCATCCAGGAGGTGCGTTACCCGGAGTGGCTCGCCAACCCGATGGTCGTTCCGAAGAAGTGCGGGAAGGAGCGTATGTGTGTCGACTTCATGAGCCTCAACAAAGCCTACCACCAAGACCTGTTCCCGCTGTCGTGCATCGATCAGATCGTTGACTCCATCGTGGAGTGCGACCTCCTGTGCTTCCTGGATGCTTTCTCGGGCTACCATTAGATCAAAATGGCGGTGGAGGACGTTGAGAAGACGGCCTTCCTCACCTCACGCGGAGTATTATGCTAAACATGCATGCCCTTCGGGCGACGGAATGCCAGGGCAACCTTCCAGCGATTGATGCACATCACCCTAGGGCCACAGCTCGGGAGGAATGCAGAAGCTTACGTCGACAACATCGTGGTCAAGTCAAGGAAGGCCAAGACCCTGATCGAGGACTTGGAGGAGACGTTTGCCAGCCCGAGGGAGGTGAACCTGAAGCTCAACCCCGACAAGTGTGTCTTCGGGGTCCCATCAGGCAAGCTGCTCGGTTTCCTGGTGTCACACCGGGGAATCGAGGCGAACCCAGAGAATATCAAGGCTATAAAACAAGATGAGCACGCCCCATACCCTCAAGGAAATACAGAAATTGGCAGGTTGCGTGTCCTCCTTGGGCCACTTCATCTCCAAACTCGACGAACGGGCCCTGTCGCTCTTCAAGATCATGAAAAGAAAGGGGCCCTTCGAATGGACTCTAGAGGCAGATGCGACATTCGAGGAAATCAAGCAGTACCTCACGAGCCCGCCAGTAATGGTGGTGCATCGTCCTCGGGAGCCCTTGCTGCTATACCTGGCTGTCACCCCCACTCCGCCAGCGTTGCGTTGGTGGCGGTCAGGGAGGAGCGTACCAACACACACACCACATCGAGGGGCACAGGCGGGCCCCTAACATGGAGCAATGGGGCTCGCGGGATGCCAAGGAGCTCGATCCTCCCCAAGACAGTCCTCATGAGGCCCCAGCCGCTTCGACGACCCCTAAGGCGCTCAGTCCTCATGAGGCCCCAGCCGCTCGGACGGCCCCTGAGGCGCTCAATCCTCATCAGGCCTAGGCCGCTCCGGCGGCTCTTGAGGCGCTTGAGCCTCATGGGCCCGCTATGGAGCAGGGCACCTCGGGGGGCTTCACCCTCGTCAAACACCTAGTGTACTACGTTAGTATAGTGTTGCGGAATGCGCGCTCATGCTACCCCATGCAACAGAAGCTCCTGCTCGCACTCCTTGTCGCCTCGAGGAGGCTGCACCACTACTTCCAGGGGCATCCCATCAAGGTCGTATCTGCGTACCCCTTGTAGAAGGTGCTACGCAACCCCAACGCGGCAGGAAGGGTTGCCGAGTGGAACATCCAGTTACAGGCTTTCAACATAGAGTTCAGCATGACCAGGGTCATCAAGGGGGCGGCCCTAGCAGACTTCGTGGAAGAGTAGACAGATGCTCCCGACCGGGGGTTGGATGGGAGCCAGTTCCTCAACCCAGGCGACGAGGCACTAGAGGGTTGGACCATGCATTTCGACGGGACCTTCGCACGCATGGGAGCAAGGGCCAGAGTCGTCCTCACATCCCTGATGGGGGACAAGCTCTGCTACGTAGTGCAACTATGTTTCCAGCATGGTGAAAAGGTCTCCAACAACATCACGGAGTATGAGGGCCTCATTACCGGCCTCAAAGTAGCGGCGGCCTTGGGGATACGGCCCCTCACCATCAAGGGTGACTCCCAGATCCTCGTCAAGTTCTCCAACAAAGAGTATACACCCAAGGACGAGCACATGGAGGCGTATTTGGAAGAGGTACATGAAAGCACATTTGCTCCCTTGGTGTTTTTGGTAATTAACAACAACATATATGTCATTGAAATAATGTTTCCACTAAGCATGTTTCAGGAAAAGTTCAATGATGGGATGACAAAAGGATTGTGAAATACCCCAAGATGCAAGGAAATATATTGGCAAAGCTTCAAGCAAAAGGACTCTACATTTTACCTTTTGTGAGAAATCACTTTGAGTCCATAGGAAAGCCAATACTATTAAAAGGGGGGTAAGATACTATTGGTGAACAAAATGCTCATACGTGCACAAGTGATAGTCACCACATACACCCACAATATCTTCCATAAAAGACTGTCCAAAGCCAAATATCCAAAATCAGTGCAACCAACACTTTCCACTCGGTGCGACCGATTCTCAGCCTCAGACAGACTTAGCCAAACCCTAGCCTTTTGGTGCAACCAATTCCAAATCCTTGCGGTTACACAAGCACAAGAGCAAGGAGTTCATCGACATTATCGAGCGTATTACCTTTTGGAGGGTGGCGCCTCCTAGATTGGTTAGGTGTTGCTTGGGAGCCTCCTACTTCGTGTTGTGCAGTGAACCAAGAAGTTTCTAAGGGCAAGGAGATCGCCCTACTTCGTGAAGATCTACCCTGATCTAGGCTAGTCCTCCGTGGACGTAGGCCATCATGGTATAGTCAAGGTTGATTCTTCATGGAACCCTTCGTAGGTAGAGCCCTCCATGGACTCTCGCGACAGTTACCCCCCGTGGGTTGAAGACTCCATAAATGTGGACGTACAATAGCACCACCTATCGGAACCACGGGAAAAAAATCATCGTGTCACCAATTGCGTTTGATCTTCCTACCCTTCCTTACTTACATGCTTGTCTTTACTTTTCGCTGCAATACTCGTAGACATGCATGTTTAGGGTGTACTTGACTTGCTATGAATGCTAAAATCTGCCAAGACTTAAAATTGGGAAAAAATAGATTTTTAATTGGTCAAGTAGCCTAATCACCCCCCTCTAGCACTACTTTCGATCCTATAGGACGTAGGATCGAAAAACATTTTCAGGGCTTGGAATTGCAGCACATCCCGCACAAAGCGAACAAGGAGGCTGATGACATTGCCAAGAGGGTGTCGTGCCGTGAGCTCCAGGAGTCGGGCGTCTTCGAAGAGTGGATCTTCAAGCCCTCCGCAACGCCACCAACCGAGGTCCTGGCGCCATGGAGTGAGGAGCTCCCCCCAACGCCGCCCTCGGGGGCTCTGGACTATGGCCAGGACTCAAGAGCCCGACTGCTCCTGGCACTTGAGCCCCAGGACGACGACTGGACGCATGAGTTCAGGACGTACCTACTTCACGGCATGCTGTCAAAAAAGGAGGAAGAAGCAGAGCGCGTGGCGAGGCACGCCACGACTTACTGCCTGCAAGACGGCGACCTGTACCGTAGGTGCCCGAATGACGTCACGCTGCGGTGCATCTCCAAGGAGCACGGGTGCGAGCTGCTGGCCGACATCCATGGAGGAGACTGCGAACACCATTCCTCGTCGCGCACCCTTGTAGGAAAAGGCGTTCTGATTCGGCTTTTACTAGACCACGACACTTAGCGACGCCATCGAGCTAGTCCGGTCTTGCGAGGCCTGCCAGTTTCACTCCAAGCAGATTCACCAGCCCGCGCAAGGCCTACAGAGCATCCCGCTCTCTTGGCCCTTCGTGGTCTGGGGGCTGGACATACTGGGGCCCTTTCCGCGGGCGGCAGGCGGGTACCGCTACCTATACGTCGCCAACGACAAGTTCACCAAGTGGGCGGAGGTGGAGCATGTCCACACCATCCCTGCCGGATTGGCCGTCAAGTTTATCAAGGGCCTCGTGAGCCGCTTTGCCATCCCCAATCGCATCATCATCGATAACGGTTCGCGGTTCACAAGTAACCTCTTCAGGACCTATTGCGCTAACCTTGGAACGCAGATATGCCATGCCTCGGTGGCCCACCCACGGAGCAATGACCAGGCAGAACGCGCCAACGCAGAGGTCCTGCGGGGCCTCAAGACAAGAAGTTTCAAGAAGAAGCTTGAAGCTTGTGGCAGGGGTTGGGTCAATGAGCTTCAGTCCGTGTTGTGGTCCATTCGCACCACTGTGACTAAGCCCACCGGAGAGACCCCGTTCTTCCTCGTCTACGGAGCCAAAGCTGTCCTTCCCCACGAGGTCAAGCACCGGTCCTCGTGGGTCTTGGCATTCGACGAGGAGCGTCGGGATGCCTTGCGGGGAACAGACCTCGTGCTCAGGGAGGAGGCCCGTCGCCGAGCCTCGCTCCGAGCTGTCAGGTACCAGCAGGCGCTGCGGTGTTACCATTGCCGTAACATACGCCCTAGGACCCTCGAAGTCGGAGACCTCCTCCTGAGGCGGGTCCTCTCTAGGGAGGGTTTGCACAAGCTCTCGCCCATGTGGGAGGGCCCGTTCAAGGTCGCTCATGTCTCCAGGCCTGGCGCCGTGCGCCTGGAGACTCGGGACAGGGTACCCATCCAGAATGCCTAGAACATCCAGCACCTCCACAAGTTCTACTCGTGACACTCTCACGTAATAATGAGTGGGATGCATACGCCCGGAGCCCCCCGAGGACGCGGAGGGGTTCCCACCCACGCCCAAGTGGAAGCCGCATGCTCTGCGCTGGCGGACAACACTGCCCTCCAATGGCTATGCCCATGCAACGTGGATACCTTACGCTCCGCGCTGGGGGAAGACGAAGATGAATACTAGTCTAGGTGCCGAACGTGGCTATTATTTGCTTTTCTAGTGTTCGAATTTGCCAACTTTTCTAGAACAAAACTCGGGGTTTTCTCCAACCATGTTTTAATACTCTTTGGTGGAGAAGTTGACGAGGAGCTAGGAGTCGCCCATGACAGTGAGGCACCGAAGCCCCAAGGTCATCACTGCCTTGAGCCCTATGATGAGGCCCTCGTACTCCGTGATGTTGTTGGAGACCTTCTCTCCACGCTGGAAACAGAGCTGCACAACGTACCTGAGCTTGTCTCCTACTAGGGAAGTGAGGACAACCCTAGACCATGCTCCCATGCGCGTGAAGGCTCCGTCGAAATGCATGATCCATCCCTCAGGTGTCTCATCGCCGGGGGTGAGGGTCTGGCTTCCGTCCAGCCCCCGGTCAAGGGCATCCGTCCAGTCAGCCATGAAGTCCGCCAGGGCTGCCCCTTTTGATGACCCTGGTCGTGCTGAACTCTATGTTGAAGGCCTGCAGATCGATGTTCCATTCGGTGACTCTTCCTGTCACGTTGGGGTTGCGCAGGACCTTCCCCAGGAGGTATGCAGAGATGACCTTGATGGGATGCCCCTGGAAGTAGTGGCGTAGTTTCCTCGAAGCGACGAGAAGCACCAGGAGGAGCTTTTGTTGCATGGGGTAGCGTGAGCATGCATCCCGTAGCACCGTACGGACGTAGTAGACCGGGTGCTCGACAAGGGTGAGGTCTCCCGGGGTGTCCTGTCCCAGGGCGGGCTCAAGAGGCTTGGGCGCCTCGGGGGCCGTCGAAGCGATCGGGGCCTCATGAGGGTTGGGCGCTCCGGGGTCCATCGAAGTGGTCGGGGCCTTAGAAGGATTGAATGCTTCGATGGCCGTCAGAGCGGTCGGGCCCCCAGGAGCTCCGACTTGGGGAGAATCAGGTTTCTTGGGGGTTTGCGAGCCTCCTTGCTCCATGCTTGGGGGCCCACCTACGCCCGAGGATGTGGCGCGGGTGTCGTTTCGCTCCTCCCTGACCGCCACCAATGCAGCGCTGGCAAAGTGGGGGTGGCACCCAGGTATAGTAGCAGTAGCTCTCGGGGGCGAGGCGCCACCATCACCGGTGGGATCGTGAGGTACTGCTTGAGCTCCTCGAAGGTTGCGTCTGCCTCCGGGGTCAATTCGAAGGGGGCCTTTCTTTTCATGATCTTCAAGAACGGTAGGGCCCGTTCACCAAGTTTGGAGATGAAGCGCCCTAACGAGGTCACGCAACCTGCCAATTTATGCATTTCCTTGAGGGTCCAGGGCGCACTCATCTTGCTTATGGCCTTGATCTTCTCCGGGTTCGCCTCGATTCCTCGGTGCGACACCAGGAAACCGAGCAGCTTTCCTGAGGGGACCCCGAAGACGCACTTCTCGGGGTTGAGCTTCAGGTTTTACTTCCCTCAGACTGGCGAATGCCTCCTCCAAGTCCTCGGTCAGGGTTTTGGCCGCTCTGGACTTGACCACGATGTCATTGACGTAAGCTTCTGCATTCCTCCCGAGCTGAGCCCCCATGGCGATGTGCATCAACCTATGGAAGGTCGCCCCGACGTTCCGCTGCCCGAAGGGCATGCACATGTAGCAAAACACTTCGCACGAGATGAGGAAGGCCATTTTCTCGACGTCCTCCACTACCATTTTGATCTGATGGTAGCCTGAGAAAGCATCTAGGAAACATAGGAGGTCACACTCCGCGGTGGATTCCATGATCTGGTCGATGCACGGTAGCAGGAATGGGTCTTGGGGGCAGGCTTTGTTGAGGCTCATGAAGTCGACGCACATACGCTCCTTCCCACACTTCTTCGGGATGACCACTGGGTTGGCAATCCACTCCGGGTAGTGCACCTCCCAGATGACCCCGGCCTTCATGAGCTTGCCGACCTCCTGGGCGATGAACGTCTGCTTCTCCTAAGCTTGCCTCCTTGCCTTTTGCTTGACTGGGCGCGCGTTCGGGCACAGCATGAGGTGGTGCTCGATCACATCCCTCGGGACCCCCACTAGGTCGGAGGTGCTCCATGTGAACGCGTCCTTGTTTGCGCGGAGGAAAGCCACCAATGCCTCCTCTTGATCCTGGGGCAAGTCGGCGCCGATGGTGAAGGTAGGACCAGGGTTTCCTTTGTGCATAGGCACCCGCTTGGTCTCCGCCCGACTTTGGGAGAACATTTGCCTCTTCTTCACCGGCGCGACGTCGAGGACATCCCTGAGGTCCTCCGTGGCCCGCACGGCGTCCCCGGCATCGGGGCGCACCGCAGCCGCCACCTTGTAGGTGAGCTTAAGTGTGTGGGACGCGTCCTTGACATTTCCCATGATGGTGAGGACGCCACCGCTCCCGGGCATCTTGATGGCGTTGTAGCCCTGGTGTGTTGCCTTCATGAACTGGGCGAGTGCGGGGTAGCCGAGTATCACGTTGTACTGGGAGGTGGATGTGGGTGACATTGAAGTCGACCTGCTCGGTGCGGAAGTTGGAGCGGGTGCCGAAGGTGATGGGGAGGCGCACCCGCCCCATGGGGATGACGGACCCCACGACCACCCCAGAGAAGGGCCTTGAAGGCGCAAGTCGATTGCGGGGTAACTGCAGCATGTCGAAAGCCTCCACGGAGATGACGTTGAGGTCGGCGCCACTATCTATGAGGGTCCTGGAGATAGCCACACTGTTGGGGATATAACCCCGTGGTGAGACCCGCCCAGGTAGGGCCGGGTTACACTGGGCAGCTCATGAGCCAGACCAAGGCCGATGGGCCTTGAGACGTAAGCTTAGACATATGGGAGTTTACCAACATGGGCCTAGGCGAGGCCCAAACCAAGAAGGCATGAAGGCCCAGGCGGTTAAGCCGCCCGGAGACGGCTTGCCCAGGAAGGCAAGGCGACATAGAGATAGAGTCGGATACATTGTAAGAGTCAGTATGAGACTTGTAACCCATGGTGTTGGCCTCCTATATAAGGGCGAGACCCGGGGCGACTTGGACAGAAACCAATCAATCGAGAACTAGGTCAAGCGAATTCGCTCCCTTGTAATCGATACTCCAATCAATACAACACAAGCAGGACGTAGGCCTTTACCTCATCTCAAGGGGCCGAACCTGGGTAAACTCGTGTCCTTCGTCCCAACCAACCCCTTTGAGTCCATCACCTTAGCGATGGCCTCGAACATAAGTCCTCGGACATCTGACATGATAAAACCACGATAGTTGGCGCCCACTGTGGGGGGCTAGCGCTCGGTGGCGTTGAGTTCTCAAAGGGCTCTCTTCCAGGGATCGAGGGATACGTTGTTGGTAGGATGAAGAGGAGTCTCCACGGCCGGCTCTACATCGACGACACCGGGTGGGACCCCAAGGTCGACTCTGTCGAGTATGGCTTCCGAGTCCCCTTCGTTGGGATCCACGTTTTCATAGGCAAAATCGGCGGATCCACACCCGCGCCAGACGTCTGCACCAACATCGTCGAGCCGGCTCGGCGCACGCAACCCGCTCGGCACATGCAACCCACCCGTGTTAACCCGGGCAGGAAGCATGTCTTCGTCGGTTTTACTCAAGGCGCGGATCTAGAGGGATCCATGTCACTGGAAACTCTCGTCTGTTCGGGGGATGAATCTTCGAGCGGAGAGACGGAATCAATCTACCCGCTTGACAATGACAGGCTCGGGGGCTACGACGAGCTTTACCCCGAGTCGAAGTGTCATGAGTCGGAGGACTATGGGCCGCCGATGCATGCGGCCGTCTTCATGGCGGGTTCGGCACCAGGCACGAGCAGTACAACCGCTGGGGCAGCCGGGTCAGGGGCTAACCCGCCGCCGGCTCAGCTTCTCCTGGATCTGATGAATGAGCTCACAACCTTGATGGCAACTAAGGTCACACCAGAGAATCAAGCCGCTCGGAACACAGAGATCGCCAGGATAAAGGACCAGATGACTGAGGTTTAGCAAGGGATCAGCGTGCTGAAGGCATAGATGGACGTAGAGGCAGAACGCCTTAAGGCGAACACTTTCCGCCTTGAGCTGGAGCAGCAATCCACGCCGACGGTTCAGCGGATGAGACATCAGTCCTGCTTGCCAGAACAGTTCGAGGCCAGGAATCTTTTTAACACGCCAGGGGCGGTACGGATCGCGGAAGCACCAAAGAGTTGGCCGACGACTCGTCAGCAGCGCCCTAACCCGCCCCGACGGGACCAACCCTCACCAATGGCTTTTCCAACGCTGATGGGTCACTATTCAAACCCGGCGGAGAACATGGTGGCGGAGGCTACCAAGCTCGGTATGATTCCTATCTCGGATGAGGCCCCCTTCGTAGAAGAGGTGAGGAATGCTATTGGATACCTGCAGACAGCGATGGCCCAGCAGGAGAAATACACCTACAGCCGGAGTCGTGTGCGCTCAACCCCCATCCCCAGCCGCAGCTTCAGCCGACATTATGATTTGCCGTCGGTTTCTAGGAGTGACCGACACAGGAACCCGCCACGAGATGATCAGGCGGTTCTGGATGCTCAGGCTCTGGTGGACCGGGCAAGGGCACGATGCGAGGAAGTGGCTCTGGCGAAGATGGCGGCTCATCAAGAACTGACATCTTCTATCTCAATAGGAGCAGGAGTAACCACCAGGGCCGTGAGAGTGCCGTGCTTGGTGCTGGCTTTACGGAATGAACATGTGCCGAAGGATTTCAAGGGCCCTCGCAAGGTCCCAAACTATACCGCTGATCTGCCTCCGAAGGCATGGATTGAGATCTATGAGCTAGCGATGGAGATGTTCGACGTCAGCGACGCAGTGTGTGCCAAGTATTTTATCATGATGCTGTAAGGGCCGTCTCGCACGTGGTTGAATGGCTTGCCACCCAACACCATTAATTCCTAGGCCAAGTTAAAGGCGAAGTTTATCAAAAAATTCCAGGGAACGTGCAAGCAGTCCATGATGATTGTGGATTTGGATCATTGCTTGCAGCAGGAGAATGAGTCTCGTCATTGGGTCCGACGGGTCTCAATTATTATCCACTCGTCTGAACAGATTACGATGGCTCAAGCAGTTTTGATTCTAGAGAAGAATTGCCACTTTACGCCTCTGAAGCAGAAGCTTGGCCGGCTCAAGCGCTCGTGTCAGGACATGGGGGAGCTCATGGCGGCTCTCATGAAGTATGCTGACTCTGACAATACGAAGGATCCAGGCTCCAACGAGGAGAAGCCTGGTCAGGGCAAGAAGAGCAACAATGATAAGGGTCCAGCAAACAACATCAACCAAGGCAAGAGGAAGAATCCGGACGGCGGGTCAGAATTGGTGGCCAATGCTAGCACCGGAAACAACCGTGCTAAAGGCAATGGGAACTTCAGACAGCCCTTTAATAAGGGTAAATCTCCTTTTAATTTGGAGGAGATGCTCAGTAAACCTTGCCCAGAGCACAACCGGCCCGATAATGTGGCGAATCACTCATGGAGAAATTGCCACATTATGCACAAGTTTCGGGATTATAGTGTGCGACAGCATAACAACAATGGCGGAGGCCCGCCAGGCGGCTCAGGTGTCGGCTTGGGGCCCGACGGTTCAGGATCCGGCTATCAGGGCCAGGACAGCCAAGGAGGGCATTATCAGCAAACCAATGGCAATAATCAGCAGCAAAATAATCAGTCTAGATAACAGAGTAATCCGAAGCAACTCAGCTTAGGTCAGTATCATGTTTTTACAACCGGCCTTAACAGGCGGGACCAGAAGTTGCACAAGCGGGCGGTCAATGCCGTCACACCGGCTCTCCCGCAGTACTTAAAGTGGTCAGAGTATGACATAACCTGGAGCAAAGAGGATCACCTGCCGCGTGTTGATGACCCGGGACGGCTGACGTTTGTAGTTGCCCCCCAAGTTGGAGGATACGTATTTACCAAGGTGCTTATGGATGGTGGAAGCAACATCAATATTTTGTACTACGGCACTTTTCGCCGATGAAGTTGCTTGATAAGGATCTTAAGCCTTCCTCAACTGTTTTTCACGGTGTGGTGCCTGGCAAGTCATCTTATCCGGTGGGTAAGATTTCTTTGGAAGTCGCCTTCGGTGACGAATACAACTACAGGGTAGAGACCTTGTGTTTTGAGGTGGTCAAGATCAAAAGTCTGTATCATGCTTTGTTTGGACGTTCGACTTACGCCAAATTCATGGCTAGGCCTTGTTATGTGTACTTGGAGCTCAAGATGCCGGGTCTAAAGGGAGCGATTACGGTGCATGGTGATCGAGAGACGGCTATTGAGTGTGAGGAAGGAGATGCAGCTTATGCAGAGTCAAGTTGCACGGAAGCAGAGCTCAAGTTCTATAAGGAAAATGTTGACCCGGAAGACATGACTCCGCTCAAAAAACCCACCACGAAATCTGAGCCGCCCCTAAAGTTCTTGGCGGATGACACCAAGCTAGTGGATTTTACTCTTGGCGACTCATCGCAGCATTTTACTATTGGGGCCAATATGGATCCCAAATAGGAAAGCGTGCTCATCGAATTCATCCGTGAGAATTGGGACATCTTTGCATGGAAGCCTTCTGACATGCCGGGTGTACCAAGAGAGTTTGCTAAGCATCACCTTAATGTGGATCCTAAGTTTAAGGCGGTCAAACAGTTTCTACGGTGCTTCAATGAAGAGAGGCGCAAGGCCATTGGGGAAGAGGTGGCCCAGCTCCTGGCGGCGGGTTTCATCGTTGAAGTGTTTCACCCAGAGTGGCTTGCTAACCCGATGCTAGTGCTTAAGAAGAACGACATGTGGCGTATGTGTGTGGATTACACGGATCTTAATAGAGCCTATCTGGCTGACCCATTTGCTCTCCCCCGTATTGACCAGATCATCGATGCAACGGCGGGTTGTGAGAGCTTATGTTTCCTGATGCTTATTCTGGCTATCATCAGATCAAGATGGCAGTCAAGGACCAAGAGAAGACGGCTTTCATCACGTGTTTTGGTGCCTTATGCTACGTATCTATGCCTTTCGGGCTCAAGAGTGCCCAGGCGACTTACCAGCGTTGTGTGCAAAATTGTCTTCACAACCAAATTGGGCGCAACGTTCATGCATACGTAGATGACATTGTGATCAAGTCCAGGAAGAAGGAGACTCTACTTGACGACCTGAAGGAGACCTTTGACAACTTACAAGTCTACAATATGATGCTTAACCCGGCTAAGTGTGTTTTCGGTGTTCCTGCAGGCAAGCTCTTGGGATTCCTAGTCTCTGAGCATGGCATTGAGGCTAATCTGGATAAGATCAAGGCTATCACTTCCCTGTCTAAGCCGGCATGCATCAATGATGTTCAGCGCCTGGTGGGACGGATCGCGGCTTTAAGCCGGTTTATAAGCCACCTTGGTGAGAAGGCCATCCCTTTGTACCAGATGATGAAGAAGAGAGACAACTTTGTCTGGAGTACGGTGGCGGGTGAAGCATTTGAGGCCCTCAAGAGGCAGCTCACAGAGCCGCCGGTTTTAGCAGCTCCGGCTGAGAAGGAACCTTCGCTCTTATACGTGGCGGCTAACAACAGGGCAGTCAGCGCCGCGATCATCGTTGAGTGGAAGGAGGTAGGAAAGGAATATCCGGTTCAGAGGCCGGTTTATTATGTCAGCGAAATCCTGACGGAGTCCAAGTAGAGGTATCTGCATTGGCAGAAGCTAGTATATGGGGTGTTCATGGCCAATCGTAAACTGAAGCATCACTTCTTGGGGCACCAGATCATAGTGGTTAGCTCTGCCCCATTGGGAGATATAATTCAAAACAGAGAGGCCACTGGCAGGATTGCTAAATGGGCGTTGGAGCTTGGACCTCTTAATCTGAAATATGTGCCGCACACGGTGGTCAAGTCTCAAGCCCTGGTGGGTTTCATAAACGACTGGACGGAGTGTCAGGCACCCGAGGAAAAGTTGGATAACACATACTGGACAATCCACTTTGATGGATCCAGGCAACTGGAAGGATCAAGGGCAGGGGTTGTCTTGACCTCCCCCAAAGGTGATAAATTCTATTATGTGTTAAGGTTGATGTTTCCTTGTACTAATAATGCAGCTGAGTATGAAGCTCTGCTTCATGGCCTCCGGGTGGCTAAGGAGATGAACCTGAGCCGGGTTAGGTGTCTCGGCGACTCAGACCTGGTGGCTCAGCAAGTTTCAGGCACTTGAGATTCCAAGGACCCGCGGATGGCGGCTTATTGTTAGGCGGTGGATGTCATCGCTGGTCATTTCAAGGGTTATCAAGTGGATCATATTGATTGTCGCAAGAACGAGGCGGCTAACGCCCTGTCAAGGCTGGGTTCTCAGCATAAGCCGGTACCACCTAATATTTTCTTAGATGTGTTACATCACTCGTCGGTTAAGTTACCTTCAGAGGAAGACTTGGTCGTACCTGACCCGGAAGGGCAGCTGGTGGCGGCTCTACATGCTATTCCTGACTGGACCGTGCCTTACTTGGCGTATTTGACTCGCGGCAAATTACCTGATGATGAAACTCTGGCTAGACAGATCACCAGGCAGTCTAAGTCTATGACCATAATCAATGGTGAGTTACATAAGTGCAACGTCACTGGCGTCTTCCAACATTGTGTTTCACCGGAAGTGGGTAAAAAAATCTTGAATGAAATTCATGCTAGCGATTGTGGTCATCAAGCCGGCTTAAAATCTCTGGCGGCGAAGGCTTTTCAACATGGTTTCTTCTAGCTGACGGCTCATAGAGATGCAGAGGATTTGGTTAGCAAGTGTGATGGATGTCAGAAGTTCGGCCGGCGTACTCACATCCCGGCTCAAGAGTTGCGTATGATTCCAATTACTTGACCGTTTGCAGTCTGGGGGCTTGATATGGTTGGGCCTTTCAAGAGATCCAAGGACAAGAAGACCCACCTCTTGGTGGCGGTGGACAAATTTACCAAGTGGGTAGAAGCTGAGCCGGTCAGCAAGTGTGACACGGTTACGGCGGTTCAATTTATTAAGAAGTTGATCTACCGCTTCGGTTATCCTCATAGTATCATCACAGATAATGGCACAAACTTATCCAAGGGGGCTATGTAAGTGTTATGTGAAAATGAGCACATCCGGCTTGATGTTTCTGTGGTGGCTCATCTGCAATCAAATGGTCAGGTAGAACATGCTAATCAGGAAATCCTGAGAGGCATAAAATCCCGGCTTATGGTTCCTTTGCAGCGCATGCCGGGTTGTTGGGTGGAGGAGTTGCCGTCCGTCTTATGGAGCATCAGAACCACTCCCAACATATCAACGGGTTATACACCTTTCTTCATGGTTTATGGTGCAAAAGCCGTCTTACCAAGCGATATCCGTCATGAATCGCCACGAGTGGCGGCTTACATTGAGGAAGATAACAAAACAGCACGTCAAGACACGTTGGATGCCTTGGAGGAAGAACATGATCTCGTGGCGGTTCGACCGGCGATCTATCAGCAAGACCTGCGTCGCTACCATAGCCGCAGAGTTAAGACCCGGACGTTTCAAGAAGGAGACTTAGTGTTGCGGTTGATTCAAGATTAGACGGATACACACAAGTTGTCCTCTCCGTGGGAAGGGCCTTTCGTGGTTAGCAAAAATCTCAACAATGGATCATATTACCTCATTGACGTCCGGGACGACTCAAGCACTTCTGGGCACGAGACCCGTCGGCCGTAGAACATAGTGTTGGGAGACGTAGTAGTAAATAAAAAAAATTCCTACGTGTCACCAAGATCTATCTATGAAGAAACCAGCAATGAGTGGGGAGAGATTGCATCTTCATACCTTTGAAGATCGCTAAGTGGAAGTGTTGCAAGAACGCGGTTGGTGGAGTCGTACTCGTAGCGATTCAGATCGCGGTGGACACCGATCTCAACGCTGAACAACGGCGCCTCCGCGTTCAACACACGTGCAGCCCGGTGATGTCTCCTACGCCTTGATCCAGCAAGGAGGAAGGAGAGATTGGGTAAGAGATCTGGCAGCATGACAGCATGGTGATGGTGGAGCTGCGTGGTACTCCGGCAGAGCTTCGCTAAGCACTACGGAGAACGAGGAGGTGGAGAGGTAGGGCTGCGCCGAGAGGAAGAGAGAACCGTGTGTTGGGCAGCCCTGAAACCTCACATATATATAGGGGGAAAGAGGAGGGAGGGCTGCACCCTAGGGTTTCCACCCTAGGGTGGTGGGGCAGCCACCAGATCAATCTGGCCGGCGGTCAGAGGGAGGGAGTGGTGCGGCAGCCCTAGGGTGGGCCTTTGGGCCCATCTGCCCTAGGGTTTGCCCCTCCTCCCACTTCAGCTGTGCCTTGGGCCTGGTGGAGGGGCGCACCAGCCCACCTAGGGGCTGGTTCCCTCCACCCTCAGCCCATGCAGCCCTCTGGAGCCGGTGGGCCCACTTGGTGGACCCCCGGAACCCTTCCGATAGTCCTGGTACGTTACCGGTGACCCCCGAAACATTTCCGGTAACCAAAACCTCACTTCCTATATATCATTCTTCGTCTCCGGACCATTCTGGGACTCCTCGTGACGTCCGGGATCTCATCTGGGACTCCAAACAAACTTCCGTAACCATGTACACTTTTTCCCTATAACCTTAGCGTCATCGAACCTTAAGTGTGTAGACCCTACGTGTTCGGGAGACACGTAGACATGACCGAGACACCTCTCCGGTCAATTACCAATAGAGGGATCTGGATACCCATGTTGGCTCTCACGTGCTCCACGATGATCTCATCGGATGAACCACGATGTCGGGGATTCGATCAATCCCGTATACAATTCCCTTTGTCTATCGGTATGATACTTGCCCGAGATTCGATCATCGGTATCCCTATACCTTGTTCAATCTCGTTGCCGGCAAGTCTCTTTACTCGTTCCGTAATACATCATCCCATGGATAACTCCTTAGTCACATTGAGCTCATTATGATGATGTCTTACCGAGTGGGCCCAGAGATACCTCTCCGTCACACGGAGTGACAAATCCCAGTCTCGATTCGTGCCAACCCAACAGACACTTTCGGAGATACCCGTAGTGCACCTTTATAGCCACCCAGTTACGTTGTGACGTTTGGCACACCCAAAGCATTCCTATGGTATCCGGGAGTTGCACAATCTCATGGTCTAAGGAAACGATACTTGACATTGAAAAGCTTTAGCAAACGAACTACACGATCTTGTGCTAGGCTTAGTATTGGGTCTTGTCCATCACATCATTCTCCTAATGATGTGATCCCATTATCAACGACATCCAATGTCCATGGTCATGAAACCATGACCATCCATTGATCAACGAGCTAGCCAACTAGAGGCTTACTAGGGACATGTTGTGGTCTATGTATTCACACATGCATTACGGTTTCTGGTTAACACAATTATAACATGAACAATACACAATTATCATGAACAAGGAAATACAATAATAACCATTTTATTATTGCCTCTAGGGCATATTTCCAACAGTCTCCCACTTGCACTAGAGTCAATAATCTGGTTACATTGTGATGAATCGAACACCCATAGCATTTTGGTGTTGATCAAGTTTCGCTCGTGAGAGAGGTTTAGTCAACGGGTCTGCGACATTTAGATCCGTGGTGCACTTTACAAATATCTATATCTCCCTCGTGAATGTAATCACGGATGGAGTTGAAGCGGCGCTTGATGTGTCTTGTCTTGTTGTGAAACCTGGGCTCCTTCGCAAGGGTAATAGCTCCAGTGTTGTTACAGAATAGAGTCATCGGGCCCGACGCATTGGGAATCACTCCTAGGTCGGTGATGAACTCCTTCATCCATACTCCTTCCTTTGCTGCTTCTGAAGCAGCTATGTACTCCGCTTCACATGTAGATGCCGCCACGATGCTTTGCTTGCTGCTGCACCAGCTAACTGCCCCTCCGTTCAAAACATACACGTATCCGGTTTGCGACTTGGAGTTGTCCAGATCTGTGTTGAAGCTAGCATCAACGTAACCCTTTAAGACGAGCTCTTCGGCACCTCCATATACGAGAAACATGTCCTTTGTCCTTTTCAGGTACTTCAGGATATTCTTGACCGCTGTCCAGTTTTCCGCTTCGGGATCACTTTGGTACCTCCCTACCAAACTTATGGCAAGGTTCACATCAGGTCTGGTACACAACATGGCATACATAATAGAGCCTATGACTGAAGCATAGGGGGATGACACTCATCTCTTCTCTATCTTTTGCCGTGGTTGGGCATTGAGTCGTACTCAATCTCACACCCTGTAACGCAGGCAAGAACCCCTTCTTGGACTGATCCATATTGAACTTCTTCAATATCTTTTCAATGTATGTGCTTTGTGAAAGACCTATGAGGCGTCTCGATCTATCTCTATAGATCTTAATACCTAATGTGTAAGCAGCTTCTCCAAGGTCCTTCATTGAAAAACACTTATTCAAGTAGGCCTTTACACTTCCCAAGAGTTCTATATCATTTCCCATTATCATGTCATCCACATATAATATGAGAAATGCTATAGAGCTCCCACTCACTTTCTTGTAAATACAGGGTTCTCCATAAACCTGTACAAACCCAAACGCTTTAATCACCTCATTAAAGCGAATGTTCCAACTCCGAGATGCTTGCACCAGCCCATAGATGGAGCGCTGGAGCTTGCATACTTTGTTAGCATCTTTAGGATCGACAAAACCTTCCGGCTACATCATATACAGTTCTTCCTTGAGGAAGCCATTAAGGAATGCCGTTTTGACGTCCATTTGCTAGATCTCATAATCATAAAATGCGGCAATTGCTAACATGATTCAGACAGACTTCTGCATTGCTACGGGTGAGAAGGTCTCATCGTAGTCAACTCCTTGAACTTGTCGATAACCCTTAGCGACAAGCCGAGCCTTATAGACGGTCACATTACCATCCGCGTCAGTCTTCTTCTTAAAGATCCATTTATTTTCAATGGCTCGCTTATCTTCAGGCAAGTCCACCAAAGTCCATACATTGTTCTCATACATGGATCCTATCTCGGATTTCATGGCCTCAAGCCATTTGTTGGAATCCGAGCCCGCCATCGCTTCTTCATAGTTCGAAGGTTCACCATTGTCCAACAACATGATCTCCACGACAGGGTTGCCGTACCACTCTGGTGCGGAACGTGTCCTAGTGGACCTTCGACATTCAACAGTAACTTGATCTGAAGTTACATGATCATCATCATTAACTTCCTCTCCAGCTGGTGTAGGCTCCACAGAAACAACTTCCTGCGCTGCGCTACTCTCCGGTTCAAGTGGAGGTACAATTACCTCATCAAGTTCTATTTTCGTCCCACTTACTTCTTTCGAGAGAAACTCTTTCTCGAGAAAGGATCCATTCTTGGCAACAAAGACTTTGCCTTCAGATCTGAGGTAGAAGGTATACCCAATAGTCTCTTTGGGATATCCTATGAAGACGCACTTTTCCGCTTTGGGTTCGAGCTTCTCAGGTTGAAGTTTCTTCACACAACCATCGCATCCCCAAACTTTTAGAAACGATAGCTTAGGTTTCTTTCCAAACCATAATCCATATGGTGTCATCTCAATGGATTTTGACGGTGCCCTATTTAAAGTGAATGCGGCAGTCTCTAATGCATATCCCCAAAATGATAGCGGTAAGTCGGTAAGAGACATCATAGATCGCACCATATCTAATAGAGTGCAATTACGACGTTTAGACACACCATTTCGCTAAGGTGTGCCAGGTGGCGTGAGTTGTGAAACAATTCCACATTTCCTTAGGTGCGTGCCAAACTCGTGACTTAAATATTCTTCGCCACGATCAGATCGTAGGCACTTTATTTTCCTGTCACGTTGATTATCTACCTCACTCTGAAATTCCTTGAACCTTTCAAAAGTTTCAGACTTATGTTTCATTAAGTAGACATACCCATATCTACTCAAGTCATCAGTGAGGGTGAGAACATAATGGTAGCCACCATGAGCCTCGATACTCATTGGACCTCATACATCGGTATGTATTATTTCCAACAAGTCAGTTGCTTGCTCCATTGTTTCGGAGAACGGAGTCTTGGTCATCTTGCCCATGAGGCATGGTTCACACGTGTAAAATGATTCGAAATCAAGAGACTCCAAAAGTCCATCAGTATGGAGCTTCTTCATGCGTTTGACACCAATATGACCAAGGCGGCAGTGCCACATGTAAGTGGGACTATCGTTATCAACCTTACACTTTTTGGTACTCACACTATGGACATGTGTAACATCACGTTCGAGATTCATCAAAAATAAACCATTGACCAGCGGGGCATGACCATAAAACATTTCTCTCATATAAATAGAACAACCATTATTCTTAGATTTAAATGAGTAGCCATCTCGCATCAAGCGAGATCCAGATACAATGTTCATGATCAAAGCTGGTACTAAATAACAATTATTAAGGTTTAACACTAATCCCAAAGGTAGATGTAGAGGTAGCGTGCCGACAGCGATCACATCAACCTTGGAACCATTCCCGACGCGCATCGTCACCTCGTCCTTTGCCAGCCTCCGCTTATTCCGGAGCTCCTGCTTGGAGTTACAAATGTGAGCAACTGCACCGGTATCAAATACCCAGGAGCTACTACGAGCGCTGGTTAGGTACACATCAATAACAAGTATATCACATATACCTTTAACATTGCTGTCCTTCTTATCCGCTAAGTAATTGGGGCAGTTTCACTTCCAGTGACCGGTACCCTTGCAATAAAAACACTCAGTCTCAGGCTTGGGTCCATTCTTGTTCTTCTTCTTCCCGACAACTTGGTTACCGGGCGCGGCAACGGCTTTGCCGTCCTTCTTGAAGTTCTTCTTACCCTTGCCTTTCTTGAAACCAGTGGTCCTATTCACCATCAACACTTGATGCTCCTTTTTGATCTCGACCTCTGCTGATTTCAGCATCAAGTACAACTTAGGAATGGACTTCTCCATACCCTGCATGTTGTAGTTCATCACAAAGCTCTTGTAGCTAGGTGGGAGTGACTGGAGGATTCTTTCAATGACCGAGTCATCCGGGAGATTAACTCCCAGTTGAGTCAGGCGGTTGTGCAACCCAGACATCTTGAGTATGTGCTCACTGACAGAACTATTTTCCTCCATCTTATAGCTGAAGAACTTGTCGGAGATGTCATATCTCTCGACCCGGGCATGAGCTTGGAAAACCAGTTTCAGCTCTTGGAACATTTCATATGCTCCATGCTTCTCAAAACACTTTTGGAGCCCCGTTTCTAAACTGTAAAGCATGCCGCACTGAACAAGGGAGTAATCATCGCAGCGGGAATGCCAAGCATTCACAACGTCTTGCTCTGCTGGGAGAATGGGTCGGTCACCTAGCGGTGCATCAAGAACATACAATCTCTTGGAAGCTATGAGGATGATCCTCAAGCTACAGACCCAGTCCGCATAGTTGCTTCCATCATCTTTCAGCTTGGTTTTCTCTAGGAACGCATTGAAGTTGAGGTTGGCATTAGCGTTGGCCATCGGATCTACAATATAGATTGTAAAGACAATTTTAGACTAAGTTCATGATAATTAAGTTCACATAATCAAATTATTTAATGAACTCCCACTTAGATAGACATCTCTCTAGTCATCTAAGTGACACATGATCCATGTCAACTAGCCCGTGTCCGATCATCACGTGAGACGGACTAGTCATCCATGGTGAACATCTCCATGTTGATCGTATCTTCTATACGATTCATGTTCGACCTTTCGGTCTTCCGTGTTCCGAGGCCATGTCTATACATGCTAGGCTCGTCAAGTCAACCTAAGTGTTTCACGTGTGTAAATCTGGCTTACACCTGTTGTATGCGAACGTTAGAACCTATCACACCCGATCATCACGTGGTGCTTCGGAACAACGATCCTTAGCAGCGGTGCACAATTAGGGTGAACACTTCTCTTGAAATTTTATTGAGATATCATCTTATTTACTACCGTCGTTATAAGAAAATAAGATGTAAACATGATAAACATCACATGCAATCAATATAGTGACATGATATGGCCAATATCATCTTGCTCCTTTGATCTCCATCTTCGGGGCACCATGATCATCACTGTCACCGGCACGACACCATGATCTCCATCATTGTGTCTTCATGAAGTTGTCTCGCCAACTATTACTTCTACTACTATGGCTAACATTTAGCAATAAAGTACAGTAATTACATGGCATTTATGATTGACATGCAGGTCATATGATAAAAATAAGACAACTCCTATGGCTCCTGCCGGTTGTCATACCCATCGACATGCAAGTCATGAATCCTATTACAAGAACATGATCAATCTCATACATCACAATGCATCACATCACATCCTTTGGCCATATCACATCACAAGGCATATGCTGCAAAAACAAGTTAGACGTCCTCTAATTTGTAGTTGCAAGTTTTTACGTGGCTGCTATAGGTTTCTAGCAAGAACATTTCTTACCTACGCCAAAACCACAATGTGATATGCCAATTGCTATTTACCCTTCATAAGGACCCTTTTCATCGAATCCAATCCGACTAAGGTGGGAGAGACAGACACTCGCTAGCCACCTTATGCAACTATTGCATGTCAGGCGGTGGAACCGGTCTCACGTAAGCGTACGTGTAAAGTTGGTCCGGGCCGCTTCATCCCACAATATCGCCGAATCAAGATAAGACTAGTAGTGGTAAGAAAATTAACAAGATCGACGCCCACAACAAGTTTGTGTTCTACTCGTGCATAGATTCTACGCATAGACCTAGCTCATGATGCCACTGTTGGGAGACGTAGTAGTAAATCAAAAAAAATCCTACGTGTCACCAAGATCTATCTATGAAGAAACCAACAATGAGTGGGGAGATATTGCATCTTCATACCTGTGAAGATCGCTAAGTGAAAGCATTGCAAGAACGCGGTTGGTGGAGTCGTACTCGTAGCGATTTAGATCACGGTGGACACCGATCTCAGCGCCGAACAACGGCGCCTCCGCGTTCAACACACGTGCAGCCCGGTGACGTCTCCTACGCCTTGATCCAGCAAGGAGGAAGGAGAGATTGGGGAAGAGCTCCGCCAGCACGACGACATGGTGACGGTGGAGCTGCATGGTACTCCGGCAGAGCTTTGCTAAGCACTACGGAGAACGAGGAGGTGAGAGGTAGGGCTGTGCCGAGAGGAAGAGAGAAACGTGTGTTGGGCAGCCCTAAAACCTCACATATATAGGGGGAAGGAGGAGGGAGGGCTGCACCCTAGGGTTTCCACCCTAGGGTGGTGCGGCAGCCACCAGATCAATCTGGCCGGTGGCCAGAGGGAGGGAGTGGTGCGGCTGCCCTAGGGTGGGCATTAGGGCCCATTTGCCCTAGGGTTTGCCCCTCCTCCACTTCGGCTATGCCTTGGGCCTGGTGGAGGGGCGCACCAGCCCACCTAGGGGCTGGTTCCCTCCACCCTCGGCCCATGAAGCCCTCTGGAGCCGGTGGGCCCACTTGATGGACCCTCGGAACCCTTCTGGTGGTCCCGGTACGTTACCGGTGACCCCCGAAACATTTCCGGTAACCAAAACCTCACTTCCTATATATCAATATTCATCTCCGGACCATTTCGGGACTCCTCGTGACATACGGGATCTCATCCGGGACTCCAAACAACCTTCGGTAACCATGTACACTTTTTCCCTATAACCTTAGCGTCATCGAACCTTAAGTGTGTAGACCCTACGGGTTCGGGAGACACATAGACATGACCGAGACACCTCTCCGGTCAATAACCAACAGTGTGATCTGGATACCCATGTTGGCTCCCATGTGCTCCACGATGATCTCATTGGATGAACCACGATGTCGGGGATTCGATCAATCCCGTATACAATTCCCTTTATCTATGGGTATGATACTTGCCCGAGATTCAATCGTCGGTATCCCTATACCTTGTTCAGTCTCGTTGCCGGCAAGTCTCTTTACTCGTTCCATAATACATCATCCCGTGGCTAACTCCTTAGTCACATTGAGCTCATTATGATGATGTCTTACTGAGTGAGCCCAGAGATACCTCTCCGTCACACGGAGTGACAAATCCCAGTCTCGATTCGTGCCAACCCAACAGACACTTTTGGAGATACCCGTAGTGCACCTTTATAGCCATCCAGTTACATTGTGACGTTTGGCACACCCAAAGCATTCCTACGGTATCCGGGAGTTGCACAATCTCATGGTCTAAGGAAACGATACTTGACATTGAAAAGCTTTAGCAAACGAACTACACGATCTTGTGCTAGGCTTAGGATTGGGTCTTGTACATCAAATCGTTCTCCTAATGATGTGATCCCGTTATCAACGACATCCAATGTCCATGGTCATGAAACCGTGACCATCCATTGATCAATGAGCTAGCCAACTAGAGGCTTACTAGGGACATGTTGTGGTCTATGTATTCACACATGCATTACAGTTTCTGGTTAACACAATTATAGCATGAACAATAGACAATTATCATGAACAAGGAAATACAATAATAACCATTTTATTATTGCCTCTAGGGCATATTTCCAACTCATAGCTCATCTGCTGCCTTACTATACCTCAGTCGTTGAGACTCAACATTGTACACCATCATTGTACATATCATATATATATATATATGAATAAAGTTGGCATCCCTGCAAGCCGAGGCCTAACAAAGGTCATCTAGGGGGCTTCCAACTCGCTGGGTTTAGCTTATCACACCCTATCGATCGGCTCTCAAGCCAAACAGTTGATTTCGTCAACAAAGGTCATCTAGGGGGCTTCCAACCCGCTGGGTTTAGCTTATCACACCCTATCGATCGGCTCTCAAGCCAAACAGTTGATTTCGTCAACAAAGGTCATTTGGGGGCTTCCAACCCACTAGGTTTAGCTTACATACCCTCTTGATCGGCTCTTAAGCTGCCAGAGGTAAACCTGCCCGTTTGCAACTTGCCACTCCACCAGGTGTCCCGCCGAACTCTTACCAGTTAATCTCACCTAGAGACCCTGAGCCGGTTCAAAGAAATCGATGGCCATTCTCGTTAGAGACACTGTACTAGTTAAGGTTAAACCGACGGTTCTTGTCACATGAGGGCTGGCTTACGGAAAGCGAGGATAAACTCTCTCATCTACCGCCAACTCTCCGCTATGTGGCCCGTTAGTACTCTTAGACAGTCAATCTTTTGAAGACCCTGAACTGTTTAAGGTTTAAACGATGGATTTATGTCACGTGAGAGGCAGTTTTTGAGCTTCCAGGGTACTCATGCCCTGCTGTGTTCTTTCTGGGATGCTACACTTCCTATCAGTTAATCTCGCTTAGAGACCCTAAGCCGTTCTAAGATATTGATAGCCAATCTCGATAGAGACCTTGTACTGATTAGGAGTTTTAATTAGCGAGTCCACCTAGAAGAACCGGCACATGAGTTAAAAAAATTCAACAAACAAACCTGAAAGGATATAACATCTCCGGGTTGTGCGGTTTTAAGCCGCCCTAATAAACAGTATGGAACATATTCTGTTTCCACACGTTGGTTATCTCCAGAAGAGCCGCCACGACATCTGGTAGAAATTGGAGTACTACAATATGTTATAGCAGTGCACGATGGCATAGTTCATTGCAAGGCAAAGTTTTTACTAAAAGCCTATTACAATGCTGTCCACAGAGCTCAAAAGCAAGGACTTAAAGTTTTTTACACGCCTCAAATTTTGGCGGGTCTCGAGAGCCGGATTACCCATGGCGTTATCAAAGGGCTGAGCTCGACGGCGGGTCGCCCTGCGCTGGGTCTTCGACCTCCTCGATCTGGAGATTGTCCACGTCCAAGTTGTAGTTGGTTAAAGCTTCAAATGTTGCCTCTTCAAAGAGGGGAGACGGGTCAAGCTCAGGAGCAAAGAAGTGCTTATGGCGTGCAGGAATTAAGTCCTCGGCCTCGAAGGTTGGGCCGCACACTCGCTTGTTCTCGGCATTGTAAGCCACCTGATATGTTGACAAGTTCACTTCTTCCGCCAGTACCGATGTAAGGACTCTGGAAGCCTTCATGCAACGGGCGTAGTCGGCTTCTGTGAACTCTGAGACGTCGTCCTTCTTTGATGGAAACCCGTCCATCATCTCCTCGGGAGTTAGCTCTAGGGCAATGGCTAAAGCGTGGCTCATGGCCACAATGGCTCCCTTTCTAGTGGATGATTTTTTGAGCTCCTGGATTTGCTTGGGCAAGATGGACAACATTTCTATAACTCCCTTCATGGACTGCGGGATACTCTCTTTGTTAAGCATCGCTTTGATGGTGCAGAGTGTTCCACAATACAGCTGTTCTGAGAGAGTATAGACGGCTTTCAGAGACAACAGGCTGTCAGCGACGAGTTGACGGCTCCTTGGACCTGTATAAGACGGTTCTTTTGTTATAAGCCGTTTGTATAAGTCCTTACACAAGGATATTGGTTAAATTACTTACCAAAGATATCAACAGACATCTTTGCAATATGGCGTTTCAGGGCATGCAGTTCATCGGATACTTCCATGAGTCGCCGGTCAGCGTTATCTACACGCTGAGCTAGTGCAGTTTTCTCCATCTCAGCAGCTTTCTTGAAGGTGGCGAAATCAGCTTTAGCTTTTACAAGCTCTTCGGCCGCAAGCCGACACTTCTCTTCTGCTGCACTCCTGGCGGCCTGTTGGGAGGCCAGATTGCTCTTCAAGCCGGTCAGTTTAGACTCAACATTATTTAAAGCTTCCCGTGACAAACAAAGGTACAAGAAAGGTAAGTCGCCAGGATAGCATGTCATCAGATGGTTAAATCAACAAATATAATGCAAGTCTCCAGCAGATTGCAAGCAATATACTTGACACTTGGGGGCTAATGTTTATTTGCTCTCCAAGACTACAAGTACATTCTGGCTCATCTTTATCAAGTTAAGCCGACACGTGGGGGCTAATGTTTATTTGCTCTCCAGGACTACAAGTACGTTCCGGCTCATCTTTATCAAGTTAAGCCGACACGTGGGGGATAATGTTTATTTGTTCTCCAAGAATACAAGTACGTTCTAGTTCATCTTTATCAAGATAAGCCGACACGTGGGGTCTAATGTCTATTTTTTCTCCAAGACTACAAGCTACAAACCACAAAGTGAGTCCCAGCTCAGCTTTATCAAGTTAAGCCGACACTTGGGGGCTACAATTGGCTCTTTGTTCAAGTCTATATTAAAGTTCTGGCTCATATTTGCCAAAGATAAGCTGACACTTGGGGGCTACAATTGGCTCTTTCCATGAGGAAATTCGGCCCATTATTTCTATACTGACCCGAACTTGGGGGCTACAGTTGATCAACTACTTAAAATTGAGTACTGGCTCAATATTTGCATATTAAGCCGATACTTGGGGGCTACAGGTTAAGTGGTTCTACTTAAGGGATGGTTTGGAAGACCCAGTTTACCATTCATAAATACTAAACCGGCTCTTGGGGGCTACGTAAGGATATAAGGAAAGGAAAGAGTACCTCGTATTTTTTCTTCATCAGGTTGACGAGCTTGAGTTCCATGTTCCGGCTCGTGGTGAGGCGGTTCAGATAACCGGCGTGCAGCTCGTGAACATTTAACTTCTCCAACACGGGGAGTTCAAGGTCCAGCTTGTTAGATGCTTCAATTTTCTTAGTGTGTTTTGTCAACACATGAGGTTCAGGAGTTTGAAAGCCAGCCCCGATGATGATGACATCTGGAGTAGTTGAATCGTCAGCGGCCATTGAAGGGCTCGGCGGCTTAGAATTGGTCCTCGGAGGGCTCTCAGTGGCCGTCTCATGGGCCGCCGGCTCAGCAGAATGACGAGTGTCTTCAGGTGCATCCTTGGAGGCAGCAGAAGGATCAACATGTGCAGCCGGAGAGTCTGGCTTAGCAGCCTCCGACTCTTGAGCAGTGGGGGCCGAGGTAGACCCGACGGTTTTCCTTTGCTTTGCTTGAGCCTTGGAAGGCATAGAAAGGTATTATATAAAGCCAAAAGGAGGACAAACGGATAGAATGCAAGTATGGAAGTACGTACGATGGGTTGATCTTCAGAGGCCGCAGCTTGGTTGCCGTAGAGTCACCTGAAGAAGGGGGTGATTCCTTAAAGAAGTTAAAGTATTATAAAGACGGAATAAAGTTATAAGGCAAGATTAACAAAATTAGGCCAAGTGAAACAAATACCTTAGCTGTCCATTTCTGTTGAACCGACGAGTGAGATAACCCGGCCATGAGATCTTCAGAGCTGGTGCTCCGGGTCTGGCGCTGGGAGACTTGCTGTTGCTTTTTCAAAAGAAAGTTGGGGTCTAAGTAAGCAAGAGGATGAGAAAATGGGACTTTTTGGATGACCCGCCATATCTTCTATGGTGCAAGATGTTCTGTGTCAAATGAGACATAGGTTACCTCAGGGGCGTTGGCGTGGCTTGTCTCCGTCTCGTCCTGTGAAGTTATTATTGTCAGTAAGGTGCATGAAGAGATGGCCAAGAGAGTCAAGTTTTACCTCTGAGTCGTCAGCTTCAGGCTGCTCTTGAGGTGCAGGTTTCTTCTTTCGGCCGACGGCCTTCTCCTTCAACTTCTTCGGAGGAGGAACACATTTCTTTTTCCAGAAGCTGGAGTTAGCCTAGAAGTAAAAGCAGCCGAAAGAGGTCAGATATTATAAAACATGCATGGATAGATAAACACGAAAGTCAGGAGATTGAGAGTCGCCCTTACATCCGGGGCCGGGTTTGTGGCGTAGAAGGGTGATAATCCGATGGCGCGGCAAGAATCTTGAGATTCATGGATAAGGCTTTTGATGGCAGCAACGATGTCGTCTTCTAACAAAATGGTAGGATTAAAACAGAGGGGATCGTTGGCATCACCCGTATATTCACACATGAGGCGGCTTCTCTGGCTCAGGGGCATGACGTGCCAAGAGACCCAGCAACAGGTCAGATCAATCCCTGTCAGGCCGTTGGCCATGAGGGCTTTGATTTCTGCGCAAGCCGAAGCATACTTTGCCCGTTCAGAAACTGACATCCGGTCAGGGAGTTGGATTGTAGTCTTTAGTCGGGACGGGCGATAACCTGGTAATGGATGCTCTCCTTCTGGAGAGGTATCTTTGTAGTAAAACCAGGTCTTGTTCCAATCCTTAGGATGGCTTGGCATACGAACAGCTAGAGAGGCCATGTCCCGCCTTCTTTGGATGGAGATACCGCCGACTTCCAAGCTTGGGCCGGATGCATCTGGAGGTTGGCATAAAAGAACTCATGGAAGAGATCAACTGACGGCTCTTATTGCAAGTAAACTTCACAGAGAATTTGGAAGTTGCACATGTTTGAAACGGAATTTGGCGCAATGTCTTGAGGACGCAACTTGAAGAAGTGAGGGACGTCTCGAAAGAATTTTGAGCCGGGCGGGCTGAAACTGCATGAGAGGTGGTCCGCGAATACAACTACTTCACCCTCTAAGGGGATGGGTTTCTTCTCATTGCCTGGAACCCGCCAATGAATAACGTTTTTGGCCGACAAGGTTCCTGTGTCTATGTAATCCTTCAGAAATTCTTCAGTAACATCAGAGCCGACCCACATGTAGGAATTGGACGCATGAGGCATAATGGCGGCTTAAAAAGCTGTGGAAAGTAGCAGCGCGTGGCGAGTTAGAAGGTGACAGACAACTAAGGGCGGCTGATGAAATCTAAGCTCTACGAGGCTGGGCCGCCAGTGCAGTTCAGGGCGAAAGCCGGCATTTTAATGGCGAGTTACGTTGCAGGGCAATGGAGCAAAATACTGCTAAGTGTGGAAAATAGGATTCACATGTTATTGTTGCAGTGACAGATCTATGGACAGAGGAAAAACATATTTATTCTAAACCTAACGTTGAACGGAGGAACTAGTGATATTCGCGGACGGTAAAATGAAGCAACTATCGATCTGATTTAAATTACTGAGGATCTCCTACGGTCTACCACATCAGGGAGAGATTCATTACGAGATTCATGTGGTACATGTCATTGAGCATTATGAAGAACTCGCGTTTTGAGCGGACTGAGGAACTCCATGGATTTTCTACCTTAAACTACATATCTAGGGGACGAAGAAGGACGTACTTGAGGAGATGTACTGGGCGCGAAGGATGCTCTGGTCCGTTCAGGTTGATGCAGCGGCCTCGGGCGATGACAACGTAGGAGATCCACCGGAGCGAGAGAGCTCGGGGGCGACGGCATCGAGAGGAAGAAGAAGAAGTGCAAGTTGCGAAGGAAATGAGAAATACTGTTTGCGGTCCTCTTTAAGAGGCTGGAAAGAGGAAACGGACGCGGGAATCCAGGCGACCGAAACTGACCGACCGAGACGGACGCCTCGATTTTCGGGCTATCGGTTTAATGATGAAAGATCCGTTGTGGTCGTCAGAGAATCTTTATGGCATATCCAATATGACGTCACGACGGGTTACATTTTTTGACTTTCAGGTGTTGAAGGAAGAGACTTGCCGCCAAGTAAAATGGATGATTGACATGAGCAAGGTCAAATCAACCTGGGGCCTAATGTTGGGGATATAACCCCGCGGTGAGACCCGCCCAGGTAGGTCCGGGTTACACTTGGCGGCTCATGAGCCATACCAAGGCCAATGGGCCTGGAGATGTAAGCTTAGACATATCGCAGTTTACAAAGATGGGCCTAGGCTAGGCCCAGACCAAGAAGGCATGAAGTCCTGGGCTGTTAAGCCGCCCGGAGACGGCTTGCCTAGGAAGGCAAGGCGACATAGAGATAGAGTCGGATACATTGTAAGAGTCGGTATGAGACTTGTAACCCGTGGTCTTGGCCTCCTATATAAGGGCGAGACCCGGGGCGACTTGGACAGAAACCAATCAATCGAGAACTAGGTCAAGTGAATCTGCTCCCTTGTAATCGATACTCCTATCAATACAACACAAGCAGGGCATAGGATTTTACCTCATCTTGAGGGGCCGAACCTGGGTAAACGCATGTCCTTCGTCCCAACCAACCCATTTGAGCCCATCACCTTAGCGATGTCCTCAAACATAAGTCCTCGGACATTTGCCGTGATAAAACCATGACACACACCGCTGATGGTGGGCATGCACTGTTGGAAATATGCCCTAGAGGCAATAATAAAATGGTTATTATTGTATTTCCGTGTTCATGATAATTGTCTATTGTTCATGCTATAATTGTGTTAACCGGAAACCATAATGCATGTGTGAATACATAGACCAGAACGTGTGCCTAGTGAGCCTCTAGTTAGCTAGCTCGTTGATCAATAGATGGTCATGGTTTCATGACCATGGACATTGGATGTCGTTGATAACGGAATCACATCATTAAGAGAATGATGTGATGGACAAGACCCAATCCTAAGCATAGCACAAGATCGTGTAGTTCGTTTGCTAAAGCTTTTATAATGTCAAGTATCGTTTCCTTAGACCATGAGATTGTGCAACTCCTAGATACCGTAGGAATACTTTGGGTGTGCCAAACGTCACAACGTAAATGGGTGGCTATAAAGGTACACTATGGGTAGCTCCAAAAGTGTCTGTTGGGTTGGCACGAATCAAGACTGGGATTTGTCACTCCGTGTGACGAAGAGGTATCTTTGGGCCCACTCGGTAAGACATCATCGTAATGAGCTCAATGTGACTAAGGAGTTAGACACGTGATGATGTGTTACGGAACGAGTAAAGAGACTTGCCGGTAACGAGATTGAACAAGGTATAGGGATACCGACGATCGAATCTCAGGCAAGTATCATACCGGTAGACAAAGGGAATTGTATACGGGATTGATTGAATCCCCGACATCGTGGTTCATCCGATGAGATCATCATGGAGCATGTGGGAGACAACATGGGTATCCAGATCCCGCTATTGGTTATTGATCGAAGAGGTGTCTCGGTCATGTCTACGTGCCTCCCGAACCCGTAGGGTCTACACACTTAAGGTTCGATGATGCTAGGTTTATAGGGAAATAGTGTACGTGGTTACCGAAGGTTGTTCAGAGTATCGGATGAGATCCCGGACGTCATGAGGAGTTCCGGAATGGTCCGGAGGTAAAGATTCATATATAGGAAGTGAGGTTATGGTCACCGGAAGTGTTCCGGGCATCACCGGTAACGTACCGGGACCACCAGAAGGGTTCCGGGGGTCCACCAAGTGGGGCCACAGGTACCGGAGGGCTGCATGGGCCGCAAGTGGGAGGGGACCAGACCCTAGGTGGGATGGTGCGCCCCCACAAGGGCTCAAGGTGCAGCATAGGTGGGAAGGGGGCAAACCCTAGGGGCAGATGGGCCCTAGGCCCACCTAGGGCACTGCCCCTCCCACTCCCTCTCCTGCCCGTCGCACCAGATGCCATCTGGGCTGCTGCCGGCTCCTACGGTGGGAAACCTAGGGCTGTGCCCTCCCTCCTCCTCCTCCTATAAATAGTGGGGGTTTTGGGGCTGCCAAGAATACAAGTTTCCTCCTCCCTCGGCGCAGCCCTACTCCTACTCCTCATTCTCCGTAGTGCTTAGCGAAGCTCTACCAGAGTACAATGCAGCTCCACCATCACCTCGCCGTTGTGCTGCCAGAGCTCTCCCTCAACCTCTCCTTCCTCCTTGCTGGATCAAGGCGTAGGAGATGTCATCGGGCTGCACGTGTGTTGAACGCGGAGGCGCCGTTGTTCGACGCTAGGATCGCAATCCACCGCGATCTGAATCGCTGCGAGTACGACTCCACCAACCGCGTTCTTGTAATGCTTCCGCTTAGCGATCTTCAAAGGTATGAAGATGCACTCTTTCCCACTTGTTGCTGGTTTCTCCATAGATGGATCTTGGTGAACACGTAGGAATTTTTTTGATTTACTACTACGTCTCGCAACAGTGGCATCATGAGGTAGGTCTATGCGTAGAATCTATGGACGAGTAGAACACAAGTTGTTGTGGGCGTCGATCTTGTTAATTTGCTTGCCGGTACTAGTCTTATCTTGATTCGGCAGTATTGTGGGATGAAGCGGCCCAGACCAACTTTACACGTATGCTTACGTGAGACCGGTTCCACCGCCTGACATGCACTTGTTGCATAAGGTGGCTAGCGGGTGTCTGTCTCTCCCACCTTAGTCGGATTGGATTCAATGAAAGGGGTCCTTATGAAGGCTAAATAGCAATTGGCATGTCACTTTGTGGTTTTGGCGTAGGTAAGAAACGTTCTTGCTAGAAACCATAGCAGCCACGTAAAAACTTGCAATTACAAAGTAGAGGACGTCTAACTTGTTTTTGCAGCATATGCCTTGTGATGTGATATGGCCAAAGGATGTGATGTGATGCATTGTGATGTATGAGATTGATCATGTTCTTGTAATAGGATTCACGACTTGCATGTCGATGAGTATGACAACCGGCAGGAGCCATAGGAGTTGTCTTAATTTATTGTATGACCTATGTGTCAATCAAGATCGCCATGTAATTACTTTAATTTATTGCTAAACGTTACCCATAGTAGTAGAAGTAATAGTTGGCGAGACAACTTCATGAATACACGATGATGGAGATCATGATGATGGAGATCATGGTGTCGTGCCGGTGACAGTGATGATCATGGTGCCCCGAAGATGGAGATCAAAGGAGAAGGATGATATTTGCCACTTCATGTCACTATTTTGATTGCATGTGATGTTTATCATGTTTACATCTTATTTTCTTAGAACGACGGTAGTAAATAAGATGATCTCTCAATAAAATTTCAAGAAATGTGTTCACCCTAACTATGCACCGTTGCTAAGGATCGTTGTTCCAAAGCACCACGTGATGATCGGGTGTGATAGGTTCTAACGTTCGCATACAACGGGTGTAAGCCAGATTTACACACACAAAACACTTAGGTTGACTTGACGAGCCTAGCATGTACAGACATGGCCTCGGAACACAGAAGACCGAAAGGTCGAACATGAGTCGTATAGTAGATGCGATCAACATGGAGATGTTCACCATGGATGACTAGTCTGTCTCACGTGATGATCGGACACGGGCTAGTTGACATGGATCATGTATCACTTGGATGACTAGAGAGATGTCTATCTAAGTGGGAGTTCATTATATAATTTGATTATGTGAACTTAATTATCATGAACTTAGTCTAAAAGTGTCTTTGCAAATTATGTCGTAGAGAGCTTGCGCTGTAGCTCCCCTGTTTTATTGATACGGTCCTAGAGAAAAGTAAGTTGAAAGTTGATGGTAGCAATAATGCGGACTGGGTCCATGATCTGAGGATTGTCCTCATTGCTGCACAGAAGGCTTGTGTCCTTGATGCACCGCTAAGTGCACCACTCCCTCAGGCGATGTCTATAGATATTGACAGGCACTTTCTGATGACTACTTGATATTTCAGTGCGTCATGCATTACGGCTTAGAACTGAGGCTCCAAAACATTTTGAATGTCACGGAACATATGAGATGTTCTAAGAGCTGAAATTGGGATTTCAGGCTCGTGCCTATGTTGAGAGGTATGAGACCTCCAACAAGATTCTTTGCCTCCAAGATAAAAGAGAATAGCTTAATCGGTGAGCATGTGCTCAGATTGTCTGGGTGCTACAATCACTTGAATCGAGTGGGAGTTAATCTTCCAGATAAGATAGTGATTAATGTAGTCCTCCAAGTCGCTGCCACCAAGCTACTAGAGCTTCATGATGAACTATAACATGCCAGGGATGGATAAGATGATCCCTGAGTTGTTCGTGATGTTTGACACCAGGAAGGTAGAAATCAAGAAGGAGCATCAAGTGTTGATGGTTAAGTGAAAACCACTAGTTTCAAGAAGGGCTAGGGTGAGAAGGGAAATACTTTAGGAATGGCAAGCCAGTTTCCGCTCTAGTAAGAAACCCAAGGTTAATTCCAAACCCGAGACTAAGTGCTTCTGTTATGAGGAGAATGTTCGCTGAAGCGGAACAACTCTAGATACTTGGTAGATAAGAAGGCTGGCAATGTCGACAGAAGTATATTTGATATACATGTTATTGATGTGTACCTTGTCGGTACTCCTAGTAGCATGTGGGTATTGGATACCGGTTCAATTGCTAAGTGTTAGCAACTCGAAATAAAAGCTACGGAATAAACAGAGGCTAGCTAAGTGAAAGGTGACGATGTGTGTTGGAAGTGTTTCCATGGTTGATATGATCACCATCGCACGCTCTCTCTCCCTTCGGGATTGGTGATAAACCTAAATAAATGTTATTTGGTGTTTGCGTTGAGCATGAACGTGATTAGATCATGTTTAGTGCAATACGATTATTCATATAAGTTAGAAAATAATGGTTATTCTGTTTACATGAATAATGCCTTCAATGGTCATGCACCCACTGGGAATGGTTTATTGAATCTTGATCGTAGTAGTACACATGTTCATAACATTGGTACCAAAAGATACAAAGTTAATAATGATAGTACTACATACTTGTGGCACTGTCGCTAAATGTCATGTTGGTATAAATCGCATGTAGAAACTCCATGCTGATGGATCTTTTGACTCACTCGATTTCGAATCGGTTGAGACATGCGAGTCATGCCTCTTGGGCAAGATGACTAAGACCCCGTCTTCTGGTCTGGTGGAACAAGCTAGTGCCTTGTTGGAATTAATACATGTTGATGTATGTGGTCCTATGAGTGTTGAAACACACAGTGGATATCGTTATTTTCTTTACCTTCACTGATGATTTGAGTAAATATGGGGATATTTGCTTAATGAAACATGAGTCTGAAATGTTTGAAAGGTTCAAGGAGTTTTATAGTAAAGTTAAAGATCATCGTGACAAGAAGATAAAATGTCTACGATATGATCGTGGACAAGAATATCTGAGTTACGAGTTTGGTATGGAATTTAAGACAATATGGAAATTGTTTCACAGCTAACTCCTACTGGAACACCATACTGTGATGGTGTGTCTGAACGTCATAGTCGTGCTCTATTGGATATAGTGCGTACTATGATGTCTCTTATCGTTTTGCCACTATGGTTATGGGGTTATGCATTAAAGACAAATCCATTCGCTTTAATAGGGCACCATCTAAGTCTGTTGAGATGAAACCGTGAGAATATGGTTTGACAGAAGCCTAAGCTGTCATTTCTTAATGTTTGGGGCTGCGACGCTTATGTGAAAATGGGTTTTCACCTAATGAGCTCGAACCCAAAGCAGGCAAATGCATCTTCATAGAATACCCTAAGGAGACATTGGGTATACCTTTTATCTCAGATCCAAGCGCAAAAGGTGTTTGTTGCTAAGAACAGGTCCTTTCTCGAGAAAGAGTTTCTCTCGAAAGAATTGAGTGGGAGGAAGATAGAACTTGATGAGGTGGTTGAACCTTTGTTTCAACCAGAGAGTGGCGCAACACAGAAAGATGTTTCTGTGGAGCCTACGTTAGTTGAAAAGGAAGTTAATGATGATGATCATGAAGCTTCAGATCAAGTTACTATAAAACCTCGTAGGTCGACAAGGACACATACTGCTCTAGAGTAGTACGACAACCCTGTCTTGGAAGTCATGTTGTTGGACAACAACGAACCTACGAACTATGGAGAAGCGATGGTGGGCCCGGATTCCAACAAATGGCTAGGAGGCATGAAATCCAAGAAAGGATCCATGTATGAAAACCAAGTATGGACTTTGGTAGACTTGCCCGTTGAACGGCAGGTCGTTGAGTACAAATGGACCTTTGAGATGAACACAGACGCCAATGGTGAAATGTCACCGTTTATAAAGCTTGACTTGTCGCAAAGAAGTTTCTGCCAAGTTCAAGGAGTTGACTGTGATGAGATTTTCTCATCCGTAGCGATGCTAAAAGTCTGTTAAAATTATGTTAGTAGTTGCTGCATTTTTCAATTATGAAATCTGGCAGATGGATGTCAAAACAAGGCTTCCTTAACGGTTTCCGTGAGGAAGAGTTGTATGTGATACAACCAGAAGGTTTTGTCAATCCTAAGGATGCTAAAAGGTATGCAAACTCCAGCGGTCCTTCTATGGACTGGAGCAAGCATCTCGGAGTTGGAATATGAGCTTTGATAAAGTGATCAAAGTTTTGAGTTTATACAAAGTTTATGGGAAACTTGTATTTACAAGAAAGTGAGTGGGAGCACTATAGAATTTCTAATAAGAATATGTAGTTGACATATTATTGATCAGAAATGATGTAGAATTTCTGGAAAGCATAAATGGTTGTTTGGAAAAAGTTTTTCAAAGGAAGACCTGGATAAAGCCACCTAATTGTTGGGCATCAAGATTTATAGAGATAGATCAAGATGCTTGTTAATAATTTCAATGAGTACATACCTTGGCAAGATATTGAAGAAGATATGGATCAATCCAAGAAAGGGTTCTTGCCTGTATTAGAAGGTGTGAGATTGAGCACAGCTCAATGCCCGACCACGGCAGAAAATAGAGAAAATATGAGTGTCATCCCCCATGCTTAAGCCATAGGCTCTATATAGTATGCCATGTTGTGTACCGCACCTGTGTGTGCCTTGCCATGAGTTTGTCAAGGGGTACAAGAGAGATCCAGGAGTGGATCACTTGACAGTGGTCGTAATTATCCTTAACAACTAGAGGACTAAGGATATATTTCTCGATTATGGAGGTGATAAAGAGTTCGTCGTAAAGGGTTACGTCGATTCAAGCTTTAACTCCAATCCGGATGACTCTTAGTGGAAATCCGGATACGTATGGTGGAGTAGCCAATTGGAATAGTTCCAAGTGGAGCATGGGAGCAGTATCTACAGTAGGACATAGAAGTTTTCAAGGTACACACGGATCTGAATGTCGCAGACCCGTTGACTAAAACCTCTTTCATGAGCAAAACATGAACAAACCCCAGAACTAATTGGGTGTTAATCACATGATGATATGATCACATGGTGATATAAGTGTTAATCACATGGCGATGTGAACTAGATTATTGACTCTAGTGCAAGTGGGAGATTGTTGGAAATATGCCCTAGAGGCAATAATAAAACGGTTATTATTGTATTTCCTTGTTCATGATAATTGTCTATTGTTCATGCTATAATTGTGTTAACCGGAAACCGTAATGCATGTGTGAATACATAGACCAGAACGTGTCCCTAGTGAGCCTCTAGTTGGCTAGCTCGTTGATCAATAGATGGTCACAGTTTCATGACCATGGACATTGGATGTCGTTGATAATGGGATCACATCATTAGGAGAATGATGTGATGGACAAGACCCAATCCTAAGCATAGCACAAGATTGTGTAGTTCGTCTGCTAAAGCTTTTCTAATGTCAAGTATCGTTTCCTTAGACCATGAGATTGTGCAACTACCGGATACCGTAGGAATACTTTGGGTGTGCCAAACGTCACAACATAACTGGCTGGCTATAACGGTATGCTACGGGTATCTCCGAAAGTGTCTGCTAGGTTGGCACGAATCGAGACTAGGATTTGTCACTCCGTGTGACAGAGAGGTATCTCTGGGCCCACTCGGTAAGAAATCATCATAATGAGCTCAATGTGACTAAGGAGTTAGACACGGGATGATGTGTTACGGAATGAGTAAAGAGACTTGCCGGTAACAAGATTGAACAAGGTATAGGGATACCGACGATCGAATCTCGGGCAAGTATCATACCGGTAGACAAAGGGAATTGTATATGTGATTGATTGAATCCTCGACATCATGGTTCATCCGATGAGATCATCGTGGAGCATGTGGGAGACAACATGGGTATCCAGATCCCGCTGTTGGTTATTGACCGGAGAGGTGTCTCAGTCATGTCTACGTGCCTCCCGAACCCGTAGGGTCTACACACTTAAGGTTCGATGATGCTAGGGTTATAGGGAAATAGTGTACATGGTTACCGAAGGTTGTTCGGAGTCCCGAATAAGATACCGGACGTCACGAGGAGTTCCGGAATGGTCCGTAGGTAAAGATTGATATATAGGAAGTGAGGTTATGGTCACCGGAAGTGTTCCGGGCATCACCGGTAACGTACCAGGACCACCAGAAGGGTTTCGGGGGTCCACCAAGTGGGGCCACAGGCACCGGAAGGCTGCATGGGCCGCAAGTGGGAGGGAACTAGCCCCTAGGTGGGCTGGTGCCCCCCCTCACAAGGGCCCAAGGTGTAGCATAGGTGGGAAGGGGGCAAACCCTAGGGGCAGATGGGCCCTAGGCCCACCTAGGGCGCCGCCCCTCCCACTCCCTCTCCTGGCCGCCGCACCAGATGCCATCTGGGCTGCCGCCGGCTCCTAGGGTGGGAACCCTAGGGCTGTGCCCTCCCTCCTCCTCGTCCTATAAATAGTGGGGTTTTTGGGGCTGCCAAGAACACACGTTTCTTCCTCCCTCAGCGCAGCCCTACTCCTCCTACTCCTTGTTCTCCGTAGTGCTTAGCGAAGCTCTATCGGAGTACCATGCAGCTCCACCGTCACCATGCTATCATGCTGCCGGAGCTCTCCCTCAACCTCTCCTTCATCCTTGCTGGACCAAGGCGTAGGAGACGTCATCGGGCTGCACGTGTGTTGAACATGGAGGCGCCGTTGTTCGACATTAATATTAGAATCCTCCGCGATTTGAATCGCTGCGAGTACGACTCCACCAACTGCTTTCTTGTAACGCTTCCGCTTAGAGATCTTCAAAGGTATGAAGATGCACTCTTTCCCACTCGTTGTTGGTTTCTCCATAGATGGATCTTGGTGAACACGTAGGAATTTTTTTGATTTACTACTACGTCTCCCAACACGCACAACATGGGGAGCGTTCCGGCGGCCGTCGTCCTCTTGGGGTGGTCGTCGGGGTTGAAGGTGATGTCGGCTCCGGCCACGCGCGGGGCAGCGTGTCCTCGGGTCGTGGCCGAACTGCCCCCATGGGCGGAGGAACTGCTTGACCTGACGGTTGGAGGAGGGTGCATGTGACCCGCCGAGCTTGCAAGCGACCACGAAGCCTGCCCCGCTTGCCCCGATGCCACCATGTGCCAAGGGCCTGCTGCCGTCGAGGATCACGTCCACCATGGGGTTATTGAGCCAGGGCTTGACTGCCGCTGCTAGAGGGGAGGCTTCGGCACGCCCCCTACGTGGTGCACCAAATGTCGGATTTCAGGCTCCACAAAACCCTCAAGGTTCAAACACAGGGGCGTGTGTGAAGATCCCCTGTGGCTTCGCCCTACCTAGCTCACTACTCGATGGATACTACGGCGAACTCGCACGATGACGAGGAAGAAGATGGACACGGTAGTTTACCTAGGTTCGGGCCACTAGAAAGCGTAATACCCTACTCTTGCTTTGGTGGATTGCCTCTTGGGGAGGTGTGCTGGATGAACTAGTACAGTGGTCTGGAGCCTCGCGAGGGAGATCTAGTGGTGTTCTTGGCTTTCTACCATATCTTGTGGTTCGTCGAGTGGTTCTGTCGTCCCCCTCTCTATGGTGCGACCTATACTCTATTTATAGCAGTGGCTCGGGTTCTCTTACCTTATCACAATGGTGGGAAGGGATCCCACAACGGCCAAATTTGAAGGGGGACAGGAGTACATCCTCGCCCCGTCCAAAGGTGGTCTTCGCCTGCAAAGTGGCTGTCGATGATGTAGAGGTGGGCTTGGTGATGACATCCTCCCTACAAGGCTCGTGGTCGTGGTCTTGTTGCTCTAGAATGGAAACCTTTGGGTGGCGCTTTGGGAACCCGCGTACGTCCTTGCTCCCTTTGCACCAAAGGGGAAGATGCACCACCTGGTGTGCTGGCGCCCGCCTATCCTTCCATGCATCATCTTTGACTCCTGAGGCCGGGTTCTCCATAGAGATCTCCACTGCACCGGAGGGGGCCTGAGGAGGCCCATGTTGGGGAACATAGTAACAATTTCAAAAAAATTCCTACATGTCACCAAGATCAATCTAGGAAATGCTAGCAATGAGCAAAGGGGTAGAACATCTTCATACCTTTGAAGATCGCTAAGTGGAGGCGTTACTAGAACGTGGTTGATGGAGTCATACTCGTAGCGATTCAGGTCGCGGTGAATTCTGATCTAAGCGCGAAACAACAGTGCCTCCTCGTTCAACACACATGTAGCCCGGTGACGTCTCCTACGCCTTGATCCAGCAAGGAGGAAGGAGAGGTTGAGGGAGAGCTCTGGCAGCATGATGACATGGTGACGATGGAGCTGCGTGGTACTCCGGCAGGGCTTCGCCAAGCGCTACGGAGGATGAGGAGGAGGAGGGGTAGGGCTGCATCGAGAGAGAGCGAGAGTTCTATTCTATGCAGCCCCAAAACCCCACATATATATAGGGGAAGGGGGAGGAGGGCCGACCACCCCTAGGGAATGTTGGGGAACGTTGCATGGGAAACAAAAAAATTCCTACGCACACACAGATCTATCCATGGTGATGAGCATCTATGAGAGGTAGAGTGGATCTATGTACCCTTGTAGATCGCTAAGCGGGAAGCGTTAAGAAACGCGGTTGGTGTAGTCAAACGTCTTCGCGATCCAAATCGCCGAGCGTCCCACGATCCAATCATGATCCGTCCTGCGATCCAATCACGATCCATCCCGCGATCCAATCACGACCCGTCCCGCGAACTTGATCACGATCCTTCCGATCTAGCGCTGAACGGACGGCACCTCCGCGTTCAGCAAACGTACGGCTTTATGACGATCTCCGCCGTCTTGATCCAGCAAGAGGGAGCGGAGGGGAAGAAGATTTCTCCGGCAGCGTGACTGCGCTCCGGCGATGGTGGTGGAGCTATTCCGGTAGGGCTTCGCCTAAGCACTACAGAAATCCGATCTAGAGGAGAAACTATGCACTGGAGGAACGAGCAGCATGTGGCTAAAATTCTGTGCAAAACCCTAAAACCACCAGTATATATAGGAGGAAGAGAGGAGGATGCTTGGCCCAAGGGCCAAGCCTCCAAGGAGGAGGCCGAACCAGGTGGGAGAGGTGGAATCCACCTCCAATCCTAGTAGGACTAGGAGTCATCCTATTTTTGCCTTTTTTCCACTTTTTCTCTTTGGGCTTTCTTTCCCTAGACGCATGGGCTTTGTGTGGGACTTCCACCAGCCCACAAAAGGCTGGTAATTATTCTTCCACAGCCCATGTAGACTCTTGGGTCGAAATACCCCTCCCGATGGTCTCCCGGTACACTACCGGCATTCTCGGTACACTACCGATTAGCCCGAAACTTTTCCGGTGACCAAAACAGGACTTCCTATATATGAATCTTTACGTCCGGACCATTCCGGATCTCCTCGTGACGTCCGGGATCTCATCCGGGACCCCGAACAACCTTCGGTCACCACCATACATAACTCTATACTACGGAAACGTCACCAAACCTTAAGTGTGTAAACCCTGCGGGTTCGAGAACTATGTAGACATGATCGAGACACCTCTACGGTCAATAACCAATAGCGGGACCTAGATGCCCATATTGGTTCCTACATATTCTACGAAGATCTTTATCGGTCGAACCTCTATGTCAAGGATTTAGTTAATCCCGTATGATGTTCCCTTTGTTCTTCGGAATGTTACTTGCCCGAGATTCGATCGTCGGTATCTCCATACCTAGTTAAACCTTGTTACCGACAAGTCTCTTTACTCGTTCCGTAATACAAGATCCCGTGACTAACACTTAGCCACATTACTTGCAAGGCTTATTTTGATGTTGTATTATCGAGTGGGCCCTGAGATACCTCTCTGTCATACGGAGTAACAAATCCCAGTATTGATCCATGCCAACTCAACAAACACCCTCGAAGATACCTGTCGAGCACCATTATAGTCACCCAGTTACGTTGCGACATTTGATACACACAAGGCACTCCTCCGGTATCTGTGAGTTGCATGATCTCATGGTCATAGGAACATATACTTGACATACAGAAAATAGTAGCAATAAACTGACACGATTATATGCTACGTTTGTAGTTTGGGTCTTGTCCATCACATCATTCTCCTAATGATGTGATCCCGTTATCAAATGAAATCACATGTCAATGGCTAGGAAACCTTGACCATCTTTGATCAACGAGCTAGTTCACTAGAGGCATACTAGGGACAGAGTGTTGTTTATTTACCCACACATGTAATGTGTTTCCAATTAATACAATTATAGCATGGATAATAAACGATTATCATGAACAAGGAAATATAATAATAAACACTTTATTTATTGCCTCTAGGGCATATTTCCAACAGTCTCCCACTTGCACTAGAGTCAATAATCTAGCTCACACCACTATGTGATTTACATTGTAATGAATCGAACACCCATGTAGTTGTGGTGTTGATCATGTTTAGCCCTTGGAAGAGGTTTAGTCAACGGGTCTGCAACATTCAGATCCGTGTGCACTTTGCAAATATTTATGTCCTTCTCCTCGATGTAATCGCGGATGAAGTTGAAGCATTGCTTTATGTGTCTGGTCCTCTTGTGAAACCTTGGTTCCTTGGACAGAGCAATGGCACCAGTGTTCTCACAAAACAGGTTCATTGGATTCAGTGCACTAGGCACTACTCCAAGATCTGTCATGAACTGCTTCATCCAGACACCTTCCTTCGCCGCCTCCGAGGCTGTGATGTACTCTGCTTCACATGTAGAATCGGCTACCACGCTTTGCTTGGAACTGCACCAGCTTACCGCTCCCCCGTTGAGAATAAATACATATCTAGTTTGCCACTTAGAGTCATCCGGATCAGTGTCAAAGCTTGCATCGACGTAACCCTTTACGATGAGATCTTCATCACCTCCATAAACAAGAAACATCTCCTTAGTCTTTTTCAGGTACTTAAGGATATTCTTGACTGCTGCCCAGTGTTCCATTCCAGGATCACTTTGAAACCTTCCGGCCATACTTATGGCAGGACTGACATCCGGTCTTGTGCACAACATTGCATACATGATAGAGCCTATGGCTGAAGCATAGGGGATGACACTCATCTTTTCTCTATCTTCTGCAGTCATTGGGCATTGAGTCTTACTCAACTTCTTCAAAACTTTATCAAGGTATGTGCTCGGTGAAAGTGCTATCAAGCGTCTTGATCTATCTCTATAGATTTTAATGCCTAATATGAAAGTAGCTTCTCCTAGGTCCTTCATTGAAAAATTCTTGTTCAAATATTCCTTCACGCTTTCCAGCATTTCTATATTTTTTCCAATCAGCAATATGTCATCCACATATAATATTAGAAACGCTATAGAGCTCCCACTCACTTTCTTGTAAATACAAGCTTCTCCATAAACTTGTATAAACCCAAACGTTTTGATCACCTCTTCAAAGTGCTTATTCCAACTCCGAGATGCTTGCACCGGCCCATAAATGGATCGCTAGAGTTTGCAAACTTTGTCAGCATTCTCTGGATCAACAAAACCTTCTGGTTGCATCATATACAACTCTTCCTCAAGGAAACCGTTGAGGAACGCCGTTTTGACATCCATTTGCCAAATTTCATAATCGAAATAAGCAGCTATTGCTAACATGATTTTGACAGACTTAAGCATCGCTACGGGTGAGAATGTCTCATCGTAGTCAACTCCTTGAACTTGTGAAAAACCCTTTGCCACAAGTCGAGCTTTATAGACGGTGACATTACCGTCCGCGTCTGTCTTCTTCTTAAAGATCCATTTGTTCTGAATGGCCTTTCGCCCTTCAGGTAATACTTCCAAAGTCCATACTTTGTTTCATACATGGATCCCATCTCGGATTTCATGGCCTCTAACCATTTCTCAGAATCCGGGCCCATCACTGCTCCTCCATAGCTTGTTGGTTCATTGTTGTCCAACAACATGACTTCCAAGACAGGGTTGTCGTACCACTCAGGAGTAGTACGCGCCCTTGTTGACCTATGAGGTTCAATAGTAGCTTGATCTGAAGCTTCATGATCACCATCATTATGTTCCTCTTCTACCATCGTAGGTTCCACAGAAACATCTTTCTGCACTGCGCTACTTTCTGGTTGAAGTAAAGGTTCAATAACCTCATCAAGCTCTATTTTCCTCCCACTCAATTCTTTCGAGAGAAACTGTTTCTCAAGAAATGTTCCATTCTTAGAGACAAACACTTTGCCTTTGGATCTGAGATAGAAGGTATACCCGAATGTCTCTTTCGGGTATCCTATGAAGACGCATTTCTTCGCTTTGGGTTCCAGCCTTCCATGCTGAAGCTTTTTGACTTAAGCATCACATCCCCAAACTTTAAGAAACGACAACGTTGGCCTCTTGCCAAACCACAGTTCATATGGCGTCATCTCAACGGATTTCGATGGTGCCCTATTTAAAGTGAATGCAGCTGTCTCTAATGCATAACCCCAAAACGATAGTGGCAAATCAGCAAGAGACATCATAGAACGCACCATATCTAATAAGGTTCGATTACGACGTTCGGACACACCATTACGCTGTGGTGTTCCAGGCGGTGTCAACTGTGAAACAATTCCACACTATCTTAAGTGACTGCCAAACTCATAACTCAGATATTTACCTCCTCAATCAGATCGTAGGAATTTAATCTTCTTGTTATGATGATTCTCAACTTCACTCTAAAATTGCTTGAACTTTTCAAACGTTTCAGACTTGTGTTTCATTAAGTAAATATACCTATATCTACTTATGTCATCAGTGAAGGTGAGAAAATAACGATTACCACCACGCGCTATAACATTCATTGGACCGCACACATCAGTATGTATGATTTCCAATAAGTCACTCGCCCATTCCATTGTTCCAGAGAACGGCGTTTTAGTCATCTTGCCCATGAGGCATGGTTCACATGTGTCAAGTGATTCAAAATCAAGTGACTCCAAAAGTCCATCAGCATGGAGCTTCCTCATGCATTTTACACCAATATGACCTAAACAGCAGTGCCACAAGAAAGTGGTACTATCATTATCAACCCTACATGTTTTGGCATCAATGTTATGAACATGTGTGTCATCACTATCAAGATTCAATATGAATAAACCCCTCACATTGGGTGCATGACCATAAAAGATATTACTCATATAAATAGAACAACCTTTATTCTCTGATTTAAATGAGTAACCGTCTCACAATAAATAAGATCCAGATATAATGTTCATGCTTAACGCAGGCACTAAATAACAATTATTCAGGTTCATCACTAATCCTGATGGTAATCGAAGAGAGAGTGTGCCGACGGCGATCAGATCAACCTTGGAACCATTTCCCACGCGCATCGTCACTTCATCCTTTGCCAGCCTTCGTCTATTCCGTAGTTCCTGTTTTGAGTTGCAAATGTGAGAAACCGAACCAGTATCAAATACCCAGGCACTACTATGAGAGCTAGTAAGGTACACATCAATAACATGTATATCATATAAACCTTGTTTGTCGTTGGCCGCCTTCTTGTCAGCCAGGTACTTGGGGCAGTTCTGCTTCCAGTGACCAGTTCCCTTGCAATTAAAGCACTCAGTTTCTGGCTTGGGTCCATGCTTGGGCTTCTTTACAGGAGTAGCAACTGCTTTGCCATCCTTCTTGGTTTTACCCTTCTTTCCCTTGCCCTTGACCTTGCCATTTTTCTTGAAACTAGTGGTTTTATTGACCATCAACACTTGATGTTCTTTCTGGATTTCAGACTTAGCGACTTTTAGCATCGCAAACAGCTCGATGACTTACTTGTTCATCCCGTGCATGTTATAGTTCATCACAAAGCTCTTGTAACTAGGTGGCAGTGATTGAAGAACTCTACCAGTGATCGCCTCTGGCGGAAGGGCAATTCCCAACTCCGCTAGACGAGTTGAATACCCAGACATTCTGAGTATATGTTCATTGATAGACCCGTTCTCCTCCATCTTGCAAGCATAGAACTTATCGGAGGTTTCATACCTCTCGATCCGGGCATTTTCTGAAAGATAAACTTCAACTCCTGGAACATCTCATATGCTCCATGACGTTCAAAACGTCTTTGAAGTCCCGGTTCTAAGGCATACAATATTGCACACTGAACTATTGAGTAATCTCCAATACATGCCTCCCATGCGTTCTTAACGTCTTTGGAGGTCATGTCTTCTGGTTGGTCACCAAGCGGTGCATCAAGGACATATGATTTCTGGGAAGCCGTGAGGATAATCCTCAGATTACGGGCCCAGTCAACAAAGTTAGTTCCATCATCTTTCAACTTAGCTTTCTCTGGGAACGCATTAAAATTCAGGGGTGCTACTGCACGAGCCATTGATCTACAACATAAATATATAAAGGTTTACTTAGACTATTGTTCAAGGTAATGAGTTTAGTTAATCAAATTACTAAAGCTCCCACTCAAATTGACATCCCTCAGGTCATCTGAGTGTCACATGATCCAAATTCACCAACTCAAGTCCGATCATCACGTGAGTTGAGGTGGCTTCAATGGTGAACATCATCATGTTGATCATATCTACTATATGACTCATGTTCGACCTTTCGGTCTCTTGTGTTTCGAGGCCATGTCTGTACATGCTAGGCTCGTCAAGTTTAACCTGAGTGTTCTGCATGTGCAACACTGGCTTGCACCCGTTGTATGTGGGCGTAGAGTCTATCACACCCGATCATCACGTGGTGTCTCGACATGACGAACTTTTGCAATGGTGCACACTCGAGGAGAACACAATTCATCTTGATATTTAATTGAGGGATCATGTTATAATGCTATTGTCGTGCTAAGCAAAACAAGGTGCATAAAAGGATTAACATCACATGCAATTCATAAGTGACATGATATGGCCATGAACTTGTGCTTTTGATCTCCATCTAGAAAGCACCGACATGATCTCCATCGTCACCGGCACGACACCATGATCTCCATCATCTTGATCTCCATCAACGTGTCGCCATCGGGGTTGTCACGCCTAACATGCTTCTACTACTATTGCTACCGTTTAGCGATAAAGTAAAGCATTACATAGCGCTTAATGATTGACACGTAGGTCATACAATGATTAAAGACAACCCTATGGCTCCTGCCAGTTGCCGTACTCATCGACATGCAAGTCGTGATAATATATACATCACATGATCATCTCATACATCACATATATCACATCATGTAATTGGACATATCACATCACAATATGCCCTGCAAAAACAAGTTAGACGTCCTCAAATTGTTGTTGCATGTTTTACGTGGCTGCTATGGGTATCTAGCAAGAACAATTCTCATCTACGCAAAAACCACAACGGTGATACACTAGTTGCTTTTCAACCTTCTCAAGGACCGCCTTTGTCGAATCCGATCCAACTAAAGTGAGAGAAACTGGCACCCGCAAGCCATCTATGCAACAAGTTGCAGTTGAGGGAACCGGTCTCTCGTAAGCGTACGAGTAATGTTGGTCCGGGCCACTTCATCTCACAATACCGCTGAACCAAAACACGAACAAGGGAGGAAGCAATCTAAGCATCAACGCCCACAAACTCTTTGTGTTCTACTCGAGATCTCATCTAAACATAGACCTAGCTCATGATGCCACTATTGGGGAACGTTGCATGGGAAACCAAAATTTTCCTACGCACACGCAGATCTATCCATGGTGATGAGCATTTACGAGAGGGAGAGTGGATCTACGTACCCTGTCAGTGACTTGGTGGCAGTGAAAATTTTCCCGTGCATGTTATAGTTCATCACAAAGCTCTTGTAACTAGGTGGCAGTGAGTGAGGAACTCTATCAGTGATTGCCTCTGGCGGAAGGGCAATTCCCAACTCCGCTAGACAAGTCGAATACCCAGACATTCTGAGTATATGTTCACTGATAGACTCGTTCTCCTCCATCTTGCAAGCATAGAACTTATCGGAGGTCTCATACCTCTTGATTCGGGCATTCTTCTGAAAGATAAACTTCAACTCCTGGAACATCTCATATGCTCCATGACGTTCAAAACGCCTTTGAAGTCTCGGTTCTAAGCCATACAATATTGCACACTGAACTACTGAGTAATCTCAAGAACGTACCTCCCAAGCGTTCTTAACGTCTTCGGATGACATGTCTTCTGGTTGGTCACCAAGCGGTGCATCAAGGACATATGATTTCTGGGAAGCCGTGAGGATAATCCTCAAATTACGGGCCCAGTCAACAAAGTTACTTCCATCATCTTTGAACTTAGATTTCTCTAGGAACGCATTAAAATTCAGGGGTGCTACTGCGCGAGCCATTGATCTACAACATAAATATGCAAAGGTTACTTAGACTATTGTTCAAGATAATGAGTTTAGTTAATCAAATTACTAAAGCTCCCACTCAAATTGACATCCCTCAGGTCATCTGAGTGTCACATGATCCAAATTCACCAACTCAAGTCCGATCATCACGTGAGTTGAGGTGGTTTCAATGGTGAACATCATCATGTTGATCATATCTACTATATGACTCATGTTCGACCTTTTGGTCTCTTGTGTTTCGAGGCCATGTCTATACATGCTAGGCTCGTCAAGTTTAACCTGAGTGTTCTGCATGTGCAACACTGGCTTGCACCCGTTGTATGTGAACATAGAGTCTATCACACCCGATCATCACGTGGTATCTTGACACGACGAACTTTCGCAACGGTGCACACTTGGGGAGAACACAATTCATCTTGATATTTAAGTGAGGGATCATCTTATAATGCTACCGTCGTCCTAAGCAAAACAAGGTGCATAAAAGGATTAACATCACATGCAAATCATAAGTGACACGATATGGCCATGAACTTGTGCTTTTGATTTCCATCTTGAAAGCACCGGCATAATCTCCATCATCACCGGCACGACACCATGATCTCCATCATCTTGATCTCCATCAACGTGTCGCCATCGGGGTTGTCGCGCCCATCATGCTTGTACTACTATTGCTACCGTTTAGCGATAAAGTAAAGCATTACATAGCGCTTAATGATTGACACGCAGGTCATACAATAATTAAAGACAACCCTATGGCTCCTGCCGGTTGCTCATCGACATGCAAGTCATGATATTCTATACAACACATGATAATCTCATACATCACATATATCACATCATGTAATTGGCCATATCACATCGCAACATATCCTGCAAAAAAAGTTAGACGTCCTCTAATTGTTGTTGCATGTTTTACAGGGCTACTACGGGTATCTAGCAAGAACAATTCTCACCTACGCATAAACCACAATGGTGTATCATAAGTTGCTTTTCAACCTTCTCAAGGACCGCCTTTGTCGAATCCGATCTAACTAAAGTAGGAGAAACTGCCACCTGCCGGCCATCTTTTGCAACAAGTTGCAGTTAAGGGAACCGGTCTCTCGTAAGAGTACGAGTAATGTTGGTCCGGGCCGCTTCATTTCACAATACCGCTGAACCAAAACACGACCAAGGGAGTAAGAAATCTAAGCATCAACACCCACAAACTCTTTGTGTTCTACTCGAGATCTCATCTACAAATAGGCCTAGCTCATGATGGCACTGTTGGGGAACGTCGCATGGGTAACTAAAATTTTCCTACGCTCATGCCAGACCTATCCATGGTGATGAGCATCTACGAGAGGGAGAGTGGATCTACATACCCTTGTAGATCGCTAAGCGGGAAGCATTAAGAAATGTGGTTGGTGTAGTCGAACGTCCCACGATCCAATCATGATCCGTCCTGCGAAATTGATCACGATCCGTCCCGCGAACTTGATCACGATCCGTCCGGCAAACTTGATCACGTTCCTTCCGATCTAGCGCCGAACAGACGGCACCTCCGCGTTCAGCACACGTACGGCTTGTTGATGATCTCCGCCGTCTTGATCCAGCAAGAGGGAGCAGAGAGGAAGAAGAGTTCTCCGGCAGCGTGACGGCGCTCCGGTGATGGTGGTGGAGCTATTCCGGCAGGGCTTCGCCTAAGCACTGCAGAAATCCGATCTAGAGGAGAAACTATGCACTGGAGGAACGGGTAGCACATGGCTAAAACTCTGTGCAAAACCCCTAAAACCACCAGTATATATAGGAGGAAGAGAGGAGGAGGCCGAACCAGGTGGGAGAGTTGGAATCCACCTCCAATCCTAGTAGGACTAGGATTCATCCTATTTTTGCCTTTTTCCACTTTTTCTCTTTGGGCTTTCTTTCCCTAGCCGCATGGGCTTTGTGTGGGACTTCCACCAGCCCGCAAAAGGCTGGTAATTATTCTCCCACAGCCTATGTAGCCTCTTGGGTAGAAATACCCCTCCCGATGGTCTCCCGGTACACTACCGACACTCCCGGTACACTATCGATTAGCCTGAAACTTTTCCGACGACCAAAACATGACTTCCTATATATGAATATTTACCTCCGGACCATTCCGGATCTCCTCGTGACGTCCGAGATCTCATCCGGGACTCCAAACAACCTTCGGTCACCACCATACATGACTCTATACTACCGAAACGTCACCAAACCTTAAGTGTGTAGACCCTGCGGGTTCGAGAACTATGTAGACATGACTGAGACACCTCTACGGTTAATAACCAATAGCGGGACCTGGATGCCCATATTGGTTCCTACATATTCTACGAAGATCTTTATCGGTTGAACCTCTATGTCAAGGATTCAGTTAATCCCGTATGATGTTCCCTTTGTACTTCGGTATGTTATTTGCCCAAGATTCGATCGTCGGTATCTCCATACCTAGTTCAACCTCGTTACCGGCAAGTCTATTTACTCATTCCGTAATACAAGATACCGTGACTAACACTTAGCCACATTGCTTGCAAGGCTTATTGTGATGTTGTATTATCGACTGGGCCCTGAGATACCTCTCCGTCATACGGAGTAACAAATCCCAGTCTTGATCCATGCCAACTCAATAGACACCCTCGGAGATACCTATAGAGCACCTTTATAGTCACCCAGTTACGTTGCGATATTTGATACACACAAGGCACTCCTTCGGTATCCGTGAGTTGCATGACCTCATGGTCATAGGAACATATACTTGACATATAGAAAACAGTAGCAATAAACTGACACGATCATATGCTACATTTGTAGTTTGGGTCTTGTCCATCACATCATTCTCCTAATGATGTGATCCCGTTATCAAATGACATCACATGTCAATGGCTAGGAAACCTTGACCTTCTTTGATCAACGATCTAGTTCACTAGAGGCATACTAGGGACATAGTGTTGTCTATTTACCCACACATGTAATGTGTTTCCAATCAATACAATTATAGCATGGATAATAAACGATTATCATGAACAAGGAAATATAATAGTAAACACGTTATTTATTGCCTCTAGGGCATATTTCCAACAAGGAAAACCTAGGAGGTGCGGCGGCTAATATGGGGAGGAGGGGCGGCGCCCTAGGGTGGCCTTGGCGCCCAAGGCAACCTCCACGCCTAGGATTTGGCCCCCCTCCACCCTTGCTGCGCCTTGGGCCCTTAGTGGGGGCGCACAGGCCCACCTAGGGGCTGGTTACCATCCACTCTTGGCCCATGAAGCCTCTTGGAGCTGGTGGCCCCTCCCGGTGGACCCCCGGAACCCTTCCGGTGGTCCCGATACATTACCGGTGACACCCGAAACACGTTTGGCGACCAAATCCTCACTTCCTATATATGAATCTTTACCTCCAGACCATTCCGGATCTCCTCATGATGTCCGGGGTCTCATATGGGACTCCGAAGAACCTTCGGTAACCATGTACACTATTCCCGTATAACCCTAGCATTATCGAACCTTAAGTGTGTAGACCCAACGGGCTTGGGAAGCATGCAGACATGACCGAGACACCTCTCCAGCCAATAACCAATAGTAGGATCTGGATACCCATATTGGCTCCCACATGTTCCATGATGATCTCATCGGATGAACCACGTTGTCAGGGATTCAATTAATCCCGTATACAATTCCCTTTGTCCATCGGTATGTTACTTGCTGGAGATTCGATCGTCGGTATCCCTATACCTTGTTCAATCTCGTTACCGGCAAGTCTCTTTACTCATTCCGTAACACATGATCCCGTGACTAACTCCTTAGCCACATTGAGCTCATTATGACGATGTATTTCCGAGTGGGCCCAGAGATACCTCTTCGTCACACGGAGTGACAAATCCCAGTCTCGATTCGTGCCAACCCAACAAACACTTTCGGAGATACCTATAGTGCACCTTTATAGTCACCCAGTTACGTTGTGACGTTTGATACAACCAAAGCATTCCTTTGGCATCCGGGAGTTGCACAATCTCATGGTCTAAGGAAACGATACTTGACATTAGAAAAGCTTTAGCATACGAACTACACGATCGTGTGCCATGCTTAGGATTGGGTCTTGTCCATCACATCATTCTACTAATGATGTGATCCCGTTATCAACGACATCCAATGTCCATGGACAGGAAACCATGACCATCTATTGATCAACGAGCTAGTCAAGTAGAGGCTTACTAGGGACATGGTGTGGTCTATGTATTCACACATGTATTACGGTTTCCGGTTAATACAATTATAGCATGAACAATAGACAATTATCATGAACAAGGAAATATAATAATAACCATTTTATTATTGCCTCTAGGGCATTTTCCAACAACCCATCCTTGCTGGTCTTGGTGTCATCCCTCCTCGCGACTTGAGATCCTTGCGAGGGCCTTGTCTTGATAGGGGCCGCGCCAGGACATGTTTGGCTGACAAGGTGGGCCATGCCCTGGGCCGCAGGTAGATAGGTCTGGGTACCACCATTCCTAGAACGCCGACAGAGTGGCGGAGGTCAAACTATGGGATCACTAGAATAGTATGTCTAGAGGGGGTGAATAGACTAGTAGCAGGGATTTAAAATCTACACAAGGTGCAAAGTTACGTGTTGGCAGATTTTAGAAATTATAGCAACTCTAGCACACCCTACACATGCAAGTCATCAAGTATAGCAGTAGAAATAAAAGACATTGCACAAAAGTAAAGAGTTGAGATAGGGAGATCAAATGCATGAAGGACACAAAGATTTTTCCCGTGGTTCCGATAGGTGGTGCTATTGTACGTCCACGTTTATGGAGTCTTCTACCCACGGAGGGTAACGGTCACGAAAGTCCACGGAGAGCTCCACCCATAAGGGTCATCGAAGTAGCAACCTTGACTATTCCATAACGGCTTCCGTCCACGAAGGACTAGCCTCACTCGGGGTAGACCTTCATGAAGTAGGCGATCTCCTTGCCCTTACAAACTTCTTGGTTCACTCCACATCACGAAGTAGGAGGCTCCCAAGAGACACCTAACTTATCTAGGAGGCACCACCCTCCAAAAGGTAATAGGCTCGATAATGTCGATGAACTCCTTGCTCTTGTGCTTCAAGATGATAGACACCTCAATGCACAATCACTCTCTCACAGATTTGGCTTTGGTGGAAGAGATTGATTAGGTGGAAAGCAACTTGGGGAGGCTAGAGATCAAGGTTCATATGGTTGGAATGGAATAGCATGATCGCAACACATGAGTAGGTATCTCTCTCTCACAAAATTTGATAGGATAGGTAGGGATCTGTTCTGAGTGATTCTCTTGCGAGTGAGTGGTGATGGACGGGGTATATATATAGGCATCTCCAAAAATCCAACCGTTACACCTAATAAGTCAGACTCGGTGACACCGATGTATTAATCTCGATGGTACCGAGTTGCCTCAAAGGTAGCAACTTTTGAATCTCGGTGTGACCAATACATAAAACTCGGTTGCGCCGATAAGGTGACCAACAGTCATATTGCCAGACTCGATGACACCGATTCAACAAACTCGGTCGGACCTATTTTGTGAATTTGCATAACAGAATGTTGGCAACCCAAACGCGGTGGCACAAATCAGAATAGGTTGCACCGATGGGCTAGCGTTTGGCTTGTGTTGGGGATATAACCCCAGGGTGAGACCCGTCCAGGTGGGGCCGGGTCATGCGGTTGGCGGCTTACGACAACTCTAGGAGTAAAGATAATCAGTGGGCTGGAAAGGCCCAGAGCCAGAAGACAGGATGTAACCCGGCGGGCTTGGGCCGCCGGGGGCGGCTTGTTAGACAAGTCATGTATAACTAGAGGTGAGGTCAGTTGTCAACTATAACCCGACCCGGACTCTTGTAAGCCCAAGGCCTTGACCTGTGTATATAAGGGCGTGTTACCTAGGCGGCTTAGGCCATGGAACAACTGATCGATAGCTAGGTCAAGCGAACTTGCTCCCTTGTAATCCATATGCAGTCAATACAACAGAGAGTAGGACGTAGGCTTTTACCTCTTTCCGAGGGGCTAAACCTGGGTAAACCCTTGACTCTCGATTCCGATCAACCCTTCGAGCTCACCGCCTTAAGCGATGGCCTCGAACCTAAGTCCATTCACCCGGACATTTCTCGTGACAAATCCACGACAGTTGGCGCCCACCGCGGGGCTAGCGCTCGGTGGTGTGGAGTTCTCGAAGGGCTCTCTCCCAGGGATCGAGGGATACGTTGTTGGCAGGATGACCAAGAGTCGCCGTGGCAAGCTCTACATCGACGACGCTGGCTGGGGCCTCAAGGCCGACTTAGCCGAGTATGGGCATCGGGTCCCCTTCGGCGGAATTCATGTCTTCATCGACAAGGTCGACGGATCTGAACCCAGGCCGGACACCTGCACCGACCTCGTCGAGCCGGACCAGCGTGCACAACCCGCGCGTAACCCAGGCAGAAAACACGTCTTTGTCGGCTTTACCCAAGGCACGGAACTTGAAGGCTCCATGTCGGGTTAGGGAACTCTCATTTTCTCAGAGGATGTTTCCTTGAGCGGAGAGACGGAACCGATCTATCAGCTTCACAATGGTGGGCTTGGGGACTACGTCGAGCATTACCCCGAGTCGGAATACCATGAGCTGGAGGAGTATGAGCCGTTGAACCGTGCTGCTGTCTTCATGGCGGGTTCAGCCCCGGCCCCAAATAGCATGCCGGCGCGACCTGATCTGGAGCTGGCAGGCCGCCGGCTCAAGTTCTTCTGGATCTGATGAACGAGCTTACAACTCTCATGGAAACCGAGGTCACTACTGAAAACCAAGCAGCCCGTAACACGGAGATCACAAGGTTGAAGGACCAGATGGCTGGAGTCCAACAGGAAATCAATGCGATGAAAGCTCAGATGGATGCTGACTTAGAGCGCCTTAGGGCAGAGGCTTTTCACTTAGACCTAGAGCAGTAGTCCGCACCGGTGGTTCACCGGATGAGACATCTGTCCCGTTTGCTGGATCATTATGAAGGCTAAAATCTTTTTAACATGCCAGGGATGGGACGGAATATACCTTTGACCATAACCCAGATGTTGGAAGTGCCTGGAAGCCGGGCGGCGGTTCATTGTTAGCAGCTAGACCCGCCCCGCCGAAACTAGACCCCACCACATTCTTTCCCGACATCGCCGGGTCATTATTCTAACCCGACGGAGAACATGGCGGCGGTGGCGACTGGGCTCGGTACGATCCCCATCGCCGATGAGGCGCCTTGCGCAGAGGAAGTGCGGAACATCATTGGGTACGTGCAGACGGCGGTGGCCCAACAGGATAAATATACTTATAGTAGGAGTCGTGTACACTCAACCCCCAACTCAAGCCGTAGCTACAGCCGGCGTTATGAGTCGCTGGCGGTTTCCAACAGTGATCGACATCGAAACCCGCTAAGAGATGACCGGTTGGCTCGTGATGATCAAGTGTTGGTGGATTGGGCAAGAGCCCAGGAAGAGGTGGCGGCTCTGCCAGCTGTGGCAGCTTATCAGGAACCCAAAGTCGCACCTTCCGTTTTGGTAGGAGCCGGATTAACCTCTAGGGCTGTGGGAGTACCGTGCCTAGAATAGGCTTTGCAAAACGAGCGCCTGCTAAAAGACTTCAAAGGTCCTCGCAAGGTGCCCACCTATACTGCTGACCTCCCTCCACAAGCCTGGATTGAAAGTTATGAATTGGCCATGGAGATGTTGTATGTTAGTGATGAAGTGTGTGCCAATTATTTCATCATGATGCTAGAAGGACCGGCTCGCACGTGGTTGAAGGGGTTGCCACCCAACACCATTAATACATGAGTCTGTCTGAGGCCGAGAATTGGTGGCACCGAGTGGGAGGTGTTGGTTGCACCGATTTCGAGTATTTGGCTTTGGACAGACTTTTGTGGAAGAGCTTGTGGATGTTTTTACCCAACACATATCAAAACATGCAATGCAAGCATCCTAAGGCAATTCTTGGAGATTTTTATTGAAAAAAGAAGATTATAAATAACACGTAACAGAGAACAACAAAATAAAATGACGCTCCAAGCAAAACTCATATTATGTGACGAATAACAATATAGCTCCAAGTAAGATATACCGATAGTGTTGAAGACGAAAGAGGGGATGCCTTCCGGGGCATCCCCAAGCTTAGACGCTTGAGTCTTCCTTGGATATTACCTTGGGGGTGCGTTGGTCATCCCCAATCTTAGGTTCCTGTCACTCATTGTTCTCCTCATATTGGTGTCTTACCCAAAACTTGAAAACTCAATCACACAAAACTTAACGGAACTTCGTGAGAAGGGTTAGTGTAATAAAGATAGATCATTAACTTAGGTATTGTCAAGACAAGATTAATAATTGTTCTCACATTATAACTACTGTATTCCATCATTCCCACAATTTATATCACTAAATATAAGCTATGGGAACACTAAAACAAGCAAACTATGCATGCAAAACAGAATCTGTCAAAAACAGAACAATCTGTAAAGATATGAATGATCACCATCCTTACCTGACTCTAAGACTTCTGAAAAATTAGTATAACTCAAGGAATTTCCAAATAAATGTTGTGTACTAATTTCAGAATTTTTTGACACCCCAGTAAAATCTGATAATTCATATACTGGACGCAAAACTTTCTGTTTTTGCACAGAATCGAATAAACAAGTTTCCACACTATCCCAAAGGCTTTACTTGGCACTTTATTGAAATAAAAGACACAAAACATGATTACTACAGTAGCTTAATCATGTGAACACATCACAACAGAATGTAAAAGTGTTGCGTTGTCTCCCAACAAGCGCTTTTCTTTAATGCCTTTTAGCTAGGCATGATGATTTCAACGATGCTCGTATAGGGATGATAATTGAAACATGCAAAAGAGCATCATGAATCTCATGACAAGCACATTTAAGTCTAATCCACTTCCTACGCATAGGGATTTTGTGAGCAAAAAATTTATGGGATCAAGAATCAACTAGCATAGGAAGGCAAAACAAGCCCAACTTCAAAACCTTGAACACATAGAGAGGAAACTTGATATTATTGCTGTTCCTACAAGCATATGTTCCTCCCTAATATTAATTTTTAGTAGCATAATGAAGAAATTCAACAATATAACTATAAAATTCATCATTCTTTTCATGATCTACAAGCATAGAATTTTTTTCACACTCCACATAAGCAATTTTCTTCTCATTCATCATAGTGGGAGCAAACTCAACAAAATAACTATCATGAGGTACTTGATTAACATAACCACTTTGAATATTAAAATCATGATAATAGGTTTCATGGTTGTCATTAATATTTATAGCATACATGTCATCACAATAATCATCATTGATAGGAGGCATGCTATCATCGTAATAGTTTCGCTCATCAAAACTTGGGGGACTAAAAATATCTTGTTCATCAAACATAGCATCCCCAAGCTTGTGGCTTTGCATATCATTAGCATCATAAATATTCAGAGAATTCATAGTAACAACATTGCAATCATGCTCGACAATCAAATATTTAGTGCCAAACATTTTAGTAACTTCTTCTTCTAACACTTGAGCACAATTTTCCTTTCCATCATTTTCACGAAAGACATAAAAAGATGAAGCATATGAGGCAACCTCAATTCCGTTTTTTGTAGTTTTATTTTATAAAAACAATAAACTAAAAGATTTAATTGCAAGATATAAAGTTATACCTTCAAGGACTCATCTCCCTGGCAACGGCGCTAGAAAAGAGCTTGATGTCTACTACACAACCTTCTTCTTGTAGACTCGTGTTGGGCCTCCAAGCACATAATTTTGTAGGACAGCGGGAATTTTCCCTCAAGTGGATGATCTAAGGTTTATCAATCCATGGGAGGTGTAGTATGAAGATGGTCTCTCTCAAACAATCCTGCAACCAAATAACAAAGAGTCTCTTGTGTCCCCAACACACCCAATACAATGGTAAATTGTATAGGTGCACTAGTTCAGTGAAGAGATGGTGATACAAGTGTAATATGGATGGTAGATATAGGTTTTTGTAATCTGAAAATATAAAACAGCAAGGTAACTAATGATAAAAGTGAGCACAAACGGTATTGCAATGCTTAGAAACAAGGCCTAGGGTTCATACTTTCACTAGTGCGATTTCTCTCAACAATAATGACATAGCTGAATCATATGTACATACCTCTCGTGCGACAAAGAGTTTACTCCAAAGTCACAAATAGCGGATAACTAACGAAGAAATTATTGTAGGGTACGAAACCACCTCAAAGTTATCTTTTACAATCAATCTTATGAGCTATCCCTATAAGTGTCACGAACAACCCTAGAGTTCGTACTAAAATAACACCTTAAGACACACATCAACCAAAACCCTAATTTCACCTAGATACTCCAATGTCACCACGAGTACCCATGGGCTTGATTATACGATATGGATCTCACAATTTCAGATTCATCATGTTCAATCCAACATAAATAACTTCAAAGAGTTCCCCAAAGTTTCTACTGGAAAGTTAAGACAAAAACATGTGCCAATCCCTATGCATAGATTTCCAAGGTCACGGAACCCGCAAGTTGATCACCAAAACACACATCAAGTGGATCAATAGAGCATCCCATTGTCACCATGGATATCCCATCGCAAGACATACATCAAGTGTTCTCAAATCCTTAAAGACACAATCCTATAAGAAAACTTCAAAGGGAAAAATCAATTCATCACAACAAGATAGAGAGGGGAAAACTCCATATGATTCACCTATATCAATAAATCTCGCGGTACATCAAGATAGTGCCATCTCAAGAACATGAGAGAGAGAGAGAGATATCAAACACATAGATACTGGTACATACCCTCGGCCCCGAGGGTGAACTACTCCCTCCTCGTCATGGAGACTGCCGGGATGATGAAGATGGCCTCCGGTGATGGTTCCCCCTCTGGCAGGGTGTCGAAACGGGCTCCCAATTAGTTTTTCGTGGCTCTGGAGACTTGCGGGGGTGGAACTCCCCATCTAGGTTTCTTTTCAGTGGTTTCTATATTTATAGGAATTTTTCGTGTCGATCTCACGTCAAGGGGTGCCATGAGGCGGTGCCAAGCCTGCTAGGCGCGGCCAGGGGGATGGCCATGCCTGGCAGGCTTGTAACCTCCTCGTTGCTCTTCTGGCCCAAATCTAATGCTTCGGGTGTCCCTTTTGGTAAAAAAATCATACTAAATTTTTAGCCCATTCCGAGAACTTTTATTTCTGCACAAAAAACGACACTATCGTAGTTCTGCTGAAAACAACGTTAGTCCGGGTAAGTTCTAATAAAGTCATACCAAAATCATATAGTGTAAACATGGCATGAATACCTCATAAATTATAGAAGTATCAACATCCCCAAGCTTAATTCTTGCTCGTCCTCGAGAAGGTAAATTATAATAGAAATAATTTATGAAGTGTGAATGCTAGAATAGTGCATAAATTTGATCAATGATAGTTCCAAACACCTTTTCTAGCATCATTATATATCATAAACAGTAGCTCATCTCATAAAACTTCTCATGATGAAATAACAAGTTGTCCACATGTTAAAGTATAGACTAACAAACTATGGTTTCAGTCACCAAACAATTGCAATTCATCTTATTTTCAAGAAGGGTCTATGTAAGATCTTTGATTTAGCAAATTCCACATACTCAACTATCATATAGTCTTCCATGTGTAAACACTCAAAGTATATTTTTAGAGAAAATGGCATCCGTCGAACACAAAGAAAGATATGGGCTTAAAGTTTTACCTCCCAACTTATTTATCATATAGATAATTGTCAACAATAATAATTCATGATCAAATATATTTGAATGGCCACATATGCTTGGATATTTCCCCAACACATGACGCTTGCCAAGAGAAAAAGGCAAAATATAGGAAGTGGTGAATATCACCATGACTCTTGCATAAAGGTAAGTACTAGAAAGTAAAAGATAGGCCCTTCACAGAGGGAATCATTGATTTGCAGAGGTGCTAGAGCTCGAGCTTTTAAAACAGAAATGAATAATAATTTTGAGGGGTATGCTTTCATTGTCACCATAACAACTGAGAGATCTCGATATCTTCCATGCTAGATACATTTTAGGTGGTTCCCAAATAGAATGGTAAAGTTTTTACTCCCCCTCCACCAATCAATCACACTCCACAGCGAGCCGAATCCACGGGTACCGTTCATACCAACAACATTCCTGGGGGAGTTTTGTTTAATTATTTGCATTTTTTTCTTTGATTTCGGGACTAGGAATCCCTATTACCAACCACTTTCTCGTGAATGATAGTGAATCAACACATATCGTAAGAATAACCCACCTAGCATGGAAGATACTGGCAACCCCTAGTTACTATATGAGCGATTCGGGCATACAAAACAGAATATTATTTGAAGTTTTAGAGTTTGGCACATGCAAATTTACTTGGAACGCCAGGTAAATACCACATATAGGTAGGTATGGTGGACTCATATGGAACAACTTTGGGTTTAAGGGTGTTTGGAGGCACAAGTAGTATTTCTACTTGGTGTGGAAGTTTTGGATAATATGAGGTGGAAGCAAGCACCACATTATGGAGGACCCATAACAATATAACTTCTACAAAAATATAGCCAAACATAGCTCATTACATTGTCTTCCTTGTTCAACTTAAACTAATTTGCTCAAGTTTTAAAATAATTAATGGGTATTCACAATCATAGAAGATGTCCAAGATAGTATATTTATATGTTAAATCTCTCTTCCTACAATATTCTTTCACGAATGGTTCAAGTGACCAATGAAGTGTTTGCTAACTTTAAATAAATTTTACCACCTATACTTCCTATATGTGAATTCATTACTCCTCATGGGAAAATCATATAAACATATATAATTTCACATTTATGATATTCAATTCATTCACCCATTTACTCATAGGATATAAGTGAAGCACGAGAGTAAATGACAAAACTACTCCAAAACATATAAGTGAAGATCAATGAGTAGTCAAATAATTAAGTATCTATGTGAGGGCTCTCTCTCTCAATAAATGTTTTCGGATCTGACTATTTTATTCAACCGCAAGCAAAAGAAAGATAGCACTCCAAGAATAGAATGCATCATGTGAATGAATTAAAATTTAAGCTCAACATAGGCTAACCGATAATAGTTGATGAAGAGAGGTGGGATGCGTAGCATCCCCAAGCTTAGATGCTTGAGACTTCTTGAAATATTTACTTGGGGTTCCTCGGGCATCCCCAATCTTGAGCTTTTGTTTCTCTTTCAATGCTCTCATATCATGGTTTCACCTATTCTCAAAAACTTCATCCACACAAAACTCAAAAAGAACTCATGAGATAGGTTAGTACATATAATAATAAATCAACTCTTTATGTACTGCCAAAACAAGTTTCACAATAATTTCCACAATTTATATTTACCAATATAGGCTATGGAAACTATAGGACAAGTAGATAACTAAAACTATGACAACAATCTGTCCAAATAGAACAGTCTGTAGCAATTTATGAAAACAATGTACTTCTGTAACTCAACAAATTATGAACATTTAGGACATACTACAAAATTTATATGACAACACTTTGTAAAAAGTTCAGAAACTTTCCACGTTCCAGTAAAATATGAAAATTAAAACACTACAACAGAAGTTTCTGTTTTTACCCAGCACATAGCAAAACTTGCAATGCAAGCATCCTAAGGCAATTTTTGAAACTTTTTATTTAAAAACAATATTATAAATAACACCTAAAATAGAACAAAAAAATAAAATGACGCTCCAAGCAAAACTCATATTAGGTGACGAATAAAAATATAGCTCCAAGTAAGATATACCGATAGTGTTGAAGACGAAAGAGGGGATGTCTTCCGGGGCATCCCCAAGCTTAGATGCTTGAGTATTCCTTGGATATTACCTTGGGTGTGCCTTGGTAATCCCCAAGCTTAGGTTCTTATCACTCCTTGTTCTCCTCATATCGGTATCTCACCAAAAACTTGAAAACTTCAATCACACAAAACTTAACGGAACTTCATGAGAAGGGTTAGTGTAATTAAGATAGATCATTCACTTAGGTACTGTCAAGACAAGATTCATAATTGTTCTCAGATAATACCTACTGCATTCCATCATTCCCACAATTTATATCACCGAATATAAGCTATGGGAACACTAAAACAAGCAAACTATGCATGCAAACCAGAATCTGTCAAAAACAGAAAAATCTGTAAAGATCCGAATGATCACCATACTTCCCTGACTAAAAAATTCTCAAAAATTAGTACAATTCAATGAATTTTCACATAAATGTTGTGTAAAAATTTCAGAATTTTTTGGCACCCAGTAAAATCAGATAATTCATATACAGTATGCAAAACTTTCTGTTTTTGCATAGAATCAAAGAAACAAGTTTCCACACTATCCCAAAGGCTTTACTTAGCACTTTATTGAAATAAAAGACACAAACCATGATTACCAAAGTATCCTAATATTGTTAACACATCAATTTTTTTTGTAAAAGTGTTGGTTGTCTCCCAACAAGCGCTTTTCTTTAATGTCTTTTAACTAGGCATGACGATTTCAATGATGCTCGTATAGGAATGATAATTGAAACATGAAAAAGAGCATCATGAATCTCATGGCAAGAACATTTAAGTCTAACCCACTTACTATTCATAGGGATTTTGTGATCAAAAAATTTATGGAACCAATAATCAACTAGCATAGGAAGGGAAAACAAGCACAATTTCAAAACCTTGAACACATAGAGAGGAAACTTGATATTATTGCAATTCCTACAAGAATATATTCCTCCCTCATAATAATTTTTAGTGGCACGATGAAGAAATTCAACAATATAAATATCAAATACAACATTCTTTTCATGATCTACAAGCATAGAATTTTGTTTCACTCTCCACATAAGCAATTTTCTTCTCATTCATAATAGTGGGAGAAAAATCAACAAAATAACTATCACGAGGTACTTGATTAACATTCCCACTTTGAATATTAAAATCATGATAATAGGTTTCATGGTTGTCATTAATATTTATAGAAATGTGTCATCACAATAATCATCACAGATAGGAGGCATGCTATCATCATAATAGTTTTCCTCATCAAAACTTGGCAAACTAAAAATGTCTTGTTCATCAAACATAACATCCCCAAGCTTGCCGCTTTGCATATCATTAGAATCATGAACATTCAAAGAATTCATACTAACAACATCGCAATCATGCTCAAAACTCAAAGATTTAGTGCCAAACATTTTAATAACTTCTTCTTCTAACACTTGAGCACAATTTTCCTTTCCATCATTTTCACGAAAGACATTAAAAAGATGAAGCACATGAGGCAACCTCAATTCCATTTTTTGTACTTTTATTTTATAAATCCAAACTAGTGAAAAACAAGAAATTAAAAGATTTGATTGCAATATCTACAAATATACCCTTAAGCACTCACCTCCCCGGCAACGACGCCAGAAAAGAGCTTGATGTCTACTACACAACCTTCTTCTTGTAGACTCGTGTTGGGCCTCCAGGCGTAGAGTTTTGTAGGACATTGGAAATTTTACCTCAAGTGGATGACCTAAGGTTTATCAATCCATGGGACATGTAGGATGAAGATGGTCTCTCTCAATCAACCCTGCAACCAAATAACAAAGAGTCTCTTGTGTCCCCAACACACCCAATACAATGGTAAATTGTATAGGTGCACTAGTTCGGCGAAGACATAGTGATACAAGTGTAATATGGATGGTAGATATAGGTTTTTGTAGTGTTAAAATATAAAAACAACACGGTAACTAATGATAAAAGTGAGCGCAAACGATATTGCAATTCTTAGAAACAAGGCCTAGGGTTCATACTTTCACTAGTGCAATTTCTCTCAGCAATAATTGCATAGTTGAATCATATGTAAATACCTCTCATGCGACAAAGAGTTCACTCCAAAGTCACAAGTAGTGGAGAACTAACGAACAAATTATTGTAGGGTACGAAACCACCTCAAAGTTATCTTTTACGATCAATCTTATGAGCTATCCCTATAAGTGTCACGAACAACCCTAGAGTTCGTACTAGAATAACCCCTTAAGACACACATCAACAAAAACCCTAATGTCACCTAGATACTCCAATGTCACCACGAATACCCATGGGCTTGATTATACGATATGCATCACACAATTTCAGATTCATCATGTTCAATCCAACACAAATAACTTCAAAGAGTGCCCCAAAGTTTCTACCGAAAAGTCAAGACAAAAACGTGTGTCAACCCCTATGCATAGATTCCCAAGGTCACGGAACCCGTAAGTTGATCACCAAAACATACATGAAGTGGATCAATAGAACATCCCATGGTCACCACGGATATCCCATTGCAAGACATACATCATGTGTTCTCAAATCCTTAAAGACTCAATCCCATAAGAAAACTTCAAAGGGAAAACTCAATTCATCACAACAAGATAGAGAGGGGAAAACTCCATATGATTCATCTATACCAATAAAGCTCGCGGTACATCAAGATCGTGCCATCTCAAGAATACGAGAGAGAGATATCAAACACATAGCTACTGGTACATACCCTCAGCCTCGGGGGTGAACTACTCGCTCCTCGTCATGGAGACTGTCGGGATGATGAAGATGGACTGCGGTGATGGTTTCCCCCTCCGATAGGGTGCCATAACGGGCTCCCGATTCGTTTTTCGTGGCTCTGGAGGCTTGTGGAGGCGAAACTCCCCATCTAGGTTTATTTTCAGAGGTTTCTGTATTTATAGGAATTTTTGGCGTCGATCTCACGTCAAGGGGAGCCAGGAGGCAGTGAGAAGCCTGCTAATCACGGCCAGGTGGGTGGTCGCGCCTGGCAGGCTTGTGACCTCCTCGTGGCTCTTCTAGCCCAACTCCAATGCTTCGGGGTCTCTTTTGGTCCAAAAAATCATACTAAATTTTCAGCCCATTCCGAGAACTTTTATTTCTGCACAAAAAAACGACACCATCGTAGTTTTGCTGAAAACAGCGTTAGTCCGGGTTAGTTCTAATAAAATCATACCAAAATCATATATAATTATTGTAAACATGGCATGAATACTTCATAAATTATAGATACGTCGGAGACGTATTAGTATTCCTTAGGATTGATATGTCTCCAAGATCAGTTAGAGCTTTCTCCCGTAGATATAAAATAGTGTGACATCCTATCCCCTTGAATATTAGTATGTAGATATTGGGATTGGATATGGTGAGAAAAATATAACATGAATAATCAAGTTTAATGAGGACATCCTTCTCCAAAACATATTTTTCTCCCCCTAGTTTGGTATTCTCCCCTTGTCTATAGAAGTGTAAACTTTGATATTCTCCTTCCCCTTTGCATAAGCATGTATCTCCCTCTTTAGCTTTGAAGCTTTGGTATTTCTCCCCCTTTTGCATTAATTTCCAAAAAGGTCCGATATACAGTCAGATACAAGGATCATTGATCAACAAGGGATCCTTGAGAACAAGGGCCATAGAATGTAGGACTCATAGAATTTGAAAAATCATTAGAAAAGTGAGGGAATCATTGAAAATAATTTCTCTACCTTTGGCTCTACCAAGAATTTGTAGAACTTCTCCCTCTTTGAGTTAGGGATCCTTGAATGTATTTTTTTAATGAAAGGGATCATCGAAGAATTGAAAATATCATATAAGGATTACAAAGATTTACATATACAAACACAGACTGAAACATTATATAAAGTTGGTGGCTCCGAGACAAATTTGTCGGTGGTAACAATATGATGTTATGCAGCTCATCTGCCGAATCGGTGTAACTCAGTCCTTTGTATCGCAGGCTCCGAGGCTAAAACAGAAACTTGGCAAAGTTTGAGAATCTTGCAAATTTGTTAAAATTTGTAACAAAGTGTCAAAAATGATTTGTAGGAGAAACAAAAATTTACAAAAGGATATCAGCTAGATAAGATTCGAATGGTCCCAAGAAATATTGTAGTATATAGAATGAACCAAACAAGATTTTTAACTAGATGGTGGGCGGTGACTAGGTCACCTATATTAGAGTATATTGACTTAGGAGCCAAGCAAGAATACTTGATAATAGGTCTTACTCATTGTTAAGCTCAAAATGGGGTTACCATTTTTCGATTAAGCATTTTAATGTCTTCATATCATTTGAGTTGCTTTATCTCATGACTTGGAGTAAAGCTATGTCAAGAATATGAGTACATACCTTTGAGTGATGTTGTTGACGTAGCTTGTAGGTGAACTTGATGAGGATACTCGAAGTTGATGAAGATCATCTTGAGTTGGGAGCAATCCTCGTTGTTTTCGTTCAATTTTCACATACATAGGTTAGTCACTCAAGGAAGAACATGATATGTTCAAATCACATGATACCAATTGAGGTTTAGCAATTGAGGGATATATCTCAAGGATATGTTTTGTTGTCTTCTTCCTTCCATCATCAAAGCGAGGTTGTGGATACTTGGTCATGACAAGATTGCTTAACATATGAGTTGTTGGCAATCTTGTGTAGTGTTGTTCTTCCAATTACCTACAAAAGGGTTAGATGCAAGACAAGGGAGCATTGAATTGCAATAATATGAATACATAACTTTGAGTGATGTTGTTGACGTAGCTTGTAGGTGAACTTGATGAGGATGCTCGAGGTTGATGAAGATCATCTTGAGTTGGTAGCAATCCTTGTTGTTTTCATTCACTTTTCACCTACATAGGTTAGTCACGCAAGGAAGAACATGATATATCCAAATGACTAGATATCAATTGTGTGTTAGCAATTGAGAAATGTATGTCAAGGATATGTTTTCTTGTCTTCTTCATTTCATCATCAAAGCGAGGTGTGGATACTTGGTCATGACAAGATTGCTTAAGATATGAGTTGTTGGCAATCTTCTAGAGTGTTATTCTTCCAAGTACCTACAAAAGTGTTGGATGCAAGACAAGGGAGCATATAATTCCAAGATATATCATATTCAAGATAATAGCATGGAATAGACAATGAAGCTCATCCCCTTGCATGCATGCGAGTGAGTTTAGCTCAAGTTTGAAGCATCAATGATGTTCAACTCACTCCTCAAGTGAGAAAAAACTTTTTCATCAAGTGGCTTAGTAAAGATATCGACCAATTGCTTGTTAGTACGAACATGCTTAAGATTAATATCTCCTTTGGCAACATGATCACGAATGAAATGATGTCAAACTTGAATATGCTTGGTTTGAGAATATTGCACAGGATTATGACCAATCTTAATAGCACTATCATTATCACATAGTAATGGCACATTTTTAACATAGATTCCATAATCTTTAAGCGATTGTGTCATCCATAATAATTGCGCACAACATGATCCAACAACAATATATTCAGCTTCGGCACTAGATAGAGATACCGATTTTTGTTTCTTGGAGGACCAAGAAACAAGAGATCTACCAAGAAATTGATAAGTACCAGAGGTGGATTTTCTATCAACCTTGTCTGGCATAGTCCAAGTCGGAGTAGCCAACAAGATTAAAAGAAGATCCCTTGGGATACCAAATGCCAAAGTTTGGTGTATGAATCAAGTATCTCACAATGCGTTTCACAGCCTTAAGATGACACTCTTTAGGTGAAGTTTGATATCGGGCACACATGCACACACTAAGAATAATATCGAGATGGGATGCACATAGATATAACAATGAACCAATCATTAACTGATAAACCTTTTGATCAACCGTTTCACCCTCCTTAGTGAGATCATTGTGTCCGCTAGTGGGCATGGGAGTTTTCATACCTTTGCACTCTTGCATGTTGAACTTCTTGATCAAGTCCTTGGTGTACTTTGTTTGAAATATGAAAGTACCTTCTCTTGTTTGCTTGATTTGTATACCAAGGAAGAATTTCGGCTCACACATCATAGACATATCATATTTCTCTGTCATCAACCTTCCAAATTTCTCACTAAATTATGTGTTAGTAGATCCAAAGATAATATCATCCAGATAAATTTGGCACACAAATAATTCACCATTAACTCTCTTTGTGAATAATGTTGCGTCAATTCTACCAATTTCAAATCCTATTTCAATGAGAAACTTCATTAGGCATTTATACCAACCGCGAGGACCTTGTTTAAGATCATATAAAGCTTTGCGAAGTTTGTAAACATGGTCAGGTTTGTTAGGATTTACAGAACCGGGTGGTTTCTTAACATAGACTTCTTCTTCAATCTCACCATTTAAGAATGCACTTTTAATGTCCATTTGGTAAAGCGTGATATCATGGTGATTAGCATAAGCAAGAAGAATTTGAATAGCTTCTAGTCTAGCAACGGGCGCGTAGGTCTCACCGTAGTCCATACCTTCAACTTGCGTATATCCTTGGGCTATGAGTCGAGCCTTGTTGCTAACGACTTGACCGTCTTCATCTGGCTTGTTCCTAAGTACCCATTTTGTGTCGATGATGTTTTGCTCATCCTTGGGCTTCTCCACGAGTGTCCACACTTTGTTCCTCTCAAAGTTGTGAAGCTCTTAATGCATAGTGTTCACCCAATCTGCATCCTCAAGAGCTTGTTCAACCTTCAAGGGTTCAATGCTAGACATGAAAGAATAATGCTCACAAAAGTTAGCAAGCGAGTTTCAGAGCGAGTGAGGTTCAATGCTAGAGATGAAAGAATAATGCTCACAAAAGTTAGCCAAGCGAGTTTTAGAGCGAGTGATCATCCCTGTTTGTATATCACCAAAGATTTGGTTTAGGGGATGGTTCTTGGTCACTTGTGCTTGAACTCGGGGTAGCTTTGGCTTGTTTGTTGGTGGAGCTTCTTCTTCTTCATCATCTTCGTTGTTGTTGAAGTGGTCATCTCATTGAGGTGGTGGTGAAGGAGGTTGTGGTGGATCATCATGATGTACTTCCTCCTCCTCTTCATCTTGTCGTGTACCACTTGTGGTTGCTTCCATGTCATTTTGTCGGTAGCCTTGATCTGAAGTAGGAGCTTCCACTTTGGTTAATGAAGTACTTTCCTTCACCTTCATGGGACAAATCTTGCCGATGGGAAAATCTTGGATATATTCCGAAGGATCTTTATTGCGTACATCATTTGCCAATTGTTTGACTTGCGAACCATTGGACTCATCAAACTTCACATCTACCGTCTCTTCAACTTTTTGAGTGAAGTTGTTGTAGACACGGTATGTGTGAGAGTTCGACCCATAGCCAAGTAGGAAAACTTCATGAGATTTGGGAGCAAATTTAGCACGACGATGCTTATCAAGAATGTAACACTTGGAGTCAAATACCCGAAAGTATCCAACTTGGGGTTTGTTACCGGTGAGAATCTCGTATGCCGTTTTACCGAGAAGCTTGTGCAAGTAGAGTCAGTTTGTGGCATGACATGTTGTTTCCACGGCTTCTGTCCAAAAGTGTCTTGGCAACTTGTATTCGTCAAGCATGGTTTTTTCCATCTCAATGAGGGTTCGATTCTTTCTCTCAACAACTCCATTTTGTTGAGGTGTCGATGAAGCCGAGAACTCATGTGAAATACCCTCTTCGTCAAGAAAGGTATCCACATGGGTGTTCTTGAAATCCGATCTGTTATCACTTTGAACCTTCTTGATCTTCACTTCGAATTGATTTTGCGCTTTGCATGCAAAGTTCTTGAAGATCTTTTGTACCTGCGACTTATCATCAAGAAAGAATACCCACATAAATTTGAAAAAATCATCATCTATAACTAGACCATAAGAGTTTCCACCTAGACTCTTGTAAGCATTGGGACCAAAAAGATTCACATGAAGTAACTCAAGTGGTCTCCTAGTGGTCATGATGTTCTTGACCAGATGAATTCCACCTACTTGCTTTGCTGCTTGACAAGTGCTACAAAGCCTATCTTTGTCAAAGATAACATCTTTAAGACCAAAAATGTGATCTCCCTTGATAAGATTATCTAGATTGTGCATGCCTACATGTCCTAGCCTTCTATGCCATAGCCAACCTTTAGATGATTTTGCAATGAGACAAGTACGAGGTTGGGCCTTTTTAGTGAAATCGACAATGTATAGATCACGTCTACGAATACCGGTGAAGAAAATTTTATGATTATCAAATCGAAACACTTGGCAATCTACTTTTGTAAATAGCACATTGAAACCGAAGTCTATTAGTCTAGATACGGAAAGAAGGTTGTAGCCAAGGGATTCAACAAGCATCACATTTTGAATGGAGCTATCATGATATATGGCCACCTTACCAAGGCCAAGTACCTTACCCTTAGAGTTGTCTCCAAAGGTCACGTACCTCCTAGGATCTTGATTAGGCGTGATCTCTTGGAACATGTCTTTATCACTAGTCATATGATCCGTGCATCCGCTATCGAGAATCCAGTCTTTTCCACTGGACATGTAATCCTTGAAGTTTGCCATTAGACTTAGATTCTTCATGATCTTTTCATGCTCGATGCCGAAAAAATTGTCTTCATCATAGTAGCCACGTTCTTTATTGTCATCATTTTGTGGAATATCCTCATCATACAAACCAAGAGACTCATTAGAATTGTAACCATGACAATGTTCAAGTTTATGAATGTGAACGGCTTCAATAATAATGTTGTTGATAGTAGTGACATATCCTTTAGCACGCATGAGATCACACAGCTCAAATATGCATTTATCAAAGTTTGGACCACTAGGCTACATTTTGTGAAAAGCAACAATTTTATGAAGAATCTCATCAAGATTACTTAATGTAAGATTTGGATATCGTTTCTCCAAATCTATCCACAAAGTATAAGAACATGCAAAGTTCTTCAATTGAGAAAGCACAAATCTTTGTAAACCTCTAACAATAAGATTGATAGTTCTTAGGTTACCAAGCATGTTAATTTCCTCTTCGTGTGTGGGATGCAATTCATTGATGGGGAGCACATAGGGATTTTCAATATGTTTTCTCAAATGGTATTTGTCAAATAGATCAATCATGGCATTCTTCCATGGACTATAGTACTCTCCATCAAGAATGGGAACTCTACAATACAAATTCTCCACACTACACACATCCATGTTTCTCCACGGTGATGAAACCGAAGCAGTGGAGACCAAAGCTCTGATACGAATTGTGGGACCACTAGAAGAGTATGTCTAGAGGGGGTGAATAGACTACTAGCAGGAATTTAAAATCTACACAAGGTGCAAAGTTAAGTGTTGGCAGATATTAGCATATATAGCAAGTCTAGCACGCCCTACACATGCAAGTCATCAAGTATAGCAGCATAATGTAAAGACTTTGCACATGAAAGTAAGGAGTAGAGATAGGAAGATCAAACGCATGAAGGACACAAAGAGTTTTCCCGTCGTTCCGATAGGTGGTGCTATCGTACGTCCACGTTTATGGAGTCTTCAACCCATGGAGGGTAACAGTCGCGAGAGTCCATGGAGGGCTCCACCCATAAGGGTCCACAAAGAAGCAACCTTGACTATTCCATAACGGCTTCCGTCCACGAAGGACTAGCCTCACTCGGGGTAGATCTTCACGAAGTAGGCGATCTCCTTGACCTTACAAACTTCTTGGTTCACTCCACAACACGAAGTAGGATGCTCCCAAGCAACACCAAACCAATCTAGGAGGCACCACCCTCCAAAAGGTAATATGCTCGATAATGCCGATGGACTCCCTGCTCTTGTGCTTCAAGATGATAGACTCCTCAACACACAATTACTCTCTCATAGATTTGGCTTTTGTGGAAGAGATTTATTGGGTGGAAAGCAACTTGGGGAGGCTAGAGATCAAGATTCATATGGTTGGAATGGAATGACATGATCTCAGCACATGAGTAGGTGTCTCTCTCTCAGAAAATCAGTTGGTATGAGTGGGGGTCTGTTCTGAGTCCTTCTCTTGCGAGTGAGTGGTGGTGGAGGGGTATATATAGGAATCTCCAAAAATCCAACCATTACACCTAATAAGTCCAACTCGATGACACCGATGTGTTAATCTCGGTGGTACCAAGTTGCCGAAAAGGTAGCAATTTTTGAATCTCGGTGAGACCAATACATAAAACTCGGTTGCACTGATAAGGTGACCAACGGTCAGATTGCCAGACTCGATGACGCCGATTCAACAAACTCGGTCGGACCAATTTTGTGAATTTCCGTAACAGAATGTTGGCAACCCAAACTCGGTGGCACCGAATCAGAATCGGTTGCATCGATGGGCTAGGGTTTGGCTTGAGTCTATGTGAGGCTGAGAATCGTGGCACCGAGTGGGAAGTGTTGGTTGCACTAATTTTGAGTACTTTGCTTTGGACAGACTTTTGTGCAAGAGCTTGTGGATGTTTTTGGTGACTATCACTTGTGCACGTATGAGCATTTTGTTCACCAACAGTACCTTACCCCTTTTTAATAGTATTGGCTTTCATATGGACTCAAAGTGATTTCCCACAAAGTAAAATGTATAGTCCTCTTGCTTGGAGCTTTGACAATCTATTTCCTTGCATCCTGGGGTATTCAACAATCCTTTTGCCAACCCATCACTATCTACGGACTTTATCTGAGACACACTAGATGAAAGTATTAGTCCAAGAGACAATATATGTTGTCACGAATTATCAAAACCACCAAGGGAGCACATTGTGCTTTCAAAAATAGGTGTTGCCATAGCTGTCCATAGGGGTAAATGGGGTTTCACCCCCTCCAATGATTGAGCCTAGGCGAGGGAAACTTACTAGAGTTGCAAGGTAACATTAGTAAGTTGTGGTAAATGTTGGTGATGAAGGAGAATAGTAATAGAGGTGAAATAAGGGGTTTAAGATTTTACCAGAAGGTGTTTGATGTAGGTTTGATCTAGCTAAAGGTTTATCATTGCTATTATACTTAACAAGAGTTAATTATAGGTATAAATGAGGTTGATCGCCAAGTTTGGGGTTATAAAATGAAAGTTGCCAATGCAAACTTTTTAAACCCTAGAAATAAACAGAAACTGATTTCTATAGATGTATCCATGCAATTCCATTATCCTCAATGCACCACTTTGTATGGTGGTATTATTTGGGAATTAGAGCATGCCCAAAAAGTTTGGGATCAAATAGATAAACTTGACAATACAAAAATCCCCAACTCTAGAAATCAGCAAAGATGGGTTTGGAGGGATTTTGGCGAGTGGATCTATTCTCCTTGATGCACCACTTGGTGTGGATGCATTATTAGAGGGTTAGAACATTTCCACAAAGTTTGTGCACAATTGGAGATACTTAACAATGTAAAGTTGCTCAAATTTGGATCTGGAAAGAGAGGGGTTTGGGGCATTTTGGTGAACCAAAATTATTGGGATTGAGATGAAACTTGTCAAGATGACCACATATGTCATATGTGACATGCTAGAATTTTCTTGGATTTATTGGAGAATATTTCTTATAGAAATATTTCAAATGCTTGAAATAGGCAGAAAGGGTTTTGGAGGATTTTGTCCAATATCTTGAACATGACCATGTGTTGAAACTATTATATATGGACAATATATGTGCACTGAGTTTCCCTAAATTTTATCAAATATTTTGAAGCATAAAAATAGTGTTCCCTATCAAACACCATTTATGGCCTTAAGGAAAAGCCTTTAAATAAAATAGGTAAATAATCTTTAAAAAATAATATTGAGTATTTTCGGGAAGTCTTATATGTAATAGGTTTCAAATATAGTTTTTGAAAGAATTTAAATACCCTATAAGGACTTGTAGTTCAAGCCTCAGTTCAGGGGTTTAGGAAACCTAATTCGGATGAATGAATTTCGCAAAAAGGATATTCTATAAAAATAGTTTTTTGTCCTATACACATGGTGTCGGCGTCAAAGCCAACAGATCTCGGGTAGGGGGTCCCGAGCTCTGAGTCTAGGATAGATGGTAACAGGGGACGAAGGAGGCCCTCCTATGGATGTAAAACCCTACGTCCTGCTCGATTATATTGATTTGTATGAAGGTTACAGAGTTGATCTACCTCGAGATCGACTAGCTAAAACCCTAGATGAGTTTCTCTGCCTTACAATCTATTATCCTCTGGCTTATATAGACGCCAGGGGTCCCTAGGGTTACACATTGTCAGTTGCCCACCGGAGGGAAAAACACGCCTATTCTACTATCTTAAACTTGAAAGACACGCACGGCACCTGAGGTCTCCTCCCTAGCGACGGGGCCTTCAATCAGTCTGACCCTCAGCGAGTGGCCCATGAGTCCAGCCCATAAGAAGTAGGCCGACAGTATGAGGACCCCTTAATCCCAGACTCCCTCAGTAGCCCGGACTAGCCTCCAATGCCGAGGTATATTACCCAGACAGTCTTGCGCGTCAAAGTCTTCGACTTGCGAGGCGAGTACCTCTACCCCTTCTTGTTCGGCAACAATCCTGTCATCGGTGAACTCTCAATCATTGAGAACTTGTGGGCCCCATTGTAGTAACTTTGACGCTCCTTGATCCTTGTGCGTCAAGGGGAGACGGGCGGCCGAGGAGCTTTTTACAAGACTACCCTTCCCATAAGGAAGGCTCTACCCATTTAAACAGGTTGAATCATGGTCTGGGCCACCCCTTCCTCATCTTCCCCATCAGGAAAAGCTTAAAACAAGAGACCACCAAAAAACATGGCAAGCGTCCCAGGCTCTTCCTTGTGTCCTTACGACACCCTTCCTGGGGATTAGGCAAGTTGCTCTGTATCCCTCCTTCGTCTGCACGACCTCGAGACCCAAGGTTATCTTCCCTCCTTGGATCTGGCGGCTGCCCACGCCGGATTAACCTCTTTTGGCAACGAGGCCTTTGTAGAGAACTTCGTTGCTCCACACAAAGGAGAGTGGGTATGCTTCGTGCCTTTGCTCTTGCGGGGCCTAGGGTTCCCCATTCATCCCTACTTGAGGGGACTATTGGAATTCTATGGGATCTAGCTCCATGATCTTACCGCTGGATCTATTCTGCACATCTCGGGCTTTGTTGCTCTTTACGAGATGTTTCTGGGCTACAAGGCCCACTTTGGATTATGGCTGGAGTACTTTTGCCTCGTCCCCCGCACTTGGGGTGAGACAATTCGGGAAGTCGGAGGAGCTGAAGTATGGCGTATAGCCGGGACGGGGTATCCAGTGGGGACTCCGAAGAAGGGGTCCAAAGAATGGTCCTCGGAGTGGTTCTATATTGAGGACATTCCCCTGTTTGATCCAGCTCGGAAGGGTTTGCCCGAATACTCTGATGCCCCTTTGAAGAAAAGGTATAACTAGCGACCGAAGAGTTCATCCCAAGAGGAAAGTGCCAAAGTGCAACGCCTGGCTGACCAAGTAAGGCTGCTAGCTCATCACAAGCTGACCATTATTGATGTGATGGCTGCCGCCATCGCTCGATGCATTCAACCCCTTCAGCAAAGGATACACCCTTTGTGGCATTACAACGGAACAGGCGACACCAGTCGTTCTCGTCGGGTGGGCCCTGCCAATCAAGCGGCAATGGCGGCAGGACTTGCCGACCTATTCAAAGGGGAAGAGGAAGACTTTGTTCGGCTACCGATTGAGGAGGGCTACTAGGGTTATAACCCCATCGAATGGGTAAGCCTTTGACTTCGTGACCTGAGTACGGGTTTTTTACTTTCCCCTTCTGACCGAAGCTTTCAATTTGTACAACCAAAGCTGGAGGTGCTTTGTCGAGACAATGAACTGTCCGGCGGCTCAACCAGAGAACTACTCACATGATGATGATCCAGGATTCCACGACAATCCGGAGCTGTCAATTGAGTATGAAGACGAGGTATTTTACCAAGAGAGCCTTGACGGTACCAAGGTGGCGATCCTAGCTGATCAGCCCAGATCACTCCCTTCCCCTACTATAGGCAAAAAGAAAAATTCTTTGCGTAAAAGGAATGCGACCTCCGCCGACTCGAATGTGTTGGTTTCTACTCCCAAGGGTCGTCGGTCCACGCGACGAACACTGACTACGGCAACAATGCTCGGACCGAAAAGCAACAGGAATCCTTCATGTGAGCCAACCATGGGGACGCCCCCGACCACTCGTTCGACCAAAAGGTACTTCGTTTGGTCGCTTAATCTATTGTTACCATGATCGATAGGTATTCATAGAAGATCTCATGTCGAAATACTCAGGAAACGAGTACAACCATCTTCTGTCGGGAATGTTGCTGGGGTGGCCGGCAACACTCATGAATCAAGGTCTTCTCCTCATGCTAAACTTGTTGTGGAGCCCCCTGTGGCCATTCAGGCCCTTGAAAATTCTTGGGGCGGATCAGTCACTAACTCCGAGGTAGAGAGTGTGATGAACCACTGGCAGCGACAAGAAGCCCTGCGCCACGAGGCGTTTTCCGCACAAGAGTTTAATGCTCTATGTTCAGTAGACACGTACATCGGAGCTGCCCGAGCTGGGCTTGGGGAAGCCGTGAAACTGATATCGTCCATCCTAGAGGTGAGTGATCGGTTTTAATAGTCCGGGCACACATATTAAACTAGTATCCCCCGAGCCTTGAATTTGTCAGGACGGTCGAGTTAAGGATCCACATAATGTTTTATTGATGATGTAGGCTTGAAGGTAGCAGAATGAGCAATTGGGCAATGACCTGGAAGTGAGCCGAACGTAGGTGCAAGCCGTGAAGGCCGAACTTGAACAAGTGAAGAATTTTACCCGGGAGGCACATGGTGAGTATGTCCATTTTGCCGATCTTAGTATATAGCCCCGTGCTAATGTGAGGGTACTTTCTTGCAGCTGAGTTTATAGGGAAGTTGCAAAAAGATTTAGATTCAGCCCGAGAATCCCAGAGGTATGCCGAGCCCTAGTATGAGGCCGACTGCCTTTCGTCGCAACAAAATCTGGAGGAGAAGAAATGTCTCCAGGCAGAAAACTGGCAGCATGCTAAAGAAATTGAGAGTTTAAAAACTCAATTCGCTCAAACCCAAGAAGAGAACCAGAAATTATAGAGGGGCATGTTTGGTAAGTGCGATTATAACGCCGAAGGGTACCTCTAATACATGAAGTGTAATGGACATGCTTCGTCTCGTGTATAGGTCCCCTGACCGGGCGGCCTGAAGAAGAGCTCGGATCCTACCGAGGGAACCTTCTAAAGGAACTGTCCGCCGTACATGAGCAGGCTCAGAAGGCTATGAGGAGCATGATGAAAGCGCTATGGCCTGCTGAGAAGCCTCCGGAGGGGATGGCTGAACTGGCTGGTCGGTTTAAGGGAGCCTGGCGTCGTTTCGAGTTATGGAAGACATCGGCCTGCCGGGAGGGAGCACGAGAGGCATGGGCGATGATGATGACCCATTATACCGGTCTTAACCCCGAGCATATGGCTCAGCTTAGGCCGGTTGGGCCGGATGGGCAAGAAGTGCTGCTTCATTTGGTGTAAGACCAAGTGATGCCCGCTGCTCGTCTCTCGCAACAACATTGCACCCTAGATGCCTTAATAGACAATCTTGACCAACAACCAGATGTGTGATTTTTTGTAACTATTTACTTTAAATCAAAAATTGCTCCGTCTGTGCTATAAACTTTGTCATAATCGTCCATCGGCTTCGACCGCCCATGCTAAGAGCTTGGGAGTGTTGCTTATCAAATATCCTTTGATAAGAGGGAATTATTTAATGGAACCAGGCAATCTGGCCATTTGGTGGGAACAAACAGAAAATGCACACGGAGATATGTTATATTACTGCTTAGCGTAAGAAACATCTTCCAAAGAAAATAGTACCTCTATCGGTACCTTCCTTTAGGCTGCTACGTAAATCAGAGATAGTAAGGTCATATACTATAGTATGCGACTAATGGCTTTTTTGAGAAAATAAGCCCTAGTAATGGTGATAACAACCATAATTTTTATTTGTTACTTCGGTCGTAGCCGACCAATTGTCTGCTAAAGATAGCTAGCTTTTGGCTTCACCCGTCTGAGGTACGTATCCGGGTGATCCGATCGTAACAATCGTAGAGGTGCTTCCTTTACCCTCTAGCCGAACAATCAGAAACATAGAGGGTAAACACAGGAGCAAGGCTACCTATTTTGGCAAAAATCTTAGTTCTAATTGATGCATATAATGGCTTGAAAATCGAGAAGGTAAACATGCATACACAATAAATGTGAATAGATGCTTAAAATATATAATATCATTGGCTTTAGAAAGAACCCTCCATGTGTTTTGTTCGGTTTTAACATTTGAGGATGTATGCCTAAAACTTAACACGAGCTCGGTTTAGCCAAACATAGACTTGGGAAAAGAAATCCGAACCTGCATAATCAAGGTGGAAGGGAAAGAAATATGAAAGGAAAGAAATAAAAGCAAAAAGAAGGTAACAAATATGACGACACCGATCTAGCCGTAAAAGCGCTGAAGACGAGCTACGTTCCATTGGTTTGGTTCGAGGCGGTTATCCGGTAGGTTGCGAAGGCGATAAGCCCCTCCTATGAGTACTTCATCAATTATGAAGGGGCCCTCCCACTTTTGATTGAGTTTATGCTTCTGCTTCTTCGGGAGTCGTAAGACGAGTTCACCCATATTATACGCCTTGCCCTGACCTCCCTACTCTGGTAACGTCGGGCCTGCTATTGATAAAAAGTAGAGTGAGCCCAAGCTATGTCACGCTCTCCTTCTAAGGCGTCCAAGTTGTACTTCCAATCTAACTCGACCTCCTTTTCTTCATACGTGCGCACCCTTGGTGAGTCATGAATAATATCACAGGGAAGGACTTCTTCCGCCCCGTGGACCATAAAGAACGGTGTGTATCCCGTTGATCGATTTGGGGTGGTACGCAGACCCCAGAGAACAGAGTCAAGTTCCTCTGCCCAATTGAAGTCGGATTCATGAAGAGACCAAACCCGACATGGTTTAATACCACTCATGATGAGGCCGTTGGCCCATTCGACTTGTCAATTTGTCTACGGGTGATACACCGATGTGTAATCGAGCTTGATGCCCATGTTTGTGCACCAGTATTTTACCTCTTGGGCGCTAAAGTTGGATTCATTGTCCGTTATTATACTATGCGGGACACCGCAACGGTGTACCATGCCGGATATAAAGTCGACTACTGGACCGGACTTGGCTCATTTGACAGGTTTTGCTTCCATCCATTTGGTGAACTTGTCAACCATGACCAGTATGTATTTATTCTTCTTGCCCCCCCTTTAAGTGGTCCGACCATATTTAGCCCCCAGACTACAAACTGCTAGGTAAAGGGAATAGTCCAAAGAGCTGTTGGGGGATGTGACGTTGATTCGCAAATAGTTGACATGCCACGCAATGCTGGACAAGTGTCTGGGCGTCCACTCGAGCGGCGGGCCAGAAGAAACCGGCTCAAAAGGCTTTGTTTACTAAGGCCCTTGCTGCGGCGTGGTGGCCGCCCATTCCTGCATGGACTTTGGCCAAGAGCTACCTTCCTTCTTCCTCAGATATGCACCACTAGAGTATTCTAATGGTGCTTTTCTTATATAACTCACCCTCGTGGACTTTATAAGCCTTGGATCGCCGAATTATGCGTCTCACCTCTGTTTGATTGTTGGGGAGTTCTTGGCGAAGAAGGTAAGCGAGGAGGGGCTCGGTCCATCGTGTGATTACTGCCATGACCTCATGAGCCAAAGGCGTTTCGTCCATTACGGAGCCACCGATGATTTGGTTGTATCGTTCATTTATAGGGGGAACAACCTCTTCTGTATTGATGGATCCGGTGCCCTTATTGTTGTCTTGCCAAACCACCGATGGCTTGAAGAGCCGTTCGAGGAAGGTGTTTTCCGGGACAAGGTCACGTTTGTCCCCCATGCGGGCCAGTATGTCAGCGACTTGATTGTTGTCTCTAGCGACATGGTGGAATTCGAGCCCCTCGAACCGTGCGAATATTTTATGGACGGTGTTTCTATATGCTGCCATCTTCGGGTTTTTGGCATCGAATACGTCGTTGATTTGCGAGATGGCCAGGATGGAATCTCCCTATACCTCCAGCCGTTGTATGCCCATTGATGCTGCCATCCGAAGACCATGTAAAAGTGCTTAGTATTCGGCTGTGTTGTTGAAACCGGCATACATGATTTGCAACACGTATCAGACGTTGTCACCTATGGGAGATGTGAGAATAACTGCAACCCCTAGTCCAGCCAATGTTTTGGATCCGTCTAAATACATCGTCCAATGGGAGTATGTACTATATTCCCTGGGGAGCTCGACCTCTGTCCATTCGGCAAGGAAAACTACCAGCACCTGAGATTTAGTAGCTCGTCGTGGCCTATAGGCGATTTCGAAAGGAAGGAGTTCAATGGCCCATTTGTCTATGCGGCCGGTGGCATCCCTGTTATTGATTATATCATTTAGGGGTACTTCTGATGCCACCGTGACCGACCACTCTTGAAAGTAGTGTTTGAACTTCCGTGATGCCATAAACATTGTATAGGCTATCTTCTGGTAATGCAGGTATCTGGAATTGCATTGCGTTAGAACTTCTGACACATAGTAGACCGACTTCTATATCCGCAATTTTTGACCCTCCTCCTCTCGTTCGATGACAAGCACTGTGCTAACCACTTGATTCACCGGCGCTTGGTTCACCGGCGCTTGGTGCTGTGAGTATGGGGTTGCTTGCTAGTAGTGTTTTGATTTCCTCTAACGCAGCCGCTGCTTCATCAGTCCACTCAGAATTGTTGGTCCGTTTTAGCAACCTATAGAGTGGTAAAGCCTTTTCATCGAGGTAGGAAAGAAAGTGACTTAATGCCGCCACGCAACCCGCCATCTTTTGGACATGCTTTAGCTCTATAGGAATCGCAAGTTCCGATAGGGCGCGGATCTTAGCCGGATTGGCTTGTATTCCTCTATGGGAAACAATGAATCCAAGTAGTTTACCAGCAGGAACTCCGAAGACACATTTCTCCGGATTGAGTCATATATCATACTCACGTAGGCTAGCAAAGGTTTGCCTTAGGTCTTCAATCAACTGGATGATGTGTTTGTTTTTGATGATCACGTCGTCCACGTATGCTTTGACTGTTTTACCGACCTATTTCTCAAGACATGTCTGAATCATGCGCTGGTATGTGGGCCCTGTGTTTTTAGCCCGAAAGGCATTGTGTTGAAGCAGAATGGCCCGTAGGGGGTGATGAATGCGGTTGCAGCCTGATTAGATTCCTTCATTTTGATTTGATGGTATCCGGAATAAGTGTCGAAGAAGCACATCAAGTCGTGTCCAACTATGGTGTCAATAATCTGTTCTATTAGTGGTAAGTGGAAGGGGTCCTAGGGGTAGGCCTTATAGGTCTTTAAAGTCGACGCACAACCGCCAGGATTTATCTTTCTTCGGTACCATCACAAGGTTTGCCAACCATTCGAGGTGCTTGATTTCCTGTATGAATCTGGCCTCTAGCAATTTGGTTAGTTCTTCGCCCATAGCTTGTCGTTTGGGCTCGGAAAAGCTGCGTAGAGTATGTTTCATGGGCTTGAAGCCTGCGATTATGTTTAGACTGTGTTCTGCTAGCTGATGTCAACTACAGAACCTTCTTCTTCTAGACTCGTGTTGGGCCTCCAAGCGCAAAGTTTTGTAGGATAGCGACAATTTTCCCTCTAGTGGATGACCTAAGGTTTATCAATCCGTGGGAGGTGTAGGATGAGGATGGTCTCTCTCAAACAACCCTGCAACCAAATAACAAAGAGTCTCTTGTGTCCCCAACACACCCAATACAATGGTAAATTGTATAAGTGCACTAGTTCGGCGAAGAGATGGTGATACAAGTGCAATATGAATGGTAGATATAGGTTTTTGTAATCTTAAAATATAAAACAGCAAGGTAACAAATAGTAAACAATGACCAAAATGTTGTATAAGTGCTTGGAAACAAGGCCTAGTCTCAACAATATAGGCATAGTTGAATCATATGTAAGTACCTCTCGTGCGACAAAGAGTTCACTCCAAAGTCACAAATAGCGGAGAAATAACGAAGAACTTACTATAGGGTACGAAACCACCTGAAAGTTAGCTTTTCCGATCAATCTTATGAGCTATCCCTATAAGTGTCACAAACAACCCTAGAGTTCGTACTAAAATAACACCTTCAGATACACATCAACCAAAACCCTAATGTCACCTAGATACTCCAATGTCACCACAAGTACCCATGGGCTTGATTATACGATATGCATCACATAATTTCAGATTCATCATGTTCAATCCAACACAAAGAACTTCAAAGAGTACCCCAAAGTTTCTACCGGAAAGTCAAGACAAAAACGTGTGCCAACCCGTATGCATATATTCCCAAGGTCACGGAACCCGCAAGTTGATCACCAAAACATACATCAAGTGGATCAATAGAACATCCCATTGTCACCACGGATATCCCATCGCAAGACATACATCAAGTGCTCTCAAATCCCATTGTCATGGAGAGCATCGGGATGATGAAGATGGCCTCCGATGAGTGTTTCCCCCTCCGATAGGGTGCCAGAACGGGCTCCCGATTGGTTTTTCGTGGCTCTGGAGGCTTGTGGCGGCGGAACTCCCGATCTAGGTTTCTTTCTAGGGGTTTTAGTATTTATAGGAAATTTTGGCATCGGTCCCACGTCTAGAAGGTTCTCGAGGAAAGTCACAAGCCAAGGCGACGCGCCCTAGGGGGCGCCCCTGTGGCTTGTGGCTTCCTCAGCCTTCCTCTCCGGTGACTCTTCGCTGCAGTATTTTTTATATTTTCCAAAAATATTCTCCGTCAATTTTCAGCTCATTCCGAGAACTTTTATTTCTGCACAAAAACAACACCACAATAGTTGTGCTGAAAACAACGTCAGTCCAGGTTAGTTCTAATAAAATCATACCAAAATCATATAGAATTGTTGTAATCATGGCATGAATACTCCATAAATTATAGATATGTTGGAGACGTCTCAACATCCCCAAGCTTAATTCCTGCTCGTCCTCGAGTAGGTAAATGATAAAAGAAATAATTTATGAAGTGTGAATGCTGGCTAACATATTTATCAATGCAATCTTCTTATCGTGGCAAGAATTTTTAGATCCATAAGACTCAAAACAAAAGCTTAATGTTGACATAAAAACAGTAATATTTCAAGCATTCTAACAAAGCAATTGTGTCTCTTCAAAATAACATGGCAATAGAAAGTTATCCTTACAAAATCATATGGTCTGGCTATGCTCCATCTTCCCCACAAAAAGTATTTATATCATGCACAACCCCGATGACAAGTCAAGCAATTGTTTCTCACCTTTTATGTTCTCAAACCTTTTCAACTCTTACGCAATACATGAGCGTGAGCCATGGATATTGCACTATAGGTGGAATGGAATATGGTGGAGGTTGTGAAGAAAAGGAGAAGATAGTCTCACATCAATTAGGCATATCAACGGGCTATGGAGATGACCATTAATAGATATAAATGTGAGTGAGTAGGGATTGCCATGCAACGGATGCACTAGAGCTAGATGTGTATGAAAGCTCAAAAATGAACTAAGTGGGTGTGCATCCAACTCGCTTGCTCACGAAGACCTAGGGAAATTTGAGGAAGCCCATGATTGGAATATACAATCCAAGTTCTATAATGAAAAATTCCCACTAGTATATGAAAGTGACAATATAGGAGACTCTCAATATGGAAAACATGGTGCTACTCTGAAGCACACGTGTGGTAAAGGATAGTAGCATTGCCCCTTCTCTCTTTTCTCTCATCCTTTTTTTATTTCCCCCTTTTTCATTTTTTTGGTGGGCATCTTTGGCCTCTTTAATTTTTTTGTAATGTTCGGAGACTCATCCCAACTTGTGAGGGAATCCTAGCTTCCATCATCCTTTCCTCACATGGGACAATTCTCTAATAATGATGATCATCACACTTTTATTTACTTACAACTCAATACTCAAAATATGACTCTATATGAATGCCTCCGGTGGTGTACCAGGATGTGCAATGATCTATCATAGCAAATGACGTCAAAAAACGGACAAGCCATGAAAACATCATGCTAGCTATCTTGTGATCATGCAAAGCAATATGACGATGATGATGCGTGTCATAAACGGAACGGTGGAAGTTGCTTGGCAATATATCTCGGAATGGTTATGGAAATGCCATAATAGGTAGGTATGGTGGCTGTTTTGAGTAAGAATATATGGTGGGTTTATCGCACCGGCAAAGGTACTGGAGAGGCCAGCAAAGGTGAAGGGTGAGAGTGCGTATAATCCATGGTCTCACATTAATCATAAAGAACTCACATACTTATTGCAAAAGTCTATTAGTTATCGAAGAAAAGTATTAGACGCATGCTCCTAGGGGAGAGGTTGGTAGGAGTTAACCATCGCGTGCTCCCAACCCTCACACAAAGGATGACAATCGTTAAACAAATCATGCTCTGACTTCATTATATAACGGTTCACAGGTACGTGCATGCTACGGGAATCACAAACTTCAACAAAAGTATCTCTTCCAATTCACAACTACTCACTAGCATTACTTTAATATCATCATCTTTATATCTCAAAACTATATGCAAGGGATCAAATTTATCATAGTATTCAATGCACTTCATACAAAAGTTTTTGTTATATGCCTCTAGGATGCCCATTATATTAGGACTATTCATAACCTAAGAAAATTGCCATGTTGTATTAGAGACTCTCAAAATAATATAAGTGAAGCATGAGAGTTCAAAAATTTCTATAAAATGAAACCACCGCCGTGCACTACAAAGATATAAGTGAAGCACTAGAGCAAAAGACAAAACTACTCCAAAACAATAAGTGGAGATCAATGAGTAGTCAAACAATTAAGTTGCTATGTGAGGACTTTCTCTCTATATCTCAATAAAGATTTTAAGATCTGAGTGTTTTATTTAAACATCAAGCAAAACAAAAATAGCACTCCAAGAATAGCACATATCATGTGAACGAATAAAAATTTAGGCTCAACATAGGCTAACCAAAAATTGTTGATGAAGAGATGTGTGATGCGTAGCATCCCCAAGCTTAGATGCTTGAGAGTTCTTGAAATATTTACTTGTGGTGACTTGGGAATCCCCAAGCTTGAGCTTTTGTATCTCGTTCAATCCTCTCATATCCCAGTTTCACCTATTCTCAAAAACATCTTCCACACAAAACTTGAAAAGAACTCGTGAGATAGGTTAGTACACATAAGAATAAATCAACACTTCATGTACTTCCAACACAAGTTTCATAATAATTGTAAAACATTAGTTACTGTATACTATCGTTTCCACAATTTATATCTACCAATATAGGCTATATGGAAACTATAGGATAAGTAGATAACAAAACTATGACAACAATCTACCCAAACAGAACAGTCTGTAGAAATTTATGCAAACAGTGTACTTCTATAACTCCAAAAATTATATAAATTTAGTAAATTCTATAAAATTCATATTAAAACATTTTGTAATTTTTTTAATAACTTTTCACGTTTGAGTAAAATATGAAAATTCAAACAGTACAGCCAAAGTTTCTGTTTTTACACAGCGCTCATCAAAACTTGCAATGTGAGCATCCTAAGGAAATTCTTGGAACTTTTTACTGAAAAACAATATTATAAATAACACCTAAAATATAATAACAAAATACAATTATGCTTCAAGCAAAACTCATATTATGTGACGAATAAAAATATAGTTCCAAGTGAGATATACCGATAGTGTTGAAGACGAAAGAGGGGATGCCTTCCGGGGCATCCCCAAGCTTAGACGCTTGAGTCTTCGTTGAATATTACCTTGGGGGTCACTTGGGAATACCCAATCTTAGGTTCTTGTCAATTCTTATTCTTCTCATATCGGTGTCTCACCCAAAACTTGAAAACTTCAATCACACAAAACTTCACTGAACTTTGTGAGAAGGGTTAGTGTAATAGATAAAGATCATTCACTTAGGTACTGTGAAGAAAAGATTCGTAAATGTTCCCACATGATACCTACTGTATTATATAATTCCCACAATTTAAATTACTCAATAAGAGCTATAGAAACACTTGAAACAAGCAAACTATGCACGCAAAACAGAATCTGTCAAAAACAGAACAGTCTGTAAAGATCTGAACGATCAACATACTTCCCTGACTCTAAATATTATCAAAAAGTATAAAAACTAAATGAATTTTCATATAAATCTTGTGTAAAAAAATCAGAGTTTTTTAACGCTCTAGTAAAATCACATATACTGGACGCAAAACTTTTTATTTTTGCACACAATCAAACAAGCAAGTATCCACTCTATCCCAAAGGCTTTACTTGGCACTTTATTGAAATAAAAGAGAGAAAACATGATTAATACAATAGATTAATAATTTGAACACACAAAAACATAAAGTAAAAGTGTTGGGTTGTCTGGCACAAGCGCTTTTCTTTAATGCCTTTCAGCTAGGCATGATGATTTCAATGGTGCTCACATAGGAATAGTAATTGAAACATGCAAAAGAGCATCATCAATCTCGTGAAAAGCACATTTAAGTCTAACCCACTTCCTATGCATAGGTATTTTGTGTGCAAACAATTTATGGTAACAAGAATCATCTAGCATACGAAGGCAAAACAAGCATAACTTCAAACCTTTGAACACATAGAGAGGAAACTTGATATTATTGCAATTCCTACAAGCATATGTTCCTCCCTCATATTAATTTTCAGTAGCATCATGAATAAATTCCACAATATAACCAGCACATAAATCATTATTTTTATGATGCACAAGCATAAAAACTTTGTCACTCTCCACATAAGCAATTTTCTTCTCATTCAAAATAATGGGAGCAAACTCAACAAAATAACTATCATGAGATACTTGATTGACATAACCACATTCAATATTAAAATCATGATGACAAGTTTCATGGTTACTATCACTCTTTATTGCATACGCGTCATCACAATAATTGTCATATATAGGAGTCATGCTATCATCATAATTGTTTTGCTCATCAAAACTTGGGGGACAAAAAATATCATCTTCATCAAACATAGCATCCCCAAGCTTGTGGCTTTGCATATCATTAGCATTAGGAATATTCAGAAAATTCATACTAACAATATTGAAATCATGCTCATCATTCAAGGATTTAGTGCCAAACATTTTAATAACTTCTTCTTATAACACTTGAGCAAAATTATCCTTTCCATCATTTTCACGAAAGACATTAAAGAGATGAAGCATATGAGGCAACCACAATTCCATTTTTTTGTAGTTTTTATTTTATAAAACCAAACTAGTGAAAAACAAGAAACTAAAAGATTTGATTGCAAGATCTAAAGATAAACCTTCAAGCACTCACCTCCCCGGCAACGACGCCAGAAAAGAGCTTGATGTCTACTACACAACCTTCTTCTTGTAGACTCGTGTTGGGCCTCCAAGCGCGGAGTTTTGTAGGACAACGGCAATTTTCACTCAAGTGGATGACCTAAGTTTTATCAATCCGTGGGAGGTGTAGGATGATGATGGTATCTCTCAAACAACCCTACAACTAAATAACAAAGAGTCTCTTGTGTCCCCAACACACCCAATACAATGGTAAATTGTATAGGTGCACTAGTTCGGCGAAGAGATGGTGATACAAGTGCAATATGGATGGTAGATATAGGTTTTTCTAATCTGAATATATAAAAACAGCAAGGTAACAAATAGTAAACAGCGAGCAAAATGTTTTATAAATGCTTGGAAACAAGGCCTAGGGTCCATACTTTCACTAGTGTAATTTCTCTCAACAATATTGGCATAGTTGAATCATATGTAAGTACCTCTCGTGCGACAAAGAGTTCACTCCAAAGTCACAAATATTGTAGAACTAATGAAGAAATTATTGCAGGGTACGAAACCACCTCAAAGTTATCTTTTCTGATCAATCTTATGAGCTATCCCCATAAGTGTCACAAACAGCCCTAGAGTTCATACTAAAATAACACCTTAAGAAACACATCAACCAAAACCCTAATGTCACCTAGATACTCCAATGTCACCACAAGTACCCATGGGCTTGATTATACGATATGCATCACATAATTTAAGATACATCATGTTCAATCCAACACAAATAACATCAAAGAGTGCCCCAAAGTTTCTACCGGAAAGTCAAGACAAAAACGTGTGCCAACCCCTATGTATAGATTCCCAAGGTCAAGGAACCCGCAAGTTGATCACCAAAACATACATCAAGTGGATCAATAGAATATCCCATTGTCACCACGAATATCCCATCGCAAGACATACATCAAGTGCTCTCAAATCCTTAAAGACTCAATATGATAAGAAAACTTCAAAGGGAAAACTCAATTCATCACAACAAGATAGAGAGGGGGAAAATCCATATGATTTAGCTATATCAATAAAGCTCGTGGTACATCAAGATCGTGCCATCTCAAGAACACGGGAGAGAGAGATCAAACATATAGCTACTAGTACATACCCTCTGCCCCGAGGGTGAACTACTCCCTCCTCGTCATGGAGAGCATCAGGATGATGAAGATGGCCTTCGGTGATGGTTTCCCCCTCCGATAGGGTGCCGGAACGGGCTCCCGATTGGTTTTTCGTGGCTCTAGAGGCTTGCGGCGGTGGAACTCCTGATCTAGGTTTCTTTCTGGGGTTTTTAGTATTTATTTTAATTTTTGGCATCGGCCCCACGTCCAGAAGGTTCCCGAGGAAGTCACAAGCGAAGGGGATGCGCCCTAGGGAGGCACCCCTGTGGCTTGTGGCTTCCTCGGACTTCCTCTCCGGTGACTCTTCGCTCTAGTATTTTTACATTTTCCAAAAATATTCTCTATAAATTTTCAGCTCATTCCGAGAACTTTTATTTGTACACAAAAACAACACCACGGTAGTTCGGCTGAAAGCGTTAGTCCGGGTTAGTTCTAATAAAATCATACCAAAATCTTATAGAATTATTGTAAACATGGCATGAATACTTCATAGATTATAGATACATTGTAGACGTATCACTGGACACCGTGGGATTCCTGACATATCAGAAGGATGCAGGCAAAGATGTCCCAGTTTTCTCGTAAAAATGCTCGCAGTGCCTCGTCCACCATGGGGTCCAGTTGAGCTTCGATGGATGCTATTTTATTGGGGTCCATTGAGTGTACATGAAATTTAACAATTTCTTCTGCATATTTAAAGGATGTGGGTTTGGGACTTTTACTAAGGATCACATTGTCCTTGTCCACTGTTGATGAGAGTGCAGTCAATTCCTCTACAACAAAGGTCTCGGGTAGTTCCTCGAGGGCGGGCACTGCTGTTTTGTTCTCAGCTCGAAGGGCTATATTCGGGTCACTTGTGAATGTGATTACCCCGTTTGGGCCTAGCATCTTGAGCTTCATATACCCGTCATGTGGTATAGCCTGGAATTTTGTGAAGGCGTCACGCCCCAACAGGGCATGGTAGCCACTGGGGAAGGGCAAGATATGGAAGAGAAGTTCTTCAGATCGGTAATTTTCTAGCGTGCTGAACACCACGTCCAGGGTGATTTTTCCGGAACAACGCGCCTCTTTCCTAGGGATGCCCCCCCTGAAGGTTGTGTTGCTATGTTTGATGTGAGATCGGTCGAACTGCATTTTTTCCAGGGTGTCCTCATAGATGAGGTATAAACCACTACCGCCGTCCATTAGAACCTTTTGTAACCTGAAACCATGAATGATGGGGTTTAGGACTAGTGCGGCCAGTGCTCGACCAGGGCAGGCGGTTGGTTAGTCAGTTTCTCCAAAGGTGATGGGTATGTCTGCTCATGAACTTGTTGCCGCCACATGATAGACATGTTCGAGTTCTCTAAGAGCTCTTTTCCTCCTGTTTCTGGAGGGAAAAGTTTCGTAGATCGTCAGGACTTCAGCGTTGTATTCTGGTGGCGTTGTTGAACGCCCGTTCGGAGGTAGTGCCTCGAGGATGGCCTCTCCACTTTTTGCGACCTGCCTGACGAGCCGGCAAGCTCTGAGGCTGTGAGTCGGGCTTGTGTTCAGTAAGAAAAAAATGTACAGGGCATGGCTTGTCCAATAGTCCATCAAGGACAGTTCTGACTCCTGTAGGGGGTCTATTTCTTTTTTCAACGGGTTCATGTTCAGCGAGCCGCTTTGGAGGTATCCACCTTTCCCATCTCCTCTAGGGTATTCAACAAAGACTAGTTCCTAAAGTAGTCGTTCGGCTTGCCAAGTCCTCTCCATGGCACAATATTTTTGTACCAGGTCCGATAGCTCGGTGAAGTCGTGAATGTGTCGACGGGCTAGAGCTTTGAGGATCCCTTCATCATGACAATTGTGGCTGAAGGTTGCCATTATCTCCTGGTCACTAGAGCCTGGTACCCACTCTCTAACAAGGAGTCTAGCCCAAAACTGATGAACCGACTCCCCTGGCAGTTGTTTAACATCCCGTGAGTCCGAGGACTTGGACTCTCCTGCGATGCTTGAGTGCTCGACTTGGGTGGTGGGTGGGAAATTTTTTGGTTCCGCGTCACGATGTGAGTCCGGAATCACGGGGTTCGGTGTTGGGGAGTTGGATTCCGTATTATCTATAGGACCCTTCCGCGTGGGGTTTGAGTTGCACGCTAGATCGGGGATCGATCCAGAACTATTTCCGGAGAAATCTTGATGATCGGAAAACGGGATATAAATCGTCTTTAATTCCAGTTGTTGGGAGGATGAGCCTCCAGCTGGACACTCGACGATGGCGACTAAGTGAGTGATCGAGGGGGCGTGAATCTCCCTATCGTCGGGTCTAAGCCGGATCCGGTCATAGACCGGGGCCTGGTCGTCAGACATGCCCATGGTTTGAATGTGATCAAGTAGCTTGTTTAGGGATGAGATGTCGATGGGGTACATGTCGCCGAAGAGCACGGGGCCGATCCACAGTGTCGTGGTTCCAGGGCCGCTCGATGACGAATCTAGGTTATGTTCGGTCCCGGTGAATTCGGGCACATCTATCGGGTTAGGCATTCTAGACAGCCCAAGGGTAGAGGCCACCTTAGGGGTGGGGCCCGATGCTCCTGACGTCTATTCTACTATCTTGAATTTGAAAGACACGCCACGGCTCCTGAGGTCTCCTCCCGAGCGACGGGGACTTCGATCAGTCCAACCCTCAGCGAGTGGCCCATGAGTCCGTCCCATAAGAAGTAGGCCGGCAATCCGAGGACCCCTTAATCCCGGACTCCCTCACATGGTACGGTCAATGGGAAAATATTTGGGGCAAGGTGATGAGTCTAGAGAGCAGGAGGAAGTTTATGACTTAAGGCACAAGCAAGGAAACAAGCAATCAACAATCAAGTCAAGCATCACAAGCACAAAAACTGTTTTGGTTAGCCCTAAATTTTGGGCCATGTTAACTTAGTCATGATGAAAAACACATGGTGTGACATACCTACCCCCTTACAAGAATCTCGACCCCGAGAATCCTAAGCCAGGCATAGAAAAGATGCAAAAATTCAGAGGTGAGGTAGTCTTCATGCTCCCATGTGGCTTCTTCTTCGATGTGATTTCTCCACTCGATGTTGGAGTGCTTGATGATATAGCTTCGAGTGCATCATTGACTTCATATAGGGGTGAACGGGGTTCTTGCAATATGATGGGCTTGCCTAAAGGTCAAGGGTTTGGTGAACGAGGTTCTGGCAAGGGTCTGGCTTGCGTGGGTATTCCAAAGTCGGAATACGTGGTAAAGAAGTGTCTGCGTGCTGGTCATGGGTTTACCAACATTTGTTAGTGACATCTGGAGGTCTCGCTCTAGACAAGAAGGTTCAAGATCTTGGTGTAGCTTCCGTTGACGGGGAGGTACTTGACTCCCTTAAGGCAGGAGATCTTCAGTCGCAAGCGGTCTTTATCCTTGAGAGTGTCGAAGCGCGTCATTGTAGGCCTCTTGTCGAGATCTTCTGCTGGAGTAAGTTTCCCAAGTATGTTTTCATCTTCAGACTTTGTCTCATTCCTAATATTAAGCTTAGAGTTTGGGTGGCTAAATGAGTTCCTTCCTCTTAGAAGGTCTTAGTGGGTATTTTAAATGAGCTGACTATCCAAAAGTACAGATTAGCCATCCAATCCCCAAGGTCTAAGGCTTGGCTAGTGGGGGTGAACTTCCCTTGACATGTGGTTTATCATGATCTGGTCAAGATCATGACAATGATTGGACCAAAAAGGGGCTAATCATGATAGTTGTCCCACTTCATTCTAGGTCTGGAAAGGATAGGGACGTCATGCTCATCATACACCGTCAAGGTGGCAGAGTGAGGGGTGCTATCATCTTCTCGGTCCCTTCCTAGTCAGGAACTGATGGATGACCAATTAAAACAAGGGGCTCTTTAATCCTCTTGATGTCCAAGGGCTTCATCGTGCTTGGACGTTGGTGCTTCTTGATATAGTCTAGTTGATGTGGCTCGCAGAGGAGCGTTGGTGCTTCTCAGTCCGTTCCTAGTCATGAACTAATGGATGACCATGTGTTCAAACTATTATATATGGAGAATATATGTGCGCTGAGTTTTCCTAAATTTTCTCAAATATTTTTAAAGCAAAAACATATTTTTCCCTATGAAAAACTATTTATGGCCTTAAGAAAAAGCCTTTAAATAAAATAGGTAAATATTATTTTAAAATAATAATATTAAGTTTTTTTGGGAAGTCTTATATGTAATAGGTTTCAAATATAGTTTTTGAAAGAATTTAAATATCCTAATTTAAGGGCATGTAGTTCAAGCCTCAATTCAGGGGTTTTAGAAAACCTAATTCGAATAAATGCTTTTTGCCAAAAGGATATTTTATAAAAATAGTTTTTGGTCCTATACACATGGCATGGTCATTGGGCAAATATTTGGGGCAAGGTGATGAGTCTAGAGAGTAGGAGGAAGTTTATGACATAGGGCACAAGCAAGCAAACAAGCAATCATCAATCATGTCAAGCATCACAAGCACACAAAAAGGTTTTATTGGCCCTAAATTTTGGGTCATGTTAACTTAGTCATGAGGCAAAACATAGGGTGTGACAACGTAACAACACCGACCCGGGTACGATTGACCGGGACACGGTTTACAATAGTGGAGGCATCCGTGTCACTGACCGGGGCACGCCTGGCTACAGTGAGGCGGCCATACCACTGACCATAGCCAGCTATGACTAGGCGAGATGGCACAATGGCCTCACGCCTCCAACCACTCCATGACATGGCCTCACATGGCTACAGTGTAGTCAGCCGTACCGATGACTGCAACCGCCTATGACCAAGGTGGTGCTGAATAGTGCGGACCGTGTTGCAGTGTGACCAGTGCCACCAATGGCAACGGCAAGCTGACGGGCCCCATCTCCAATGGGACCTTGCAACCAGCAGGGCCTACCTGCGACAAGACTTCCCAAGTAGTGGGTCCCCTGGCCGGCTAGGGAGACCACTAGCCGGGCCCCACCCGTACTATACACGTGTATTGTAAGCCGGGGGGTTGGCCTATAAAACCCCCGGGTGCCTCATGCAAAGAGGTCGGTAACTGAAGATACCACGTTACACACACCCACACACACATAGAGAGGCAAGGAGAGCGAGCAAGCTCCTTCTTCCTCCTCTAGCCAACAGCTCAAGGAGCAACCTTGTAAACCTTCTAGTTCATCAACTAAGCAAGCACGACTTGGGGTGTTACCTCCCACGAAGGGCCCCGAACCTGGGTACATCATGTGCCTTGCACCACTTCTCCCCAGTCCCGTTCCGGAGTCCAATGACGCACTTTCGGCCCCAAGCACTCTCGATAAGCCACCCCATGACATCTGTTGACAAAACGAGGACAATCCAACTTACTTGCTCATGAAGAGCTTGGGCATTTGAGGAAGCCCGTCATCGGAACATACAAGCCAATTTCTATAATGAAAAAATCCCACTATCATGTGAAAATGAAAACTCAAGAGACTCTCTATATGAAGAACATGGTGCCACTTTGAAACACAAGTGTGGTAAGTGGATATTAACACTGCCCCTTCTCTCTTTTTCCCTCATTTTTTAGTTGGAAAATTTTAGTCTCCCCCTTTTTTCTATTTTTGATGGTGGGCTCATTTGGTCTTCAAGTCTCATCCTGACTTGTGGGGGAATCATAGTCTCCATCATCCTTTCCTCACTGGCACAATGCTCTAATAATGATGATCATCACACTTTTATTTACTTACAACTCGAAATTACAACTCAATAAAGAATAATATAACTCTATTTGAATGCCTCTAGCAGTGCACCAGGATGTTCAATGATCTAGCATAGCAAATATACCAAAAAAAGACAAGCCATGGAAATATCATGCTAGCTATCTTGCGATCATGCGAAGCAATATGACAATGAATGCTCAAGTCATGTATATGATGGTGATGGAAGTTGCATGGCAATATATCTCGGATTGGCTATGGAAATGCCATAATAGGTAGGTATGGTGGTTATTCTGAGGAATATATAATGATATTTATGTTTGATAGAGAGTATCATATACGGGGGTTTGGATGCACCGGCGAAGTTTGCGCGAACTCTCGATATGAGAAAGGACAATGTACGGTACCGAAGGGACTAGAAAATGGCAGAAAAGTGGGAGTGCGTATAATTCACGGACTCACATTTGTCATAAAGAACTCATATCCTTATTGTGGAAGTTTTATTAGCTCTGTCGGATTAAATTACTACCAGTGCACCCCTAGGGAGGAGTTAACCATCGGCCCCCTCACTCAGTCAACTCAAGGATTTCAACAAGGAATAAAAGTGATCCAACGTCCCCGTCATTCCATAACCCACACTTTAATGAATATGAGATCACAAACCTTAACATCAATATTCCTACTAAACCATAATCATCCACTGGTGCCCTAAGATATAAGTACCTTAGTGTTGCAAAATTATTGCAAGGAATCAAACATATCATATTGAGTGCTCCACAAGTTTTATGTAGGATTTTATCACTAACCATGTGAATGACCAATTCGTGTTAACTCTCTAAATGGATATAAGTGAAGCATGAGAGTTTAAATCTTCTACAAAAGATCTGAAAATACTCAAATAAATATAAGTTAAGCAAAAGAGCATTCTACAAATAACGGTGTTCCCAATGTAGAGAAGCGAGCATCCAAACTTCAAACAATCTAAGCGGAGCACAAGAAGCATTCTATAAAGCCATACTCAAAACATATAAGTGAAGTGGAAAGAGCATTCTAAAAATGAACCAAGGACTATCCCATATCAGCATGGTGAATTTCTAAAAGAAAAATAAAAGGCCCACGATGCTCCAAGAATTTACGCACATCATGTGAACAAACCAAAAACAGAGACATACAGATAATTGTTGAGGAAGAAATATGGGATGCCTTCCAGGGCAACCCCGACGCTTGAGTATCCTGGAATATTTACCTTGGTTGCCTTCGGCATCCCCAAGCTTTAACTATTGCCTCTCCTTATTCTTCATATATTGATACCTCCTTGCTCTTCCAACACTTCATCCACACAAAACTTAACATAACTTTTATTAGAAGGGTTAGTACATATAACATGAAATCCTATCATGCCTTGCTATAAAATTATTCTATAATTTTAATCCAACATTACCCACTATATGCTATCAAAATTCTATGGCTCACAAGTCAATGGGTCTCAACAAGATTTCAAACATAAGCAGATAAGCAGATAAAGAAACTAAAACATCAATCTATGAAAAACAGGACAATCTATAAAGATGCAGATGAAACGTATACTCATGTAACTCAGACAATTTTGAAAAATTGTGAAATGATAAAAAATCATAACAATACTCTGTAAAAATTTCATAGTTTTTTCACGGTCCACTAAAATATGAAAATTCAAACACCACCAAAAAGTTTCTATTTTTACACAACACATATCGAACAAGCAATTTAAACACCATAAAGGTAAATCTTAGCACATTATTTTTATAGTACGATGGATTTTTACAAGGGATCATTATTTTTGTTGAAAAGTTTATGTAATCAAGACTCACAAAGTTTCCATGGGCATGAACCAAGTTCAAGGCTAGCCCCCACTTCAATGGTACTCGTCTTTCTCACTTCCACGTTTCTGTTTGAAGACGTTTTAAGTTCCCCACTATATTTTTTGTTCTTGATTATTTTAAAAGCACACAACAGAATAAAATGACTCTCTAAAACTTTTGGGTTGTTGCCTGGCAGTGCTTTCTTTAAAGTCATTAAGCTAGGCAGAATATGCTCAATTAATTAATCCATCTGTATCCCAAGGTATATCAAAGCCAATTTTAATTGATAATGATTTGTAATTAAGTAGTGAGCACAAAGTAATATATAGCATGTAACAACGAAGTCGAACTCTCTTCCTATGCATTGCCATGTCATAAAAGAACAATTCATGCACACAAAGTAAAGGCCAATGCATAGTATAAATAGTTTCTTACAATTTTATCGTATTGGAAACAAAGAGAGGTGAATATTTGGTTCCTCTCTCATAATAATTGCCAGTGGGATCATCAAGCACATGCATATTATATCCATCAGAATCATCATGTGTAATAGTAGAATGCAACCGATCAATATAATCCTTAATAAGCGCAAACTTCTCTGATATAGTGTAATTAATTCGGAGAATTCGAAATGATAATAGGACTATCATGTGTGGCTTTGATAGCAACAATTTCATGCTTAACATAAGGAACTATAGCAGGTTTATCTCCATAAGCATAATTCGTATTGACATCATGGCCACAAGCATAGCAAGCATCAATTTCATCAAAAATGGATATTTCAAATGAATCCAAGGGATCATAGCAATTATCATAGCATTCATCCTTCGGTTTGTGCAAAGGGAAATTACAGAATGTATGAGTTAAAGAGTTAATCTCATCACAAGATGGGTACAAGTGAGCAATCCGCTCTTCTTCCTTTTGTTCTTCGCTCTCCTCCTCATATTTTTCATCTAATGAGCTTACAATTTCAGCAATTTCTTCTTCCATAGATTCCTACAAAATATTAATCTCTTCTTGGGCAGTGGATACCTTCTTAGTAAATTTATCACTATGGGCATTGTCTTCATAATTCTCATAGCAATGTTTAAGTATAGCATAATTTTCAGGTTTGTAAACAACCTCATCAAAGTTATCACAATTGTCCAATAAAGATTTAATTTCATAAGCACCATTAAAAGCAAAATATTATTCTATTTGTTCCACTCATAGTAATCATATATACCATTAGTATGAGAAGGCAAGGTTTCATTATAATTAAATTCACATTTAAAGGGAAGGTGTAGAGCCTTCATCTTAGAGCAACAAGTATAATTACATGTCAAGCATAAATTCCAGGCATACCAATGCAACATCTTAATTTGATCCCATAAGTGTTTCCCTTTTTAAGTCAAGCAATAATCTCTGAAGTACTCACGTCGATCCAACGTATCTCCCATTATTAAGTTGAATGGGGATTTCTCAGGATTCTCAAAATAGTATTTAATGTTTTCCACATAACCAACATCAAGGGTTTTGGGAGGTTCCCCATCTCCATGAGTAGCAAGCACACATTTTTTGGTATTTCATGTCCCATATCCATAACTAAAGATATAAAACAACTTAGAATAGAAAATAAAAAATACTTAGAGGTAGGAAATAAAGCACACACGAGAATATCAACCCCACGCTATTGCTCCCCAACAACAGTGCCAGAAAAAGTTTATGATAACCCACAAGTATAGGGGATCATTTGTAGCCCTTTTCGATCAGTAAGAGTGTTGAACCAAACGAGGACCTAAAGGTAGAATTAATATTATCTCTAGTTCATCAACCACTGATAGAACTCTACGCACGCTAAAGCTTACTTTACCTAGAACAAGAATAAAAACTACTTTGCAAGAATAAAACTAGGAGAGCTTTGCAAGAATAAAACTAGGAGTACTTTGCAAGAATAATAAAAGTTAATAGTTTAGTAGAGACCTTTTTGTAACACAAGAGAAAGAATATAACATGATAGATACTTATCATATGCAATGAGGGAGAGGCATACCCTAACACACTTTCCGTACTTGGATCATATGCACTTATGATTGGAACTCTAGCAAGCATCTGCAACTACTAAAGATCATTAAGGTAAATCCCAACCATAGCATTATGTAACAAGCCCTCTTTACTCCCATACGCAACAACCCCCTTACTCGGGTGTAAGCTTATGTCACTCTAGCTACCCACTATAAGGCAATCATGAACGTATTGCAAAACCCTACAGAGGTAACCTCATATGCTTACGCAACACGGAGGGCACCATAGGACAACACCATATTAACATACAACTCATATCAATCATGCCATACCAAAATTAACCCGTATGACGAAAACGATCTACTAAAACATCATAGGATAGCCAAACATCATTGGGTAATAATACATAGCATTAATCACCTCATTTAAGTAGAGATTACAGTGGGGAGAGAGAGGTTACACCCGTTGCATAGAGGGGGAGAGGGTTAGTGATGACGACGGCAAAGTTGTTGGTGTAGATCGTCATCACAATGGTTCCCTGTGCGACACTCTGACGCCATCGAGATAGAGGGGGAGAGCCACCCTCCTTCTTATTCTTACTTGACCTCCCCCTATATGGGAGGAGAGTTTCCCCTCTCGTCCATGGACACCATGGCTCCCAAAGGGCAGTGATACGTCTCCAATGTATCTATAACTTTTTATTGATCCATGCTATAAAATTATCATTCTAGGATACTTTTTGGGCAATTATACGTCAAATAATATTATTTTTGAGCACTAACATTTTAACCCAGTGCTAAGTGCCAGTTGTTGTTTTCTTCGTGTTTTTAGCTTTTCAGGTTTACAGTACCAAACAAAGTCCAATGGCCACGAAACTTTTTGATGATATTTTCTAGACCAAAAGGAGACTTGGAAGCTTTGGGTGAACGCCGGAGGTCACACGAGAGAGCCAGCACATAACAAGGCGCACCTAGGGGTGGCTGCGCCATGTTATGTGGTGGTCCCCTGGGGCGCCTCCTCGCGCCTCTCTTTGGCCTATAAATTATAATAAATCTCCAAAACCCTAGAGAGCCTATTTAAACACTTTTCCGCTGCCGCAAGTCTCTATTCCTCCATGTGCCCATCTGGAGCCTTGCTTCGGTGCCCTGCCGGAGGGGGATTGATCACAGAGGGCCTCTACATCAAACCTTGATGCTCCCATGGAGATGTGTGAGTAGTCTACCACATACCTATGGTTCCCAGTTAGTACCTAGATGGATCTCTCTCTCTTGATCTTCAATACAAAGTTCATCCCATCTTTGCGATGATCTATTCGACGTAATCTTCTAGTGCGATGCATTTGTTGGGATCTGATTAATTGTGGGTTTATGTTCAAATTATTCATGATAAAAGATTTTTGTCTTCTATGAGATCTATTATGATTCTTGTTTGTATGATTGTTATAGCTTTGTAAATCTCTCCAATCTATTGAATAGTTTGGCCAATTAGATTGATATTTCATCGGTGGGAGGTGCGCGTTGTAGTGGGTTCAATGTGGTGGTACTCTATATCCCAGTGACAGAAAGGGACAAGATACATCTTTGTATTGTTGCCACTAATGATAAAAATATTGGGTTAATTCATATTGATTTAATTTTCTTTGTCTACATCATGTCAGTATTATCGAAGCATTACTCTGTTTGTCATGAACTTAATACTTAGAGAGGCGAGCTTAGGAGTGCTCTTGACGTTGAGTAATAGTAGTAGGTGCAGGCAGGAGTCGACCTATTTGCTTATGGACACGATGCCTCTATACACATGATCATTTTCGAGAATAAATATTGCATAAATTTGCGCTTTTCTATCAATTGCCCAACAGTAATTTGGTTACCCATGGTATGCCTACTTCATGAGAGATGCCACTAGGGAAAACTATGGCCCCGAGGTCTATCAAAATATATATATACAGAAATATCATTTACATTGGTGTTATTATTTACTTTTTATTTTATTTTTAACTTATAATTATTTACTACCATCCACACTACTTATTAGCTTGCAAGTAACGAGTCCAAGGGGATTGACAACCCTCTTGCTCGCGTTCGGTGCAAGTGTTTGCTTCTTTGTGTGCAATCGCTGGAGACGGGGTTTTTTGTTCTAATCCTATTGCTTAGATAAAACTTGGTTCTCTGCTGAGGGGAATACTTATCTATAATGCATTGCATCACCCGCTCCTCTTTGTGTAAACCCAATGCAGATCACAAGTATCACGAAGGATTTTTGGCCCTGTCACCGGGGAGTATCACCAATCTACTACCACATACCTTTGCACAAATTATCACTCACTTGTTCTACTTTTTATTTTATGTTATATTTTTCTTGCTATATAAAAATACAAAATACAAATATTTATCTTCACTAGTTTACTTGTTTGCTAGTTGCTATTGCTACTTCTCCTCCGGACATGCCCGTTCCTCCTTACTTTGCAGAAGGTTCCGTAGTTCTAGATTTTAAATAATTGTGTGATGAATCCTTAAAATAAGCTTGTGATAGATTATTAGTGATACAAATGAGGGATAATCTCAAATTCATATTAAGTTACTCCTTAAAGTTTTCTATGGCTTACCCCTATTTCATAGACCTGTTATGGATTCCATGTTTGAAAAGGGTTTTCTTGGGAACAACGCTTTTGATACTTATGAAAAGATGAAAATATATTTGGGAAACCAAAGATAAAAACCATCTAACCCACCATATTAGTTTGTCACCGTCAAACTGAGCTAATAAAAGAAACTAATGCCACTATGGAAACCAACCTTATAGGGTTATATAACATGCTTACAAAAATCAATGGGAACATAGTGTCACAAAACAAAAGAAAAATGATACTTTAGATCAAAAGGTGGAAGATATTGGTATTTTAAAAGATGAAATAAAATTTATCAATGATAAACTAGAGAAATTTGTTCACATTATCAATAATGCAAAAGATAACCGAATGACTAAGGGTGGTGTCACTTGATCATATGCATTATGCGTAGCTAGGGACGTTAAACAATAGCGCTAGTTGGGAGGCAACTCAATTGTTATATTATCCTTTTAGCTTTTTTACTTTATGTTTGTTTATAACACCATTCTTTCAACTGTAATTATTGTGTTTTTGTGTTTAAATTAGTGTTTATTCCAACTAAAGCCTCTAGGATGACTTGCATGATGAGTAGAATTGATACGGTGCAAAAATAGAAACTTTAGCGTCCAGTGCACAATTCCTCTGACTTTACTCAAATGTCTTTTCGATCTAAAATTTTTACAAAATATTTATATACAAATTCCCCAGGCTTGCATAGTTCATTACAAACTATTCTGTTTTGGACATATTTTGTTTTTGCTTGCATAGTTTGCTTGTTTTGATGATGCTATGGATTGTATCGGGGGGTATAAGCCGTGGAGAATTAGAATACAGTACCTTATGAAATAAGAAAATAATAATAAATTTATAACAGTACCTAAAGTATTTGATATTTTTATTGTACTAATAGATCTTATGAAGGTTTCTGTTGAGTTTTATGTGCTGAAGTTTTCATGTTTTGAGTGCTATCACTATGGATGAAGGAATAAGGAGCAACAATAGCCTAAGCTTGGGGTTGCCAAAGGAACTCCAAGTCAAATCAAGTAAGCCTCAAGCATCTAAGCTTGGGCATGCCCCGGAAGGCATCCCCTCTTTCCTCTCAATCCATCGGTATGTCACTTGGAGATATATTTTTATTCATCACATGATATGAGTTTTGCTTGGAGCGTACTTTTTTAGTTTGTTTTTGTTTTTGTTTTCCACAATCATTATTTTATGGACACACAAAATTGAGAGAGATACAAAATAACCATGATTTATTATAATACTCTTTGTGCTTCACTTATATCTTTTGAGATAAGCTATTGCTCAAATACTAAACTTATATCTTTGAGAGCACGGTAGTGTATAGATTTTAAATAAATAATTGCACTCTTGTTATTCACATATATTTGTTTGAGAGTTAATAAAAAGTGACGGTAATTTGCATGGGTTATAGCACTAGTCCAAAAATGATAGGTATTCAAAGAGTGCATGATCGAAACCTTCATGTAGCACATAAAAGAGATATCTTGAGTTAACGATATTAATGTGGTAATGTGAATGGGCATGAGTGCATGATTATTAATTAGTAAGAATATCATGAACTAGAGTTTGTTAACTTGCTATTCATCTAAATATTTTATACCATGATGATGATGATGTGTGAGCATTCTTATTCCTTGTTGAAATCCTAGTGTTGTTTAAGTCAGAGGCGCATGATGGTTAACTCCTCCCTAGGGGCATGCGAGTAGTACTTTGCATTGAGAGATCTAATAAAACCTTGCAATAAGTACGTGAGTTCTTATTCACTAATGTGAATCCATGTATATACACACTCTCACCACCTCATATTTGCTAGCCTCTTTAGTACCATGCATGGCCCATTCTCACCTCGAGGATCGGTGCAACCTTCGTCGGCGCATCCAAACCCCATGACATGATATGATTTGTCACACATAAGCCACCTTATATATTTCTCAAAACAGCCACCGTACCTACCTATCACGACATTTCCATAGCCATTCTGAGATATATTTCCATGCAACTGCCACCGTAACATCATATGACTTGTACTTTCATCACCATATTGCTTTGCATGATCATATAAGCTAAGATAGTATTGTAGCAAAGCCATCGTTGATCATTTTTGATACATGTTACACTTGATCATTGCACATCCTCGTACACTGCCAGAAGCATTCATATAGAGTCATATCATCTTATCAATTTTTCATATCGAGTTGTAAGTAAATAAAAATGTGATGATCATCATTATTAGGGCATTGTCTGAGTGAGGAAATGAGGATGTAGACAATGACTCTCCCACAAGTTGGGATGAGACTTTGGACGAAAAAAGAAAAATAAATAATAAAGTAATAAAATAAATGAGAGAAAAGAGAGAAGGGATAGTGGTACTACCTCTTTTTTCACACTTGTGCCTCAAAGTGGCACCACGTTCTCCATATAGAGAGTCTGTTGTTTTGTCACTTTCATATGCTAGTGGGAATTTTTCATTATGGAACTTGGCTTGTATATTCGGATGATGGGATTACTCAAATGCCCGAGGTTTTCATGAGCGGGCAAGTTGTATGCACACCCACTTAGCTTCAGTTGAGCTTTCATACACTTATATCTCTAGTACATACGTTGCATGGCAGTCCCTACTCCTTGCATTGATATCTATCGATGGGCATCTCCATAGCCCGTTGATACACCTAGTTGATGTGAGACTTCCGTCTCCACTTTTACCCCTTTGAAACCTACCACCATATTCTATTACACCGTCATGCTATATCCATGGTTCACGCTCATATATTGCATGAGTAATAAAAAGTTGAAGCGCGTTAAGAAGTATGATCCACTTGCCTGACTTGACACCGTGGTGCTTAACATTTGTATTTATGTGGTGAAGACAGATCGATGCTAAACTTATATGATAAAATGAATAGGGGGCTAATAGTCTTTAAGGATCATACATTTTGAAACTTGATGATTATGTACTTATATTTGTGAAAATAACTATGTTGATGTTTATAAATTCATTGTTTCTCAATGATCAAACCTGCAATAGATTACATGTTTGGTAGCATGTCACATCAAAAATTCTATTTTTATTATTTACCTACTCAAGGACGAGCAAGAATTAAGCTTGTAGATGATGATAATTCTCCAACGTATGTATAATTTTTTATTGATCCATGATATAATATTATCATTCTAGGATACTTTTTGGGCAATTATATGTCAATTAATACTACTTTTGAGCACTAACCTATTAACCCAGTGCCAAGTGCTAGTTGTTTTCTACATGTTTTTAGCTTTTCAGATTTACAGTGCCAAACAAAGTCCAACGGCTGCAAAAGTTTTTGATGATTTTTTCTAGACCAAAAGAAGACCTTGTAGCTTCGGGAGAAGATGAGATGCCACATGAGAGAGGTAGCACATAACAAGGCATTCCTGGGGGTGGTCGTGGCCTGTTATGTGGTGGACCCTCGGGCGCCTCCCGACGGCCATTTCTGGCCTATAAATTCTAATAAATCCCAAAAACCGCGGTGAGCCTCTCGGAACACGTTTTTTGTCATCGCAAGTCTCTGTTCCACCGTGTGCCCATCTAGAGCCCTATCAAAGGGGGAATCAATCATGGAGAGCCTCTACATCAACCTTCCTACTCCCATGGTGATGTGTGAATAGTCTACCAAAGACTTACGGGTCCATAGTTTGTACCTATATGGATCTTTCTCTCTCTCTTGATCTTCAATACAAAGTTCGGTGCATCTTTGCGGTGATCTATTCGATATAATCTTCTTGTGTGGTGCGTTTTTTGGGTTTTGATGAATTGTGGGTTTATATTCAGATTATTCATGATAAAATATTTGAGTCTTCTATGAAATCTATTATGATTCTTACTTGCATGATTGTTATAGCTACGTAAATCTCTCTGATCTATTGAAATAGTCTGGCCAACTATATTTATATCGCTTTGGTGGGAGGTGTACATTGTAGTGGTTCAATCTGGCGGTGCTCTATATCCCAATGACAGAAAGGGACAAGGCATTTATGTGTATTGTTGCCACTAAGGATAAAATGATGGACTTAATTCATATTGATTGAGCATTCTTTGTCTACTTCATGTCATTGTTCTCCAAGCATTACTCTATTTGTCATGAACTTAATACTTGGAGAGGCAAGCATAGAAGCGCTCTCGACATGGAGTAATAGTAGCAGGCGCAGGCATGACTCGGCCTATTTTCTTCTGGTCGTGATGCCTATATATACATGATCATTGCTGTGAATAAATATTGTATAACTATGCGCTTTTCTATTGTCATTATACTAAAGTTTGGGTCTTTAGTACCCCTTACTTGTGCACGGGCAGTTGTTGCCACACCAGCGGCAAGGCCTTCCAGGGGAATGCTGGATGCAAGTACAAAGATGTCAAGAAAATGTTCAAGTCAATAATCAGAGATAGAAGACAAAAATCTGGGACCCCGGCAAGATCTTGCCAAGATGGCTTATGGAGCCCTGGCAGGACCCGCACCCGGCAAGACCTCGCCAGCCTGTCACCGCTCGAGCGCAGTGACCAGCCTGTCAGACAGGTCCTATCCTCCTGAGTACGTGTCAAGACGCTGGAGATGATGGGGTTAAGTGGTGTTGATGGGATGACCCCTTTTTCCGTCCCCAAGAAGACAGGGACAGCTAGACGGAGCATTTAATGCGTCTGTCCTATGCCGTCAGTGTTAGGTATGCAAACGGTGTAGCAACTGTACACCCCGTGTATGTACTATACGCCACTTTTGGAGACCCCTTAAACATATAAAAGGAGGCCCAAGGCGTTACGAGTAGGAGAGTACATTCTAGCTCACACACACGCGTAGCGGCTGTGTACCATTCATCACACAGTGCTCCTATAGTCAGGGCTCAAATACTCATAATACACTAAAGCAGGAGTAGGGTTTTACACTTCTCAACGGCCCGAACCTTGGGAAAAATCCCTCACGTTGCTCGTTAGATCTACTATTTGTGCACTCCCTTTCCTATCGAACCGTAAAGGGATCCACGTGATCCCATAGGTGTCGTTCCTCAACATCTATTAACTGCCCAACAATAATTTGTTTACCTACCCTATGGCTACTTCATGAGAGATGCCACTAGGGAAAACTATGGCCCCAGGTCTATCCACATATATATCTATAGAAATAGCATTTACCTTGTTGTTATTACTTACTTTTTTATTTTATTTTGCAATTTATAATTATTTACTACCATCCACACTACTTATTAGCTTGCAAGTAACTATGCTTGCGACACTTGTTCGTTCCGGTCAAGATCGTTCCAGGTGGGTGCAGGGACACGTTTCCCGTGAAAGCTCTTGATGCTCGGCGGGGGACGATGCTCACGGCTTCAGAGGGGATGCGACTCCAGACCGCGGTGACTCGCACGACTGGTGCCGACGTGCTTCTAGTTTGCCTCGGACCTCACCTCCGCATTGCTTCGCCGATACCTTGGAACACTCGGACCCTGCAGCGCGACAGAAAAAAGAACAACAAGAAAAAGAGGGTCGGTGACCTCCTTGGTGATAGGACCTCGACTTTAGTGCTGGCTTCTACTTCTCGATGGTGGAGGCTTTGATGCCCCCCGTCTAGGGATGGATTCCCCCAGACCTACGAGTAGACCATGTGCATCAAATGTGGGTGCGCTAGCCACTTCTGGTCGGAGTGCGAGGCTCCTCCCCGGTGCTCGTGCAGGGAGTATGGGGTGTCGGAGAGGGGGGGTCTACTACATGGATGCGGCCCTAGAGGATCACCCGTCTGGCCTCACCTCAACATGATCACCCTCATCCCCGGTCAGGGGCCACCCCCATCGGTGGTGGTTACTTCAGATGTCATTCAGGCAGAGATATCCGCATAAATTTGTGACTATAGAGGGAACACCTTCTCATGGGTGGTCACGAAGATGGTGTCATGGGGATGTCATGGCAAGTGTACTCATAGGAGATTTTGTTGTGAGGCCATAGTGGCTGGGTGATGTCTTGGATGGGGTTGATCGGAACGAGAGAGATGATTTACCAAGGTTTGTCCCCTCTGGGGAGGTAAAAGCCTACTCCTACTCTGTGTTTGCTTATTGATGTTAAAATCTCGATTAAAAGTGTTGCTTTCTCTACCTAGCTCCCGAGGGTTCTAACTTGGATATGTCCCTTTGGACTACTCAGGGCTTGCCCTTATATAACGAGTTAGGCCTTCAGGATTACAATGAATCTGGGTCGCACCCATCCTCTCCTCCTTATCATATTGGAACTCCTAATTCGGTGTCTTCTAAGCCATCTTGGACCGTGATGCTATAGGTCGGCCTGCTGATAAGACAGCCCAATGATCTTGGTAATTCTTCCGTATGGTCTTCGGGCCAGGCATTGTGGTCTTGCTCTTCATGGGCCGGCTTACGTCCAGGCTCACATGTCTGTGAGCCGCCCTCGACTGGTAGGATTATGCTAGGGGTAATATCCCCAACAAAAGGCCTCGTTGGTCTTCTTCGTGCCCTTACCCTCCGAGGAGATGCTCAATGTGTGCGCCCGCAATGCTGTCAAATGTCCCATCAAAAAGTTCATGATCTCTATCAAGAACGTCGAGGCGGAGCCAGACCCGATTCCCCCCTTGAGCAGGTCTGGATCTTTATCTTCGGCCCCTGGCGGCGGGAAAGCGCGACCACATCCTCAAGGACGTGTCGGAGCCATTGGGCAAGCTTTTGACGGTCGACATGGACTCCCTCGAGGGTGACGGAACAACCCACATCGAGAAGATGTGTTAGTCCATGGCCCACATCGACGAAATCTCTCTGGTCTTCTACTTTGGAAGGACCAAGAGGGTGTGCATCACCCACAAGCTCGACCTGGATGAGCTGAAGGCAAGGACGGCGGCCAGACCTCCTCCCCCGCCACCAACCTCGATGGTGGTTGGGGAGGAGGGGGTGGGGAGTTGTCCGATGGTGATCCTCATTCTTGGAGGGTAGTGACTCCCCTCGTGGGCTGGCCACCCCCTCCCTGACTCGTCGACAGTCAGGGGGACGTCCGCCCCGATGGATACCCTGGCCTCTCTGCCCTCAACTGCATTGGAGGCGGACTCTAGGAGCCCGGGGATGAATGTGTGCCCTTCGTCCTCTCATCACTCTCTCGGGGCAGTCTGCTACACCTGCTCACCTAGGACCCCACCTGCTCCAACCTTGGGTTCCCTGGTGCTGATTCCTACCACACCGTCGCTGCTGGGTGTGGGGATGGCCATGGTTGAGAATGCATCTCCCATGGATGGCCCTAGGACCTGCCGTGTCTCCTCTTCATCGGTAGCGTCGAGGCAGAGCGCTCGACTCTACGACTCTCGATCGTTGTTGGACGATCGGGTTTCGACCATTGCGTAAAAGCTGGCCTTGCGTGTGGCCGCCCGTGATCTCTCTATAGGTAGGACAATTCCCACCTCTATTTTATCTCGTTTCGTATCCCGGTTTGCGATCCTTGGGTCTGTTCCACTTGCGCACTTAGGTGTTGTGGCAGCCGACTGCGTCATTATTTTACTGTGGTGAGAAGGGTCCTCGCCTTGACTAGATATCGGTTATCTGTGCCAAGGAGTTCTTGTATGGGTGTTGGTAGAGGCGCGAGCTCGAGCTGAGCAGTGGTCCGCTCACGCATCGATTGCCAACGCACCTGGACATAGTGGGTTAGTGATGACCCCTGCCCCCGACGAATTTGGGCATAGAGAGCCCTCGGTTGAGCGCAGGCCAGATCAGCTCGGTTCGATGCCTGCTGATCATGGCAGCCCTTCAATGAGAAGGGTGCAATGGGGTAGACCCCCCACGTGCCTCCACCCCACTAAGCAGCAGGTGGTGGGGCGTGGTGCTAGTTGATACTTGCGATCTATGTTGGGTTTTCCGCAAAGAGGAGCGGGTGATGCAACACAATATAGATAAGTATTTCCCTCAGTATAGAACAAAGGTTTATCAAACAAATAGGAGTAGCATGCAACCCCTGTCTTTAGCGACTTCACACAAAGAAGCAAACACTTGCACCCAACGTGGGCAAGAGGGTTGCCAATCCCCTTGGACTTGGTACTTGCAAGCAAATGCAGTGTGTAGATGATAATAGAGAATCGTAAATTGCAAAATAAAATAAAACTTAAATAAGAAAAGCAAGGTAAATGATATTTTTGTAAATATATATTTGGATAGACCCGGGGGGCCATAGTTTTCCCTAGTGGCATCTCTCATAAAGTAGGCATATGGTGGGTAAACAAACTACTGCTGGGCAATTGATAGAAAAGCACATAATTATGCAATATTTATTCACGACAATGATCATGTGTATATAGGCATCACGTCCATAAGCAAATAGGCCGACTCCTGCACACACCTACTACTGTTACTCCACGTCGAGAGCGCTTCTATGCTTGCCTCTCTAAGTATTAAGTTCATGACAAATATATTAATGCTTGGAGAACGATGACATGATTTAGACAAACAAAACTCAATCAATATGAATTAACCCCACTGTTTAATCCTTAGTTTCAAAAATACAAAGACATGCCTTGTCCCTTTTGGGATACAGAGCACCGCCAAATTGAACCCACTACAATGCACACCTCCCACCGAAGAACTATCAATCCAGTTGGCTAAACTATTTCAAAAGATTTAAGAGATTTACAAAGAAATAATAATCATGCAAATAAGAATCATGATAGATTTCAGAGAAGACTCAACTCTTTTTCATGAATAATCTGAACATAAACCCACAATACATCGGATCCCGAAAAACGCACCACACAACAAGATTACATCGAATAGTTCATTGTGAAGATGCCATGAACTTTGTATTGAAGATCAAGAGAGAAATAGATATATCCATCTAGGTACTAACTAATGACCCGTAGGTCTGTGCTAGACTACTCACACATCACCATGGGAGGAGCAAGGTTGACATAGAGGCCCTCCGTGATCGGTCCCCCCTCCGGCAGGGCACCGAAATAGGGCTCCAGATGGGAACACAGTGGAAGAGAGATATGCGGTGGCGAAAAAAGTGTTCTAGGAAGATATCTATGTTTTTTGGGATTTATTAGAATTTATAGTCCGGAGAGGGGCAGTGGGAGGCGCCCGAGGGGGCGAGCACACATCACGGCTCAGCCACCCCCTGTCCACACCTTGTTTTGTGTTGCCTCCCTCGTGTGGCCTCCGGTCTTCTCTCGAAGCTTCCAGGTCTTCTTTTGGTCCAGAAAAAATCATCAAAAAATTTGGTCGCAATTGGACTTCGTTTGGTACTGTAAACCTGAAAAAGCTAAAAACATGCAAAAAGCAGTAAATGGCACTTGGCACTAGGTTAATAGGTTAGTGCTAAAAATAATATTAATTGACATATAATTACCCCAAAAGTATCCTAGAATGATAATATTATAAGATGGATCAATAGAAACTTATAGATACAAGTGTATGAAAGCTCAACTGAAGCTAAGTGGGTGTGTATCGAGCTTGCTTGCTCATGAAGACCTCGGACATTTGAGGAAGCCCGTCATCACAATATACAAGCCAAGTGATACGTCCATTTTGCATCATGATTTCCTACTATTATTTACTTTGTTTTCTTGAATAATAATGCTTTGGGGAGTGATTCTAATGCCTTTTCTCTAATAATATGCAAGGTTTACACAAAGAGGGAGAATACCAGCAGTTGGAATTCTGGACCCAAGAAAAGCACGTCAAAGATACCTATTCTGTACAACTCCAATGAAGCTAAACATTTACGAAGATTATTTTTGCATTTAATAAAAATTACTGGAGCTGAAAACTACCGGAGGAGGGCCCCTAGGAGGGCACAACCCACCAGGGCGCGCTAGCCCCCCTGGTCATGTCCTAATGGGTTCTGCCTAGCCTGGCCCGCTTCTGGTGCCCATCTTCTGGTATATGGTCACTCTTGACCTAGAAAAAAAATTAGAGAATAACTTTCGGGATGAAGCGCCACCGCCTCGAGGCGGAACTTGGGCAGGAGCACTTTTACGCTCCGGCGGAGCGATTCCGTTGGGGAAACTTCCCTCCCTGAGGGGGAAATCGAAGCTATCGTCATCACCAACACAACTCTCTTCTTTGGGAGGCCAATTTTCATCGACATCTTCAACAGCATCATCTCCTCTCAAACCCTAGTTCATCTATTGTGTTCAATTTTGTACCTAAACCTCAGATTGGTACTTGTGGGTGACTACTAGTGTTGATTACCTTGCATCGTTGATTACTATATGGTTTATTTGGTGGAAGATTATATGCTTAGATCCATTATGCTATTCAGTACTCCTATGATCTTGAGCATGTTTGTTATTTGTGAGTAGTTACCTTAGTTTTTGAAGACATGTGAGAAGTCATGTTGCGAGTAATTATGTGAATTTGATATGTGTTCGATATTTTGATGATATGTATGTTGTGATTCCCTTAGTGGTGTCATGTGAACATATAATGCATGACATTTAAAAATTAATGGGCCTAAGGTAATGCATTGTGGAGTAGTTATTAGATGACGGGTTGCTAGAGTGACAGAAGCTTAAACCCTAGTTTATGTGCTACTTCGTAAGGGGCTGATTTGGATCCACATATTTAATGCTATGGTTAGACTTTGTATTAATACTTTTCTCGTAGTTGCAGATACTTGCAAGGGGGTTAATCATAAGTAGGTTGTTAGTTCAAGTGACAACATCACCTTAGCACCAGACCACACATATATCAAATTATCAAAGTAGCGAACACGAATCAAACCAACATGATAAAAGTGACTAGACAAAATTCCCGTGTACCCTCACGAACACATTGCCTATTACTAGTGATTGTTCTCGCCTGTCCTTTGCCTCAAAAGGATTGGGCTACCTTGCTGCACCTTACCTATTGTTACCGTCACTTGCTCGTTACAAATTACCTTGCTATCAAAACACTTGCTACTTAATTTCAGTGCTTGCAAAAATTACCTTGTTGAAAACCGCTTACCATATCCTTCTGCTCCTCGTTGGGTTTGACACTCTTACCTATCGAAAGGACTACGATTGATCCCCTACACTTGTGGGTCATCACCAAGTTTTGAAGCACATATGCTCCCTTGGTGGTTTTGATGATTTATGACAACATACATTGGCTCTTGGACTAATATTTCTACCTAGTTTATTTAAGGTTTAGTCCATAGAGAGTGTTGGCAAAAGGGTGTGAGGAGATTCCCCAAGAAGAAGAAGAAGAAGAGGAAGGAATAGGACTGGCCAAGCTTCAAGCTAGAAGACTCTCTTTTTACTTTGTGAGAAATCACTTTGAGTCCATAGGAAACCCAATAATATTAAAAGGGGTGAGGTAATGATGGTGAACAAATAGCTCAACGTGCACAAGTGCTAGCCACCAAAAACACCCACAGGCTCTCCGACAAAAATACCGTGTCAAAACACTAATTCAAAAAATCGGTGCCACCAAGTTTCCCACCCGGCTCTACCGATTTTCTACCCAGGAAAGAACCCTAGCAAAACCCTAGCATCTCGGTACAACCGAGTGCTTCATTGGTGCAACCGTGTTTTGGTGACCATTGTTCGGGTGACTGATTTCATAGAATTGGAAATTCCAAGTTTATGGTTCCATCTCACTGAGTTTTGGAAACTTCCCTCGGCCACTCGTTTTGGTACCACTAAGATTTCTATATTGGTACCACCGAGATTTCTATATCGGTCTCACCAAGATTCCGAAAGTTGCCACATTTTGAACAGATCAGTACAACCGAGTTTTGCTTCAATTTCACTGAGATGGCTAATAATGTTGTAACAGTTGGATTTTTGGAGATGCCTATATATACCCATCCACCACATCCCACTCGCAAGAGAAGCACTCAGAACAGTTCCCCACTTCCCATATCCAAATTTTTGAGAGAGAACCACCTACCCTTGTGTTGAGATGAAGATCATCCACTCCAACCATATGGATCTTGATTTCTAGCCTCCCCAAGTTGATTTTCGATACGTTGACAACGTATCTATAATTTTTGATTGTTCCATGCTATTATATTATCTGTTTTGGATGTTTTATATGCATTAATATGCTATTTTATATTATTTCCGAGACTAACCTATTAATCTAGAGCCTAGTGCCAGTTTCTATTTTTTTTCTTGTTTTTGAGTATTGGAGATAAGGAATATTAAATGGAGTCCAAACGGAATAAAATCTTCGCGATGATTTTTCTTGGACTAGAAGACATCTACCAGACTTGGAGGGGAAGGCAAGAGACTTGCCAGGAGGTAACAAGCCAGGGGGCGCGAGCACCTCCCCTGGCCGCGCCTGGTAGGCTTGTGGCCCCCAGCAGGTCTCTGAACCCTATTCTTCGGCCAATAAATTCCCAAATAATCCCCCAATACCAAAGAGAGCCATGAAAATACTTTGCCAGCGTCGGAAGCCTTTATTCCCGACAGATCCAATCTTGGAGCCTTTTTCGATAATCTGTCGGAGGGGGATTCGATCATGGAGGGCATGTACATCAACTCAATTGCCCCTCCGGTGATGCGTTAGTAGTTTACCATAGACCATCGGGGTCCATAGCTAGTATTTAGATGGCTTCTTATCTCTCTTTGTGGTTCAATACCATGTTCTTCATGATCTTCATGGAGATCTATCTGATGTAATACTCTTTTGCGATGTGTTTGTCGAGATCCGATGAATTGTGGGTTTATGTTCATATTATCCATGAATATTATTTGAGTCTTGTTTGAATTCTTATATGCATGATTTCATATCTTTGCAAATCTCTTCGAGTTAATGGTTTGGTTTGGCCAACTAGATTGGTAATTCTTGCAATGGGAGAAGTGCTTAGTTTTGGGTTCAATCTTGCGGTGTCCTCACCTAGTGACATGGTAGGGATAGCGAGGTACGTATTTGTATTATTGCCATCAAGGTTAAAAAGATGGGATTTTCATCATATTGCTTGATTTTATCCCTCTACATCATGTCTTCTAACCTAATGTGTTACTCTGCTCTTCATGAACTTAATACTCTAGATGCAGGCAGGAGTCGGTCGTTGTGTGGAGCAATAGTAATAGATGCAGAATCGTTTTGGTCTACTTGACACGGACGTGACACCTATATGCATAATCATTGCCTTGGATATCTTCATAATTATTCGATTTTATATCAATTGCTCAAGAGTAATTTGTTCACACACCATGTTATTTTCCTTCAAGAGATAAGCCTCTAGTGAAACCTATGCCTCTCGGGTCTACTTTCCATATTATATTTTCAGATCCATAAACCAAAAATACAAAACATACTTTGCTGCAATCGTTTTAATTTTTGTTTTAGTAATCTTCTATATCTATCTCTATCAGATCTCATCCTTGCAAATAACCGTGAAGGGATTGACAAACCCCTTTATAGCGTTGGGCGCAAGTGTTTGATTGTTTTTGTAGGTGCGAATATTGGGGACTTGCTTGTATCTCCTACTAGATTGATACCTTGGTTCTCAACAACCGAGGGAAATACTTATCTACTTTGTTGCATCACCCTTTCCTCTTCAAGGGAAAACCAACGCAAGCTCAAGAAGTAGCAAGAAGGATTTCTGACACCGTTGCCAGGAGATCTACATCAATCCTACCAAGTACCCATCACGAACTCATCTCTTGCATTTACATTATTTGCCTTTTGCCTCTCATTTTCCTCTCCCCAACTTCTAAAACGATTTTCATAAAAAACCAAAAAGATTTTCCTTTTTATTTGCCCTCTTTCTCATTCGCCTTTTTCTCGCCGGATCTCTTTTTGTTTGCTTGTGTTGCCATGTGCCTTCTATTTGCTTGCATCTTTGCTTGCTAAAAATCTATTGATATGGATCCTCATCCACTTGCTAATATTTTGAGAAGGACAAATTATGATGAACCAATTTCTAGTGAGTTGAGTGCACTCGATTATCTCTATGAAGTTTTGTTTGAAAATCATGAATCTAATTTTTTTGATGAAGTGTTGAAAGTAGAAAATTATAAGGTCATTCATGATAGATCCTTGATTGAAAAGCTTGATTGCAATGTTGCTAGTATGAATTCTCTAAATATCCATGATGCTAATGATATGCAAAGCCATAAGCTTGGGGATGCTATGTTTCATGAAGATGATATTTTTTGTCCCCATGTTTTGATGGGCAAATTCATTCGGATGATTGCATGCTTGTGCATCATGAAAAGAATGATTTATGTGATTGTTATATTGTTGAATTCCTTCATGATGCCACTGAAATTTATTCTGAGGGAGGAACATATGTTTGTAGGAATTTCAATAATATCAAGTTTCCTCTCTATGTGTTCAAAGTTTTGTAGTTATGCTTGTTTTGCCTTCCTATGCTAAGTGATTCTTGTTCCCATAAATTGTCTGCTCACAAAATCCCTATGCATAGGAAGTGGGTTAGACTTAAATGGACTTGTCATGAGATACATGATGCTTTCTTGCATATTTCAATTATTACTTTTTATGTGAGCATCATTGAAATCATTATGCCTAACTAGGGGCGTTAAACAATAGCGCTCGTTGGGAGGCAACCCAATTTTATTTTTATGTTCTATTTTTGCTTATATTTTTGAGTGTTTCACACATTATTACCTCTCTAGTAATTGTGTTTTGGTGTTTTAATTACTGTTTGAGACAAGTAAGACCGTTGGGATGGTCTATGGTGATTGTTGATTTGATCTTGCTGAAAAACTCAAACTTTTGCTCCCAGTCCAGGAATTTTATAAATTTATCAGAGCTTCGAATGAGTCTGAAATTTTTACACAAGATTTTCATACAAATTTTCCTGATTTTCCTAATTTTCAGAATTTTTGGAGTTACAAAAGTATTTGACCGTGTTGTGAGGTATGAGACCTCCAGCAAGATTATTTGCCTACAAGATGAAGGATTATATCAATCGTTGAGCATGTGCTCAGATTGTCTGGGTGCTACAATCGCTTGAATCGAGTGGGAGTTGATCTTCCAGATAAGATAGTGATTGATATAGTTATCCAAGTCACTGTCACTAAGCTACTAGAGCTTCGTGATGAACTATAAAATGCTAGGGATGGAAATAATGATCTCTGAGCTATTCGCGATGTTTGACACCGCGAAGGTAGAAATAAGGAAGGAGCATCAAGTGTTGATGGTTAGTGAAACCACTAGTTTCGAGAAGGGCAAGGGCTAGTAGGGAAAATTCATGGATGGCAAGTTAGTTGCTGCTCCAGTGGAGCAACCCAAGGTTGAACCCAAACCTGAGACTAAGTGCTTCTATTATGAGGAGAATGGTCACTGAAATGGAACAACCCTAGATACTTGGTACATAAGAAGGCTGGCAACATCAACAGAAGTATATTTGATATACGTGTTATTGATGTGTACCTTGCTAGTACTCCTAGTAGCACCTGGGTATCGGATACCGGTTCAGTTGCTAAATGTTAGTAACTCGAAACAAAAGCTACGGAATAAACGAAGGCTAGCTAAGTGTGAGGTGACGATGTTGGAAGTGTTTCCATGGTTGATGTGATCACCATTGCACCTCTCTTGACCCTCGAGATTAGTGATGAACCTAAATAAATGTTATTTGGTGTTTGCGTTGAGCATAAACCTGATTAGATCGTGTTTATTGCAATACAATTATTGATTTAAGTTAGAGAAATGGTTATTCTGTTTACATGAATAATACCTTCAACTGTCATGCACCCAATGAGGATGGTTTATTGAATCTTGATCGTAGTAATACACATGTTTCATAACATTGATGCCAAAAGATACAAAGTTAATAATGATAGTACCAAATACTTGTGGCACTGCCGCTGAATGTCATACTGGTGTAAAGCGCATGAAGAAACTCCATGTTGGTTGATCTTTGGACTCTTTCAAATTTGAATCGGTTGAGACATGCGGACCATGCCTCTTGGTCAAGATGACTAAAACCCCATTTTCCGACTTGATGGAACGGGCAAGTGACTTATTGGAAATGATACATGTTGATGTGTACGGTCCAATGGGTGTTGTAGCATGCGGTGGATATCGTTATTTTCTTACCTTCACTGGTGATTTGAGTAGATATAGTGTATATTTACTTCATGAAACACAAGTCTGAATCATTTGAAAAGTTCAAACAAAATCAGAGTGAAGTTTGAGATCATCGTGACAAGAAGATAAAATGTCTATGATACGATCGTGGAGGTGAATATCTGAGTTACGAGTTTGGTATACAACTTAAGACAATGTGGAAGTTGTTTCACAACTCATGCCACCTTTAACAACATAGTGTGATGGTGTGTCCGAACATTGTAGTCATGATCTATTGGATATGGTGCAAACTATGATGTCTCCTATCGATTTGCCACTATTGTTTTGGGGTTATGCATTAGAGACAACTACATTCACTTTAAATAGGGCACCATCTAAATCCGTTGAGATGACACCGTATGAATTATGGTTTGATAGAAACCTGAGCTATCATTTCTTAATGTTTGGGGCTGCAACACTTATGTGAAAAAAGGTTTTCACCTAATGGGCTCGAACCCAAAGCGGACAAATGCATCTTCATAGAATACCCTAAGAACAGTTGGGTATACCTTCTATCTCAGATCCGTGTGCAAAGTGTTTGTAGCTAAAACGGGTCCTTTCTCGAGAAAGAGTTTCTCTCGAAAGAATTGAGTGGGAGGAAGATAGAACTTGATGAGGTTGTTGAACCTTTGTTTCAAACAGAGAGTAGCGCAACGCAGAAAGATGTTTTTGTGGAGCCTACATTAGTCGAAGAGGAAGTTAATGATGATGATCATGAAACTTCAGATCAAGTTATTATCAAACCTCGTAGGTCGACAAGGACGCGTACTTCTCCTGAGTGGTACGACAACCCTGTCTTAGAGGTCATATTGTTGGAAAAACGACAAACTTATGAGCTATGGAGAAGCGATGATGGGCCCGGATTCCGACAAATGGTTAGAGGCCATGAAATCCAAGAAAGGATCCATGTATGAAAACCAAGTATAGACTTTGGTAGACTTGCCTATTGCACGACAGGTCGTTGAGTACAAATGGACCTTCAAGATGAAGACAGGCGCTGATGGTAAATGTCACCATTCATAAAGCTCGACTTGTCGCAAAGAAGTTTTTTACAAGTTCAAGGACTTGACTGCGATGGGACTTTCTTACTCGTAGCGATGCTAAAGTCTATTGGAATTATGTTAGCAGTTGCTGCATTTTTCAATTATGAAATCTGGCAGATGGATGTCAAAACATTGTTTCCTTAACGGTTTACTTGAGGAAAGGTTGTATGTGATACAACCAGAAGGTTTTGTTAGTCCTAAGGATGCTAAAAGGTGTGCGAGATCCAGCAATCCTTCTATGGGCTGGAGCAAGCATCTCGGAGCTAGAATATACGCTTTGATGAGGTGATCAAAGTTTTTGGGTTTATATAAAGTTCACGAGAAACTTCTATTTACAAGAAAGTGAGTGGGAGCACTATATAATTTCTAATAAGTATATGTGATTGACATATTGTTGATCGGAAATGATATAGAATTTCTAGAAAGCATAAATGGTTGGTTGAAAAGAGTATTTTCAATGGAAGACCTGGATCAAGCTACCTAATTGTTGGGCATCAAGATATATAGAGATAGATCAAGATGCTTGATGAGACTTTCAATGACTACATACCTAGACAAGATTTTGAAAGAGTTCAAAATGGATTAGTCAAAGAAGGAGTTCTTGCCTGATTTGTGAGGTGTGGAGTTGAGTGAGACTCAAAGCTTGACCATGGTAGAAGAAAGAGAAAGGACGAAGATCGTCCCCTGTGCCTTATCCATAGGCTCTGTATAGTATGCCATGCTGTGTACCGCACTTGTGTGTGCCTTGCCATGAGTCCGTCAAGGGGTACAAGAGTGATCCAGGAGTGGATCACTGGACAACGGTCAAAATTATCCTTAATAACTGGATGACTAAGGAGATGTTTCTCGATTATGCAGGTGATAAGGAGTTTGTCATAAAGAGTTACGTCGATGCAAGCTTTAACACCAATCCGAATGACTCTTAGTAGCAATCCGAATACGTATAGTGGAGTAGCCATTTGGAATAGGTCCAAGTGGAGCGTGGTAGCAGTGTTTACAGTATGACATAGAGATTTGCAAAGTACACATGAATGTGAATGTCGCAGACCCGTTGACTAAAACCTCTTTTACATGCAAAGCATGATCGAACCCCGGAACTCATTGGGTGTGAGATTCATAACAAATCACATAGCGATGTGAGCTAGATTATTGACTCTAGTGCAAGTGGGAGACTATTGGAAATATGCCCTAGAGGCACTAATAAATTAGTTATTATCATATTTCCCTGTTCATGATAATCATTTATTATCCATGCTAGAATTGTATTGATCAGAAACAGATACATGTGTGGATACATAGACAACACAATGTCCCTAGTATGCCTCTAGTAGATTGGCTCGTTGATCAAAGATGGTCAAAGTTTCCTAGCCATAAACATGAGATGTCATTTAATAATGGGATCACATCATTAGGAGAATGATGTGATGGACAAGACCCAAACTATAAACGTAGCATATCGTCGTGTCAGTTTATTACTATAGTTTTCTGCATGTCAATGTTCCTATGACCATGAAATCATGCAACTCACTGACACCATAGGAGTACCTTTTGTGTATCAAACGTCACAACATAACTGGGTGACTATAATGGTGCTCTATAGGTGTCTCCGAGGGTGTCTGTTGGCTTGGCATGTATCAAGACTGGGATTTGTTACTTTGTGTGACGGAGAGGTATGTCAGGGCCCACTTGGTAATACAACATCACAACAAGCCTTGCAAGCGATGTGACTAAAGTGTTAGCCACGGGATCTTGTATTACGTAACGAGTAAAGAGACTTGCCGGTAACGAGATTGAACTAGGTATGGAGATACTGACAACTGAATCTCAAGCAAGTAACATACCGAAGAACAAAGGGAACAACATACGGGATTAACTGAATCCATGACATAGAGGTTCAACCGATAAAGATCTTCATAGAATATGTAGGAACCAATATGGGCATCCAGGTCCCACTATTGGTTATTGACCGTAGAGGTGTCTCGGTTATGTCTACATAGTTCTCGAACCTGCAGGGTCTGCACACTTGGTTCAGTGACGTTTTGGTAGTATAGTGTTATGTATGGTGGTGACCGAAGGTTGTTCGGAGTCTCGGATGAGATCCCTAATGTCATGAGGAGCTCCAGAATGGTCCGGAGGTAAATATTGATATATATAGAATTCATAATCCTTATTGGTAACAAAGATGGGTGAAGTAGAAAACTTAGGATCATATTGCATTCTAGCATTCATAGATTTTTCCTTCCACTTGCGAAGCAATTTCTTAAGATCATCTCTATCCTGACAAGCAAGAAAGTCCCTGGCTACCTCTCCTTCCATAACATATCCTTCAGGTATATCAGGAAATTCATATCTAGGAGATCTAGGTCTAGCAGGTGAATCATAGTGTTCAGTTTCAATAATTTCATCAGATACAGAAATATTATCAGTTTCAACATTAGCTCTAGCAATTTGTTCATCAAGAAATTCACCCAGTGGCTCAGTATCATCAAGCAAATTATCATAAGCATCATGCATAGCAGAAGTAGCATCATCAATTACTTGCGACATATCAGAATTACTAGCAGGCGGTGGTGTCGCAAACTTACTCATAACAGAAGGTGAATCAAGTGCAGAGCTAGATGGAAGTTCCTTACCTCCCCTCGTAGTAGAGGGATAGATCTTGGTTTTTGGATCTTTCAGATTCTTCATAGTGATCAACAGATATATATCCCAAGTGACTCAGAGAATAAAGCTATATCCCAAGTGACTCAGAGAATAAAGCTATCCCAAGTGGCGCCAGAAAAACGTCTTGATAATCCACAAGTATAGGGGACCCTAACAGTTTTCGAGGGTAGAGTATTCAACCCAAATTTATTGATTCAACACAAGGGGAGCCAAAGAATATTCTTGAGTATTAGCAGCGGAGTTGTCAATTCAACCACACTTGAAAGACTTAATTTCTGCAGCAAAGTATTCAGTAGCAAAGTAATGTGGTAGTAACGGTAACAGTGGCAAAGTGATAGTAGCAGATTTGTAGTTATTGGAACAGTAGCAACGGAAAAGTAACTCAGCAAAGATCAATATATGGAAAGCTCGTAGGCAATGGATCAGTGATGGATAATTATGTCGGATGGCATTTATCATGCAACAGTTATAACATAGGGTGACATAGAACTAGCTCCAATTCATCAATGTAATGTAGTCATGTATTCCATATATAGTCATACATGCTTATGGAAAAGAACTTGCATGACATATTTTGTCCTACCCTCCCGTGGCAGTGGGGTCCTATTGGATACAACCGGACCAAAGCATTAGCACTTGGTGAATACATGAACTCCTCAAACTACGATAATCATCGGAAAGAATCCCAGTTATTGTCACCCTAGGGGATGCAGATCATAACTCGTAATAGGTGTCTACAACTTGCAAGATAGGATCAAGAACACACATATATTCATGAGAACATAATAGGTTAAGATCTGAAATCATGGCACTCGGGCCCTAGTGACAAGCATTAAGCATAGCAAAGTCACAACAACAGCAATCTCAGAACATAGTGGATACTAGGGATCAAACCCTAACCAAACTAACTCGATTCCATGATAAATCTCATCAAACCCATCACCGTCTAGCAAGCCTACGATGATATTACTCATGAGCGGTGGGGAGCATCATGGAATTGGTGATGAAGGATGGTCAGTGATGACGAAGGCGTCGATTTCCCCTCTCCGGAGCCCAAAACGGACTCCGGATCTGGTCTCCCGAGGAAAAACTCGCGATGGCGATGGCTCTGTATCGTGAAACGCGATGAACTCTTCTCTCTGATTTTTTTCCTCGACAAATAGGGTTATATGAAGCTGGAGAGGAGGTCAGAAAGCCACGAGGGGCCCACAAGGCTGCCCCACGTGGCCAGGGAGTGGCCGCGGCTAGCAGGCTTGTAACCTACTGGTGGCCCCCTCTGGTTAATTCTTGCGCCAATATTTTTTATTAATTCAAAAAACATTCTCCGTAAATTTTCAGGACGATACGAGAACTTTTATTTCTGCAGAAAAATAACACCAAGGCAATTTCGCTAAAAACAGCGTCATTCTGGGTTAGTTCCATTCAAATCATGCAAATTAGAGTCCCAAACAAGGGTAAAAGAGTTTGGAAAAGTAGATACGTTGGAGACGTATCAACTCCCCAAAGCTTAAACCTTTGCTTGTCCTCAAGCAATTCAGTTGATAAACTGAAAGTGATAAAGAAAAACTTTTATAATCTCTGTTTGATCTTGCTGTTGTAAATATGTCTAACTTATGTTCAGATTTTCAGCAAAGATTATAAACTAACCACATTCACAATAACATTTAGGTCTCACATTTACTCATGTCAATGGAATAACCAACTAGCGAGCAATAATGACAAGTCTCGGATGACAACAATTTATCAAAACAATCATGATACAATATGGCATAATAGTATCTTGCTAGCCCTTTGTGAGACCACAAAACATAAATGCAGAGCAAGGACTGACTAAACATTGTAATTGACGGTGAGAGAGATCCAGTCATGCTCACAATGACAATGTTGCTCTCAAACTGGTGCCTTTTATAAGAGGATGATGACTCAACAATAAAGTAAATAGATAATCCCTTCGCAGAGGGAAGCATTGATTTGCAAAGGTGCCTGATGAGGATATGTACCTAGGGTAGGGTCCTAGACAAGGCCTACATACCCTACCTAAGGACACTACATGGGAGGACTTGAAGGTCAAGCATGAACTTCCGAGTGTATTCCTGGAGACGTTCAAGGTCACTCGGCAGATATCCACTCAGAGACTCCTTCCTTCACTCGGCAGTTGCGTGTCACTCGGAAGACCTCACGCTCACTCGACGCCAGAAGACCAGGAGCCATCATCAAGAGCCCAACGGGCAGACGTTGGTTCAATGGTCATTAGTAGCTTTTATTACGTACGTTACCAGTAACGGCAGACTTTAACCCCACGATCGGACCCTTAGATGCTGGGCAATTATGAGGGGCAGCGAACTCTATATAAGCCACCCCTCCCCTCCTACACAAGGGTTCGCAACCATTGTAATCCATATATTCCACACAACATAAGCTCCCGAGCACTGAGACATAGGGTTGTTACCTCCAGAGAGGGGCCTGAACTCATACATCCGTGTGTACATCCTCACCGTAGCTAGGACTCTGCCCTCTCCTTTCGTACCCCTACCATCTACTGTCAGGCTCGTTCCCACGACAGTTGGTGCCCACCGTGGGGTAGGCGTCTAAGCGACTTCCGGCGAGGTTGCATTTTTCATCCTTCGACATGTCTTCTGGTGGTGTTTTTGCTCTGGGCCACGAGATCCATTTCGGTGCACTCACCTTCATCGCCGATGATTCAGCATGGTTCCAGGAAGCGCCTCTCGATGTCGAGGAGCTCCCGGTCCGTGGGGCCGCGCGCTTCTGCGCGAGTTCCAATGGCGTGTTGCTGCGTCAGCCTTTGACTCCCTACACGTCGGCTCCCCTCGCTGTTCACGGTCGCGGTACGGCTGCTCACGACTTCAGCGATGGGCTAAACACGCAGCGGAGCGTCAAACTTCTCCATAGATTGCAGCACTCGAGCCCGCCAAGTCTCTTCATGGTGTGTTTGAGTCGGATTCCGATCCGTCCAACATGCCTTCCTAGTGCGAAAGCTGCGATCCCGCAGCGGAGGTATTGATGGCAGGCTCTCATCATAGTTCACCGCCTGGCTTTGGCCGTGGCAGACACGAGGCTGGAGGTCCGTCGAAAGAGCAGCCGCGCCGCGAAGATTGACGAGGCTTCATACTCCCATCGTCGGTGCAACTGCCGAGGCCCAACTTTGGAGGCCGCGCGCATTCGTCTGGAAGAACTCCAGGCGGAGATTGACGAGCGCGCTCGCCAGCGCCCGCCACGCCCAGTCGACGTCATCGACAACTGTTTCCGACTAGATCTCACAACGACGTTGAGGTATATCGAACTCCTGTGCTAAATGTTGCTGCTACTGCTAGGATAGCGGATTCCATTCAGTCGTCCCGGTCAAAGGCTGGAAGAGGGCTGATGCAGATCAGAGCACTGTTAGATGCAGCACAACATCAATATTCAGTAGTTTCTTAGACCCGCAACAGGATACACAGCAATTCACCCAGGGCGGAGACAATTCAGTCCGCACATAGCCCTGGATCGCCCTTACGCCGTCAGGGCGGCGGTTTCACCGCGAAGACCACCGTCGAGTGCCCACTCCTCCACGGAGTGGTCCGTATGTGCCCCGGCGCCAGGACGACAGGCGCTCCTTCGGTCATGAGCGGGATGTGGGCCTTGACGCCTGCGCCTACCTTGTTCAGAAGCGAATTGACAGGGGAAGAACCTACAGAGAAGGACACAACAAATATGTTCTGAGTGGAAGCTCAGCCGTGGTGTCTGGTCTCGACCGTTTCAACAGAGCCATACGTTCTACAGAGATCCCCCCTAACTTCAGAATGGCGGCTGGAATCGGGAAGTTTTCTGGCGAAACAAAGCGAGAGACTTGGTTAGATGATTACCAAGTGGTTGTGCAAATTGGTGGCAGAAATGACAATGTTGCAATGAAACACATGCCCCTGATGTTGGATGGTTCAGCTTGAGCTTGGCTGAATCGCCTGGCTCCTTCCAGTATACATTGCTGGGAGGATCTTGCCCAAGTGTTTGTCCGAACCTTTGAGGGCACTTGCAAGCGTCCGGCAGGTCTAGTCGACTTACAACACTGTGCCCAGAAGCCCAATGAAACTTTAAGGGATTATATTCAGCAATGGTCCACTCTGCATCATACAGTGGAGAATGTATCGGAACACCAGGCTGTCTGTGCTTTCAAGGCCGGTGTGAGATACAGAGAACAATACCTGTAGTTTGGGCATACGGGTGATATTTCACTCGGCAAGATGATGGAAATCGCCACTCGGTACGCCAATGGCGAGGAAGAAGACCGCCTCCGTAGTGGCAAAGGAAAGGCCATTGTCAATGAGGCTGGTGGCGACAACAATCGGAAACAAAAGCGAAAGGCTGAAGATCCAGTTCAGGCCGAAGCGACGGTACTAGCGACTCAGTCAAAGAACAAGGGAAAAGCTAAAGCACAGTATGCCCCCAAGAAAGGGAAAATCAGTCAGGAACTGATATCATGGATCAGCCGTGTGTAATACACACGAGAAAATATGCAGAAGGCAATCTGATTTTGCCCAAGCACACCACTCGACAGTGTCGAACCCTTATCCAGCAATTCATGGGAGACCAGCCGAGTGAGAAATCTCCCGAGAAGGGAGATGAAGATGAGGAAAAGGAAACATTCCCGGATGTCACTGCTACACTGGTAATCTTTGCTGATGTCGAGAGCAAGAGCCGCCTGAAAGTCATCAACAGAGAAATCAACATGGCTGTGCCCGATACCCCCACCTACCTCAAATGGTCCCAATATGCTATCACATTCGACAAGATAGACCATCCTGCTCATGTAGCCACTCCCAGTCGGCAGGCTCTGGTAGTTGATCCGGTGGTGCACGGGACTCGACTTAGAAAGGTCCTAATGGACGGTGGCAGCGGCTTGAACATTCTTTATGCGGATACCCTGAAAGGGATGGGCATTCCGATGTCCCATCTGAGTGAGAGCAGCATGTAGTTTCATGGGGTCATCCTAGGAAAGAAAGCCAAGTCACTCGGCCAGATAGCATTGGATGTGGCATTCAGAGATGACAAAAATTTCCGAAAAGAAAAGTTGACATTTGAAGTCATGGATTTCAAGAGTGCTTACCATGCCAGTCTGGATCGACCCGCTTATGCACGTTTCATGGCCCGACCATGTTATGTGTATCTCAAGTTGAAAATGCCAGGCCCTAAGGGCATGATCACGGTCACGAGCAATCGACGGCGGGCTGAATAATGCCTCCAACAAGGCTCCAAGATCGCCGATCAACAGATGGCTATGGTAGAGTTGGAGGAGTATAAGAAAACCGCTGACCCTGCCGATTTGCTCCGTGCAAAGAAGCTAGCTTCCGAGTCGGCATATTAGTCTGTAGGGGAAGTGAAGAAGGTACACATCCACCCGACGGATCCAACCGCTGCCCCGACGAATATCTCAACAACACTCGGCAAATAGGAAGCCGAGCTCATCCAGTTCCTCCATGAGAACTGGGATATCTTTGCATAGAAGCCTGCTGACATGCCGGGGATTCCCAGGGAGCTGGCTGAGCACCGTCTACGATTCGATCCGAAAGCCAAACCCGCCAGGGAGCATTTGCGTCGCTCAGCGGTGGAGAAGCGCAAGGCAATCGGAGAAGAAGTGGCCCGTCTCTTGCAAGCCAAGGTTATTCGGGAAATTTACCACTCCAAGTGGCTCTCGAATGTTGTGATGGTGCCAAAGAAAGATAAGTCATTGCGCATGTGCATTGACTTCAAACACCTCAACAAGGTGTGCCCAAAAGATCATTTTCCGCTCCCCCGCATAGATCAAATTGTTGACTCGTCAGCGGGGTGTGAGCATTTATCGTTTTTGGATGCTTATTCTGGGTACCATCAGATCCGTCTATATGGCCCGGATGAAATAAAGACAACCTTCATCACCCCATTTGTGTGTTTTCGTTACATCACCATGCCTTTTGGTCTCAAGAATGCCGGCGCTACTTTTATGCGCATGATTCAGTAATGTTTACTCGACCAGATCCCTCGGAATGTCGAGGCATACATGGACGATATAGTGGTCAAGTCTTGCAAAGGTTCTGACCTACTGGCTGACTTGGCCAAGACATTCGCCAATATGAGGCGATTCGACATAAAGCTGAATCCGGCCAAATGTACTTTCGGTGTCCCTGGTGGCAAGTTGCTCGGTTTTCTCATTTCTGAGCGAGGGATTGATGTCAACCCTGAGAAAATCAGCGCCATCACCCATATGAAGACTCTCGTGCGAGTGCACGACGTTCAGAAGCTCACAGGTTGCTTGGCAGCATTGAGTCGATTCATTTCTCATCTTGGTGAGAAGGCTTTGCCCTTATATCAGTTGATGAAGAAGTCCAACACGTTCGACTGGACTCCCGAAGCCGAAGCAGCATTTGTTGAGCTCAAAGCCCTGCTCTCCACCCAGCCGGTGCTTGCCGCTCCTGCCAGCAAAGAGCCCTTGCTCCTGTACATCGCGGACACAAATCAGGTCGTCAGTACAGTACTGACTGTCGAGCGAGAAGAGGAGGGTAAATCTTATAAAGTTCAGCGGCCAGTTTATTATGTCTCGGAAGTATTGTCCCCCTCAAAGCAAAGATATCGACACTATCTGTAGCTGGTTTATGGTATTTACCTATCAATGAAGAAGGTGGCGCATTATTTCCAAGACCACTAGATTTCAGTCGTCAGTGATGCTCCCTTGTCTGAAATTTTCAATAATCGAGACGCATCAGGTCGAGTGGCTAAATGGGCAATCGAGCTTGGACACTTTGACATCAGATTCGATGCCAAGAAAGCAATCAAGTCCCAAGCATTCGTAGATTTCATGGCCGAGTGGATTGAGCAGCAACAACCTATCCAAGTTCACTCGGCGCATTGGACAATGTTCTTTGATGGCTCCAAAATGTTGAATGGGTCCGGTGCTGGGGTTGTCTTGATATCTCCCCAGGGGTCACAAGCTCAGTTATGTCTTGCAAATTCACTTTGATTCCTCCAACAATGAGGCAAAGTATGAAGCACTTTTGTATGGGTTACGCATGGCTATCTCACTCGGCGTCAAGCGCCTGATGGTTTATGCCGACTCGGATTTGGTGGTGAATCAAGTGATGAAAGAGTGGGATGTTCGAAACCCCGCTATGATTGGATACTGCAATGCAGTCCGGAAGTTGGAGCAGAAATTTGAAGGCCTGGAACTTCATCATGTTCCCCGATTGAAAAATCAAGCGGCCGATGAACTATCAAATATTGGTTCCACTCGACGGCCTATCCTCAGTGGTGTGTTCTTGGAGCACTTGCACACTCCTTCGGTTCAAGAAGATCCATTCACCGAAGAGCCCCACAAGCTTTGAGTTCCACCGACTCGACTAAAGTCGATGTCCCTGCAGTGATTGACCTGGTCATGGAAATTCTGGTTATCATTCCCGATTGGATTGTGCCTTATATTGCCTATATCCTTAGACAAGAGCTCCCTGAAGATGAAACAGAGGCTCAACAGATTGTGCGCAAGTCCAAGGCTTTCACTGTAATGGGAGATCAGCTATTCAGAGAGAGTGCGACTGGTGTCACCCAGCAATGCATTTTCCCAAGGAAGGTCGAATGATTCTAGACGAGATTCACTCGGGAACTTATGTCCACCATGCATCTTCAAGGACGATGTTGCTAAAGCATATCGAGCTGGTTTTTACTGGCCATGAGCTAATGAGATGGCTAAAGACATCGTTGATCATTGTGATGGTTGCGAGTTCTATGCGAACCTGTCACACAAGTCGACGTCTGCTCTGAAGACAATTCCTCTCGCCTGGTTGTTTGCGGTTTGGGGACTCGACATGGTTGGCCCCTTTCGACCCGAAAAATGAGGATTCACTCACTTGTTGGTAGTAGTCGACAAATTCACCAAGTGGATAGAATCCAAGCCAATCAAGAAGCTGAACTCCCGTACGGCGGTCACGTTCATGAGAGAGATCATTATTCGATACGGCATCCCACACAGCATTATCACGGACAACGACACTAAATTTGACTCGGAAGAATTCAGGAACTTTTGTAACTCCCAATGCACCTGAGTGGATTATGCACCTGTTGCGCATCCTCAAACCAATGGGCAAGTCGAGCGGGCTAATGGTCTCATCCTGCAAGGTCTGAAGCCTTGTCTCATGCGCGATTTGGATCATGCCGCTGGAGCCTGGGTAACTGAGCTGCCGTCTGTTTTGTGGGGTCTGAGGACAACGCCTAATCGGTCGACTGGACAAACTCCTTTCTTCCTTGTATATGGTGCTGAAGCCATATTGCCGAGTGACTTGGCCCAGAACTCTCCTCGAGTGGAGCTGTATTCTGAGGCTGAAGCTGAACAGGCCAGACAGGACGGTGTAGATCTTTGGAGGAAGAGCGAGAGATGGCTCTGATCCGGACTACTTCCTATCAGCAAGACCTATGGCGCTTTCATGCAAAGAATTTCAAGAGTCGGGCGTTTCATGAGGGAGACTTAGTGCTCCTAGGGAATCAACACCGATCTCACAAGCTTGCTCCTGCATGGGAAGGCCCTTTTGTCGTCACTAAGGTGCTAAACAATGGAGCCTATCACCTGTACAATCTCATGAAGCAGATAGACGAGCCACGAGTCTGGAATGCAGATCTGCTCTGGCATTTTTATACTTGAGACAAGAATCTTCTGATGTAATAAGAATACTTCATCAATGCAATTCACATTTCTGCACATATATCGTCGGTTCCAATCGTACAGTTACATTCTTGGGGATACTCCGAGTGAAGAGCAATCCTCACACTCGGGGGCTTAGCCCGAACATGTTTCGCCTAAGTTAAATACCCTGTCAGGTGGATAGCAGTCCATTCACCCGACGGCCTATTTGCGAATCTGTCCTCGCTTAGGTTCAAAAATACTTCGAGTGATGAGCAATCCTCACACTCGGGCGCTTAGCTGCGAAACACGTTTTCGCCTAAGTTAAAATCCTCGCCAGGTAGATAGTAATCCATTCGCTCGACAATTTAGCTGTGAATCAACATTCGCCTAAGTTCGAAAATACTCCGAGTGATGAGCAATCCTCACACTTGGCGGCATATATGCGAAACACGTCTTGCCTAAGTGAAAAACCTCGTCGGGTGGATAGTAATGTATTCACTCGACAGCTTAGCTGGGAATCAACATTCGCCTAAGTTCGAAAAAACTTCAAGTGATGAGCAATCCTCACACTTCGGGGCTTAGCCGTGAAACACGTTTCGCCTAAGTAAAAAACCTCGTCGGCTGGATAGTAATCCATTCACTCGACAGCTTAGCTACGAATCGACGTTCGCCTAAGGTCGAAAATACTTCGAGTGATGAGCAATCCTCACACCCGGGGGCTTAGGTGCGAAACACGTTTCGCCTAAGTTGAAAACCTCGTTGGTTGGATAGTAATCCATTCACTCGACAGCTTAGCTACGAATCGACATTCGCCTAAGTTTGAAAATACTTCGAGTGATGAGAAATCATCACACCGGGGCCTTAGCTGCGAAACATGTTTCGCCTAAGTTAAAAACCTCGTCGGGTGGATAGTAATCCATTCACTCGATAGCTTAGCTGCGAATCGACATTCGCCTAAGTTCAAAAATACTTCGAGTGATGAGCAATCCTCACACTCGGGGGCTTAGCTATGAAACACGTTTCGCCTAAGTAAAAAACCTCGTCGGGTGGATAGTAATTCATTCAGTCGACAACTTAGTTGTGAATCAACATTCCCTAAGTTCCAAAATACTCTGAGTGATGAGCAATCCTCACACTCGGGGGCTTAGCTATGAAACACGTTTTGCCTAAGTTAAAAACCTCGTTGGGTGGATAGTAATCCATTCACTCGACAGCTTAGCTGCGAATCGACATTCGTCTCAGTTCAAAAATACTCCGAGTGATGAGCAATCCTCACACTCGGTGACTTAGCTGCGAAACACGTTTCGCCTAAGTAAAAAACTTCGTCGGGTGGATAATAATCCATTCACTTGACAACTCAGCCACAAATCGACATTCGCCTAAGTTCAAAAATACTCCGAGAGATGAGCAATCCTCACACTCGGGGCTTAGCTGCGAACACGCTTCGCCTAAGTTAATAACAAACTGAGTTGAACAAACGATTGAAAGCCAAATACAAATAAAATCCAAAGGGTAAACCGCGGATAAATGTTTCATACGGAAGCAAATGTGCTCAGGCCTAAGGCCTGAATGAAGTTTCAAGGGATACAATTCCACTCGGCATACCGAGGCAAATATAAGTGTTTCTTCCAAAGACCAAGTTTTTTAAACAGGTGACGGGCTGGCGGGCTCGACAAAACTGCCCAAGTTGATGCCGTCGGCGATTCTGGTGGCTGCCTCAGTGAAGGTTTCCATGAAGTCCTCAAACTGGAGTTTCTTCGTGTTTACCACCTGGAGCTCCTTCAGCTTCTCCTCCCTCACGTCCCTGCAATGGACCCTGACAAGTGATAACGCCACGTCGGCCCCACAGCGAGCAGCACATTTCTTCCAAGCATGCACTCGACTAGGAAGTTCATTCAGGCGAACGATTATAGAGTTGAGGTCGAGCTGAAGAGTGTCCTCGGGCCATAGCTCCTTATCGATTCTCTCCATGGCAGATTTCAGTCAGGCGATATAGGCCTGGACGCCTTGGAGTCAGAAGTTGAGTCACGGCATGTTCATCACCACTTCATCAGCAACTGGTGACTTTGTGGGATCTAGATTGGGCTCAACCTCCTCTGTCTCCTTCTCAAAGTCTTGGCAGGATTCTGTTGAAGAATGGGGAATGGGAGGAGAATCGGTGAACTGCGACCCTCAAAGATTTTACAAAGCTCAGTCGACAAGAAACACTGACCGTCGAGCAGAATATACATCTTCCTCGAGAATTCGCCCAAATGCTTCACCAAGGCGTTCCTCGGCCTTCTTGACGAGGTCATTACTCCTCTTGGTCAGTTCCTCGGCCTTCTTGACGAGGTCAGCATGCTCCTGCTTCAGCTTGGTGTTCTCATCCTCCAGCTTCTCGGTGGCCGCCAGCTTCCGATCTACAGCTTCAGTGTTGTCCTTGGCCACTCGTTGAGAGTCAGCAAGCGCCTTGTCCCTCTCCTCCCACGCCTTCTTCATGGAATCTAAAGAAACAACATTGTTGAGTCATGCTTGGAGTCGACGGTTTTCATTGCGTACGTCTGTTCGAGTGAGAGCACTCGGTTCAAAACATGAAGAGTGAAGAGGAGAATGCGGAAAGTCGGCAGTAATTACCTCCCAAAGACTTCATCTCAGCACGCGCTCGCTCTACAGCGTTGTTGGAGACCGCCGGATCCACTCGTAGCCGGTTCCTTTCATCCTCCACGTCCTTGTACTGCGTCCCAAGTTCGCAAGCCCTCTGGAACCAACAAAAGATAGGAATTCAATCGGTAAGTGGTGCCTGGGACAGTCGACTGAGTTATGAACACTGGCGAATGACTATCTTACAACCTTGGAACAACCTAAGAAGAATTCAAGAAAAAATCCACTCGACATGTCGAGTGGCCCTGGCGCTCCGCGCGTCGTAAACAAATTTAAATCTATCTCTATTAAGACCCCTACCGATGCAAGCACTCGACAGCGGTCTCGGGGACTACACCCAGTGGGTGCACTAAGAGTGCCCCCACTTAGATGGTTAACTCTCGATCCGTCGAGTAACTCGTCAGGAAAAAATGCACTCGACATGTCGAGTGACTCTAGTACCACGAATACGACAAGTTTTCAAGCCTACTGCTTATCGTCTCTGATTAACAGTAGCCTTGGGGACTACACCCAGTGGGTGCACTTAGCGTGCCCCCACTAGTTATTATAACATTCGACAAGGTCAACCCTGTCAGAACACTCGACCCGTCGAGTGACGCACCTCCTTGCACTATGAAGTTCAATCTATCCTTATTCAGCATCACATCATGGTTTGTCAATAATATCCATGAAACCTGCAAGGTAGCTGCGGAGTGGCACGATCCAAGGCCAAACGTATCATGTATACAATAAACTCTAAGATCCCCGCCGGTGCAAGCACCCGACAGCGGTCTCGGGGACTACACCCAGTGGGTGCACTAAGAGTGCCCCCACTGAGACGGTTAACTCTCGATCCGTCGAGTAACTCGTCCGAAAAAAAACACTCGACATGTCGAGTGACCCACTGGATCTGCCGATTCTCGATCAGTCGAGCGGCGGAAACATCCATCATTGGAATGTCCATCACTCTGAGAAGTGCAGTCTATCCTTTTGCAGCGTCATATCATGGTTTGTCAATAATATCGATGAAACCTACAGAATAACTGCAGAGTGGTGGGTAAGACAAGCTCTAAGACACCTGCCGATGCAAGCACTCAACAGCAGTCTCGGGAACTACACCCAATGGGTGCACTAAGAGTGCCCCCACTGAGATGGTTAACTCTCGATCCGTCGAGTAAATCGTCAGAGAAAAAAATACTCGACATGTCGAGTGACTCTAGTATCACGCGTACTATCGATCCCAATCCTACTCGATTACGATCCAATCTATTCGAGTGAAGAAATTTCAAACATTCTACAACAATCACCTAGTGGGTGTACAACAGCCAAGAAAAGACAGGAATTCAATTGGAAATGTACTTACAATCGAACTTACTCGGACATTCGTGCGGAGGGCTGCGCTAACGTCGTAAGCCAGCTTGCTGGCCTCGTACGCCTCCTTGGTTCTCAGCATGATCTGCTCCGCCTAGATCATGGCCTCCTTCGCAGCTCCGGTCTGATCTTTCGGAACATGATTCGGAGTGAAGATCGTCACAGCCGGGATCGACATGGTTGCTGGAGCAGCTAAGGCAGTTTGAGTGGGTCTGGTTGGAGTCGACGTCACAACGGTCGAGACAGCTGGAGGAGCATGCGACAGAGGTGCTGCAGGTTCAGCTCTGAGTTGCGTCGAGTCGCCTATCCCCTGGGGAGACTCCGCAGTTGAGCACTGAGGCACCTGCGCTTATGAGGCTCTTCGGATGCGAGTGCGCGAAGTGTCCAAGTGCTCCTCATTGTCATCCACCTGAATGACCTCTGCAACAACAACTGAAAATGTTAACGTTTGCCTATGTCGAGTCCCGTTCGGACAAATCAACAACTTACTAACCTCTATGAGAAGTGTCCGCATCAGCAGTGTCAATATCCATCGCCTCCCCTTCATCTAGATGAGGCGAGGTTACGAACGTAGCAGCTCTGACGGATTGAACAGCTTTCGGTCGGATACAACTCAAGACTTCAGTCGACAGAAAGAATTCAGAAATAAATACTTACGTGGAGACGACAGGTACGGCCATCCTCATGCGAGGCAAAGCCTTGCAAGCTTTGGTCATGACTTGCTTGGGCTGCTTGGCCAGTCTCTCACTCGACTCAACAGTTGAAGGGCGACTCCGCTTCGGGTTTTTCTCACTAGGGCCTGGAGCCCTGTCCTCAATAGCTGTCGGGTCCTAACGGGACTTGGTGCGGCCTTCGCGCCGGGCAGGTGACTCGACTTCTTCCTCTTCGTCGGAGTCCGCGTATTCATCTTTAGATTCAGAGGGACCGTCGCCGTCCATGCTACCACCCTCGCTCACCATGCCATCCTCAACGTGGTTCCCGTTGGGAATAGGCGAGTGCATGTTCGTCCACTCCTGCATGATTCAAGCGAGGAAGTCAGTTTATAAGTCAATATATCAATCGACAGTACAAGTATATCCATCAACACAGCACAACTCACCAGATTCTTCGGCGGTTTATTGGCCGAGTAAGGTTGGATCCTCTTGGCTCCCAAAGGATTGTCGCAAGCTCCAGTGATGCTACGAAGCCACTGCTCGATAGTTTTCTACGGAACTTCTTCGGGATGCATCCTGGTCGAGTCCTTAGGGCCCGTGTAGTGCCACGTGGTGTGGTCTCTGGCTTTGAGTGGATGAATACGTCGACCGAGAAATGTCTCCAACAGGTCCATACCAGTCACTCCACCCCGGATCAGCTGCACCACCGCTTCAACTAAGATACCCACTTGGACGTGCTCCTCTTTGGTCACCCTCAGAGATTTAGGGACAGCTAGATGGTCGGGTGTATAGGGGGGAAGGCCAGTCGACATATTGGGCGACGCTGCATCTTTGCGGTAGAACCAAGTCGACTGCCAACTTCTGACAGACTCAGGAAAAGTCATGGTAGGGAAGGAACTATGCGCTCTCTTCTGAACTCCTAAACCTCCACACAGCTGAAGCACATGAGTCTTCCCATCAGCGGGGAGAGCTTTCCTCATGGTCTGAGATCTGACTGTAAAGAGGTGCTTGAACAACCCCCAATGGGGACAGCAGCCCAGAAAGCACTCGCACAAAGTGATGAATGCAGACAGATAGGCAACGGTATTTGGCGAGAGGTGATGCAGTTGGGCATTGAAGAAATTCTGAAATCCCCTAAAGAACGGGTGGGGTGGCATGGAGAAACATCTTTCAATGTGGGAGAGAAGGAGGATCCGCTCCCCGTCACGCGGCTCCGGCTCGCGCTCCTCCCCCGGCAGCCTCCAGGTGCCGTCCGCCATGAGCCCGTCGGTGACAAGGCCCTTCATGTCCTCGAGAGTGACTACAGAGGGGAGAAAGTCCCCCTGCATCCATCCCGCCGGCACGGTGAATAGAGCAGTCGAGGGCTTCTTGCCCTTGAGCTTCGTTGCCCCCTTCTTAGCTCGCTCCAGGTTTTCTGTGGTGCCTTTCGTCATCTCAGCGGCAGCTCTCGTCAAAGAAGAACAAGATGGGGCGCTAGAGGCAGGGGATGCGGAGGAAGAGAGGAACAATGGGCGGAAGTACTGTGCAAGCCGTGGCATTTATACTCCGCTGGGTGTCCCACTGATCAGTGGGCCCGTGAGATCACCGCGCACGCTAACCGCTGACGACGCCTAGTACATGGCGATATTACCGGCGCGAGAATCGAGGCATCGTGCCTCCACTTTCCCTGATCGTGGCGTCATCATCGCGCGTGCGTGCGCTTCCCAAATTTTCGTATCCCGCAAAATCCAGGTCTGTCAGACCGACCCGTCACCTTCCAAGATACCTTCAGTTCACTCGGAGCAAAATATGTGTTGAACATCCACTCGGGTACTTTTAAGGCTGAATGGGCCCGGGCGAACGGAGAAGAATTCAATCGATGCAAGTTTCGTTGAAGCCCCGAATATCATTCGGAAGACTTTGCGTGCTGATCCTGAATGGACATTAATACTCAGAGTCCAGTCGACGCAAGTTTTATTGAAACTCCAAATATCATTCGGAGGATTTGATGTCCTAACTCAAGGTTGACATTGATACCTCATTTCACCACTCGAACTCCGACCCATTCGGGGGCTAAAGATGAGGATATGTACCTAGGGTAGGGTCCTAGACAAAGCCTACATACCCTACCTAAGGACACTGCATGGGAGGACTTGAAGATCAAGCATAAAATTCCGAGTGTATTCCTGGAGACGTTCAAGGTCACTCGACAGATATCCACTCGGAGACTCCTTCCTTCACTCGGCAGTCGCGTGTCACTCGGAAGACCTCATGCTCACTCGACGCCAGAAGACCAGGAGCCATCATCAAGAGCCCAACGGGCAGACGTTGGTTCAATGGTCATTAGTAGCTTTTATTACGTACGTTACCAGTAACGACAGACTTTAACCCCACGATCGGACCCTTAGATGCTGGGCAATTATGAGGGGCAGCAAACTCTATATAAGCCTCCCCTCTCCTCCTGCACAAGGGTTCGCAACCATTGTAATCCATATATTCCACATGACATAACCTCCCGAGCACTGAGACATAGGGCTGTTACCTCCACGAGATGGGCTTGAACTCATACATCCGTGTGTACATCCTCGCCGTAGCTAGGACTCTGCCCTCTCCTTTCGTACCCCTACCATCTACTGTCAGGCTCGTTCCCACGATAGTGCCAGAGCTCAAGCTTTTAAAACAGAGATAGGTAATGATTTTGAAGCGGTATGCTTTCGTTGCTCACATAATGACCAAGAGGTTTTCAATATCTTCCATGCTAGATACATTATAGGCGGTTCCCAAAAAGAATGGTAAAGTTTTTGCTCCCCCTCCACCAATCAGTCACACTCCACGGCGGGCCGAATTCATGGGTATCGTCTATACAAACACATTCCTGGGGGAGTTTTGTTTGATTATATTTTGCTTTTTATTTCGAGCATGGAACTGGGCATCCCGATTACTAGCCACTTTCTCGTGAATGATAGTGAATCAACACATATCGTGAGAATAACCCACCTAGCATGGAAGATACTGACAGCCCCCAGTCGCCACATGAGCGATTTGGGCATACAAAATAGAAGGTTTATTTGAAGGTTTAAAGTTTGGCACATGCAAATTTACTTGAAACGGCAGGTAAATACCGCATATAGGTAGATATGGTGGACTCATATGGAACAACTTTGGGTTTATTGAGATGGATGCACAAGCAGTATTCCCGCTTAGTACAAGTGAAGGATATCGAAAGGCCGGCAAGCGACCAGCTAGAAAGCGACACAGTCATCAACATGCCTTGAGATTAACCAACATTGAATGCAAGCATGAGTAGGTTATAATTCACTATGAACACAAATATCGTGGTGGCTATGTTGATTTGTTTCGACTACATGCATGAACATGTGCCAAGTCAAGCCACTTGAATCATCTAGAGGAGGATACCATTCTATCATACTACATCACAACCATTTTAATGCGCATGTTGGCACTCAAGATGAACCATTATCCACTCTTAGCTAATTAAGCATGGCATGCATAACTATAATCTCTAATTGTTATTGCAAACATGGTCAACCCATAATGTACTGAATTCGGAACGATGAGGTAATCATATTTACAAAAGCAAGATAGGTCGAGTTCATACCAGCTTTTCTCCATCTCAATCTTTTCATCAAATATCATCATTATTGCCTTTCACTTGCACGACCGAACGATGTTAATAATAATAAGAGTGCACATGCATTGGACTAAGCTAGAATCTGCAAACAATAAACCAAAGGAGAAGACAAGGCAATGTGGGTTCTTTGTAAGATAAACAACAGTGCATATGAGAGCCACTCAACACGTCATCGTGGTCTTCTCCTTACGACCCAAAGAAATGAAAGGAAAGTTATTTACACGGGAAAGCTCCCAACAAGCAAAAAGAAGAACGATAAATCTTTTTGGGTTTTCTCTTTCATTCTACAACTAAGCAACTAGGAAATAAAGCTAGAACTATTTTTTTTGTATTTTTCTCAAAGTTTATTAAACACACAAGAAGAAAGCAAAACAAGAATATAAACTACCAAGGATAGTACAATGAAAAAGTATGAACACCGACAACTGAAATAAGTGTGTGAACATGAATGTAATGTTAGTGACAAATACGTACTCCCCGAAGCTTAGGCTTTTGGCCTAAGTTGGTCAGGGCCATCGCTGGCCTGGATAATATCCGAAGTCAAAGTTGGGGTTGTGCTGGGCTGCGGCGGCTACCGCCTATACCACTACAACATGAAGGCGAGTGGTTTCTGCATTCCTCTCCTACTCATTTGCCTCCTCCCTGGTTATAAAATATCTCTATTTTCCTGAAAATTAAAGAAGGCAGGAGTAGGAAAGCTAACATGGACAACACGTTGCATGTCAAAAATTAGTCGGTACTGGAGGGATTGTTCATTTATTTCAAGAAACTAAAAACGCACCAAAGCCTCATAATCAAGGAAAGTGAGGGTAATTCAATGTCATTCCCTCTTATGGGTACCCCAAGATACTTAGCTACACGGGTGGCATAAATTCCACCAAAGAAATCTCCATCCTTAGCATTATGATGTAACCTCCTGGCAATAATAGCCCCCAAGTTATATCGTCTATCTGACATTACCACACTCTTAAGGATGCTCGGATGAGGCATGTTGGGGAATGTTGCATGGGAAACAAAAAAATTCCTACGCACACACAGATCTATCCATGGTGATGAACATCTATGAGAGGGAGAGTGAATCTACATACCCTTGTAGATCGCTAAGCAGGAAGCGTTAAGAAACGCGGTTGGTGTAGTCGAACGTCTTCGCGATCCAAATTGCGGTGCATCCCGTGATCCAATCACAATCCGTCCCGCGATCCAATCACGATCCATCCCACGATCCGATCACGATCTGTCCCACGAACTTGATCATGATCCATCCCACGAACTTGATCACGATCCTTCCGATCTAGTACCGAACGGACGGCACCTCCGTGTTAAGCACACGTATAGCTTGATGACGATCTCCACCGTCTTAATCCAGCATGAAGGAGTGGAGAGGAGGAAGAGTTCTCTGGCAGCGTGACGATGCTCCGATGATGGTGGTGGAGCAATTCCGGCAGGGCTTCGCCTAAGCATTGCAGAAATCCGATCTAGAGGAGAAACTATGCACTGGAGGAACGGGTAGCACGTGGCTGAAATTCTAGTGCAAAACCCCTAAAACCTCCAATATATATAATAGGATAGGAGGAGAGGCCTTGGCACAAGGGCCAAGGACTCCTTGCTTCGGCTGAAGGAGAGAGGGAGAGGTAGAGTCCACCTCCAATCCTAGTAGGACTAGGATTCACCCTACTTTACTTTTTTCCAGTTTTCTCTTAGGCCTTTTTTCCTCCAGCCGCATGGGACTCTTGTGGATGTTCCACCAGCCCACTAAGGGCTCGTTTACACCCTCCTACAGCCCATGTAGCCTCTTGGGTCGAAATACCCCTCCCGGTGGCCTCCCGGTACACTACCGGCACTCCCGGTACACTACCGATGAGCCCGAAACTTTTCCGACGACCAAAACAGGACTTCCTATATATGAATCTTTACCTCCAGACCATTCCGGAGCTCCTCTTGACATCCGAGATCTCATCCGGTACTCTGAATAAACTTTGGTCACCACCATACATAACGCTATACTACCGAAACGTCACCAAACCTTAAGTGTGCAGACCTTGCGGGTTCGAGAACTATGTAGACATGACCGAGACACCTATACTCATCTTTTCTCTATATTCTGCAGTTACTAGGCATTGAGTCTTACTTAACTTTACACCTTGTAACACAGGCAAGAACCCCTTCTTGGACTGTTCCATTTTTATCAAGGTATGTGTTGTGTGAAAGTGCTATTAAGTGTCTCGATCTATCTCTATAGATCTTAATGCCTAATATGAAAGCAGCTTCTCCTAGGTCCTTCATTGAAAAACTCTTGTTCAAATATTCCTTCACGCTTTCCAACATTTCTATATTGTTTCCAATCAGCAATATGTCATCCACATATAATACTAGAAACGCTATAGAGCTCCCACTCACTTTCTTGTAAATACAAGCTTCTCCGTAAACTTGTATAAACTCAAACGCTTTGATCACCTCATCAAAGCGCTTATTCCAACTCCGAGATGCTTGCACCAGTCCATAAATGGATCGCTGGAGTTTGCAAACTTTGTCAGCATTCACTGGATCGACAAAACCTTCGGGTTGCATCATATATAGCTCTTCCTCAAGGAAACTGTTGAGGAACGTTGTTTTGACATCCATCTGCCAAATTTCATAGTCGAAATAAGCAGCTATTGCTAACATGATTCTCACAGACTTAAGCATCGCTACGGGTGAGAAATTCTCATCATAGTCAACTCCTTGAACTTGTGAAAAACCCTTTGCCACAAGTCGAGCTTTATAGACGGTTAAATTACCGTCTGCGTCTGTCTTCTTCTTAAAGATCCATTTGTTTTGAATGGCCTTTCGCCCTTCAGGTAATACTTCCAAAGTCCATACTTTGTTTTCATACATGGATCCCATCTCGGGTTTCATGGCCTCTAACCATTTCTCGGAATCTGGGCCCATCACTGCTCCTCCATAGCTCGTAGGTTCATTGTTGTCCAACAACATAACCTCTAAGATAGGGTTGCCATAACACTCAGGGGTAGTACGTGGCCTTGTCGACCTATGAGGTTCAATAGCAGCTTGATCCGAAGCTTCATGATCATCATCATTAACTTCCTCTTCTACCGTCGTAGGTTCCATAGAAACATCTTTCTGCGCTGCGCTACTTTCTGGTTGAAGTAAAGGTTCAATAACCTCATCAAGCTCTATTTTCCTCCCACTCAATTCTTTCGAGAGAAACTCTTTCTCAAGAAGTGTTCCGTTCTTAACGACAAACACTTTGCCTTCGGATCTGAGATAGAAGGTATACCTGACTGTGTCTTTCAGGTATCCTATGAAGACGCATTTCTCCGCTTTGGGTTCCAGCTTTTCAGGCTGAAGCTTTTTGACATAAGCATCACATCCCCAAACTTTAAGAAACGACAACTTTGGCTTCTTGCCAAACCAAAGTTCATATGGCGTCGTCTCAACGGATTTTCATGGTGCCCTATTTAAAGTGAATGCAGCTGTCTCTAATGCATAACCCCAAAACGATAGTGGCAAATCAGCAAGAGACATCATAGAACACACCATATCTAATAAGGTTCAATTACGACGTTCGGACACACCATTACACTGTGGTGTTCCAGACGGTGTCAACTGTGAAACAATTCCACACTGTCTTAAGTGACTGCCAAACTCATACCTCAGATATTCACCTCCTCGATCACATCATAGGAACTTAATCTTCTTGTTGCGATGATTCTCCACTTCACTCTGAAATTGCTTGAACTTTTCAAACGTTTCAGACTTGTGTTTCATTAAGTAAATATACCCAAATCTACGTAAGTCATCAGTGAAGGTGAGAAAATAACGATATCCACCACGCGCTGTAACATTCATTGGACTGCACACATCAGTATGTATGATTTCCAATAAGTCACTCGCCCGTTCCATTGTTCCAGAGAACGGTGTTTTAGTCATCTTGCCCATGAGGCATGGTTCACATGTGTCAAGTGACTCCAAAAGTCCATCAGCATGGAGCTTCCTCATGCGTTTTACACCAATATTACCTAAACGGCAGTGCCACAAGAAAGTGGTACTATCATTATCAACTCTACATATTTTGGCATCAATGTTATGAACATGTGTGTCATCACTATCAAGATTCAATATGAATAAACCCCTAACATTGGGTGCATGACCATAAAAGATATTACTCATACAAATAGAACAACTTTTATTATCTGATTTAAATGAGTAACCGTCTCGCAATAAACATGATCCAGATATAATGTTCATGCTTAACGGAGGCACTAAATAACAATTATTCAGGTTCATCACTAATGCTGATGGTAATCGAAGAGAGAGTGTGCCGACGGCGATCACATCAACCTTGGAACCATTTCCCACACGCATCGTCACTTTGTCCTTTGCCAGCCTTCGTTTATTCCGTAGTTCCTGCTTTGAGTTGCAAATGTGAGCAACCGAACCGGTATCAAATACCCAAGCACTACTACGAGAGCTAGTAAGGTACACATCAATAACATGTATATCATATATACCTTGTTTGTCGTTGGCCGCCTTCTTGTCAGCCAGGTACTTGGGGCAGTTCCGCTTCCAGTGACCAGTTCCCTTGCAATGAAAGCACTCAGTTTCTGGCTTGGGTCCATTCTTGGGCTTCTTTACACGAGTAGCAACTGCTTTGCCATCCTTCTTAGTTTTACCCTTCTTTCCCTTGCCCTTGACTTTGCCATTTTTCTTGACACTAGTGGTTTTATTGACCATCGACACTTGATGTTCTTTCTGGATTTCAGACTCAGCGACTTTTAGCATCGCAAATAGCTCGGCGACTGACTTGTTCATCCCGTGCATGTTATAGTTCATCACAAAGCTCTTGTAACTAGGTGGCAGTGATTGAAGAACTTTGTCAGTGATCACCTCTGGCGGAAGGGCAATTCCCAACTCCGCTAGACGAGTTGAATACCCAGACATTCTGAGTATATGTTCCCTGAGAGACCCGTTCTCCTCCATCTTGCAAGCATAGAACTTATCGGAGGTTTCATACCTCCCGATCCGGGCGTTCTTCTGAAAGATAAACTTCAACTCCTGGAACATCTCATATGCTCCATGACGTTTCAAAACGTCTTTGAAGTCCCGGTTCTATGCCATACAATATTGCACACTGAACTATTGAGTAATCTCTAGTACGTGCCTCCCAAGCGTTCTTAACGTCTTCGCAGGTCATGTCTTCTGGTTGGTCACCAAGTAGTGCATCAAGGACATATGATTTCTGGGAAGCCGTGAGGATAATCCTCAAATTACGGGCCCAGTCAACAAAGTTACTTCCATCATATTTCAGTTTAGCTTTCTCTAGGAACACATTAAAATTCAGGGGTGCTACTGCGCGAGCCATTGATCTACAACATAAATATGCAAATTTTACTTAGACTATTGTTCAATATAATGACTTTATTTAATCAAATTACTAAAGCTCCCACTCAAATTGACATCCCTTAGGTCATCTGAGTGTCACATGATCCAAATCCACCAACTCAAGTCCGATCATCACGTGAGTTGAGGTGACTTCAATGGTGAACATCATTATGTTGATCATATCTACTATATTACTCATGTTCGACCTTTCGGTCTCTTGTGTTCCGAGGCCATGTTTGTACATGCTAGGATTGTCAAGTTCAACCCGAGTGTTCTGCGCGTGCAACACTGGCTTGCACCCGTTGTATGTGAACGTAGAGTCTATCACACCTGATCATCACGTGGTGTCTCAACAGGAGGAACTTTCGCAACGGTGCACACTCGGGGAGAACACAATTTTATCTTGAAATTTAAGTGAGGGATCACCTTATAATACTACCTCGTACTAAGCAAAACAAGGTGCATAAAGGGATTAACATCACATGCAATTCATAAGTGACATGATATGGCCATGAACTTGTGCTTTAGATCTCCATCTTGAAAGCACCGGCATGATCTCCATCGTCACCGGCACGACACCATGATCTCCATCAACGTGTCGCCATCGAGGTTGCCACGCCCTGCATGCTTCTACTACTATTGCTACCGTTTAGCGATAAAGTAAAGCATTACATAGCGCTTAATGATTGACACGCAGGTCATACAATAATTAAAGACAAACCTATGGCTCCTGCCGGTTGCCGTACTCATCGACATGCAAGTCGTGAAATTATATACATCACATGATCATCTCATACATCACATATATCACATCATGTAATTGGCCATATCACATCACAACATACCCTGCAAAAACAAGTTAGACGTCCTCTAATTGTTGTTGCATGTTTTACGTGGCTGCTACGGGTTTCTAGCAAGAACGATTCTCACCTATGCATAAACCACAACGGTGATACATAATTTGCTTTTCAACCTTTGTTGAATCCGATCCAACTAAAGTGAGAGAAACTGCCACCCACAAGCCATCTAGGGAACAAGTTGCGTCGAGGGAACCGGTCTCTCGTAAGCGTATGAGTAATGTTGGTCCGGGCCGCTTCATCTCACAATACCGCTGAACCAAAATCTGACCAAGGGAGGAAGCAATCTAAGCATCAAAGGCCACAAACCTTTTGTGTTCTACTCGAGATCTCATCTACACATAGACCTAGCTCATGATGCCACTGTTGGGGAACGTTGCATGGGAAACAAAAACTTTCCTATGCACACGCAGATCTATCCATGGTGATGAACATCTACGAGAGGGAGAGTGGATCTTCGGCGATGGTGATGGAGCAATTCTGGCAGGGCTTCGCCTAAGCACTGCAGAAATCCGATCTAGAGGAGAAACTATGCACTGGAGGAACGGGTAGCACGTGGCTGAAATTCTACTGCAAAAACCCTAAAACCTCCAGTATATATAAGAGGAGAGGAGGAGAGGCCTTGGCACAAGGGCGAAGGCCTCCTTGCTTCGGCCGAAGGAGAGAGGGAGAGGTGGAGTCGACCTCCAATCCTAGTAGGACTAGGATTCACCCTATTTTGCCTTTTTTCCACTTTTCTCTTAGGCCTTTTTTCCTCCAGCCGCATGGGCCTCTTGTGGATGTTCCACAAGCCCACTAAGGGCTGTTTTACACCCTCCTGCAGCCCATGTAGCCTCTTGGGTCGAAATAACCCTCCCGGTGGCCTCCCGGTACACTACCGGCACTCCCGGTACACTACCGATGAGCCCGAAACTTTTCCGGCGACCAAAACAGGACTTCCGATATATGAATCTTTACCTATAGACCATTCCAGAGATCCTCTTGATGTCCGGGATCTCATCCGGGACTCTGAACAAACTTCGGTCACCACCATACATAACGCTATACTACCGAAACGTCACCAAACCTTAAGTGTGCAGACCCTGCGGGTTCGAGAACTATGTAGACATGACCGAGACACCTCTGCGGTCAATAACCAATGGCGGGACCTGGATATCCACATTGGTTCCTACATATTCTACGAAGATCTTTATCGGTCGAACCTCTATGTCAAGGATTCAGTTAATCCCGTATGATGTTCCCTTTGTTCTTCGGTATGTTACTTGCCCGTGATTCGATCGTCGGTATCTCCATACCTAGTTCAAGTCATAGAAACTACTCCCTCAAGTGCCTAGAGACCATATCATGCATCAAAACTACTTGGGACCATAAAAATTTGACATGCAATCTCAAGAACAAGGTCACCACAACAGCAAAAATTTGCAATATATAAGGCACTAGAAGAAAAACTAATTGGACCATACGAGGAGTCACATACCAATGCGTAATCCCCTAAAATAGTTTTGCAAATGGAGCTTTGAGCAAGGAGATCGAAAATGGCAGCAAGATGAGATAGAACACGGGTTTGAGCAATGGTGGGATTTTTTCTGGAGGAAGATGAAGTGAATGGGTGCTGGAATAAGTGGAGGCGGGCCACGTGGGACCCACAAGCTTGCTAGGCGTGGCCAGGGGGTGGTCGCGCCCTGTAGGCTTGTGGCCCACTGGTGCATCCCCCTGATGCATTCTTAGTGCCAAAAATTCTTAGATAATCCAGAAAAATCATAATAAATTTTTGGGGGATTCTAGGAACTTTTATTTTCAGGTCATTTTTCTATTGCACGGAAAACTCAGAAAATAGAAAAATAATAGCATTTTTACTTAATTTCATCTAGGTAACAGAAAATTAAAGTTAGGTGCACGAAGTTGTGCTTTCTAGATTCGTCCATCTCATGCTTATCAAAAGGAATCCATCAATAAGGTTGATCAAGTCTTAATAACAAACTTCTTTTGAATAACATGAAACCGAAGAATTTTCGAATAACACTAAGTTACCTCAATGGGGATATGCATTTCCCCAACAATAAGTACACTTATTTCTTCTTGACAGTAGGAAGAGGGAACTCAAAGTCTCCAATAATAATCGTTGGAATTTTTTCAATTGAATTGATACTATGAACTTGAGGTTGTTTCTTCGAAAAGTGTATTGTATGCTCATTACCGTTAATATGAAAAGGGACATTGCCCTTGTTGCAATCAATAACAGCCCCTGCGGTATTCAAAAAGGGTCTACCAAGGATTATCGACATACTGTCGTCCTCGGGAATATCAAGAATAACGAAGTCCGTCAAGATAGTAGCATTTGCAACTACGACAGGTACATCCTCACAAATACCAATAGGTAGAGAAGTTGTTTTATCAGCCGTTTGCAAAGAGATTTCAGTAGGTGTCAACTTATTCAAATCAAGTCTACGGTATAAAGAGAAAGGCATAACACTAACACTAGCTCCAAGATCACATCAAGCAGTTTTAACATAATTTCCTTTAATAGAGCATGGTATAGTAGGTACTCTGGGATCTCCTAGTTTCTTACGTATTCCACCTTTAAAAGTATAATTAGCAAGCATGGTGGAAATCTCAGCTTCCGGTATCTTTCTTTTGTTTGTCACAATATCTTTCATATACTTAGCATAAGGACACATTTTCAAAATATCAGTCAAGCGCATACGTAAAAAGACAGGTCTAATCATTTCAGCAAAGCGCTCAAAGTCCTCATCATCCCCTTTCTTGGATGGTTTAGGAGGAAAGGGCATGAGTTTCTGAATGCATGGTTCTCTTTCTCTACCATGTTTCCTAGCAATGAAGTCTATTTTATCATATCTTTTATTCTTAGGTTGTGGGTTATCAAGATCATCAGCAGGTTCAATCTCCACATCATTATCATTACTAGGTTGAGCATCAACATGAACATCATTATTAATGTTATCACTAGGCTCATGTTCATCAACAGATTGTGTCTCAGCATCAGAAATAGAAATATCATTTGGATTCTCAGATGTATCTATAACAGGTTCACTAGCAGCATGCAAAGTACTATCGTCATTCTTTTTCCTACTCTTATTGGAAGGAATAGGTGCAGCAGTATTAACTCTCTAAGAATCTTGCCCAATTCTCCTAGGATGGCCTTGAGGATACAAAGGTTCCTGAGTCCTTCTACCACCTCTAGTCACAACTTTAACACAATTATCATTGTCTTTACTATTCATCTCATTAAGCAAATCATTTTGAGCCTTAAGCACTTGTTCTACTTGAGTGGTTACCATGGAAGCATGTTTACTAATAAGCTTAAGATCATTGACAGTTCTACTCAAATAATCACCCAAGCGATCAAGCATATAAGCATTATGTTTCAATTGTCTACTAACATAGGCATTGAAATTTTCTTGCTTCATAATAAAATTATCAAATTCATCCATGCATTGGCTAGCATGCTTATTATAAGGGATATCTCTTTCATCAAATCTTCTGAGAGAATTTACCTCTACTACCTGTGTCGGGTTATCAAGACCATGTATTTCTTCAATAGGTGGTAGATTCTTAACATCTTCAGCTTTAATACCTTTTTATTTCATAGATTTCTTTGCCTCCTATATATCTTAAGGACTTAGGAATAGAATACCTCTTTTCTTTGGAGTTGGCTTTGGAGGTGGTTCGGGAATAGTCCAATCATTATCATTGCTCAATATGTTATTCAATAGTAATTCAGCTTGCTCAACATTTTGTTCCCTAAAAACACAGCCAGCACAACTATCTAGGTAGTCCCTAGAAGCATCAGTTAGTCCATTATAAAAGATATCAAGTATTTCATTTTTCTTGAGAGGATGATTAGGCAAATCATTAAGTAATTGGAGAAGCCTCCCCGAAGCTTGTTGGAGACTCTCTTCTTCAATTTTCACAAAGTTAAATATTTCCTACAAGGCAGCTTGTTTCTTATGGTCAAGAAAATATTTTTCACAGCAGTAATAAACCATGTCCTGGGGACTACACACACAACCAGGAGCAAGAGAATTAAACCATTTGTTAGCATCACCCTTTAATGGGAAAGGAAACAACTTAAGTATATAGTAATAGAAAAAAACAATTCATGAGTAAATAGCGTGGCTATATCATTCAATTTGGTAAGATGTGCCACAACAGTTTTAGATTCATAACCATGGAAAGGATCAGATTCAACCAAAGTAATTAACTCAGGATCGACAGAGAATTCATAATCCTTATCGGTAACAAAGATGGGTGAAGTAGCAAACTTAGGATCATATTGCATTCTAGCATTGAAAGATTTTTCCTTGCACTTGCGAAGCAATTTCTTAAGATCATCTCTATCCTGACAAGCAAGAAAGTCCCTAGCTACCTATCCTTCCATAACATATCCTTTAGGTATATCAGGCAATTCATATATAGGAGAGCTAGGTCTAGCAGGTGAATCATGGTGTTCAATTTCAATAATTTCATCAGATTCAGAAATATTATCAGTTTCAGCATTAGCTCTAGCAATTTGTTCATCAAGAAATTCACCCAGTGGCACAGTACCATCAAGCAAATTATCATAAGCATCATGCATAGCAGAAGTAGCATCATCAATTACTTGCGACATATCAGAATTACTAGCAGGTGGTGGTGTCGCAAACTTACTCATAATAGAAGGTGAATCAAGTGCAGAGCTAGATGGCAGTTCCTTACCTCCCCTCGTAGTAGAGGGATAGATCTTGGTTTTTGGATCTTTCAGATTCTTCATAGTGATCAACAGATATATATCCCAAGTGACTTAGAGCATAAAGCTATGCTCCCCGACAATGGCGCCACAAAATGGTCTTGATAACCCACAAGTATAGGGGATCGCAACCGATTTCGAGGGTAGAGTATTCAACCCAAATTTATTGATTCGACACAAGGGGAGCCAAAGAATATTCTCGATTATTAGCAGCCAAGTTGTCAATTCAACCACACCTGAAAGACTTAATATCTGCAACAAAGTATTCAGTAGCAAAGTAATATGGTAGTAACGGTAATAGTGGCAAACTGATAGTAGCAGATTTGTGGAGATTGTAACAGTAGCAACGGAAAAGTAACTGGGCGAAGATCAATATATGGAAAGCTCATAGGCAATGGATCAGTGATGGATAATTATGACGGATGGCATTCATCATGCAACATTTATAACATAGGGTGACACAGAATTATCTCCAATTCATCAATGTAATGTAGGCATGTATTCCATATATAGTCATACGTGCTTGTGGAAAAGAACTTGCATGACATCTTTTGTCCTACCCTCCAGTGGCAGCGGGGTCCTATTGGAAACTAAGGGAATTAAGGCCTCCTTTTAATAGAGAACCAGACCAAAGCATTAGCACTTAGTGAATACATGAACTCCTCAAACTACGATAATCAATAGAAAGAATCCCAGTCATTGTCACCCTGGGGGCTGCGGATCATAACTCGTAATAGGTGTCTACAACTTGCAAGATGGGATCAAGAACACACATATATTCATGAAAATATAATAGGTTCAGATCTGAAAGCATGGCACTCGGGCCCTAGTGACAAGCATTAAGCATAGCAAAGTCATAGCAACATCAATCTCAGAACATAGTGGATACTAGGGATCAAACCCTAACCAAACTAACTCGATTACATGATAAATCTCATCCAACCCATCACCGTCCAGCAAGCCTACGATGAGATTACCCAGGCAATTCTGCTGAAAACAATGTCAGTCCAGGTTAGTTCCATTCAAATCATGCAAATTAGAGTCCAAAACAAGGGCAAAAGAGTTTGGAAAAGTAGATACATTGGAGACGTATCAGTGCTGTCCGTTCGGCGCTAGATCGGAAGGACCGTGATCAGGATCGCAAGACGATACGTGATTTGATCATGGGACGGATCATGATGGGATCGCGGGACGGATCGTGATTGGATCATGAGAAGGATCGCGATGGGATCTCGGGACGCTCGGCGATTTGGATCGTGAAGATGTTCGACTACATCAACCGCGTTTCTTAACGCTTCCCGCTTAGCGATCTACAAGGGTATGTAGATCCACTCTCCCTCTTGTAGATGCTCATCACCATGGATAGATCTTGCGTGTGCGTAGGAATTTTTTTTGTTTCCCATGCAACGTTCCCCTGCAATCCCATCGCAATACATATATCAAGTGTTCTCAAATCCATAAAGACTCAATCCGATAAGAAAACATCAAAGGAAAAACTCAATTCATCACAAGAAGATAGAGAGGGAAAACTCCATATGATTCATCTGTATCAATAATGCTCGCGGTACATAAAGATCGTGTCATCTCAAGAATACGAGAGAGAGAGAGATCAAACACGTAGCTACTGGTAGATAGCCTCAGCCCCGAGGGTGAACTACTCCCTCCTCATCATGGAGACCGCCAGGATGATGAAGATGGCCTCCGGTGATGGTTTCCCCTCCGGTAGGGTGCCGGAACAGGCTCTCGATGGGTTTTTTGTGGCTCTGGAGTCTTGTGTTGGCAGAACTCCTGATCTAGGTTTCTTTGTGGGGGTTTCTTGATTTATAGGAGCACTTGGCATTCGAATCACGTCAAGGGGACTCCCGAGGGGCCCACAAGCCTGCTAGGCACGACTAGGGGGCTAGCCGCGCCCTCATTGCTTGTGGCTCCCTCGGGACTCTTCTCCGATATCTTTTTGCTGCATTATTTTTTATATTTTCCAAAAATATTCTCCGTAAATTATCAGCCCATTCCAAGAACTATTATTTTCGCACAAAAAACGACACCATAGTAGTTCTACTGAAAACAGCGTCAGTCCGGGTTAGTTCTAATAAAATCATACCAAAATCATATAGAATTATTGTAAACATGGCATGAATACTTCATAAATTATAAATATGTTGGAGACGTATCAGCATCCCCAAGCTTAATTCTTGCTCATCCTCGAGTAGGTAAATGATAAAAGAAACAATTTATGAAGTGTCAATGCTAGCATAGTGCATAAATTTTATCAATGATAGTTCCAAACACTTTATCTAGCATCATTATATATCATAAACAGTAGATCATCTCATAAAACTTCTCATGATGAAGTAACAAGCTATTCACATGTTAAAGTATAGACCATAAAGTTTCTTGAAAACTAACAAACTATGCTTTCAGTCATCAAACAATTACAATTCATCTTATTTTCAAGAAGGGTCTATGTAAGAGCTTTGATTTAGAAAATTCCACATACTCAACTATCATATAGTCTTCCATGATTGCTAACACTCAAAGCATATTTTTAGAGAAAATGGCATCCGTCGAAGACAGAGAAAGATAGGGGTTTAAAATATCACCTGCCAACTTATTTATCATATAGATAATTGTCAACAATAATAATTCATGATCAAATATATTTGAATGGTCACATATGATTGGATCTTTCCCCACCACATGATGCTTGCCAAGGGAAAACGGCAAAATATAGGAAGTGGTGAAGATCACCATGACTCTTGAATAATGGTAAGTACTAGAAATTAAAAGATAGGCCCTTCGGAGAGGGAACCATTGATTTATAGAGGTGCCAGAGCTCAAGCTTTTAAAATAGAGATGAATGATATTTTTGAGCGGTATGCTTTCATTTTCAACATAACAACGAAGAGATCTCGGTATCTTCCATGCTAGATACATTATAGGCGCTTCCCAAACAGAGTGGTAAAGTTTTTACCCCCCCCCCCTCCACCAATCAATCACACTCCATGGTGAGCCGAATCCATGGGTACCATCCATACAAACAACAATCCTTAGGGAGTTTTCTTTCATTATATTTTTATTTGATTTTTTAGCATGGAACCGGGCATCCCGAATACCAGCCACTTTCTGGTGAATGATAGTGAATCAACACATATCGTGGGAATAACCCACCTAGTATGGAAGATACTGACAGCCCCTAGTCACTATATTAGCGATTTGGGCATACAAAACAGAATATTATTTGAAGGTTTAGAGTTTGGCACGTGCAAATTTACTTGGAACGCTAGTTAAATACCGCATATAGGTAGGTATGGTGGACTCATATGGAACAACTTTGGGTTTAAGGGTGTTTGGAAGCACAAGTAGTATTTCTACTTGGTGTAGAAGTTTTGGTAGTATGAGGTGGAAGCAAGCACCACATGTTGGAGGATCCATAACAATATAACTTCTATACAAATATACCCAAGCATAACTCATTACGTTGTCTTCCTTGTCCAACTTCAACTAATTTGCTCAAGTTTGAAAATAATTAATGGGGCTCACAATCATAGAAGATGTCCAAGATAGTATATTTATATGTGAAATATCTCTTCAATATTATTTCATGAATTGTTCAAGTGACCAATGCGGTGTTTGCTATCTTTCAATAAATTTTACCACCTATACTTCTTATATGTGAAGTCATTACTCCCCATGGGATAAATATATAAAACATATATAATTTCGGATTTCTGATATTCAATTCATCAAACCATTTACTCATATGATATAAGTGAAGCACGAGAGTAAATGACAAAACTACTCCAAAACATATAAGTGAAGATCAATGAGTAGTCAAACAATTAAGTAACTATGTGAGGACTTTCTCTCTCTCTCTCTCTCAATAAAGATTTTTAAATCTGAGTATTTTATTTAAGGGATTTTTATTTTTGTGCCCCTGGTTCCTTAGTTGTACTCATTAATCCCCACACTCTTAACTTTTGCTCACTTTTCCCCACTCCCTTGCACGAAACCCTCAGAATAGGATACAATTGACGTTGCCATCGGGTCAATGCCACTGATCGTTAGCTCTGACGAGTGGGACTAGTTTGGGCGAGTCGACATTTTGACCGTTATGTGCTAACGAGTGGGGCCACAAAACTTGCACTCGCTGTAACCTAAATCAGATCGAGTCGCTTCCGCGCTTCCCCCTCCGCTGTCGTCGTGCTGCCTCCGCCGCCGTCGTGCCGCCTCCACCGCAGTCATGCCGCCTCCGCCGCATCTACCCTCTCTCCCCATCTAGGATTAGGAAGCAATGTCGAGGGAGCACACCGTCCGTCCCATTGACCGTGGAGATGATTGGGTCGAATCAGAGGCGGATAATTCATGGATTCGACATGGGTAAGCATCGTTTTCCTCTCAAATTGATTAGGAGATCTGTAAATTAGGCTGTATTTGACCACCGTTGGCGTGAATCAGTGCAATTTTTTTGACAATTTTCGGCCTAACTGCGCCCTTTATTTCAATCGAATAGGGTTGATCCTTCACTTGCTTTTCGGCTGGCGGTTAGAATGGAAACCAGCGAGCAGCGTGGAACTAAATCGTATCTGATTTCTGGATTTTCTATCCGAAAGTGGTAGAAACCAGTGTTTCGTTCATAGATTTCTATGGTGCACTCTGTTGTGAGTATCCGTGGAGCCCTGTCGATGCTATTGAACTAAGATATTTCGATAGTACCGAGTAGAGATTTGTCCCATTAACTTTTGATGAGCATCTGGGATTGCTTTTTAGTTTGAATGCTAACAACAGTTTCTATTAAATCCATATCGGTGTGCTTCAGGCACGCAAACAACGTATCCCGAAGGGGAAGGGTGTTCAGACATCATCTGTCTCTGCTAATAGCGAGCGTCCTCGCACTCCTTGTAGGTCGACACCAAGTAAACCTAGTGGTTCTCAAAGCCACAACATGTCGGTTGCCGGTAATTCTGCCACTTCTCCTCTCCCTTCTGCACCTGATGTAGAAGTAGATGCAGAGCCTGATGAGGAAGTGCCTCGACATGATGATGAGGATGAGACTCTATTCCCTGAATTGGTAGATAGAGTTAGTCAACAGGCAATGGAAGATGAATACCCATAGGAGCCTACCAGTCGTGTTAGATTTGATGACATTGACGATGAAGAGAAGGAGGAGAACATCGACTCCTTAGTTTTACAAGAATATGATGATGAGGACGTGCCAACAATTGAGTGGAACAGGGAGAATCCTTAGCTTACTCCAGGAACCATATTTGAATCGATGGTGGACTATCATAATGTAGTGACTCCATATTGCATTCTCACTAAAAACTCCCATGAGGTTGATAGGAGTGAGCCAACAAGATTCATTGTTCATTGCCCTTATGATAGGTGTAGGTGGAGGTTGCATGCATCCACTATGCTAAAGAGCAAATTGATTCAGGTATTACAACTGAATCTTTTTTTCCAAATTATTTATCCATTCTATATTCAGATCATGTGTATTTTTCTATTTCAGATAAAAAAAACCACACCCGCACACTTGCCCACCTAGAGGGGGAGGGGGAAAGTACAAGTCAAAGCTAGCAAAGACTAGGTGGGTGGCAGATGCAATCTTGGATTGGGTGAGGAAACACCAACAATTGGTCCAACGACACTCCATGGGAAGCTATTTGACAAGTACAAGACTAATATACGTTACATGAAGATTTTCTATGCTAAGGAAAGGGCTCTTCATAGGATTAATGGTCCATGGAATGAGAGTTTTTAGTTGCTTTACACCTTCAAAGTTGAAGTGGAGACGACTAGTCCAGGGAGTGTTGTAGAGATTGACAAGCATACAGTTCAGTACAAATTAAAAGGGAAGACAATGGAGAAGGGGTGCTTCAAAAGGGCTTTTGTTTGTTTCAAGGCTTGCTGGCAGGGGTTTCTGAATGGTTGTAAGCCTTATTTGGCAGTCGATGCAACTGCTTTGAATGGAACATTGAGAGGCCAGCTAGCAGCAACTTCTGCAGTTGATGGACACAACTGGCTATTCCTAGTTGCATTTGGTTGGTTGGAGGTACAGTCCGAGGAGAGTTGGGTAAGGTTTCTGCAGCAGTTGCACAACATTATAGGTACACCCTCGGGTTTAGTTATACACACAGATGCTTGCAAGGGTTTAGAGAGTGAAGTGTAAATTGTATTCCTTGGAGTGGAACATAGGGAATGTATGCGACACCTAGCATAGAATTTTAAAAAGAAATTCAAAGGCAAAGTTTATGATGAGAACCTATGGCCAGTATCATACACCTTCATCTTGAGGAAGCATGAGCACCATTTGAGAGTGTTCTATGCTCAGAATCCTATGGTGAAGGAGTACATGGATGAACATCATGGAAAGGTGTGGTCAAGAAGCAAATTCAATGAAATCTGCAAAGTAGACTATGTGACAAGTAACCTTGCTGAGTGTTTCAATGCAAAGTTCAAGTAAGTGAAAGGGCTTTTGTTGTGGCAAGCATATTATAAGATCAAGCAAACGATCATGATAAAGATGGCTCTTTGTAAAAGAATTGCATAAACACAATATGTTGTCCATCTTATGCTCCCATCTCTGATTAAGGCATTGCATGCCAAGGCAAGAGGACTAAGGATGAAATGCATTCGAACGTCGAAATACGAGGCTGAGGTGACATACACTGATAGTAAAAATGGGGAATGGAGATATCCGATGAACCTTCCAAGAAAGGAATGCAGTTGTAGGCAATGGCAGATCTGCGGAAGCGTGCATACATGCCCTACATCTCATGACTATTATTGGAGGTGAAGATGGTGAAGTTGATCGGTATTGCTTTGAATATTTCTCTGTTGCCAAATTTAGGGCTGCTTATGCTGAAAATGTGCCTGCGCTCTTGGGAAAAACCAATGGAACATAGTAGACCCATGGTTCAAACTCCATTCTCATGTACTGACTAGACCACCAGGAATACCAAGGAAAAACAGGATAAAAGCTGGTGAAGAGGGTCCTACAAAAAAACATCGTAAGTGCAAAAATGTGGTATTCTAGGACATACTGCTAGGATTTGTACCAATCCAGTTGATGCATCATTTGGAGAAGAGGAACAATGGGCAACAGCAAATGCAGAGGAGAATGCAGCAGCAGAGGAGAATGCGGCAAGTCTAGAGGAGAATGCAGCAAATATAGAGGAGAATGAAGCAGCTGAAGTAGCAGCTTGGTATGTGTGCAACCTTTCCCTTTTTTGCATTTGTTATCTTTTTATCGATGGCTAATCTTATTTCTGTTTGACACAGCTCTAGGATAATAAGAGGCACGGGACAGAAAAGACCTAGAGAGGAAGAAACTTCAGTTGAACCATCATCTCATGCAGAATTTGAAACCATGTCTTATGAAGATTTTGAAGCTATAAGAGAGGAGGAAGTTATTTTTTCTGAAGTTCCTTTAAGGATTAGTGAATCCACAAATGACCATCAACTGGTCATCACTTGCTCGGTTAGTCAAAACTCAACAAAACCGCCACCACCAGAAGTGAAGATCAGAAGCAACAAGACAAAGCTTTCAAAAGCACAAAATATCCCAGCTAGGGAAACTAGGAGCAAGACGATTAACCCATCCCTAAACATAAGGAGCAAGCAAAAGATTTGAACTTGAACTTGAATGCAAGTCATAAACTTCGAAATTTGAAGTAGAATACAAAACTGATGCAAAATTTGAATTTTAGGCAAACTTTGAATTTGAACCAACACTTGAAGTCCATTGCCCTATGGTGTGAGTTGCAAAGGTTGCCGAACTATTATAAACGTAGGTGATCAATCCGATCTCTTTTGCATGGTAAAACTTGTAGTCATGAGAAATGTGCTCCAAATGAGCTACCAAGCTAGGTTAAACAACCCCATTTGTAATCAAGTGTTTTTGGACCTACTCTAAATGAGCCAAATATTTTTTTATTAACACCTATTCAATGTATAGAGTGTAGATTCAAAGTATCACTATTCATTGAATTAATCTTCATGTTTTTACATTTATTTGAAAAATATACTTTAATAGAAAACCATTAAAAACATGTTTAAAATATGAAAATGGAAAACTAAGTTTAGATCCTTCATATTCACTTTGAAATCAAGCTTTGGTGATGTTTTTGATTTTTTTTTAAATCTTCAAAAACCGAAGGGAACCCTACCTCCTCTCCTTGGACTCTATGAAATGTTGTGCGTGATTGCTCATATGTGTGAAGGACTTTTCATGAAAATGTCCATAGACAAAGTTTATGATTTTTGGTTGGTAACATGTCACACAAGACAACATTGTGCACCGATTATATATGTTTTTTGATTTTTTTTAAATTAATAGTGCTCATTTGACCTCGATCGTGCCAGCTAGGTTTTTTTTGTAAATGTCTGTATACCAAGTTTAGTATTTTTCCTTGTTAGCGTGTCTTATAAAATGACGAACGGCGAAGGTTTCATAATTTTTTGTTTTTTCAAATTAGTTATGCTCAGTCAAAGCCTTGGAAACCTTGTTGACCAGCTCAAAACCCCTCAAAACCCCGCAGCGAAGGGTCAGACATCTGATCATACCCTAGCACCAAGCAACAACCCTTCGCGTCGTTCGATCACGTGGATGGTTCCACATCGTTGGATCGTGGGGCGACCCACGAGAGGCGATCCGTGAGAGTTGTTGGTTGTGGTCGCCCAACCTTGCCTCCCCTTTCTTCTGTTATTTATTATACAGCGATGACAGGATCCACTACTCTGATTCTTCTTCTCCGGCGACGAGAGGAGCCACACCTCTGCTTCTTCTTCTCCGGCGACTTTGGGCGATATGTCGAGCTCCACTTCAGCCTCCCGCCCCTCGTGGACCAACTATGGTCCACTTCCCATGGAGCGATGTCATGACTGCCCATGCAGCGCGCCACTGGTACGGTTGACTTTGCATGTGGTCAAGAATGGCAACTATGGGTGCGAGTTCGTGAAAGGCGAGAGCAAGCCAGAGGGGCAGGTTAGATCTCATGATTTTTCTGTGATTTCTTTTTCTATTTGCTTTTAATTCTTTTTCCTTGGATCTAGGATTTAGGGTTCATGTTTTCGTTTTAGATCGTGAAGAAATGCACACATTTTGAATGGTTGGATGACTATGTCCAGCGGATTCAACGCAATGGGGCCCCAACCCGGGAGCTCAATCTGCCGTCAGCACCAACGAATTTGGTCTCTGAAAGTGCCGCTCCGACAGTTGGGGATGCAGATCTGAAGGGGAATTAAAGAAGATGAACAAGAAGTTGAAGCAGATGATTCAACTGGACAAGCAGGCGAATCTGATAGCTTTAGGATTTTATTTTTGTATAGTTGCTCTAGGATTTTCTTACTTGCTGGCCATCACTTGTTAGAGATGTTATTAGTGTGGTGTCATGTGCTCTTAGATTTCGATAAATTTGTGGATCATGTGCTCTAGGATTTGCTTAAATTTGTGGATCATGTGCTCTATGCTCTGTGTTGCTTAATTTGTGAATCATGTCAGTTTTGTCAGTTTTGTACACTTTCAGTTTCGTCAGAAAACACCGACCGCAGAAGAAAAAAACATAGTTCTAGGGCCCAAATTCAAACTAAGCTCTGGTTGGGCCGTCGCATTGTGTTGTGTGTCGAAGGCCCACAACGATAACAGAGGCCTAGAAAATAGTGCACGCACTGGCTTTTTTTTTTGCTTGATTACTTCCATGGTAAATCCATTTATTGCCATGCCGAACAAAAAGAGTGCATGATGGTAAATAGATTTATTGTTAGCAGTCCAACTTTTGTCCCGTGGCATTTTTGTACAGATAATTTCCATGGCAAACTTAAGAATAACTTTTTCCATGTCATTGTTAGTGTAGATACCATGACAAATTCTTTATTGAACTTTCCCATGTCAAATTTATTTGTACATATTGTGGCAATTCCCTTCTGTATATAGCCTACGGCACAACACTTTGATTTTTTGACATGCGGGTATTATAAACATTTTTTTGTTACAAGAAAAATATTGTATACATGATTTTGTTTTGTTTTTGTTTTATACACGATTTTTTTTTGTAGAACATGGCAAATTTATTATTAAGAGCATGTCAGATTTAACTATCTAGATCATGATATACATCAGAAACCACATCTAAAATATAGTCTGGTGGCATGTCTAGGGCTTGGCCACGACACCATATCCATCTAGAGAGCATGTCTAGGGCTCAGAAACGACACCATATCCATCTACCGATATCTCACGTAGCAAGCATACATCCATAACATAGAAAGTAGCAAGCATAGCATAGTTCTTACATAAAAGATAGGGTGCCCTACAATCATCCATGACACTAGAGAAAATAACCAGCAACAAGAGTCAGCTAAACATAGCTTAGAGAGCATAATAGCGAAAGCATACAATATAATGCCTAATGCACTATGCGTCTTCGTAGTCGGAGATGGCTTGATCCGCCTACATCGGAGCCTGGTCCACCTGGCCCGCCACCTGCGTCACCCACGCTGCCTCCATCTGTTGTTGATGAAGACGTTGGGCCTTCGCAGCTTCTTCCGAGCAGATGGAGTTGAGGATCACCACCCGGTCAGGCCACAGATAGTAGACTGGCGGTGTCTCCACTTCCGACTCCTCCGGAGGCGCCTCCACTTCTGGCTCCTGCAGTGGCGCCTCCAACTCCGTCTCCTGCGCCTGAGCCTCTGCCTCCTCCTCCCCCATCGCTGACCCCTCCTCGAAATCCTCCTTTGGTTCCAGAGGTAGCCTCGCTTGTCTCCGGATTTGGGCATGCCGAAGGAGGAAGAGACGGTCTTCGATTGTGTAGTACTGGTGGCGTGGTGCCATGGTTGATGGGCTCGGAGAGGGGAGTGCTCAAGTCCCAGCGGGGGAGAGGGAGCAAGCAGATGTGCTAGGGTTGGGGGACGCCGTTCGGCTTATATAGCCGTCTACGGATAATGACGGGGAGACGGATAGGTGCCTTGACAGTAAGGAGAGGAGGTCAAAGAAATTTGAATTTGAGGTGCGTGCAAGAAGAGAGGAACCAGCGACAGCGACCATTGCTGCGTCCGTGGCGGTGCGCATGCACGCGGGCTAGCTCGATCGCATGGCATGCATAACAGGCTTCTGTATCTTGGCGACGCACGTCGATCGGTATGCCCTAGACTTTAATTGCCGCACTGAATTGTTGTTGTGGAGGTCAAAGACTGAGATGGTGTGAACTATGAATCGATCGAGGAGGCGCTTGCGAGAAGGGATGAATCGGCAGCAGCGACAGACGTTGCGTCCCGTGGCAGCTCACAGGAAGGCTGCGTCCCTGGTGGCGCGCGTCGGTGCATGCAAGCAGGCTGGCTGGTTCATGTCGCGCATGCATAGCAGGCTTATCGTGGCGGCATGCATCAGCACATGATGCACGCGTACATTTAATGCAATGGCCCAAACGAAACCATGGCTCAACGGTCTAACCAGCGCAACGGTCCAACACGGCCCCACTTGGCAGGTCCAAGGGGCGACACAGTCCGGTGCGGCCCCACACATCAGAATGGTCAAAGGAGGGTGACACGGTCCAACTTGGCCCCACTTGGAAGGTCCAACGAGCGACATAATCCAGTGTGGCCCCACTCGTTAGAGTTAACGGTCAAGCGATTGACCCGATGACAACGTCCGCTGTGACCAGTTTTGAGGGTTTCGGGCGAGGGAGTGGGGAAAAGTGAGCAAAAGTTAAGAGCATGGGGATGAATGAGTACAGCTAAGGAACCAGGGACACAGAAATAAAAATCCCTTTATTTAACAGCACGCAAAACAAAAATAGCACTTCAAGAATAGCACGCATCATGTGAATGAATAAAAATTTAGACTCAACATCAGCTAACCGGTTGTTGATGAAGAGAGGTGGGATGCGTAGCATCCCCAAGCTTATATGATTGAGACTTCTTGAAATATTTACTTGGGGTGCCTTGGGCATCCCCAAGCTTGAGCTTTTGTATCTTAGTCAATCCTCTCATATCATGGTTTCACCTATTCTCAAAAACATCATCCGCACAAAACTCGAAAAAAACTCATGAGATAGGTTAGTACACATGACAATAAATCAACACTTCATGTACTTCCAAGACAAGTTGCATAATAATTTTCAAACATTAGGTATTGTATACTATAATTTCCACAATTTATATTTACCAATATAGGCTATGGAAACTATAGGATAATTAGATAACAAAACTATAACATCAATCTGTCTAAATAGCACAGTCTGTAGCAATTTATTAAACCGGTGTAATTATGTAACTCAAAAAATTATGAAAATTTAGTGAATGCTATGGTATTAAAATACTTTGTAAAAATTTCAAAAACTTTCCACGTTCCAATAAAATACGAAATTTCAAACACTACATCAGAAGTTTCTGTTTTTACCCACCACATATCAAAACATGTAATGCAAGCATCCTAAGGCAATTCTTGGAAATTTTTATTGAAAAATAAGATTATAAATAACACCTAACAGATAACAACAAAATAAAATGGTGCTCCAAGCAAAACTCATATTATGTGACGACTAGAAATATAGCTCCAAGTGAGATATACCAATAGTGTTGAAGACAAAAGAGGGGATACCTTTGGGGCATCCCCAAGCTTAGGAGCTTGAGTATTCCTTGGATACTACCTTGGGGGTGGCTTGGGAATCCCCTATCATAGGTTCTTGTCACTCCTTATTCACCTCATGTCGGTGTCTCACCCAAAACCTGAAAACTTCAATCACACAAAACTTAACGGAACTTTGTGAGAAGGGTTAGTGTAGTAAAGATAAATCATTCACATAGGTAATGTCAAGACAAGATTAATAATTATTATCGCATTATAACTACTGTATTACATCATTCCAACAATTTATATTACTCAATATAATCTATAGGAACAGTTGAAACAAGCAAACTATGCATGCAAAACAGAATCTATCAAAAATAGAACAGTCTGTCAAGATCTGAATGGTCACCAAACTTCCCTGACTCTAAAAATTCTGAAAAATATGGAAATATAACATAATTTGCGTATAAATGTTGTGTAAACATTTCAGAATTTTTGGCCTTTCTAGTAAAATAAGATAATTCATATACTGGACGCAAAATTCCTGTTTTTGCACAGAATCAAACAAGCAAGTATCCACACTATCCCAAAGGCTTTACTTGGTACTTTATTGAAATAAAAGACACAAAACATGATTAATACTGTATATTAATCATGTGAACACACAAAAACATAAAGTAAAAGTGTTGGGTTGTCTCCCAACAAGCGCTTTTCTTTAATGCCTTTTAGCTAGGCATGATGATTTCAATGATGCTCGTATAGGAATAATAATTAAACATGCAAAAGAGCATCATGAATCTAATGGCAAGCACATTTAAGTCTAACCCACTTCCTATGCATAGGGATTTTGTGATCAAACAATTTATGGGAGCAATAATCAACTAGCATTGGAAGGCAAAACAAGCATAACTTCAAAACATTGAACACATAGAGAGGAAACTTGATATTATTGCAATTCCTACAAGCATATGTTCTCCCCTCATAATAATTTTTGTAGCATCATGAAGGAATTACACAATATAACCATCACATAAAGCATTATATTCATGATCCACAAGCATAGAAATTTTTTCACTCTCCACATAAGCAATTTTCTTTTCATTCATAATAGTGGGAGCAAACTCAACAAAATAACTATCATGATATACTTGATTGACATAACCACATTGAATATTAAAATCATGATGAAAAGTTTCATGGTTAATATCACTCTTTATAGCATACATGACATCATCATAATCATCATGTATAATAGGCATGCCATAATCATAATAAATTTTCTCATCAAAACTTGGGGGACTAAAAATATCATCTTCATCAAACATAGCATCCCCAAGCTTATGGATTGGCATATCATTAGCGTCATGGATATTCAGAAAATTCATACTAACAATATTACAATCATGCTCATCACTCAAATATTTAGTGCCAAACATTTTAATAACTTCTTCTTCTAACACTTGAGCACAATTTTCCTTTCCATCAATTTCACGAAAGATATTAAAAAGATGAAGCATATGAGGCAACCTCAATTCCATTTTTGTAGTTTTATTTTGTAAAGCCAAACTATTGAAAAATAAGAAACTAAAAGATTTAATTGCAAGATCTAAAGATATACCTTCATTCACTCACCTCCTCGGCAACGGTGCTAGCAAAGAGCTTGATGTCTACTACACAGCCTTCTTCTTGTAGACTCGTGTTGGGCCTCCAAGCACAGAGTTTTGTAGGACAGTGGCAATTTCCCCTCAAGTGGATGACCTAAGGTTTATCAATCCGTGGGTGGTATAGGATGAAGATGGTCTCTCTCAAACAACCCTGCAATCAAATACAAGAAATCTCTTGTGTCCCCAACACACCCACTACAATGGCAAATTGTATAGGTGCACTAGTTCCGCGAAGAGATGGTGATACAAGTGCAATATGGATGGTAGATATAGGTTTTTGTAATATGAAAATATAAAAACAGCAAGGTAACAAGTAACAAAAGTGAGCACAAACGGTATTGCAATGCTTGAATACAAGGCCTAGGGTTCATACTTTCACCAGTGCAATTTCTCTCAACAATACTGACATAGTTGAATCATATGTAAATACCTCTCGTGGGACAAAGAGTTCACTCCAAAGTCACAAATAGCGGAAAACTAATGAAGAAAATATTATAGGGTACTAAACCACCTCAAAGTTATCTTTTCCAACCAATCTTATGAGCTATCCCTATAAGTGTCACGAACAACCCTTGAGTTCGTACTAAAAAACACCTTAAGATACACATAAACCATTACTCAAATGTCACCTAGATACTCCAATCTCACCTAGATACTCCAATCTCACCACAAGTACCCATGGTCTTGATTATACAATATGCATCACATAATTTCAGATTCATCATATTCAATACAACACAAAGAACTTCAAAGAGTGCCCCAAAGTTTCTACCGGGGATTCAAGACATAAACATGTGCCAACCCCTATGCATAGATTCCCAAGGTCACGGAACCCGCAAGTTGATCACCAAGACATAGATCAAGTGGATCAATAGAACATCTCATTGGTACCACGGATATCCCATCGCAAGACATACATCAAATGTTATAAAATCCTTAAAGACTCAATCCGATAAGAAAACTTCAAAGGAAAAACTCAATTCATCACAAGAAGATAGAGAGGGGAAAACTCCATATCATTCATCTATATCAATAATGTTCGCGGTACATCAAGATCGTGCCATCTCAAGAACACGAGAGAGAGAGATCAAACACATAGCTACTGGTACATACCCTCGGCCCCGAGGGTGAACTACTCCCTCCTCATCATGGAGACCGCCGGGATGATGAAGATGGCCTCCGATGATGGTTTCCCCCTCCGGCAAGGTGCCGGAACGGGCTCTCGATTGTGTTTTTGTGGCTCTAGAAGCTTCCGGCGGCAGAAATCCCAATGTAGGTTTATTTCTAGGGGTTTCTTGATTTATAGGAGCACTTGGCGTTGGAATCACGTCAAGGGGGCTCCCGAGGGGCCCACAAGCCTGCTAGGCACGGCCAAGGGGTGGTCGCGCCCTGGTGGCTTGTGGCACCCTCGGGACTCTTCTTCGGTATCTTTTTGCTCCAGTATTTTGTATATTTTCCGAAAATATTCTCCGTAAATTTTCAGCCTATTCCGAGAACTTTTATTTCTGCACAAAAAACGATACCATAGTAGTTCTGCTGAAAACAACGTCAGTCCGGGTTAGTTCTAATAAAATCATGCCAAAATCATATAGAATTATTGTAAACATGGCATGAATACTTCATAAAGTATAGATACGTTGGAAACGTATCAGCATCTCCAAGCTTAATTCCTGCTCGTCCTCGAGTAGGTAAATGATAAAAGAAATAATTTATGAAGTGTGAATGCTAGCATAGTGCATAAATTTGATCAATGATAGTTCCAAACACTTTTTCTAGCATAATTATATATCATAAATAGTAGCTCATCTCATAAAACTTCTCATGATGAAGTAACAAGCTATTCACTTGTTAAAGTATAGACCATAAAGTTTCTTTAAAACTAACAAACTATGCTTTCAGTCACCAAACAATTGCAATTCATCTTATTTTTAGGAAGGGTCTATGTAAGAGCTTTGATTTAGCAAATTCCACATACTCAACTATCATATAGTCTTCCATGATTACTAACACTCAAAGCATATTTTTAGCACAAATGGCATCTGTCGAATAGAGAGAAAGATAGGGGCTTAAAGTTTCGCCTCCCAACTTATTTATCATATAGATAATTGTGAACAATAATAATTCATGATCAAATATATTAGAATGGCCATATATTCTTGGATCTTTCCCCACAACATGATGCTTGCCAAGGTAAAAAGGCAAAATATAGGAAGTGGTGAAGATCATCATGACTCTTGTATAAAGGTAAGTACTAGAAAGTAAAGATAGGCCCTTCCGAGAGGGAAGCATTGATTTACACAGGTGCCAGAGCTCGAGCTTTTAAAATAGAGATGAATAATAATTTTGAGCGGTATGCCTTCATTATCAAGATAACAACCGAGAGATCTCGGTACCTTCCATGCTAGATACATTATAGGTGGTTCCCAAACAGAATGGTAAAGTTTTTACTCCCCCTCCACCAATCAATCACACTCCACGGTGAGCTGAATCCACGCGTATCGTCCATACAAACAAAAATCCCAAGGGATTTTTGTTTCATTATATTTTGATTTGATTTTTGAGCATGGAATTGGGCATCCTGAATACCAGCTATTTCCCATGAATGATAGTAAATCAACACATATCGTGAGAATAACCCACCTAGCATGGAAGATACTGACAACCCCTAGTCACTATATTTATCCATGTAATATTCTTTATAGTGGCATGAGTATTCAGATCCGTAAGATTCAAAACAAAAGTTTAATGTTGACGTAAAATCAGTAATACTTCAAGCATACTAACAAGGCAATTGTGTCCTTTCAAAATAACATGGTCTCAGAAAGTTATCCCTACAAAATCATATGGTCTGGCTATGCTCCATCTTCCCCACACAAAGTATTTAAATCATGCACAACCCCGATGACAAGTCAAGCAATTGTTTCACACCTTTTATGTTCTCAAACCTTTTCAACGCTCCAAGTAAAACTTATATCATGGGATGAATAAAATATAGCTCCAAGTGACATACCAATGGATTGTGAGGAAAAGAGGGGGTGTCTTCCGCGGCATCCCCCAAGCTTAGATGATTGTGTCTTCCTAGAATTTGACTTGGGGTGCCTTGGGAATCCCCAATCTTAGGCTATTGTCGATCCTTATTCCTTCATCCATACTGATAGCACTCAAAACTTGGAAACATTGGCACACAAAACTCAGTAGAAACCTTCATGAGATCCGTTAGTATAATAAACATATCAAATACTTTAGGTAGTGTTATGAATGTATTCTTATTTTATTATTACACAAGGTATTGTATTTGAACTTCTCGATGGCTTATCCCCCCCCCCCCCCGTACAATCTATAGCATCATCAAAACAAGCAAACTATGCAAGCAAAAACCGAATATGTCTAAAACAGAACAGTCCATAATGATATGTGAAGAAACCATACTTATGTAACTCCCAAAATTTCTAAACAATTAATAAAACCCAGGGAATTTGAAAAAAAATGTAAGATCGAAAAGATGTTCCAATAAAATCAGACAAATTCTGCTCTGGATACGAAAGTTTCTATTTTTGCACCTTATCAATTCTACTCATGATGCAAGTCCCCAAAGGCTTTAGTTGGCACAACCACTAATTTAAAAACAACAACAAAATAATTTCAGTAGCAATAATCATGTTATCGAAAATCGAACAGAAAATAAAAAAACAAAATGATAAGATAACTATTGGGTTTCCTCCCAACTAGTGTTGTTGTTTTATGCCCGTAGCTAGGCATAATGCATATGATTCAAGTGTTGTAATATTTGACATTCCACCCATAAGTAGATATCACGATAGATTCATAAGGTGATTTAATTCTCTCCTAGGAAAATGTTCCATCCCTTTCTTTAATAGAAATTGGAACCTTATGTTTCACTCTTTCATATCAATGATTATACCTATACTTCACAAGAAAGGTCTTCCAAGTATTACTGGACAAGATGGATTGCATTCAATATCAAGCACAATGAAATATATAGGCACATAATTTCTATTTGCAATAATAATAGCATCATTTATTCTACCTAAAGTTTTTTATGGTAGAATCCCCAAGATGCAAGTTAAGGGAACAATCTTAAATATTGGTGAGACCAAGCACATCACAAAGAGATTTAGGTATAGTTGAAACACTAGCACCAAGGTCACACAAATCATTGCATTCATATCCCTTAAGCTTTATTTTTATAGTCGGTTCCCATTCATCATGCAACTTTCTAGGAATAGAAACTTCTAGCTCAAGTTTCTCATCATAAGCTTTTATCATCGCTTCTACTATATGTTGAGTAAAAGATTTATTTTGTTCATAAGAATTGGGTGAGATAATAATGGATTTCAGCAAGTAAATACATTCTACTAAAGATCAACTTTCATAATTAAAGTCCTTGTAATCCAAGATAGAAGGCACATCACTAGTTAAAGTTTGGACCTCTCCAAACCCACTTTTTCCATTTTAGCATTAGAATCACCACCCTCCAAACGAACAGGATGTCTTGTAACTAAAGTTGACTCATATCTTGTCACTTTATCATCTACTTTCAGATTAGTAAACAATGATTCAATAGGATAAGTATCAAGCATTTTAAGATCTTCATCACGATTATGGTAAAAAAACGGGTGGAAGAGCCTTTTCTAAGAATTCTCGCTTAGCTTTCAACTTACTGGTCCTCTCCTTACTCTCATTAATAGATATTTGGATAGATTTAATAGTCTCATTAAAATCATGCTTTCCTGGAATTTTTTTATTTGAATCCATGGTTTTAGACAAGTCATCAACCTTATGCAACTTTTGTTCTACCATAGTATTAAAAATCTTTTGAAAAGTAATAAATTCTTTGATGGTGTTCTCAATATCAGTAGGTATCGTATTATTATTTGTTGAAGAATTTCCATAAGAATTAGAGGAATTACCGGGATATGGTCTAGCATTCAAATTTACTCTCTACGCATTATTGTTGGAATTTTTTTGTGAGATGAAGTTCACATCAATAGCATCATTATTTTTCTAAATAAAGGTAGAAGTCATATCATTGGGATCAACATGAGCATGTTTACTAGCAACCATATTCATAAGGGCATCCACTTTTTCACTCAAAGTAGTGATTTCCTCAACAAAATTAGCTTATTACTAGTTGGAGCTTTTTTGGTATGCCATTGATGTTGCCCAGAAATTTGTCATGATGTTGTCCAGAAGTTTGGTGGCCTCTCGTAATGTCACCTCCATGAAGGTACCACCTGCTGGTTGGAAAAATTGGTTAGCGTAAGCGAGGCAAATGTCCTTTGCCTAGTGCCTAGGCGGTGCTTAAGCGCCGTAGGTACGACCTAGGCGGTAATATAGTTAGTTTTTGAGGGTGTATCTGTGGTTATTGTATGTGTATCGATATGAATTTAGGGAATATAAATAAGTTAACTACCAGTTAATATCATTCAAATATGGCTCGTTTGGCATATCAATGCAATATTGCATGATTCTCACATGTGTAGACAATTGCTTGCTTGCTCTGCCTAGACTTCCATTTATGCCCTAGGCGAGGTGTTTGTCCATCAGCTAGTGCCTAAGCGTGCCTAAGCGCCTCCTAGGAACAACCTTTTCCAATAGAGCCTGCAACAGAATCAAGAAGATTTCTAGACACAAAGTTTAGTCCAGCATAGAAATTTTATATAATCATCCATAAGTTTAAACCATGATGTCAATTTCTAATCATGAATTGCATTCTCTCACAAGCTTGTGCAACATGTTATTGACCATGTTGTTTAAAATTCATAATTCGATTTCTAAGGGAGATGATCTCAGAAGGAGGACAATACTTGGCAATAAAAGCATCTTTACACTTATCCTATGTTCCAATACTATTACGCGGTAAAGCTAAAAACCAAGCCTTATCTTTATCTCATAGTGAAAAGGGAAATAATTTTAATTTGACCACATCATTATCCATATCTTTTTTTATTTCGCATATCACATAATTCAATAAAGGTATTAAGATGAGCAGCGAGATCCTTATTAGGACTTCCCGAAATTGTTCTTTGATCAGAAGATTCAACAATACAACATTACTATCATAAAACTCCGCACTAGTGGCGGGAGGTATAGGAGTACTAATAAAATCATTGTTATTAGCATTTGATAAGTCACACAACTTAATAGTATCCTGAGACATGGTGAGTGAGCAAGCAAAGTAACAAGCAGAACAAGTAAACTAACAAGTAAAGTAAGCGCAGAAGTAAACTAGTAACTAGCAAAGAAAAATATTTTTGTATTTTTTATAAAGCAAGCGAAATATAACATCAAATAAAAAGTAGAACAAGTGAATGATAATTTGTGTGAAGGTACTTGATAGTAGGTTGGTGATAATTCCCGACAACGGCGCCAGAAATCCTTCCTAGTACTTGTATTATGTGTTGGGTTTTCCGCGAAGAGGAGCGGGCCATGCGGCACAGTACTGATAAGTATTTCCCTCAGTAGAGAACCAAGGTTTATCGAACCAACAGGAGTTGCACGCAACCCCCATCTTCAGCGACTTCACACAAAGAAGCAAACATTTGCAACCAACATGGGCAAGCGGGTTGTCAATCCCCTTGGGCTCGTTACTTGCATGCAAATGAAGTATGTATATGATATTAGATAATTGTAAATTGCAAAATAAAAAAGGTAAATAAGAACATCAAGGTAAATGATATTTTTGTAAATATATTTTCATAGACCCTGGGCCATAGTTTTCCCTAGTGGCATCTCTCATAAAGTAGGCATACGGTGGGCAAACAAATTACTGTTGGACAATTGATAGAAAAGCGCATAGTTATGCAATATGTATTCATGGCAATGATCATGTGTATATAGGCATCATGTCCATAAGCAAATAGGCTGACTCCTACTTGCACCAACTATTACTACTCCATGTCGAGAGCGCTTCAATGCTTGCCTCTCTCAGTATTAAGTTCATAACAAACAAAGTGATGCTTGGAGAATGATGACATGATGTAGTCAAACAAAACTCAATAAATATGAATTAACTCCATCATTTTATCCTTATGGCAATAATACAAAGACGTGTCTTGTCCCTTTCTGTCACTGGGATATATAGCACCGCCAGATTGAACCCACTACAATGCACACCTCCCATCTAAGAAATATAAATCTAGTTGGCCCAACTATTTCAATAGATCAAAGATATTTACGAAGCTATAATAATCATGCAAATATGAATCATATTAGATTTCAGAGAAGACTCAAATCTTTTTCATGAATAATCTAAACATAAACCCACAATTCATCGGATCCCAACAAACGCACTACAAAAGAATATTACATTGAAAAGATCATCGCGAACATGCGGTGAACTTTGTATTGAAGATCGGGAGAGAGAGAGAGAGAGCAATTAAGGTACTAACTTTGGACCCGTAGGTCTATGGTACACTACTCACACATCACTATGGGAGCAGCAAGCAGAGGCGGAGCCCGGATTTCTCAAAGCCTAGGGCAAAAACTAACAGACTAAATATAATGTCAAATACCACGCACATCAACGTATGTTATAAGTATGGCACAAAGCCACATACAAAATCAAATATAAATTCATTATTATTACAAGAGGAAATCCTGTAAATACAAATAGTTTAACAAAGTGCATCATTGCAAATGTGGTTTGGTACCAAATTACTGAAGACTTCGTTAATTCGAGGCAATCGTTTCTTCACCAGCAATAGTAGAAGGACCTAGATCTGCAAATATAAAATCAAGACATTGGACATAGACTAAATCAATTGTTCATATGAAATTTTGCCAAAAAAGAACATATTATACCATTAACACAAAGTCCATGAGGTATTAGCCCCTTGTGTTTCCTCATTTTTTGTAGCACTGTATAATATTAATGTCATCTATGCTTGCAAATACATCACGCTCAATATAGCACACTAAACGGTGATTCATCCATTCATCATTTATCTTGTTCTGTAGATCAGTTTTGACAATGCTCATAGTTGAGAATGCTCTTTCTACAGTTGTTGTCGCGACGGGTAGAATCAAGGCCAATTCAATAAGACGCTATACCAATGGAAAATGTGTGTGCCTATCTGTTTGAACCATTTTTGTAGCAAGCTTCCCAAGATTAATGCAACCTAAAATATTTTTGCGTGATATAAAAGGAACTAGGGAAAATAATTAGATGATACAAAGTTGAGTATTGTTGAAGATACTCAATTAATTATACATATTTAGAAAAAAATAGTTAGATGTTACAGAGTTGAGTATTGTTGAAGATACTTAATTAATTAGATGATACAGATTTAGAAAATAATAATTGCTGGAACGACTAATTATATAGAAGGATTTCTAATTGATTGAGCACTGCGTATTACCTGTGCCTCTATACGCCAGTGTGTGTGTGTCGTGTGTGTGCACTGTAATTTAGGAACAGTTCGAGAAGATCAGAAGGAGAGGTGATACGTCTCCAACGTATCTATAATTTTTGATTGTTCCATGCTATTATATGATCTGTTTTGGATGTTTTATATGCATTAATATGCTATTTTATATTATTTTTGGGACTAACCTATTAATCTAGAGCCTAGTGCCAGTTTATGTTTTTTCCTTGTTTTTGAGTTTTGTAGATAAGGAATATTAAACGAAGTCCAAACGGAATAAAACCTCCAGAATGATTTTTTCTGGAATAAAAAGAAGCCACGAGACTTGAGAACCAAGGCAGAGGAGCTGCCACGGGGCCACAAGCCCGCTTGTCGCGGCCAGGGGTACCCCGCACCGGGCAGGCTTGTGGGCCCCTGGCAACTCTCCTAACCGTAGTCTTCAGCCTATAAATACCCAAATATTCCATCATTATCGAAAAGAGCCACGAAAACACTTTTCTGCCGCTAGAAGCCTCTATTCCCGAGAGATCCAATCTTGGAGCCTTTTCCGATAATCTACCGGAGGGGGATTCAATCCTGGAGGGCATCTACATCAACTCCATTGCCCCTCCGATGATGAGTGAGTAGTTCACCATAGATGTACGGGTCCATAGCTAGTATCTAGATGGATTCTTCTCTCTCTTTGCTTCTCAATACCATGTTCTTCATGATCTTCATGGAAATCTATCCAATGCAATACTCTTTTGCGGTGTGTTTGTCGAGATCCGATGAATTGTGGATTTATGTTCAGATTATCCATGAATATTATTTGAGTCTTTCCTGAATTCATATATGCATGATTTCATATCTTTGCAAGTCTCTTCGAGTTATTGGTTTGGTTTGGCCAACTGGATTGGTAATTCTTGCAATAGGAGAAGTGCTTAGTTTTGGGTTCAATCTTTCGGTGTCCTCACCCAGTGACAAAGTAGGGGTAGCGAGGCACGTATTGTATTTTTTCCATCAAGGGTAAAAAGATGGGGTTTTCGTCATATTTCTTGAGTTTATCCCTATACATCATGTCATCTTACCGAATGCGTTACTTTGTTCTTCATGAACTTAATACTCTAGATGCAGGCACGAGTCGGTCGATGTGTGGAGTAATAGTAGTAGATGCAAAATCGTTTTGGTCTACTTGTCACGGATGTGATGCCTATATGCATAATCATTGCCTTTTATATATTCATAATTATTTGCTTTTCTATCAATTGCTCGACAGTAATTTGTTCACCCAGCGTAATACTTGCCATCATGAGAGAAGCCATCTAGTGAACCTATGGCCCCCGGGTCTATTTTCCATATTATACGTTCAAATCTAAAACCAAAAATACCAAAAATACTTGTTGCCATATTTTTACTTTTAGTTTTACTTTCCATTCAAGAATCCTATTATATCTATCTCTATTAGATCTCATCCTTGCAAGAAACCGTGAAGGGATTGACAACCCCTTTATAGCGTTGGGTGCAAGAGTTTGATTCTTTGTGCAGGTGCATTTATTGGTGAATCGCTTGTATCTCCTAATGGATTGATACCTTGGTTCTCAAAAACTGAGGTAAATACTTATCTACTTTGCTGCATCAAACCGTTCCTCTTCACGGGAAACCAACGCATGCTCGAGAAGTAGCAAGAAGGATTTCTGGCGCCGTTGTCGGGGAGATACATAGAAAGTCAAGGATACCAAGTACCCATCACAAACTCATCTCTTGCATTTACAATATTTGACATTTTCCTCTTGTTTTCCTCTCCCCCACTTCTAAAACAATTTTCAGAAAATACCAAAAAGATTTGCCTTTCGCCCTTTTTCGTTCGTCTTCTCGTTTGCTTTTTGCTTGCTCGTGTGCTTGATTGCTTGCTTTGTCACGATGACTCAAGAGAATACCAAGTTGTGTGGATTTTCCAATACTAAAAATAATGATTTTATTGGTACTCCGATTTCTCCCGCCACTAGTGTGGAATCTTATGAAATTAATGCTGCTTTGCTCAATCTTGTTATGAAAGAACAATTTTCCGGCCTTGCTAATGAAGATGCCGCATCCCACCTAAATACTATCGGTTAGTTGTGTGACATGCAAAATAAGAAATATGTGGATAATGATATTTTTAAATTGAAGCTATTTCCGTTCTCACTACGAGATCGTGCTAAAACTTGGTTTTCATCTTTGCCTAAAAATAGTATTGATTCATGGAATAAGTGTAAAGATGCTTTTATTTCCAAGTACTTTCCGCCCCCTAAGATCATCTCCCTTAGGAACAATATAATGAATTTTAAGCAAATTTATCATGAACATGTTGCACAATCTTGGGAGAGGTTGAAACTTATGATTAGGAATTGCCCCGCGCATGGTTTGAGTTTATGGATGATTATACATTTTTTTATGCTGCATTGAATTTTGCTTCTAGGAATCTCTTAGATTCCGCCGTGGGTGGCACTTTTATGGAAATCACATTAGGAGAAGCTACTAAACTGCTAGATAATATTATGGCAAATTACTCTCAATGGCACACCGAAAGATCTCCTACTAGTAAAAAAGTGCATGCTATTGAAGAAATTAATACTTTGAGGTAAAAGATGGATGAATTGATGAAATTGTTTGCTAGTAAGAGTGATCCTATTGATCCTAATGATATGCCTTTGTCTTCTTTGATTGGGAATAATAATGAATATATGGATGTCAATTTTGTTGGTAGGAACAATTTTGGTAATAACACATATAGAGGTAATTTCAATGCTATGCCGTTTCCTAGTAATCCCTCTAATAATTATGGTAATTCTTACAACAATTTTTATGGAAACTATAATAAAATACCCTCTGATTTTGAGAGTAATATTAAAGAATTCATTAGTACGCAAAAAGGTTGCAATGCTATGATTGAAGAAAAATTGCTCAAGATTGATGATTTGGCTAGGAACGTTGATAGAATTTCTCTTGAGATTGATTCTTTAAAACCTAGATCTATTCCACCCAAGAATTATAATAATGTGTCTTTAAAATCTATGAGAATTTCTATTGATGAGTGTAAGGAAAGAACCGCTAGAGTTCGTGCTAAGAGTGAATGGCTTGAAAAAGTGTGTTCTCGTGATAATATTGATGAAGATCTTAAAGTGATTGATATAACTCCCATTGAATCTTTGTTTTCCAATATTAATCTTGATAAGGATGGGACTGTAGATGAGTCAACTTTAGTTTAAATACGTCCCAATGATTCGAAGTTTTTAGATCTTAATGCTAAGATTGATAAAAGTGGGATTGAAGAGGTCAAAACTTTAAATAGAAATGAACCCACTCTTTTGGATTTCAAAGACTTTAATCATGGTAGATGCTATTTGGTTGATTGTATTTCCTTGTTGCAATCCATGTTTAATTCTCCTCATGCTTATAATAAAAAAAGGCTTTTACTAAACATATTGTTGATGCTATGATGAACGCTTTTGAAGAAAAACTTGAGTTGGAAGTTCCTATACCTAGAAATATATATTATGAATGGGAACCTACTATTAAGATTAAGATTAAAGATTATGAGTGCCATTCTTTGTGTGATTTTGGTCCTAGCGTTTCCACAATTTCAAAAACATTATGTGATGTGTTAGGTTTCCGTGAATTTGATGATTGTTCCTTAAATTTGCATCTTGCGGATTCCACTATAAAGAAACCTATGGGGAGAATTAATGATGTTCTTGTTGTTTCAAATAGGAATTATGTGCTAGTAGATTTCATTGTTCTTGATATAGATTGCAATCCTACATGTCCTATTATTCTTGTAGACCTTTCCTTAGAACGATTGGTGCAATTATTGATATGAAGGAAGGGAATATTAGATTCCAATTTCCATTAAGGAAAGACATGGAACACTTTCCTAGAAAGAAAATAAAATTACCTTATGAATCTATCATGAGAGCTATTTATGGATTGCATACCAAAGATGACAATACCTAGATCTATTGCGTTTTGCCTAGCTAGGTGCGTTAAACAATAGCGCTTGTTGAGAGGCAACCCAATTTTATTTTGCTTTCTGCTTTTTTGCTTCTGTTTTGGTGTGTTTGGCACATTATTACTTCTGCAGTAATTGTGTTTTTGTGTTTAAATTAGTGTTTGAGCCAAGTAAAATCTTTGGGGTGATCTATGGTAGTTGTTGATTTGATCTTGCTGAAAAACAGAAACTTTTGCGCTCAGTCCAGGAATTTTATGATTTTTTCATAGCGTCAAATTGATCTGCAATTTTTAAACAGAATTGATATACAAATGTACCTGGTTGTACTAATTTGTCAGAATTTTACACTTCCAGAAGTATTCGAAGTTTACAGATTGCTACAGACTGTTCTGTTTTTGATAGATTCTGGTTTCTTTGTGTTGTTTGCTTATTTTGATGTATCTATGGGTTGTATTGGGGGGTATGAGTCATGGAAAAGTTGGAATATAGTAGGTATTACACAAATATAAATAAATAATGAGTTCACAATAGTACGTAAAGTGGTGATTTATTTTTCTTATACTAACGGATCTCATGAGTTTTCTGTTGAGTTTTGTGTTGTGAAGTTTTCAAGTTTTGGGTGAAGATTTGATGGACTATGGAATAAAGAGTGGCAAGAACCTAATCTTGGGGATGACCATAGCACCCCAAGTCATATTCAAGGATACCAAAAAGTCTAAGCTTGGGTATGCCCCGGAAGGCATCCCCTCTTTCATCTTCAATCCATCAGTAAATTTACTTGAAGCTATATTTTTATTCACCACATGATATGTGTTTTGCTTGGAGCGTCTTGTATGATATAAGTATTTTTCTTGTTAGTTTGCCACAATCATCCTTGCTGCACACATACTTATAGAGAGACACGCTGAATCGTGAATTTGTTAGAATACTCAATGTGCTTCACTTATATCTTTTGAGCTAGGCAATGTTGCTCTAGTACTTCACTTATATCTTTATAGAGCATGGTGGTGTTATATTTTATAGAAATTATTTAACTCTCGTTCCTGACTTATATTATTTTGAGAGTTTCTTAAAACAGCATGGTAAATTGTTTAGGTTACGAAATTAGTCCTAATATAATGGCATCCAAGAGGGATATAATAAAAAAATCATATTAAGTGCATTAAAAACTATGAGAAGTTTGATTCCTTGCATATAGTTTTGAGATAATAGGGATGGTAATATGAGAGTCATGCTAGTGAGTAGTTGTGAATTGAAGAGATACGTGTGCTAAAGCTTGTGATTCCCGTAGCATGCACGTATGGTGAACCGTTATTTACCGAAGTCAGAGCATGATTTTTCTAATGATTGTTGACCTTTGTGTGAGGGTCGGGAGCGCGTGATGGTTAACTCCTACCAACCACTCCCCTAGGAGCATGCATCTAATGCTTTGTTTGATAACTAATAGACTTTTGCAATAAGTATGTGAGTTCTTTATGACAAATATGAGTCCATGGATTATACGTACTCTCACCCTTCCATCTTTGCTAGCCTCTCTAGTACCCCGCAACTTTCGCCGGTACATCAAACCCTCCTTCCTCAAAACAGCCACCATATATTCCTCAAAACAGCCGACATACCTACCTATTATGGCATTTCCATAGACATTCCGATATATATTGCCATGCAACTTCCACCATGTAGTTTTTCTATGACTTGCATCATCACTTCATATTGCATATAGAGTTATATCTTGTCATAGGAATCGAGTTGTAATTTCTTTTTTTGAGTTATAAGTAAATAAAAGTGTGATGATTTTTCATTAATAGAGCATTGTCCCATGAGAGAAAAGGATGATGGAGGCTATGACTCCCTCACAAGTTGGGACAAGTATCTGGACTTTACAAAAAATAAAAGAGGTCGGCGAAGCCCAAACAAAAAAATAAAAGAGGCCAAAGAATAAAATTAAAAATAAATGAGATAAAGAGAGAAGGTACAATTGCTACTATCTTTTTCCACACTTGTGCTTCAAAGTAGCACCATGATCTTCATGATAGAGAGTCTCCTATTTTATCACTTTCATATAACTAGTGGATATTCATTTTGCACGAGCACTTAGTTTTCTTTTTGAGCTTTCATACACTTATAGATCTAAGTGCATTTGTTGCATGGCAATCCCTACTCACTCACATTGATATCTATTAACGGGCATCTCCATAGCCCGTTGATACACCTAGTTGATGTGAGACTATCTTCTCCTTTTTCCCTTTGCACCTCCTCCATATTCTATTCCACCTATAATGCTATATCCATGGCTCACGCTCATGTATTGCGTGAGAGTTGAAAAGGTTTGAGAACACCAAAAGTGTGAAAAAATTGCTTGACTTGTTCATCGGGGGTGTGCATGATTTAGATACTTTGTGTGGGGAATATGGAGCATAGCCAGACCACATGATTTTGTAGAGATGACTTTCTAAGGCCATGTTATTTCGAAAGGACATGACTACCTTGTTGGTGTGCTCGAAGTATTACTATTTTTATGTCAATATTAGACTATTTTTTTGAATCTAACGGATCTGAATATTCATGTCACAATAAAGAATATTACATGGATAAATATGTTGGATAGCATTCCACATCAAAAATTCTATTTTTATCATTTACCTACTCGAGGACGAGCAGGAATTAAGCTTGGGGATGCTGATACGTCTCCAACGTATCTATAATTTTTGATTGTTCCATGCTATTATATTATCTGTTTTGGATGTTTTATATGCATTAATATGCTATTTTATATTATTTTTGGGACTAACCTATTAATCTAGAGCCTAGTGCCAGTTTATGTTTTTTCCTTGTTTTTGAGTTTTGTAGATAAGTCCAAACGGAATAAAACCTCAGGAATGATTTTTTTTGGAATAAAAGGAAGCCACGAGACTTGAGAACCAAGGTAGAGGAGCAATCACGGGGCCACAAGCCCACTTGCCGTGGCCAGGGGGTACCCCGCGCCGAGCAGGCTTGTGGGCCCCTGGCAACTCCCCTAACCCTAATCTTTGGCCTATAAATACCCAAATATTCCATCATTATCGAAAAGAGACATGAAAACACTTTTCCGCTGCCAGAAGCCTTCGTTCCCGAGAGATCCAATCTTGGAGCCTTTTCCGGTAATCTGTCGGAGGGGCATTCGATCACGGAGGACATCTACGTCAACTCCATTGCCCCTCCAATGATGCGTGATTAGTTCACCACAGACCTACGGGTCCATAGCTAGTAGCTAGATGGCTTCTTCTCTCTCTTTGCTTCTCAATACCATGTTCTTCATGATCTTCATGGAGATCTATCCGATGTAATACTCTTTTGCGATGTGTTTGTCGAGATCCGATGAATTGTGGGTTTATGTTCAGATTATCCATGAATATTATTTGAGTCTTTCCTGAATTATTATATGCATGATTTCATATCTTTGCAAGTCTCTTCAAGTTATTGGTTTGGTTTGGTCAACTAGATTGGTAATTCTTGCAATAGGAGAAGTGCTTAGTTTTGGGTTCAATCTTGCGGTGTCCTCACGCAGTGACAAAGTAGGGGTAGCGAAGCAAGTATTGTATTGTTGCCATCAAGGGTAAAAGGATGGGGTTTTCGTCATATTACTTGAGTTTATACCTCTACATCATGTCATCTTACCTAATGTGTTACTCTGTTCTTCATGAACTTGATACTCTAGATGCAGGCAGGAGTTGGTCAATGTGTGGAGTAATAGTAGTAGATGCATAATTGTTTCGGTCTACTTGTCACGGACGTGATGCCTATATGCATAATCATTGCCTTGGATATCTTCATAATTATTCGCTTTTCTATCAATTGCTCGACAGTAATTTGTTCACCCACTATAATACTTGCCATCATGACAAAAGCCATCTAGTGAAACTTATGGCCCCCGGGTCTATTTTCCATATTATACTTTCAGATCTAAAACCAAAAATACCAAAAAATACTTGCTGCCATATTTTTACTTTCCGTTCAAGCATCCTATTATATCTATCTCTATTAGATCTCATCCTTGCAAGTAACCGTGAAGGGATTGACAACCCCTTTATAGCGTTGGGTGCAAGAGTTTGATTCTTTGTACAGGTACATCTATTGGTGGCTCGCTTGTATCTCCTACTGGATTGATACCTTGGCTCTCAAAAACCAAGGAAAATACTTATCTACTTTGCTGCATCAAACCGTTCCTCTTCACGGGAAACCAACGCATGCTCGAGAAGTAGCAAGAGGCAGGTAGTTACTACGTCAGACCGAACCGAAGGCGTGGCGGCTGGCGGGGAAACGTGCTTGATGACTCGCGAGGGTGACGGTACAGGCACGTAGCACATGGACGGGGCGCTCCGTTTGAGGGAGGTGACTAGCCGAGGGTTTCTCGATTAGGACATCGATTCTTTTCCTTGGTGAGCGAACGACAGATCGAAGCGTCGACTTACTGCACGATCGATCAACTTGAGTTGGGCTAATGGGCTGAAGCCTTGTACGTGAAGCCTCGGGCTAATCTTCTATGTATCTCAAATTCTCAAAAAAATTCTACTACATGTACAGGTACTAGTTGGGACACACTTGGGGTTACAGCCCTAGTTGCCCCAGGCCTAGTTTTGCCCCTGGCAGCAAGGTTGATGTAGAGGTTCTCCGTGATTGACCCCCCGTCCGACAGGGCACTGGAACAAGGCTCCAGATGGGCACACCGCGAAACAAAGACTTGTGGCAATGGAAAAAGTTTTTCGGGAGGATCTCTAGGGTTTTGGGGATTTATTAGAAGTTATAGGCCTGAGAGGGGCATCGAGAGGCGCCCTAGGGGGTCATCACGCATCAGGGCGTGACCACCCCCTGGGCGGACCCTGTTGTGTGCTTCCTCCCTTGTGTGGCCTCTGATCTTCTACTGAAGTTTCCATGTCTTATTTTGGTCCCAAAAAAATATCAAGAAGTTACCTGGCAATCGGATTTTGTTTGGTACTGTAAACCTGAAAAGCTAAAAACACACAGAAAACAACAACTGACACTTGGCACTAGGTTAATAGGTTAGTGCTAAAAATAATATTAATTGACATATAATTGACTAAAAAGCATTCTAGAATGATAATATTATAGCATGTATCAATCAAAAATTATAGATAGCTCGGCCCTGCCAGAGGGGCCTTCTAGTCCAACGGCGATGGTTCCATCATGAACCTCCTATGCTGGAACATACGGGGCTGCGGGCACCTGGGTCAGAAGCGTCAATTGATTGAGTACATAAGACAAAACGAGATTGATATAGTTGGGTTACAGGAGACAGTTCGCCAAGACTTATCTATCCAGGATCTCTAGGGGCTCTCCCGACACCCGTTTGTCTGGCAGTGGTTGCCCTCAGTTGGCCTCTCTAGGGGTATCTAGCTCGGGGTCCGGGAAGATGCTTTCTCGGTCAGGGACATGGACCGAGGGGAGTTCTTCCTTAGTATGTCCATCACTGACCTATGAATGACCTCAGCTAGCAGGTGATTGTCGTATATGACCCGGCCGACCATGGGAGATCAGCGGACTTATTGGCCGAGCTCAAGGATAAAGTCTAATGCTGCACAACATCTATAGTGGTGGCCGGAGACTTCAGTATTATTCGGCATGAGGCTGATAGGAGCTCCCCAAATGTAGATTGGTTGGTATGCACATGTTCAACGACTGCATTGCCGACCTGGGACTATGGGATATAGCTCGCGTAGGGGCTAGATTCACGTGGACTAATAAGCAAGCGGACCTTATTCGAATTGTGTTGGATAGGGTCCTAGTGTCTGTTCAGTAGGAGGTCATGTTCCTATTGTGCTCGCTTAGGCGGTACCGTGAATAGGGCCTAACCATGATCCCTTCCTATTCTCCTTGGGAGACGACGCTCCTCCGAGAATGAGACGATTACACTTTGAGCCTGCATGGTTGCTGCAACCAGGTTTTGTTGAGATGGTGAGGGACCACCGGGTGAAAGCCGTGGCATCCTCGCCGAGGGCATACTGTGCTACAAACATCTGGCACCACTACACTAAGCTCGCTCGCCAACTCATGCGTGGGTGGGGGGGTAACTTAGGCGCGGACATTAGAGCATGTCAAGAGGCCCTGCTGGTTCATATGATGTGGTGGCCCACTCCTCTGGCCTCTCAGTCGATGATTGTCTTAGGCGATATGCCCTTGAATCCTCGTTGATGGGGATATTCAAGGGCAAAGAACTATTTTGGCAGTGTCATGCATGGCAGAAATGGCTGCTTCAGGGTGATGCCAATACCGCATACTTCCATGCGATCACCAACGGGCACCATCGGAAATGCGCTATCCAGTGCCTTTGGGAGGGTGATAACTTCCTGGAACACCCAAACGAGATTAAGGCCCACATTTACTCCTTCTATAAGGAGATCTTCTCAGTGTCACCCCATAGTGAGGTTTCGTTGATCGAGGACATCTAGTCACCGCCAAATAGAGTCTCGGGCATCGAGAATGCAGAGCTAATCCTTCCATTCTCGCAAGAGGAGGTGGTTGATACTGGTGATCCGCGTTGGGTTTTCCATGAAGAAGAAAGTCTTGCATCAAGTAGGTGTATCTACGGGCTATGGAGATGCCCATCAATATATATCAATGCGAGGAGTAGGGATTGCCATGCAATGAATGCACTAGAGCTATAAGTGTATGAAAGCTCAACTAAAGCTAAGTGGGTGTGCATCTAACTTGCTTGCTCATGAAGACCTCAGGCATTTGAGGAATCCCGTCAACGGAATATACAAGCCAACTTCTTTAATGAAATTTTTCCACTAGCATATGGAAGTGACAAAACAATAGACTCTCTATATGAAGAACATGGCGCCACTTTGAGGCACAAGTGTGGAATAAGAGGTAGTAGCACTGTCCCTTCTCTCTTTTCTCTCATTTATTTGTTTTTTCTTTTTCTTTTTTCTTCTTTATTTTCTTTCTTTCTTTCTTTTTTATTTTATTTTCTTTTCTTTTCTTATTTTTTCTTATTTTTTCTTTTTATATATTTTTTCTTTTTGTCCGAAGTCTCATCCTGACTTGTGGGGGAATCAATATCTCCATCATCCTTTCCTCATTGAGAAAATGCCCTAAATAAAGATGATCATCACACTTTTATTTACTTACAACTTGATATGAAAAACTAATATAACTCTATATGATAGCCTCTGGCAGTGTACCAGGATGTCCAATGATCTAGTGTAGCAAAAGATATCAAAAAGGGGACAAGCCTAATATCATGCTAGCTATCTTATGATCTTGCAAAGCAATATGACAATGGAAGTATAAGTCATATGATGTGACGGTGGAAGTTGCATAGCAATATATCTCGGAATGGCTATGAAAATGCCATGATAGGTAGGTATAGTGGCTGTTTTGAGGACGATATAATGAGGCTTATGTGCAACAGAGCATATCATGTCATGGGGTTTGGATGCACCGACGAAACTTGCACCGATCTCGAGGTGAGAATGGGCAATGCACGGTACCGAAGAGGGTAGAAAATATGTGGAGGTGAGAATGTGTATATCCATGGATTCACTTAGTCATAAAGAACTCACATACTTATTGCAAGATTTTATTAGCTCTGTCGAAGCAAAGTACTACTCGCATGCCCCTAGGGAGGAGGTTGGTAGGAGTTAAGAATCGCGTGGCCCGGACTTAAACAACACTAGGATTTCAATGAGGAATAAGTATGCTCATACATCATCACCATACCATAAAAATATTTGGATGAATAATAAGCTAACGACCTATAATTCACGATACTCTTATTAACCAATGATCATGCACTCATGCTCTTTCACATTACCAGATTAATATCATTAACCATGATTTCTCTTTTATGTGCTACATGTGGTTTTGATTATGCACTCATTGAATACCTATTGTTTTTGGACTAGGCTTATAACTCATGCAAATTACCATCACTATTTATTAACTCTCAAACAAATATAAGTGAAGAATGAGAGTGCAATTATTCCTATAAAATCTATACGCCACCATGCTCTAAAAGATACTCAAAAGATATAAGTGAAGTACAAGAGCAACTGCTAAGCTCAAAACATATAAGTGAAGTACATAGAGTATCCTACAAAATCATGGTGATAGTGTGTCTCTCTCGAATAGGTGTGACTAGCAAACAATGATTGTGGGAAACAAAAACAAAAACAAACTAAAGCAAATGACGCTCCAAACAAAACTCATATCATGTGATGAATAAGAATATAGCTCCAAGTAACATACCGATGGATTGAGACGAAAGAGGGGATGCCTTTCCGGGCATCCCCAATCCTATACGCTTTAGTCTTCCCTGAATATTACCTTGGGGTTCCTTGGGCATCCCCAAGCTTAGGCTCTTGCCGCTCCTTATTCCTTCGTCCATCGCGATAACACCAAAACTTGAAAACTTCAACATGCAAAACTCAACAGAAACTTCGTGAGATCCGTTAGTATAATAAACATATAGAATACTTTAGGCACTGTTATAAATTGATTCTTGTTTTCTTATTGCATAAGGTACTATATTCTAACCTCATCATGACTTATACCCCTCGATACAATCCATGGCATCATGAAAACAAGCAAACTATTCAAGCAAAAACAGAATATGTCTAAAACAAAGTAGTTTGTAATGATCTGAGAAACCATAGTTCTGTAATTCTAAAAATTCTGAAAATTAGGACACCATGGGGAATTTGTATAGCAATATTGTGTAAATATTTCAGATCAAAAATATGTTCCGGTAAAATCAGAGAAATTCTGCACTAGATGCTAAAGTTTCTGTTCTTGCACCGTATCAATTCTACTCATCTTGCAAGTCATCCCAAAGGCTTTATTTGCGACAAACACTAATTTAAACACAAAAACACAATAATTACAGTATCAATAACCATGTTATAAAAAACAAACATGAATTAAAAAATAAAAATCAAAGATAACGATTGAATTGCCACCCAACTAGCGCTATTGTTTTATGCCCCTAGCTAGGCATAATGCATATGATCAAGTTTTGTCATCCTTGACATTAAGCTCCTAAATAACACAACCATGAATAATAGGAACAATAGGAGGCTCAAAATAGGTTCCTTTATCAAGTTTACAAAGTTGGGATGCTCACTAATCATTTTGAAATCTTTGTTTCTTTTGGTAGGAGGGGTACTAATGCTCCTAGGAACATATATGAACTTGAGACTTTTATTTTGAGAGGTACTAGCATTAGTTTATGAGAATGTGAAAGCGGAACCTACTTTATAAATGACTTCACCCATTTTATCAATTCTATTCATGCTTTTTTTACCCTCCCATCGATAATTATATCATTCCCCTTTAAAGTTTCCAAAGTCATTCCTACTCATGACCCAAACTGAGTGATATGATTGTGAAGCTTTTTATCTAACTCCTCAATTTGTTCATTAGTAGTCATTTTATTTTCAATGGCATCAAGCCTTTGCATAACATGTTCCATGGTCAAAATAGTTTCATTAATGATAATAGGTGGTGACCCAACTAAATTTTCCATGGGCTTAAAAGCATCTGAAGTGTGACTCATTAAGAAATTACCACTGGTAATCATATCAAGTACAAATCTATACCAAGTGGTAATACCAACATAGAAATTACATAGCAAGATGTCGGGGGATTGCTTACAAATCAATTTATTTGTAAGATTGCAAATCATATACCATGCATCCTTTAAAGTTTCCCCTTCCCTTTGTTTAAAATTGAATACCTCATTATCGGGAGCCAAGGGAACAAAAGAAGAACTAGCCATAACGACAAGGAAACAAGTAAACTAGAAAGTAGCAAAGATAAATATTTTTGTATTTTTGATTTTTATGAAGCAAGCAAAATATAACAGCAAATAAAGAGAAGAACAAGTGAATGATAATTTGTGTGAAGTTACTTGATAGTAGGTTGATGATACTCCCCAACAACGGTGACAGAAATCCTTTCTGATACTTGTGATCTGCGTTGGGTTTTCCGTGAAGAGGCACAGGTGATGCAACACAATATAGGTAAGTATTTCCCTCAGTAGATAATCAAGGCTTATAGAACCAATAGGAGTAAAAACCAACCCCCGTCTTTAGCGGCTACACACAAAAGAGAAAACACTTGCACCCAACGCGGGCAAGTGGGTTGTCAATCCCCTTGGACTCGTTATTTGCAAGCTTATAAGTACTATGGTTGGTAGTAGATAACTGTAAATTGCAAAATAAGATAACAAGTAAATAATGGCAGCAAGGTATTGTAGCATTTGTAAACTTATGTGAATAGACCCAAGGCCACGGTTCTCCCCAGTGGCATCTCTCATGAAAGTAAGAATACAATGGGTAAACAAATTACTATTGGGCAATTGATAGAAAAGCGCATAGTTATGTGATATTAATGGCAATGATCATGTGTATATAGGCATCACGTCCATAAGCAAATAGGTCAACTCCTGCTTGCACTTATTACTATTACTCCACTCATTGATCGTTGTCCAGCATGCATCTAGAGTATTAAGCAAAAAGGAGTGATGCTTGGATAACAATAACATGATGTAGGCAAAGGGAATTCAATTAATATGAACTAACCCCATCGTTTTATCCTTAGTGGAAGCAATACAAAGAAGTATCTTGTCCCCTTCTGTCACTGGGATATAGAAACCCCTCGGATTGAACCCACTACAATGCACCCCTCTCACTGAAGATAGATAAATCTACTTGGCCAAGGCAAATCAATAGATTGGAGAGATTTACAAAACTATGATGATCGTGCACATAAGTATCATAATAGATTTTAGAGAAGACTCAAATATTTTACCGGGAGGCGCCTGAGGGAGGGCACGAGGCAACCGGGCGCAACCACCTCCTAGGCTCGCCCTTTTAGCTCGTGCCTGCCTCTTGAGGCCTCTGGTCTCCTCCCAAAGCTTCCATGTCTTATTTTGGTCCCAAAAAATCATATTGAAGTTTCATGGCAATTGGACTTCGTTTGGTATTGTAAACCTGAAAAGCCAAAAACATGTAGAAAACAGCAACTAGCACTGGGCACTAGGTTAATAGGTTAGTGCTGAAAAATAATATCAATTGGTAAATAAACACCCCAAAAGCATCCTAGAATGATAATATAATAGCATGTAACAATAAAAAATCATCGATATGTTGGAGACGTATCAATGGGTAGGGCTATCGCCTCTATGAAGGCGGGGTCGGCCCGGGTCCTGGCGGCCAGTCGGTGGCCTTCTTTCAGAAATTTTGGCAGGTTGTAAAGCTGGTGATGATGCCAATGTTCCATGAATTTTATATCGGAACGCCTTACATGTCCCGAATAAACCTTGGTGTGATTACCCTGATCCCCTAAATAATTGGGGCGACGGATATTAGACACTTTGACCCATTGCGGTGATTAATATGCTCGAGCGCATCTTCTCGAAAGTGTACGCAACGCGGCTAGCCCTTGTAGTAGAGCGGCTAGACCACCCTCTCTAGACTGCATTCCCGAAGGGCGAAGATTGCACATGAGGTATATTCACATGGCCATAAGGGCGTCTACGTCAAGTTGGATTAACAAAAGGCCTATGACCGAAATGATTGCTCCTTGCGGTTGGTGCCCCAACACAGGGACTTTGACGGGAGATGGTGTTCCTAGATTATGCAGCTAGCGCAGTCTAGTAGGACGACCATTAATATTAACGGAGAGGTGGGACATTTCTTGACATCCTCGACGGGCATGAAGCAGGGGGACCCGATCTCCCCCTACTCTTCAACCTCGCCGTGGATGCCTTGGCCAGTATCTTGGATAAAGCAAGGATGGACGTTCACCTTACAAGGGTTGTTGGTCACTTCATCCCTGGAGGATGGGTCACTCACCTCCAATATGCCGATGACACCGTGATTATGATGGAGAGCTCGGACCTCGACATAGTTAACCTGAAGTTCCTCCTCCTGTGCCTCGAGGCGATGTCGAGTCTAAAGATTAACTTTGACAAGAGTGAGGTTATCATTCCTGGACTCCCGCTAGAGGAGCAATAACGGATTGTAGATAACCTAAACTAGAAATTGTTGTCCTTCCCCGCCACTTACTTGCGGATGCCTTTGGCTGATTCAAAGATACTGATGAGTGGATTCGATCCGTTGGTCGGCCGCTTGGCATCGCGTCCCGAGCCGTGGCGAGGACGGTTTACTTCCAAGGGAAGTAAAACGGTCCTCATTAGTTCTAACCTTGCGAGCCTCCCCATGTATATGATGGGGTTGTATATCCTTTCGGAGGGCGTCCATAGCTCGTCCGACAAGGAGCTCGCTAGGTTCTTCTGGCAGGCATTTGATGGTCACCAGAAGTATCACGTTGTCAAGTGGGCGGATATATGCTTGCCCATGGACCAAAGTGGCCTAGGGATCACGGCTTCACATACGATGAATGTCGCACTCATGCTATGTTGGTTTTGGCGGATTTTCTGTGGCGACGAAGGTTTGTGGCTCTAGCTCCTGCAGGCAAAATATCTATGGGGTGAGCCGCTCCTCGCTTGCTCCCGCTTGGATTGTTTCCAGTTTTGGCGTGCGATCCAAAAGATGCAGGAGGAAATTCGACTAGGAATTTCCTTCTCTATAGGTAATGGGGAAGGGGCTCAATTTTGGCTAGACCCACGGGTTGGGGACGAGCCATTCAGGGTGGGGTTCCCTGGACTGTTCTCCATCTGCATAGACCCGTCTCTTCTAGTTTCTGATGCCCTCTGCCTAGGGCAATGGGATATCCAGTTCCGGCGTTCGTTTGGCCCAGCAAAAACCGTCGAGTGGGATCGGCTTCAGGCTGCTTTACCACAGGTGTTGCCGGACTATCTGGACACCGTGGCCTAGCGGCTATCATCGTCTGGAGAATTATCTGTCAGCTCGACATATCAAGCACTATGTCGTTCTCCCACCATTCCCTGGCTTTCGTATTTGTGGAAGGCTCCCTTGTCCCTGAAGATCAAGATTTTGTGTGGCAACTTCTTTGAGATCACATCCCTTCGGGGACTGAGGTGCTTAAGCGACACAGGCCCGGTGATGGACTGTGTCCTTTATGCTCGGTGTCGGAGATAGGGACCCACATCATATTTCCTTGTACGGCGGCGAGGGCCCTGTGGACATTCATACATGAGGCTCTTGGGCCCGCTTGGGAGGCCCAAGACCTCGCGGAGTTTCTCCAGACAAGGGACAATCAAACTGGACGCCGTCGCTGCTTATTTTGGCTAATCTTTGTGGCGATATCATGGACTCTCTAGACGACTCGTAATAAAATGGTTATTGATCGAATATTTTCGAGGCAGACGTCCGACTCCTTCAAATTTATTGCATGTCTGCGGCATTGGCACCTGTTCTCTAGGCAATATGACCGGGATCGACTTAGCAGCATGCTGAACGCGCTTCAGGCTACGGCGCGTCCGTAGGGCTGCATGGTGGCCATCACTAGATGCCTTTTTTTAATTTATTTTCCTTTTATTTGGGCATGAATGTGTCGCTGCCCCTGCCGTCGAGTATGGTTGAATTTGTATATTGGTCGGGTGAACGGTTGCTTTATTTTTAAAATGGAACGAAAAACCTATTTTACAAAGGTACGGCCTTGCTGTGATCCTTTTGGATCACAGTATACTTGCCCCTCTTAAGAGCGTATGGTGTGATCCATCTACGCGTATCGCCATATATATATTGCCCATGCAGCACGCATTTTGGGCTGAGATAGACGCTCTGGTTGAAGTAAAATCCTGCCGAATTTTCTGGCGACAAAAGTCACCCACGTAGATAGTTGCTCGCAGCCTCTTCCCACCCGTGCACGGTGCACCACCATCACATGCGCCATGCCGTATTCGTGTCCTGGCGCAGTGTGCCACCACCTGTCATTACTCTGCGATCTGAACTTTGGTTTCGCAGCGCGCAGTACTAATATGAATTTAATAACAAGATCTGAAAATTCTCTCGCACGAGAAACACATCTACTACTCCTAATATTAAACGAAGAACTTCTCTGATTCTATCTTTGCGCGGCAGAGGCACAGTAGCATGATGATCAATAACCATCTGATTGATGTTTTAACGCACCGGAGTATAATTGCTACCACGACCGAGACTGTCTGTCGGGGAGCCACGCAGAGAAGAACACGGAGAGAGTATCGTGGCATAATCTGAACCATCGCTGAAAGGAAACACGTCGCGGAAAAGGATAAGTGATGGGCTTTTGCAAGTATACTTGCATACATTCTGGCCGAAAGAGCCATCAAGTGATCAAGAGAAGACCACTGTTTCCAAGTACTACGTATTTAGGAGTAGTACAGTACGTAGGAGAATAGTAGTATTTCTCATGTCCATCCATCCACGTATCCCGAGCCTTTGTCCGCTCAATTCTCTGCCCCTGTCAACAAACTTTACACGATTCTTCTCTGCATAAAATAGAGCCGACGGAATGCAGTGCCCTGCCAATTTCCCCCGTTTTGTTAAGTAAACCCAGCCGCATATGCAAAACAATCATGGATGGATACATGCATGCATTGCATGCAAAGCCGCAGGCAGGTACAAAGCACTCGGCCGAGCAGAAAAAGAAAAGAATTAACAAACATCGGGCGAGTAGAACAAGCGAGAATGATCTGAAAAAGAGATAAAAACAAAGGAGAAAACAGAAGGGGGGTGATGGGCTTGGTCTGTCTCATGGCCCGGTCTCCCTAGCTAGCTTGAGGGTGGGGTAGCAGGGTGCCGGGTAGCGTAGGCAGGGCCCATTCGCGGTAGACAAAAGGGAACGCACCGACCGCCCGGTTGGTGGAGGCGACGACGACCCGGTCGACGGCTACAGCCTACAGCACAGCCTTTCCCGATCGAGAGCCAAACCAATATTCTGACCACCCCCGCGCGCGAAACGGAAAAGGCAGAGCGTGAGCGAGCGAGTGAGGTGCCGGTCTATTCGACGGACGTAATCTGCACAAAATCTGGCCACCAACGTAGCCGATGTATGTTCATACGCAATCGGCGCAGTCACGCCGCGACTGTGACAGGAGCGGCAGGAAATCTTGTTGTTATTGATGGAAGCGAGCGGTGGTATAGTACGACTACCTCCGGGTGTTGGAGCACCGGCCCGAGAAACCGCGTCCGAGACGAGGCGAACCCGACACCACTCTCTCGCAAGCTAGCCGACGCCAACCACCTCCGGGTGTTGGAGCCGAATCCGGCAGCGCATGGGGATGAAAATGAGGTCAACCGCGCGCCCGTGGACCCGCTCCACGTTCTGCCCACGCGTACCCGGATTAACATATTTTTGTCTTGGCTTCGGCCATGAGCGCTCCTCTCTGCCCGTCCCGTGGCTCGCAAGAGGTTGGCAACCATGCATGAGCCTGTGATTGCCGGCTTGGCTGCTTGCTTTGGCCCGGCCCTGGCCCTGGCCCTGCAGGGAACCGTGGCACGCATCGATCATGGTACAGTGGACAATGTGAGCCCTAGCTAGCATGCATTTATCCTAGGAGCACCGACGTACAGATCACCACGGCCTCTTGACTCTAGGATCAACTAACACTCTTAACAGTAGTATCACGTCCCGGTCCACCAGCCCATTTGCCATTTGCGCGTCCTGACACAAGGCCGATCCTGCATGCTATAAACAAGTCGTCGTACCGTACCCGTACGTATGTGCAACCAGCCCAAAAGTCAGCAGCAGCTCAGCATATTTATTATATCCATGCATCCAGCTCCGGAGCAGACCGACAGGGCGCAAGCGAGGGAGTGAAGTGCTGCTAGCCAAGCTAGGATTATTAGGCCATCGCACCAAACCGCAGGACATTCCGAGCCGTAAAATCCGCCTAAACTGCATTGATTAGTAGTATATATATATGAGGGATCGGAGATAGTAGTACTATTTTTCTACGTGCAAGTGCAAAGGTGAGCTGCCAAGGCGCAGCCACTTGCATGCAGGAAAATGCCAAGAGCCAAGTCGTCCTTGTCTGGCCTCCACGTTGCATGCACGATGCACGCACGCCACGCTGACCTGCCCTGCCCATCGATGGGCATGTGTTTGAAATGGCTGCCTCGGTTTAGATCCAGTCACCATCATGTTTTATACTCTGTGTTTGCGTACATAGGATCGACGTCGAACGACCTTGACTGCAGCGGGGACAAGTCAACGGCGCGCCAGCGGCCCTAAGAGCATCTCTAGCCGTGATCTCAAAAACTCCTAGGCCTTTTTTTTATCGTCGACGGACGAAAAAATTCCGAGTCACGGATCCAAGACGACGTTTTTCGTCGGTTGAGGATTTTTTTGGACCGGCGAATCCAAGTCGAACCCAGGGTGTTGGGGGTCTCCTGGACGCGCCGGCTGAGGCAAAAAGGCGAGTTAGACCGAGGTGTCGGTGACACCGGCTGCTACTTCCCGCCACTTCCCCCTCCTTTTCCCTCTACTCCTGCCGGTTTTTCTCCCTATTTTCCTCAATTTTCCCTTTCTTTGCCACCATGCCGTCGAAAAGTACACCCCCCTCGCCAAGCCACAGGCTCTGTCGTCGCCAAGCCCCGCAAGCCCCGTGCGCCTATGGCGAGACCGGCGGGGATGACGAACGCCGAGTGGAAGGCCCACGTCGAGCGAAGGGAAGCGGTGACCGCCGATCGCCGCAACAGGCTCCTCATGAAGAAAGCCCGGGACGCGGCGGCGGCGGCGACGGTTGAGCAGGAGGTGTCGTGTCGCCGCCCGACCTTCCCAGGGAGACAGCCCTGTTGGGGAACGTCGCATGGGAAACAAAAATTTTCCTACGCACACGCAAACCTATTCATGGTGATGAGCATCTACGAGAGGGAGAGTGGATCTACGTACCCTTGTAGATCGCTAAGCGGGAAGCGTTAAGAAACGCGGTTGGTGTAGTCGAACGTCTTCGCGATCCAAATCGCCGAGCGTCCCGCAATCTAATCACGAAAAGTCCCGCGATCTCGTCGCGATCCGTCCCGTGATCCAATCACGAACGTCCCGTGGCCTTGATCACGATCCTTCCGATGTAGTACCGAACGGACGGCACCTCCGCGTTCAGCACACGTGCAACTTGATGACGATCTCCACCGTCTTGATCCAGCAAGAGGGGGTGGAGAGGAGGAAGAGATCACCGGCAGCGTGACGGCGCTCCGGCGATGGTGGTGGAGCAATTCCGGCACGGCTTCGCCTAAGCACTGCGGAAATACGATCTCGAGGAGAAACTATGCACCGGTGGAACGGGTAGCACGTGGCCGGGAAAACTAGTGCAAACAACCCCAAATCCACCAGTATATAAAAGAGGGAGGGAGGAGGGCTGGCTTGACGCAAGGGCCAAGCCAATTCGGCCGCAAGAGGGAGGGAGAGAAGGACTCTCCTTCTCCAATCCTAGTTGGACTAGGATTGCTCCCTATTGGCCCTTTTTTCCACCTTTTCTTTAGGCCTTTTTTCCTCCTGGCGCCATGGGCCTTTTGTGGCTGTTCCGCCAGCCCACTAATGGCTGGTTATTAATCTCCCACAGCCCATGGACCCTCTAGGATCGAAATACCCCTCCCGGAGGTCTCCCGGTACACTATCGGCACTCTCGGGACACTACCGATGAGCCCGAAACTTTTCCGGTGACCAAACTAGGACTTCCTATATATCAATCTTTACCTCCGGACCATTACGGAGCTCCTCGTGATGTCTAGTATCTCATCCGGGACTCCGAACAAACTTCGGTCACCACCATACATAACTCTATACTACCGAAACGTCACCAAACCTTAAGTGTGCAGACCCTGCGGGTTCGAGAACTATGTAGTCATGACCGAGACACCTCTACGGTCAATAACCAATGGCGGGACCTGGACGTCCACATTGGTTCCTACATATTCTACGAAGATCTTTATCGGTCGAACCTCTATGTCAAGGATTCAGTTAATCCCGTATTACGTTCCCTTTGTTCTTCGGTATGTTACTTGCCCGAGATTCGATCGTCGGTATCCCAATACCTAGTTCAACCTCGTTACCGGCAAGTCTCTTTACTCGTTCCGTAATACAAGATCCCATGGCTAACATATTAGTCACATTGCTTGCAAGGCTTGTTGTGATGTTGCATTACTGAGTGGGCCCTGAAATACCTCTCCGTCACACGGAGTAACAAATCCCAGTCTTGATCCATTCCAACTCAACAGACACCCTCGGAGACACCTGTAGAGCATCTTTATAGTCACCCAGTTACGTTGCGACGTTTGATACACACAAGGTACTCCTTCGATATCTGTGAGTTGCATGATCTCATGGTCATAGGAACATATACTTGATATGCAGAAAACAGTAGCAATAAACTGACACGGTCATAAGCTACGTTTGTAGTTGGGGTCTTGTCCATCATATCATTCTCCTAATGATGTGACCCCGTTATCAAATGACATCTCATGTCCATGGCTAGGAAACCTTAACCATTTTTCAATCAACGAGCTAGTTCACTAGAGGCATACTAGGGACATTGTGTTTGTCTATGTATCCACACATGTATCCATGTTTCCAATTAATACAATTATAGCATGGATAATAAACGATTATCATGAACAAGGAAATGCAATAATAAACACTTTATTTATTGCCTCTAGGGCATATTTCCAACAGTCTCCCACTTGCACTAGAGTCAATAATCTAGTTCACATCACTATGTGATTTACATTGTAATGAATCGAACACCCATGCAGTTTTGGTGTTGATCATGTTTAGCCCTTGGAAGAGGTTTAGTCAACGGGTCTGCAACATTCAGATCCGTGTGCACTTTGCAAATATTTATGTCTTTCTCCAAGATGTAATCACGGATGGAGTTGAAGCGTCGCTTTATGTGTCTGGTCCTCTTGTGAAACCTTGGTTCCTTGGCCAGAGCAATGGCACCAGTGTTGTCACAGAATAGGTTCATTGGATTCAGTGCACTGGGCACTACTCCAAGATCTGTCATGAACTGCTTCATCCAGACACCTTCCTTCGCCGCCTCCGAGGCTGCGATGTATTCCGCTTCGCACGTAGAATCAGCTACCACGCTTTGCTTGTTATTGCACCAGCTTACCGCTCCCCCGTTAAGAATAAATACGTATCTGGTTTGCGACTTAGAGTCGTCCGGATCAGTGTCAAAGCTTGCATCGACATAACCCTTTATGACAAGCTCTTCATCACCTCCATAACCGAGAAACATTTCCTTAGTCCTTTTCAGGTACTTAAGGATATTATTGACCGCTTGCCAATGCTCCATTCCAGGATCACTTTGAAACCTTCCAACCATACTTATGGCAAGGCTGACATCGGGTCTTGTGCACAGCATTGCATACGTGATAGAGCCTATGGCTGAACCATAGGGGATGACACTCATCTTTTCTCTATCTTCTGCAGTTACTGGGCATTGAGTCTTACTCAACTTCACACCTTGTAATACAGGCAAGAACCCCTTCTTGGACTGTTCCATTTTGAACTTCTTCAAAACTTTATCAAGGTATGTGCTCTGTGAAAGTGCTATTAAGCGTCTCGATCTATCTCTATAGATCTTAATGCCTAATATGAAAGCAACTTCTCCTATGTCCTTCATTGAAAAACTCTTGTTCAAATATTCCTTCACACTTTCCAGCATTTCTATATTGTTTCCAATCAGCAATATGTCATCCACATATAATACTAGAAATGCTATAGAGCTCCCACTCACTTTCTTGTAAATACAAGCTTCTCCGTAACCTTGTATAAACTCAAACGCTTTGATCACCTCATCAAAGCGCTTATTCCAACTCCGAGATGCTTGCACCAGTCCATAAATGGATCGCTGGAGTTTGCAAACTTTGTCAGCATTCTCTGGATCGACAAAACCTTCGGGTTGCATCATATACAACTCTTCCTCAAGGAAACCATTGAGAAACGCTGTTTTTACATCCATCTACCAAATTTCATAGTCGAAATAGGCAGCTATTGCTAACATGATTCTGACAGACTTAAGCATCGCTACGGGTGAGAAAGTCTCATCATAGTCAACTCCTTGAACTTGTGAAAAACCCTTTGTCACAAGTCGAGCTTTATAGACGGTGACATTACCGTCCGCGTCTGTCTTCTTCTTAAAGATCCATTTGTTCTGAATGGCCTTTCGCCCTTCAGGTAATACTTCCAAAGTCCATACTTTGTTTTCATACATGGATCCCATCTCGGATTTCATGGCCTCTAACCATTTCTCGGAATCCGGGCCCATCACTGCTCCTCCATAGCTCGTAGGTTCATCGTTGTCCAACAACATGACTTCCAAGACAGGGTTGTCGTACCACTCAGGGGTAGTACGCAGCCTTGTCGACTTACGAGCTTCAATAGCTGCTTGATCCGAAGCTTCTTGATCATCATCATTAACTTCCTCTTCTACGGTCGTAGGTTCCACAGAAACATCTTTCTGCGCTGCGCTACTTTCTGGTTGAAGTAAAGGTTCAATAACCTCATCAAGCTCTATTTTCCTCCCACTCAATTTTGTCGAGAGAAACTCTTTCTCAAGAAATGTTCCGTTTTAGCGACAAACACTTTGCCTTCGGATCTGAGATAGAAGGTATACCCGATTATCTCTTTCGGGTATCCTATGAAGACGCATTTCTCCGCTTTGGGTTCCAGCTTTTCAGGCTGAAGCTTTTTGACATAAACATCACATCCCCAAACTTTAAGAAACGACAACTTTGGCTTCTTGCCAAACCATAGTTCATATGGCGTCGTCTCAACGGATTTTGATGGTGCCCTATTTAAACTGAATGCAGCTGTCTCTAATGCATAACCCCAAAACGATAGTGGCAAATCAGCAAGAGACATCATAGAACGCACCATATCTAATAAGGTTCGATTACGACGTTCGGACACACCATTACGCTGTGGTGTTCCGGGCGGTGTCAACTGTGAAACAATTCCATACTGTCTTAAGTGACTGCCAAACTCATAACTCAGATATTCACCTCCTCGATCAGATCGCAGGAACTTAATCTTCTTGTTACGATGATTCTCAACTTCACTCTGAAATTGCTTGAACTTTTCAAACGTTTTAGACTTGTGTTTCATTAAGTAAATATACCCATATCTACTTAAGTCATCAGTGAAGGTGAGAAAATAACGATATCCACCACGCGCTGTAACATTCATTGGACCGCACACATCAGTGTGTATGATTTCCAATAAGTCACTCGCCCGTTCCATTGTTCCAGAGAACGGCATTTTAGTCATCTTGCCCATGAGGCATGGTTCACATGTGTCAAGTGATTCAAAATCAAGTGACTCCAAAAGTCCATTAGCATGGAGCTTCCTCATGCGTTTTACTCCAATATGACCTAAACGGCAGTGCCACAAGAAAGTGGTACTATCATTATCAATTCTACATCTTTTGGCATCAATGTTATGAACATGTGTGTCATCACTATCAAGATTCAATATGAATAAACCCCTAACATTGGGTGCATGACCATAAAAGATATTACTCATATAAATAGAACAACTTTTATTCTCTGTTTTAAATGAGTAACTGTCTCGCAATAAACAAGATCCAGATATAATGTTCATGCTTAACGCAGGCACTAAATAACAATTATTCAGGTTCATCACTAATCCCGATGGTAATCGAAGAGAGAGCGTGCCGACGGTGATCACATCAACCTTGGAACCATTTCCCACGCGCATCGTCACTTCGTCCTTTGCCAGCCTTCGTTTATTTCGTAATTCCTGCTTTGAGTTGCAAATGTGAGCAACCGAACCGGTATCAAATACCCAGGCACTACTACGAGAGCTAGTAAGGTACACATCAATAACATGTATATCATATATACTTTGTTTGTCGTTGGCCGCCTTCTTGTCAGCCAGGTATTTGGGGCAGTTCCGCTTCCAGTGACCAGTTCCTTTGCAATGAAAGCACTCAGTTTCTGGCTTGGGTCCATGCTTGGGCTTCTTTGCAGGAGTAGCAACTGCTTTGCCATCCTTCTTGGTTTTACCCTTCTTGCCCTTGCTTTTGACTTTGACATTTTTCTTGAAACTAGTGGTTTTATTGACCATCAACACTAGATGTTCTTTCTGGATTTCAGACTCAGCGACTTTTAGCATCGCAAACAGCTCGGCGACTGACTTGCTCATCCCGTGCATGTTATAGTTCATCACAAAGCTCTTGTAACTAGGTGGCAGTGATTGAAGAACTCTGTCAGTGATCGCCTCTGGCGGAAGGGCAATTCCCAACTCCGCTAGATGAGTTGAATACCCAGACATTTTGAGTATATGTTCACTGATAGACCCATTCTCCTCCATCTTGCAAGCATAGTACTTATCGGAGGTTTCATACCTCTCGATCCGGGCGTTCTTCTGGAAGATAAACTTCAACTCCTGGAACATCTCATATGCTCCATGACGTTCAAAACGTCTTTGAAGTCCCGGTTCTAAGCCATACAATATTGCACACTGAACTATTGAGTAATCTCCAGTACGTGCCTCCCAAGCGTTCTTAACGTCTTCGGAGGTCATGTCTTCTGGTTGGTCACCAAGCGGTGCATCAAGGACATATGATTTCTGGGAAGCCGTGAGGATAATCCTCAAATTACGGGCCCAGTCAACAAAGCTACTTCCATCATCTTTCAGTTTAGCTTTCTCTAGGAACGCATTAAAATTCAGGGGTGCTACTGCGCGAGCCATTGCTCTACAACATAAATATGCAAAGTTCACTTAGACTATTGTTCAAGATAATGAGTTTAGTTAATCAAATTACTAAAGCTCCCACTCAAATTGACATCCCTCAGGTCATCTGAGTGTCACATGATCCAAGTCCACCAACTCAAGTCCGATCATCACGTGAGTTGAGGTGGCTTCAATGGTGAACATCATTATGTTGATCATATCTACTATATGACTCATGTTCGACCTTTCGGTCTCTTGTGTTCCGAGGCCATGTATGTACATGCTAGGCTCGTCAAGTTTAACCCGAGTGTTCTGTGTGTGCAACACTGGCTTGTACCTGTTGTATGTGAACGTAGAGTCTATCACACCCGATCATCACGTGGTGTCTCAACACGACGAACTTTCGCAACGGTGCACACTCAGGGAGAACACAATTTTATCTTGAAATTTAAGTGAGGGATCACCTTACAATGCTACCGTCGTACTAAGCATAACAAGGTGCATAAAAGGATTAACATCACATGCAATTCATAAGTGACATGATATGGCCATTAACTCGTGCTTTAGATCTCCATCTTGAAAGGACCGGCATGATCTTCATCGTCACCGGCACTACACCATGATCTCCATCATCTTGATCTCCATCAACGTGTCGCCATCGAGGTTGTCACGCCCTGCATGCTTCTACTACTATTGGTACCATTTAGTGATAAAGTAAAGCATTACATAGCGCTTAATTATTGACACGCAGGTCATACAATAATTAAAGACGACCCTATGGCTCATGTCGGTTGCCGTAATCATCGACATGCAAGTCGTGAAATTCTATACATCACATGATCATCTCATACATCACATATATCACATCATGTAATTGGCCATATCACATCACAACATACCCTGCAAAAACAAGTTAGACGTCCTCTAATTGTTGTTGCATGTTTTACGTGGCTGCTACGGGTTTCTAGCAAGAACGATTCTCACCTACGCATAAACCACAACGGTGATACATAATTTGCTTTTCAACCTTCTCAAGGACCGCCTTTGTCAAATCCGATCCAACTAAAGTGAGAGAAACTGCCACCCGCAAGCCATCTAGGAAACAAGTTGCATCGAGGGAACTGGTCTCTCGTAAGTGTACGAGTAATGTTGATCCGGGCCGCTTCATCTCACAATACCGCTGAACCAAAATCCGACCAAGGAAGGAAGCAATCTAAGCATCAACGTCCACAAACCTTTTGTGTTCTACTCGAGATCTCATCGAACCATCAACCTAGCTCATGATGCCACTGTTGGGGAACGTCGCATGGAAAACAAAAAATTTCCTACGCACACGCAAACCTATCCATGGTGATGAGCATCTACGAGAGGGAGAGTGGATCTACGTACCCTTGTAGATCGCTAAGCGGGAAGCGTTAAGAAATGCGGTTGGTGTAGTCGAACGTCTTCGCGATCCAAATCGCCGAGCGTCCCGCGATCTAATCATGAACAGTCCCACAATCTCGTCACGATCCGTCCCGTGATCCAATCACGAACGTCCCGTGGCCTTGATCACGATCCTTCCGATGTAGTACCGAACGGACGGCACCTCCGCGTTCAGCACACGTGCAACTTGATGACGATCTCCACCGTCTTGATCCAGCAAGAGGAGGTGGAGAGGAGGAAGAGATCACCGGCAGCGTGACGGCGCTCCGGCGATGGTGGTGGAGCAATTCCGGCAGGGCTTCGCCTAAGCACTGCGGAAATACGATCTAGAGGAGAAACTATGCATCGGTGGAACGGTTAGCACGTGGCCGGGAAAACTAGTGCAAACAGCCCCAAATCCACCAGTATATGAAGGAGGGAGGGAGGAGGGCTGGCTTGGCGCAAGGGCCAAGCCAATTCGGCCGCAAGAGGGAGGGAGAGAAGGACTCTCCTTCTCCAATCCTAATTGGACTAGGATTGCTCCCTATTGGCCCTTTTTCCACCTTTTCTTTAGGCCTTTTTTCCTCCTGGTGCCATGAGCCTTTTGTGGATGTTCCACCAGCCCACTAAGGGCTGGTTATTAATCTCCCACAGCTCATGGGCCCTCTAGGGTCGAAATACCCCTCCCGGAGGTCTCTCGGTACACTACCGACACTCCCGGTACACTACCGATGAGCCTGAAACTTTTTCGGTGACCAAACTGGGACTTCCTATATATGAATCTTTACCTCCGGACCATTCCGGAGCTCCTCGTAATGTCCAGGATCTCATCCGGGACTCCGAACAAACTTCGGTCACCACCATACATAACTCTATACTACCGAAACGTCACCAAACCTTAAGTGTGCAGACCCTACGGGTTTGAGAACTATGTAGTCATGACCGAGACACCTCTACGGTCAATAACCAATGGCGGGACCTGGACGTCCACATTGGTTCCTACATATTCTACGAAGATCTTTATCGGTCGAACCTCTATGTCAAGGATTCAGTTAATCCTGTATTACGTTCCCTTTGTTCTTCGGTATGTTACTTGCCCGAGATTCGATCGTCGGTATCCCAATACCTAGTTCAACCTCGTTACCGGAAAGTCTCTTTACTCGTTCCGTAATGCAAGATCCCGTGGCTAACATATTAGTCACATTGCTTGCAAGGCTTGTTGTGATGTTGCATTACCGAGTGGGCCCCGAGATACCTCTCCGTCACACGGAGTAACAAATCCCAGTCTTGATCCATGCCAACTCAATAGACACCCTCGGAGACACCTGTAGAGCACCTTTATAGTCACCCAGTTACGTTGCGACGTTTGATACACACAAGGTACTCCTCCGATATCTGTGAGTTGCATGATCTCATGGTCATAGGAACATATACTTGACATGCAAAAAACAGTAGCAATAAACTGACACGATCATAAGCTACGTTTGTAGTTTGGGTCTTGTCCATCACATCATTCTCCTAATGATGTGACCCCGTTATCAAATGACATCTCATGTCCATGGCTAGGAAACCTTAACCATCTTTCAATCAACGAGCTAGTTCACTAGAGGCATACTAGGGACATTGTGTTTGTCTATGTATCCACACATGTATCCATGTTTCCAATTAATACAATTATAGTATGGATAATAAACGATTATGATGAACAAGGAAATGCAATAATAAACACTTTATTTATTGCCTCTAGGGCATATTTCCAACAAACCCGCGGGCCTGTTCCCCCACGACGTCGACCATCAAATCGCCTGGGCGACCCGCACTTTCCTTCACCGACCATCCCTTCGTCGGGGTGGGGGTATGCACCCTCGCCGGAGTACGTCGACGCCGACGCCCTTGGCGGGTTCATTACCTTTCCATGCACGCCCTCCGCCTTCTCCGCCGTCCCCCCGCCCAACGCCCAGTACGTCTACGTGCCCTCGCCGACGTTCTTTGGCTCATCCGCGACCGTTCGGCGAGGCCCTCTTCCTTTCGCGCCCGCGCCGCAGTACGCCATCGCCGAGGCCGAGATGGCGAACATAATCAACACCGGCTCCACCGCGGCCGCCTCGTGTCCCGGTTTTGGTGTGCACGAGGAGGGCACCGCGCGACATGGACGACGCCGAGGTCGACCCCGAGGAGGAGGAGGAGGCGGCGGAGGAGGAGGAGGACCCCGAGGAGGAGCTCGAGGAGGAAGAGCCGGTGCCCTCGCCGACGAAAGGCAAAGGGAAAAAGAAGAGGAAGACGAGACCGGCCAACGGTAAGCCGGGCGAGCCCCACGTCAAGTGGACGTTGGTGGAGGACGTGTGCCTTGTCGAAGCATCGATGCTCGTGAGCATGGACCCGATCACCGGCGCGAACCAGAACACCGAGACGTATTGGAAGAGGATCAAGGCGGCTTTTGACGAGCGCAAATTGGTCGACCCAGAGTTCACCGACGCGTACATGGACCGTAGCACCAAGGGCATGTCCAATCATTGGGCGGGCATTCAAACGGCATGCAACAGATGGCACGACATCCAGGAACAGGTCCATGCTTGCCCAGAGGGCGGCGCAAGCGTCGAGCAGAAGGTATGTTCGCCTACTTTGTTTCGTCGAACACTTGGCATGCGTCCTCCTTCGCCGCCGAACTGTTGTTTTTGGGCGCAGATGGTGCGGATGTTCGAAATGTTTCGTCGGGACGCCGGCTTCGACTTCAAGTTCCTCCATGTGTTCACCCGGATCGAGTCGTGCGAGAAATGGTCTGAGGTTCGGCATCAGCTCGCCGACAAGGACGGCTCGCTCAGCCCGGACGCGCCTGTTCCTGGGGCGACAGAAGGGCTACCAAACGGGAACAAAAAGGCGAAGCGAGACAGGAACGACGCGCCGGTGGCCGAGCGCCTGCAGGCATTGATCGAGCAATGCATCGCCGATGCAAAGACCCACTCTGCCCTGAGAGAGGAGAAGACGGAGGCGAGGTGGTCGGCGCTATTGACGAAGCAGGACGCAAAGCTCGACCTCCTCAGGACCAACGTCGCCGCGAAGAAGCGCAATACCGACTTGGCGTTCCTCATGGGAGGCGTCACGGTGGACATGAACCCGCTGGTCAAGGCATGGTACCTGGCGGAGCGCGACCTCATCCTCAACCGCATGCCGACGCAGCCACCCGCACCGCCCACACCGCCGCCGAGCCCTCCGCCCGCGTCTTCGAGGTTGGAAGTGTCCGATACACCGACCTCGCCCACGCCGACCGCTACGTCGACAGCTCCGACAGACGGCGGGGAGCAGGCCGCTTGAGGAGTTCGCTAGCTTTTTTTGTACGCCGGACTATTGGCATGTTTCGCCGAGTCTGTGGCGATCGATCGTCGACCGATGACATGATGACGCCGAACTATGGCACGCGGAACCCGCGAGAAATGGAATGTTTAAAATTTGCAGACGCTGGACCGAACCCCCGAGACGCGCCACTGGGTAGCTGAATCCCTCAGACCAATTTTAACGCCGGCTCACCCCCAAGCGACACTATTTCGGATCTTTGGGGGACAACGGTTGGAGATGCTCTAACCTCCAGGCTGTCCTCGCTCGCTGCAGCCTACCGATGAGGCGCCGGGCACGCGGGCTGCTAGCTGCGCCTGGGCGGAAAGCAGTGCTAGCGTCTGTCTGTTGATTTCGTGAAAGTTTATGGTAAATATTAGTAAGGCTTGTCATAATGAATCCAAGCGGATGTGCGCTGGGCCTCTGCTATATGTCACGCGTTGGGCGTACCCACGGAATCATTTTTTTTCCCATGCGTTTTCTGGCTTCCTTTTTATTTGTTTTTGGATCTTGATTGGTTTTTTCTAGGTTTTTGTGTTTTGTTGTTTTTCTTGTGTGAAAAGACATAACTATGCTTTTCACCAACGTGTTTCTCAAAAGTGAAAAACATAATTGTGCTTCACTTGAAGCATAGCTTTCCTTCATGTAAATAACATGTGTGTTTTTCCAAAAAGTGAAAAACACATGCATATTTCTAATTGTTTTTGGTTTCCAATTTTTATGATCTTTTTTATGACCTTTTTTCTTTCATTTCTTGTTTATCTATTTTCCTTGTCACCATGAGAGAAAAATGAGTGTGACCTTTGCAAATAACCAGTGATTTTAGATTTTTTTTTGAATCAATCTGTGATTGGATGGTTAAAGGGATAGTGATATCCTCAGCCCATCGGGTTTAAGTTTTGGTGCTTATATAATTTTTGGATTTATTCCATGATTTACGGCTATGCTCACTCAGTGGGAGGAGACGTCTATGATGATTTTTTAAATCTCAAGTTGATATGCCGGATCAGTCTCTCAAAAATACTCGTAGAGATAGATGTGTGTCTTTATAAGAATAAATGTATGCACGTATATATAAACGATTACGTTTGTATGGTGTTAAAATATATTATCCTTTTTAGTCAATTTCCCGATCCCTTAGAGCCCCTGCTCCATGGGCCAAGCTCATCCTGATTTTGCTATATGGGTTTCCTTTTCCGTTTTGCCGTTCGTATTTTTTTGATTCTTTGAGGCCTTGTTTTTATTCTGATGTAATTTATTTAGTTTTCATTTTTCTTTATTGCTTTTATTTGCTATGTTTTCTCTTCTCCTTCTCTTTTGTTCCCTTTCTTCTATCTTTTTATTTCGTTGTTATAAAAGTTCATGGACTCTTAAAGATATTAACATTTAAAATTATAAATGTATTAAAAATTGTGATCATTTGTGAAAGGTATTTAATATATATTTTTCCAAAATTCTGGAATTTTTTTATTGGTAATTTTAAAAAACCGTCAATATTTTTTTAAATACGTGAGCACCTTCAAGTTCATGGACATTTTTGAATCTTGCACTTACAAAATTATAAATCTGTAAACGAATCGAGTTTTTCTAGAAATGAAAATGAATCTAGTAGTCTATTTTCGGGGGAACCAGTTGAAAACCCAAAAAGGAAATTTGGAAAGTCTTCGGATCGAACTATGGCACCGACCCAGGAATCTGCTTGTGTGTTTTTCCAATTATGTAACACAATGAACGTATATGAGGGGAAATGAGAGCCGAGCATAGAAAACAATTCGTCTTAAGGGCGATTTTATGGATCGGCTCGTATATGAGGGGAAATGCTATTATTCGTTTATGGCAACATATTGTGGCTCTGTCCAAGGACATTGGTCAACAGTCAACACATTGGGTGGCTAATTTTTTTACTCATGTTGCTCTGAACTTCTGATCGACGGTTTTTCACTAGTGACGTTATTTTCTGCTCCCCTTTTGCTGCTTTTCTCTACAGGTTTATTGATGGGATTTCCTTTTTTTCTCTTTCATTTTTATTGTCTTCATGTTATTTTTGTTTGTTTTCTTTTCCCCTTTTCAACTCATTAACATTTTTGAAATTAAGAATATTAGTAAATTCACAAATACTTTTAAATTCATGAACATATACATCTATATATGTATATATTTATACCTATTAATAAGGTAAGGTGCGTTTCTTTGTTTTTTGATCCGTTCGCCTATACTACTACCTCGGTCTCGGTGGATAAGTCATTCTCGTAGTTCTAGGTCAGCAATTTAACTATCTAAATATATATTATATATGACAAAAAATATATATTTAGAAACTACGTCCGTGTAGAAATCTAGTGATATATTTTTTATGACATATAATACATATTTAATTTCTCAAATCAATGACCTAGAACTACGCGAATTACTTATACACCAAGAGGAAGGGAGTAGTACTTTTTATTTTATTTTATTTTTTTACTATCCGCGGTGATGCTATTTGTTGCAAACGTAGAGATATACAATGATAAATGGGCCAGTTTCGTACGTCATGTTCGGCCTCCGCCTCGGCCTGCGTCAGCTCGTATATGATGGGGAATGCTATTATTCGCTTTTTGCAACATATTTTTGCACTGTCCAAGGACATGGGTCAGCACATTGAGCGGCTATGTTTTCACGCAGGTTGCTCTGGACTTTTGATCGACGTTTTTCCTCTGGTAACATTGTTTTCTCCTCGTCTTTTGCTGCCTTTCTCTACAGGTTTTCGGTGGTTTTTCCTTTTTTTCCTTTTTATTCTCTTTTAAAAAAAATTTGTTTTACTTTTTCCTTTTAAAACTCAGGAACAATTTTGAAATTATGAATATTTAATAAATAAACGAATATTTTAAAATTCATCAACATCTATATCTATCTATATCTATACCTACTAATAAGATAAGATGTTTTTTTTTTGTTTTTGATCCGTTCATCTATATTATTATTTTTATTTTGTAACTTTTTACTGTCCGACGTGATATTATTTTTTGCACACATAGAGATACTATGACCACGGTCCAGTTTTCTACACCATGGTGTGCCTCTGCCGCGGCCTGCTAAGTAGCGTAGTGTGACAACACTGATTGATACAAAATATGAATCTGAGCAGGAATTGAACTAGGGACCTCCTGGATTGGAGGCAACCAATGCATAGACCAACTGATCCAGTGGAGGTTTTGTTAAAAAAAAGATAACCCATTTATTTGTATTAAGAGAAATAAGAGGAAGCATGATTTTATGATAAAAAGAAATATGGACCTTAGAAGGATTCAAAGGCGAGTCTTGCACCCTAGCCTAGCGAAGGCGGCCCACATAAGGGGGTTAAAAGGCAGTGTAAAAATATTTTCTAGTGTAGAGAATTGAACTCACAACCTCCCTGTCGTGTAACTATTATAGTACCAACTGTACTAGTTGAGTGTTTTGTTTAGACGTGAAGACTTGTTTAATAGTCCCACGTCGTCTCCTTACATCCAATCCTTCTAATTTATATATAGGTATTTGAGTTACCTGAGTATCAAGGAGCCATCTAAAAAATAAGTAAGTCAAGGGTGAAAACTAAGTTTCAGTTGTCAAGAGAGGATTTCAATTGATGATACAACGTGTAAACCAAGAAATAAGGAATGAAAGGATTTGAGAAGAAATTGAGACATGATAATAAGGAAAGAAGTCCACATCAGCCTCAACGTGATAGATAAAATAAGGAAGCCAATTTGAAAAGGAATTGAGGCAGAAAAATAAAGACTCGTCGATGTATGTTGTTGCTAAATATACATGACAGATAAAGACGTGTTACAAACATTATCACTTGCAGATTGTTTGTAAGAAAAGTCCTTTAAATAGCTCACCTAACTTCCATTTTATGTTTCAAATAGCTCACTTAGTTTCTGGGTTGAAGTTGGTGTCTGCTCCAATCAACACAACATGTCATCTAGTAGGTTAAAAGGAGGAAGAAGACCCCTTTTATATAGTCCCTCCTCCAATCCAACCGTTACTTAGATAAAAACACTAAGCGATACTACCGCTCTTAGAGCGGTACTACCACAGTTCATGTGGGCTACACTGCCAGCACCCAATCAGTACTATCGCAAGGGGCGTCGGTAGTAGGTACAAGACTATATGAGCAACGCTAACGGCCATCAGTGTGGTACTACTGGCCTGGGGCAAACAATGGCTATAGTGATCCTACGAAGGGAGCGGTACTACCTCTTTCTACCTTGTGACTATCAGGTAGAGAAAATCTGAAGCAACAGAAAACACCAGAGAACTCTCGGATTGTTGGGAAGGCTATGTGGGTGCAAATATGTTTTGTGTACGTGTTTGATTCCATCCATACCTTTCGACGTGGACTCCCTCTTAGTAGTACAGTTTTTCTATGAATCAAGGAACCTAACCATCTTGTTCCTTTCTCGAATATTATACAAGTATAGCTGAAGCACATGACTAGAACGCAAATTGCATTATCATCTACGCTAGAATAACTTAGGGAGGGAAATGCCCTTTCACGAAGGCAATCATGCCCCATGTCCATCGAGGGACCGCCGTGCGTACGACCAAATTGTTGGCGCCAGGTCCGCACCATCGTTCACCTCAGAGCAGGTGGTGCCTCACCGCCCCAGATCCAGGCTCCCTTGACAGTTGGATGGAACAACACTGACTTGATACATCTCCGTCGTATATATAATTTTTGATTGTTTCATGCCAATATTTTACAACTTTCATATACTTGTGACAACTTTTTATACTATTTTTGGGATTAACATATTGATCAGTGCCCAGTGCCAGTTCCTGTTTGTTGCATGTGTTTTGTTTCGCAGAATATCCATACGAAACAAAGTCCAAACGCGATAAAAATTTATGGAGATTTTTTTGGAATATATCTGATTTTGGGAAAAAGGAATCAACGCGAGACGATGCCCGAGGAGGTGGCAAGCCTGCTAGGCGCGGACCACCCCTTGGCCACGCCTGGCAGGCTTGTGGCCACCCCTTAGGTCGGTTGGAGCTGTCCTTTGGCCGCAAGGAAGATATTTTTATAATAAAAATTCCCTCAAAATTTTATGCCGATCGGAGTTACGGATCTCCAGATATTTAAGAAACGGTGAAAGGCCAGAATCGCGGAGCGCAGAAACAGAAGGAAAGAAAGAGAGAGATCCAATCTCGGAGGGGATCTCGTCCCTCCGCCGCCGTGGAGGCCATGGACCAGAGGGGAAACCCTTCTACCATCTAAGGGGAAGGTCAAGGAAGAATAAGGATGGAGGCTCTCTCCCCTCTCTCCCGGTGGCATCGAAACGCCGCCGGGGCCATCATCGTGACGGCAATCTACTCCAACAACTCCGTCATCTTCACCAACACCTCCATCACCTTCCCTCATCTATCTACAAAGGTCCATTCTCCCTCAACCCGCTGTACCCTCTACTAAAACATGGTGCTTTATGCTTCATATTATCATCCAATGATGTGTTGCCATCCTATGATGTCCGAGTAGATTTTTGTTGTCCTATGGGTTGATTGATGGTCATGATTGGTTTGAGTTGCATGTTTTATTATTGGTGTTGTCCTATGGTGCTCTCCGTGTCGCGCAAGCGTGAGGATCCTCACTGTAGGGTGTTGCAGTGTGTTCATGATTCGCCTATGGTGGGTTGCTTGAGTGACAGAAGCATAAACCTGAGTAGGCGGGTTGTTGCATATGGGAGTAAAGAGGACTTGATACCTTATAATGCTATGGTTGGGTTTTACCTTAATGATCTTTAGTAGTTGTGTATGCTTGCTAGAGTTCCAATCATAAGTGCATATGATCCAAGTAGAGAAAGTATGTTAGCTTATGCCTCTCCCTCATATAAAATTGCAATAATGATGACTGGTCTAGTTATCGATTGCCTATGGACAGTTCCGCAACTCCTACCACCACTTTTTCAGACTCGTTAAACTAACTTAATTGTTACTTTATCTCAGAAGCCCCTAGATTTTATTTACATGCGCTTTATTATCTTGCAAACCTATCCTTTCACACCTACAAAGTACTTCTAGTTTCATACTTGTTCTAGGTAAAGCGAACGTTAAGCATGCATAGAGTTGTATCGGTGGTCGATAGAACTTGAGGGAATATTTGTTCTACCTTTAGCTCCACGTTGGGTTCGACAGTCTTACTTATCAAAAGAGTCTACGACTGATCCCCTATACTTGTGGGTTATCAAGACCTTTTTCTAGCGCCGTTGCCGGGGAGCAATAGCGTGGGGGTGAATATTCTCGTTTGTGCTTGTTTGCTTTATCACTAAGTAATTTTTTTTCTATTATTAATTTGTTTTCTATCTTTAGTTATGGATATGGAACACGAAATACCAAAAAAATTAGGTGTACTTGCCGCTCATGGAGATGGGGAACCTTCTAAAACCCTCGATGCTCGTTATGTGAAAGATATTATGCACTACTTTAATAATCCCGAGAAAACCCTATTCAATTATATAATGGGATACACGTTGGATCTACGTGAATAGTTTAGGGATTATCGCTTGACTCAAAAAGGGAAACTGTTGTGGGATCAAATTCATATGTTGAAATGGTATGCTTGGAATCTATGCTTGAGATATGATATTACTTGTTGCTCTAGGATGAAGTCTAAACATCTTCCCTTTTCATGTAAATTTAATGATAATGAAACCTTGGCTTCTTATGCTAATGGTATATATGATTACTATGATGTGGAACAAATAGAAGAGTTTGTTGCTTTTAAGGGTGCTTATGAGATTAAAGCTTTGTTTGAAAAGTATGAAGCTTATGATGATGTTGTTTATCGATCCCAAAATTTGGCTATGCTTCGTTATTGCTATGAGAATTATAAATATAATGCCGGTATTAATACTTTTATTGGGAAAGTCTCCGCTATCCAAGAAGAGACTAATATTTTGCAGAAATCTATGGAAGAAGAAATTGATGACACTGTGAGCTCATTGGATGAAAAAGATGACGAGGAGAGCGAAGAAGAAAAGGAGGAAGAGTGGATTAGCTACCCGTGCCCACCTTCTAATGAGAGTAACTCTCCAACTCATACATTGTTTAATTTCCCTTCGTTCTTACCGAAGGATGAATGCTATGATAATAGCTATGATCCCTTGGATTCATTTGAAATATCCCTTTTTGATAAACTTGATGCTTGCTATGCTTGTGGCCATGATGCCAATATGAATTATGCTTATGGAGATGAACTTTCTATAGTTCCTTATGTTAAGCATGAAATTGTTACTATTTCACCCACACATGACAATCCTATTATCTTTTTGAATTCTCCCAACTAAACTATATCGGAGAAGTTTGCACTTATTAAGGATTATATTGATGGGTTGCGTTCTACTATTGCACATGATGATTTTGATAAATATAATATACATGTGCTTGCTGCTCTTACTTGCAATTATTATGATAGAGGAACTACATATTCACCTCTCTATGTTTCCAATACAATAAAATTGCAAGAAACTATGTATGCTATGCATTGGTCTTTACTTGGTGTGAATGAATTGTTCTTGTATGACATGACAATGCATAGGAAGAGAGTTAGACTTCATTGTTGCATGATATAAGTTACTTTGTGCTCACTAATAAATTACAAATCATTGTTAATTAAAATTGGCTTTGATATACCTTGGGATCCGGTGGATCCATTACTTGAGCACTATATGCCTAGCTTAATGGCTTTAAAGAAACCGCTGCCAGGGAGACAACCCGGAAGTTTTAGAGAGTCATTTTATTCTATTGTGTTCTTTTATATAGTTTAAAAAAATGAAGTGGGGAACATAAAACTTTTTCAAAAAGAAAAGTGAAAGTGAGAAAGACGAGCATCGTTGAAGTGGGGGCTAGCATTGAACTTTGTTCATGCCCATGGAAACTTTGTGGATCTTGATTACAGAAACTTTTCAACAAATATAATTATCCCCTTGTACAAATCCATTGTATTATAAAAATAATTTGCCAAGATTTGCCTTTAGGATGATTAGATTGCTTGTTTGGTGTGTGCAGTGCAAAAACAGAAACTTTGGCTGTAGTGCATGGATTTATATTTTTTTACTGCAATGTCAAAAGTTTCTGAAATTTTTACACAATACTGATATGAAATGTTTTTATTTTTTCATATTTTTTTCATATTTTTTAGAGTTACCGAAGTATGGTGAATGTTCAGATTACTACAGACTGTCCTGTTTTTGACAGATTCTGTTTTTGATGCATTGTTTTGCTTGTTTTGATGAAACTATCGATTGTATCGGTGGTATAAGCCATGGAAAAGTTATATTAAAGTATCTACAATGCAAAAACAAAATATGAATTGGTTGGCAACAGTATTTAAAGTGGTGATTTGTTTTATTATACTAACGTATCTCACGAGGGTTTTGTTAAGTTTTGTGTGATTGAAGTTTTCAAGTTTTGGGTGAGATCACGATGGATGAAGGAATAAGGAGTGGAAATAGACTAAGTTTAGGGATGCCCGAGGCACCCCAAGGTAATACTCAAGGACTCCCAAGAAACTAAGCTTGGGGATGCCCCGGAAGGCATCCCCTCTTTCTTCTAACAACCATCGGTAATTTTACTTGGAGCTATATTTTTATTCATCACATGATATGCGTAAATCTTGGAGCGTCGTGTAATTTTTCTTTTTATTTTAATAAAGCACCATGCTGGTATGATAAAGTCCTTGGTTTATTTATAGAAGGCTCTCTGCACCTCACTTATATCTTTTGAGTATGGCTTTATAGAATGCTTCATGTGTTTCACTTATATCATTTGAAGTTTGGATTGCCTGTTTCTCTACACATAGAAAACCACCATTTATAGAATGCTCTTTTGCTTAACTTATATTTGTTAGAGCGTGAGCATATCCTTTATAGAAAGAATTAAACTCTCATGATACGCTTATATCTATTTAGAGAGTTAACAGGAGTTGGTCATTCACATAGTTAGTCATAAAATCCTACATAAAACTTGTAGATCACTGAATATGATGTGTTTGATTCCTTGCAATAGTTTTGCGATATAAAGATGGTGATATTAGAGTTATGCTAGTGAGTAATTGTGGATTGGTAGAAATACTTGTGTAAAGGTTTGTGATTCTCGTAGCATGCACGTATGGTGAACCGTTATGTAAGGAAGTCGGAGCATGATTTGTTTATTGATTGTCAACCTTTGTGTGAGGGTCGGGAGCGCGCGATGGTTAACTCCTATCAACCTTTCCCCTAGGAGCATGCGTGCAATACTTTGCTTTTATGACTAATAGACTTTTGCAATAAGTATGTGAGTTCTTTATGACTAATGTGAGTCCATGGATTATGCGCACTCTCACCCTTCCACCTTTGCTAGCCTCTCTTGTACCACGCAACTTTCGCTGGTGCATTACACCCACCATATATCCTTCCTAAAAACAGCCACCATACCTACCTATTATGGCATTTCCATAGCCATTCTGAGATATATATTGCCATGCAACTTCCACTGTTCCGTTTATTATGACACGCACCATCATTGTCATATTGCTTTGCATGATCTTAAGATAGCTAGCATGATGTTTTCATGGCTTGTCCATTTTTTGATGTCATTGCTATGCTAGATCATTGCACATCCTAGTACACTGCCGGAGGCAATCATATATAGTCATATTTTGTTCTAGTATCGAGTTGTAATTCTTTAGTTGTAAGTAAATAAAAGTGTGATGATCATCATTATTAGAGCATTGTCCCATGTGACGAAAGGATGATGGAATCTATGATTCCCTCACAAGTTGGGATGAGACTTCGGACTTTATGAAAAATAAAAGAGGCCAGCGAAGCCCAAATAAAAAAAGAGGCCTTAGATGCCCACCAAAAAAAAGAGAGAGAAAAGAGAGAAGGGACAATGCTACCATCCTTTTTCCACACTTGTGCTTCAGAGTAGCACCATGATCTTCATGATAGAGAGTCTCCTATTCTGTCACTTTCATATACTAGCGGGAATTTTTCATTATATAATTTGGCTTGTATATTCCAATGATGGGCTTCCTCAAATTTCCTTAGGTCTTCATGAGCAAGCAAGTTGGATGCACACCTACTTAGTTTCTTTTTGAGCTTTCATACACTTATAGCTCTAGTGCATCCGTTGCATAGCAATCCCTACTCACTCACATTAATATCTATTAATGGGCATCTCCATAGCCCGTTGATACGCCTAGTTGATGTGAGTCTATCTTCTCCTTTTTCTCCACAACCTCCACCATATTCTATTCCACCTATAGTGTTATATCCATGCCTCACACTCATGTATTGCGTGAGAGTTGAAAAAGTCTTAGAACATAAAAGGTGTGAAACAATTGCTTGATTTGTCATTGGTGTTGTGCATGATATAAATACTTTGTGTGGGGAAGATGGAGCATAGCCAGACTATATGATATTGTAGGGATAACTTTCTTTTGCCATTATATTTTGAAGAGATACAATTTCTTTATTGGTATGCTTGAAGTATTATTGTCTTAATGTCAAATGATAGACTATTGCTTTGAATAACCCGTGTCTTAATATTCATGCCATGATTAGATTATATGAACAAGATTATGCTAGGTAGCATTCCACATAAAAAATATCTTTTTTATCATTTACCTACTCAAGGACGAGCTGTTGGAAATATGCCCTAGAGTCAATGAATAAAGTGTTTATTATTATATTTCCTTGTTCATGATAATCATTTATTATCCATGCTATAATTGTATTGATTGGAAACACATTACATGTGTGGGTAAATAGACAACACACTGTCCCTAGTATGCCTCTAGTGAACTAGCTCGTTGATCAAAGATGGTCAAGGTTTCCTAGCCATTGACATGAGATGTCATTTGATAACGGGATCACATCATTAGGAGAATGATGTGATGGATAAGACCCAAACTACAAACGTAGCATATGATCGTGTCAGTTTATTGCTATTGTTTTCTGCATGTCAAGTATGTGTTCCTATGACCATGAGATCATGCAACTCACGAACATCGGAGGATTGCCTTGTGTGTATCAAACGTCGCAACGTAACTGGGTGACTATAAAGGTGCTCTACAGGTATCTCCGAGGGTGTCTGTTGAGTTGGCATGGATCAAGACTGGGATTTGTTACTCCGTGTGACGGAGAGGTATCTCAGGGCCCACTCGGTAATACAACATCACAATAAGCCTTGCAAGCAATGTGACTAAGTGTTAGTTGCAGGATCTTGTATTATGGAACGAGTAAAGAGACTTTCCAGTAACGAGGATGAACTAGGTATGAAGATACCGACGATCGAATCTCGGGCAAGTAACATATCGAAGAACAAAGCGAACATCATACGAGATTAACTGAATCCTTGACATAGAGGTTCGACCGATAAAGATCTTCGTAGAATATGTAGGAAAAAATATGGGAATCCAGGTCCCACTATTGGTTATTGACCGTAGAGGTGTCTCGGTCATGTCTACATAGTTCTCGAACCCGCAGGGTCTGCACACTTAAGGTTTGGTGACGTTTCGGTTGTATAGAGTTATGTATGGTGGTGACCGAAGGTTGTTCGGAGTCCCGGATGAGATCCCGGACGTCATGAGGAGCTCCGGAATTGTCCGGAGGTAAATATTGATATATAGGAAGTCCTATTTTGGTCGCCGGAAAAGCTTCGGGCTCATCGGTAGTGTACCGGGAGTGCCGATAGTGTACCGGGAGACCATGGGGAGGGGTATTTCGACCCAAGAGGCAACATGGGCTGTGGGAGAGTGAATACCATCCCTTAGTGGGATGGTGGAAGTCCCACACAAAGCCCATGTGGCTAGGGAGAAAAAACCCCAAAGAGAAAAAGTGGAAAAAGGCAAAAATAGGGTGAATCCTAGTCCTACTAGGATTGGAGGTGGATTCCACCTCTCCCACCTGGTTCGGCCGACTCCTAGAGGCTTGACCCTTGGGACAAGCCTCCTCCTCTCTTCCTCTTATATATACTGGAGGTTTTAGGGTTTTTGCACAGAATTTTCAGCCACGTGCTGCCCGTTCCTCCAGTGCATAGTTTCTCCTCTAGATCGGTTTTCTGCAGCGCTTAGGCGAAGCCCTGCTGGAATAGCTCCACCACCATCGCTAGAGCACCGTCACGCTGCCGGAGAACTCTTCTTCCTCTCCACTCCTTCTTGCTGGATCAAGACGGCGGAGATCGTCATCAAGCTGTACGTGTGTTGAACGCAGAGGTGTCGTCCGTTCGGCGCTAGATCGGAAGGACCGTGATCAAGTTCGTGGGACAGATCGTGATCAAGTTTGCGGGACGGACCGTGATTGGATCGCAGGACGGATCGTGATTAGATCGCAGGACGCACGACAATTTGGATCGCAAAGACGTTCGACTACACGAGCCGCGTTTCTTAACACTTCCCGCTTAGCGATCTACAAGGGTACGTAGATCCACTCTCCCTCTTGTAGATGCTCATCACCATGGATAGATCTGCGTGTGCGTAGGAATTTTTTTGTTTCCCATGCAACGTTCCCCAACACGAGCATGAATTAAGCTTGGGGATGCTGATACATCTCTATCGTATCTACAATTTTTGATTGTTTCATGCCAATATTCTACAACTTTCATATAATTTTTGCAACTTTTCATACTATTTTTGGGACTAACACATTGATCCAGTGCCTAGTGCTAGTTCCTGTTTGTTGCATGTTTTTTTGTTTCGCAGAATATCCATACCAAACGAAGTCCAAACATGAAAAAAACTTCTGCAGATTTTTTTGGAATATATGTTATTTTTGGGAAAAAGAATCAACGCGAGACGATGCCCGAGGAGGTGGCAAGCCTGCTAGGCACGGCCCACCCCCTGGCCGTGCCTCGCAGGCTTGTGGCCACCCGTTAGGTCGGTTGGATATGTCCTTTGGCCGCAAGGAAGATATTTGTATAATAAAAATACCATCAAAATACCAGCCCGATCGGAGTTACCGATCTCCGGATATGTAAGAAACGGTGAAAGGGCAGAATCGGGGAGCGCAGAAACAGAAGGAAACGCACACACACACAAAGAGAGAGAGAGAGAGAGAGAGAGAGAGATCCAATCTCGGAGGGGCTCTCACCCCTCCACATCCATGGAGGCCATGGACCAGAGGGGAAACCATTCTCCCATCTAGGGGGAGGTCAAGGAAGAAGAAGGAGGGGGCTCTCTCCCCCTCTCTCCCGGTGGCGCCGGAACGGCACCGGGGCCATCATCGTGACGGCGATCTACTCCAACAACTCTGTCATCTTCACCAACACCTCCATCACCTTCCCCCATCTATCTACAATGGTCCACTCTCCCACAACCCGTTGTACCCTCTACTTGAACATGGTGCTTTATGCTTCATATTATTATCCAATGATGTGTTGTCATCCTATGATGTCTGAGTAGATTTTTGTTGTCCTATGGGTTGATTGATGATCATGATTGGTTTGAGTTGCATGTTTTATTATTGGTGTTGTCCTATGGTGCTCTCCGTGTCGTGCAAACGTGAGGGATTCTCTCTGTTGGGTGTTGCAATGTGTTCATGATTCGCCTATGGTGGGTTGCTTGAGTGACAAAAGCGTAAACCCGAGTAGGCGGGTTGTTGCATATGGGAATAAAGAGGACTTGATACCTTATAATGCTATGGTTGGGCTTTACCTTAATGATCTTTAGTAGTTGTGGATGCTTGCTAGAGTTACAATCATAAGTGCATATGATGCGAGTAGAGAAAGTATGTTAGCTTATGCCTCTCCCTCATATAAAATTGCAATAATGATGATAGGTCTAGTTATCGATTTCCTAGGGACAATTCCGCAACTCCTACCACCACTTTTCCACACTCGTTAAACTAACTTAATTTTTACTTTATCTCAGCAGCCCCTAGATTTTATTTACGTGATCTTTTTATCTTGCAAACTAACGGTGTTATCACCCCTAGGTAGGCCAAAGCAGCGGGGTTCTCCTCCCCGCTTCGAAACCGGCTGGGCATGACCGCCTGCCCCCGGGCCGCCTCCTCCGTTGACCCCATCCCTCTACGCGCGGGTACGGCGACACGACATGACCGCCACGACGGCCGCCATTGTATCCACAGTGGCCGCTGATGCACGGGTGCGCATGGCTACAGTCCGGTCGTCCAGGCCGCTGACCTTGGCGAGTGCGGCCGGGCGGGAAAACAGTGCTGGCACGCCCCTGCCCACTCGATTACCTGCCCCGATGTGGCTACAGTGCAGCCGGTCGTACCGAAGACTGCGGCCGGCTGGCACTAGATGACGCCACCTGGGCAGCCCATGCCGCAGCAGGTGGGTAGGGGCCAATCACGGAGCCGGCCGGCGGGCCCTAGCAGGCGACGGGACTGCTTAGCCGGTGGACCCTATATGAGACGAGACGACTCGAGGGGCGGGACCCCCTGGTCAGCCGGAGAGGCTGCTAGCCGGGTCCCCCCACTTATGTACCTCAGGAATATTGTAAGTCGGGGGTTGGCCTATAAAACCTCCTGAGCCCCCATGCAACGGGGACGACAAAAAGTCTCACACACACCTAAGGGATACTTCCCACACATTCTCACACTTTGTAGCAGAGGAAGGCGAGCCGGTTGCTCCCTCTTCCTCCTCTAGACACGGCTTTAGGAGCAACCTTGTAAACCTACCTATCCATCAAACTAGACCAAGCAGGACTAGGGGGATTACCTCCCACGGAGGGTCCTGAACCTGGGTACATCGTGTGTCACCACCGCTTGTGCCTAATCCCGCTCCCGGAGCCCGTCGGCGTCCTCCTGCCCCAACCACCTACGATAAGCCTACCCATGGCATCTATCATGAGAAAACGATGACAGTTGTCGCCCACCGTGGGGCCATACGCGGCACCGGCCGGATTCATGTTCCGGGCGGAACCCCTCACCATTCCCTGCCGTCGCCGCACATCTAGATGAAACCGCGGGCTCGTGGGCCTTGCTCCGGCAGGCCCTGCGGGCAGCTCTGTCGACCTCACGCTTGACATCGGCGCGCTCACCGAGCGCTTCGCCAGGCTCAGCCTTGCCGAGGCTTCGGCCGCCGATGAGTACCCCAGCCAGGTGCTCGTCTGTGCCGGCCCGCCCATGGCTATGGGCACACTCGCTGTAACCCAGTCCAGCGGCTCCCACGATCGCGTGGGAGCAATGGCCATCATATCCTCCACCTCCTTCGGACATGTGCGGGCCGAGGCTGACGCCACCACGGCCCGCGTCGGCACCTCCGACCTGCTCGATGCGGCCTTCGAGGCTTGAGCACTCCTATTACCCCAACGGCAAACCCCGACACTGCCACGTCCGAGCTCGAGGTGGCTTGCCGCCTTCTGTTCGAGGACGCCACCGCCCTCGTGGCCACGCAGTGCCACATGGAGGTCGCCTAGCGGGAATACGCTTCCGCCTACGGTCTCACCCCAGCTGGCACTGAGCCCAGCCGGCGTGGGGCTGTGAGAGACCGCGGTCGCGTGGTCGCCGAAATTTTGGGCGGCAAGATGCCCGTCTACGACACCCCCGCAGCCAACCTGCGGGCCGCCAAGGTAGCCTATGAGGATTTGGCTACCTTGAAGGGCGAAGAACATGCCGCCCACGAGTGTCACATCAAGGACCTCATCAACGCAGCCGATGTGCAGCAACACCTGCTCGCGGCTGGTGGTGCCGCCTCCAAAGGCCCCCGGCTCGAGCGCGAGGGCACGGGGACTGCTGGCCGTCAGCCGGCTCAGCACTCCTGCTCTCCTCGCGTCTCCTGTCGCCGGGTCGGGGCAAGCAACCCCAGCCCTCTTAGCTACCGGGGAACGAGCAGCAGGCTGTAAACAGCTTGCGCACCATGAGGCGCCAGCAGCCGGCAGCCGGCGCAGCCGTGGGCATACTCCACCCCCGTGGCGCGAGCCAGAACGGTCGGTTCCGCCCGCCATATGCCTAGAGCTCTCGGCCCGGCTCGGACCACAGGTCCCCCACAGCGAGAATGATGCTTGCCTCCGCATTGACTAGCTCGCATAGTCGGCCCTCCTTGAGGAGGAGGGCTCGATTGGCCCGGCGTGTTTCGGCCCTCGGATCCGCAACGAGCCGTTTCCAACCGGATTCACGGGCCCCCGAGACACCCCGAAGTACAATGGGGCCGCCAAGCCTGAAGACTAGCTGATCGACTACACCACCGCGGTTGGCATCGCCAGGGGCAACAAACGCGTAGCCGTTTGCTACGCACCCCTCATGTTGGTCGGCTCGGCTCGCACCTGGCTCAATAGCCTGGCGTCCGACAGCATCAACACTTGGACGGACTTCGAGGAAGCCTTCGTTCGCAACTTCACCATCACCTACAAGTGGCCTGGCCGCCCTCGTGAACTAGCCATGTGCGTTCAGGGGCCGGACGAGTCCCTCCGTGACTACCTCATCCGGTGGACCGAGCTCCACAACTGTTGCGAGGGGGTGCATGAGGTGTTGGCCATACAGTACTTGATCGAAGGCTGTCGCAACGGCACCCCCTCAAGCACAAGCTTCTGTGCTCCGAGCTGGCTACGCTCGCCGAACTCATGACTAAGGCGGAGAAATACGCCATGCTGGATTCCGCCATTCGGGTCAAGACGACCCCACCCGCTAAGGCGGCGACGACAAATACGCCACGCTGGATTCCGCCCTTCGAGCAGATGCTCGACCTCCCCTGCAAGAACCACTCTGGGGCCAAGCCCTCTATGCATATGCTCCGACAGTGCAGCTTCACACATGAAAGCACATTTGCTCCCTTGGTGGTTTTGGTAATTAATAACAACATATAAGTCATTGAACTAATGTTTCCACCAAGTATATTTCAGGAAATGTTCAATGAGAGGATTGGCAAAAGGAGATTGTGGACAAACCCCAAGATGCAAGGAAATAGGTTGGCCAAGCTTCAAGCAAGAGGACTCTACATTTTATATTTGTGAGAAATCACTTTGAGTCATAGGAAAGCCAATACTATTAAAAGGGGGTAAGGTTTTGTTGGTGAACAATATGCTCAAACATGCACAAGTGATAGTTACCAAAAACATCCACAAACTCTCCCACCAAAGTCTGTTCTATACCCAACACTCAAAATCGGTGCAACCAACTTTCCCACTTCGGTGCCACCGATTCCAGAACCTAGACAGACTCTGCCAAACCCAAGCCACTTCGGTGCAACCGATTCCATACCGGTGCCACCGAGTTTAGGTTGCCAACTTTCTGTTATGCAAATTCACATTTTTGGTCCCACCAAGAATGTTGGATTGGCGTCACCGAGATTGGAAATATAACCGTTGGTCACCTTATCAGTGCAACCGAGAATTGTATATCAGCCCCTCCGAGATTCGAAAGTTGCCACCTTTTGGTCACTTCGGTACCACCGAGATTAACCCATCAGTGTCACCGAGTTGGTCATTTTGTGTGTAACGGTTGGATTTTTAGGGATGTCTATATATACCCCTTCACCACCACTTGTTCGACAGAGAAGTACTCAGGACTATTCCATACCTATCCTATCAGATTTTCTGAGAGAGAACCACCTACCCTTGTGTTGAGGTCAAGATCTTCCACTCCAATCATATGGATCTTGATTTATAGGCTCCCCAAGTTGCTTTCCACCAATCCCATCTCTTATACCAAGCCAAACCTGTGTGAGAGAGATTGTGTGTTGAGGAGTCTATCATCTTGAAGCACAAGAGCAAGGAGTTCATCGTCATTATCGAGCCTATTACCTTTTGGAGGGTGGTGCCTCCTAGATTGGTTAGGTGTCGCTTGGGAGCCTCCTACTTCGTGTTGTGGAGTGAACCAAGAAGTTTGTAAGGGCAAGGAGATCGCCTACTTCGTGAAGATCTACCCATAGTGAGGTGAGTCCTTCGTGGACGGAAGCCGTTATGGAATAGGCAAGGTTGCTACTCCGTGGACTCTTGCGACTGTTACCCTTCGTGGGTTGAATACTCCATAAACGTGGATGTATGATAGCGCCACCTATCGAAACCATAGGAAAAATCACCGTCTCTACAATTGTGTTTGATCTTCCTACCCTATCCCTTCTATACATGTTTGTTGTTACTTTCCGCTGCTATATGCTCTTAGACTTGGATGTGTAGGGTGTACTTGACTTGCCATGAAACACTAAAAACTGTCAACCCTAAAACTTGGCATAAACAAAACTTTTAATTGGTCAAGTAGTCTAATCACCCCCCTCTAGACCTACTTTCGGTCCTACAAGTGGTATCAGAGCATTGGTCTACATTGCTTAGGTCTCACAACCTAGGAGAAGTATGACGTCTAGTGAGGGAATTTATCACCATAGAGGTCTGTACTTTGATGGTACTAATTTTTCTAGTTGTAAGTATAAAATGAAAATGCATATTCTTGGTCATAACCCCGCTGTTTGGGCTGTTGTTTGTGTTGGCTTGCAAGGTGAGTTCTTTGCGGATGGACGGGAACCGGATCGTGAAGCGACCGCGGATGGATTGAAGATGTTGCAACTCAATGCTCAAGCATGCGACATTCTCTTCAATTGCTTATGCCCCAAAGAATTCAACCAAATCAGCCGTCTTGAGAATGCAAAAGAGATTTCGGATACTTTGGTTGATATGCACGAAGGAACCGAGTCCGTGAGAGAATGCAAGTTAGATGTTCTTCAAGGTCAGCTTGACAAGTTCAAGATGAAGGATGGTGAAGGAGTCGTAGAGATGTACTCTAGGCTAGCTCTCATCACCAATGAGATTGCCGGCTTAGGAAGCGAAGAAATGACCGACAAATTCATCATCAAGAAGACATTTAGAGCTTTGGATGAGAGATACGACACCGTGTGCACATTAATCCAAATGATGCCAAACTACAAAGATCTCAAGCCTACGGAAGTCATTGGAAGGATTGTTGCTCATTAGATGACACTTAAAGATAAAGAAGAGCTTCATCACAAGTCTAGCGGTGCTTACAAAGACACAAGTGATGCTCCCGCAACTTCAAGCAACAACCTTGTCACCAATGAAGAGATAAGCCTCATGGTTAAGAAATTCAACAAGTTCTACAAGAATAGAAGCAAAGAAAGAAACTCCAACTCAAGATATGAAGAGAAGCATTCGTAAAGTCATTACCGAAATTGCTACAATTGTGGGAAGCCCGCACACTACTCAAATGAGTGCACGGCTCCCTACAAAAGAAGAGAAGAGTCACCTCGAAGACGAAGCTCAAGGTATGAATCACCACAAAGAGAGAGAAGGAGTAAAGATGATCGTTATGAACGAAGACACTCAAGGAGATGTAGAGATTCAGAGAAGAAGGACAGGCACACCAAGAGATACACGAGAAGAAAACATCAAGCTAATGTTGGTGAATGGGTTTCAGGCTCCGACTCCGACAAGTACTCTGAGAGAAGCTATCACTCTGACTCCGACTATAGTCAAGATGAAGGTGTTGCTGGAATTGCTCTAGTAACTACCAACTCCTACGATCTATTTGATTCACCAAATGAAGGGAGTGGAAGTTGCTTCATGGCTAAAGGCCCCAAGGTATCACACCCCGAGTATCTTGATTTTGATAGTGATGAAGATGATTTACTTTGTGATGATGACTTGCTTTGTGATAAAACTAGTGATATTGATCAAAATGAACTTGACAATTCTCATGCTAGTCAAGATAAGTCATTTGATGATAAGATGAAAATAGAACAACTAACTAAAGAACTAAACACTCTTAAGTTAGCTCATGAATCTACTCTCGAAGATCATAGAGAGCTCGTGAGAACTCATGAGAAGCTACGATTCGAGAAGCTCAACTTGGAGCAAGAGCATGAGTTTCTCAAAGCCATCAATGACGATCTCCGAAAGAAGACCTCATCTTATCTAGCCAAACGACTACTCTTGTCTACTTTCATGCCTCAAGTTAAAACTAAGCAATCTACTAAAAAAGGCAAAAAGGTTCTTCATCTAGTAGCAACAATAAAAATGCTAAACCCAATGATGTTGCTTCTAGTAGTTCTATTGATTCCACTAATGATGATTCTCTTAGCCAAGTCACACTTGAGCAAGAAAATGCTTTATTGAAAGGAATTATAGAAAAGGGTATCTGCAACAGTCTTGCCGGATGTAAGCAATTTGAGGAAATTGTACACAAGCACGGAGGATGCCGGAAGAATCATGGTGTTGGGTACTTCAACGCTAATGGAGTTGAGTGGGAATAAGGTTAATATCCCAAGCCCAAGTTTGTTCCTCAAAGGAGAAGTATGAAAATACTCTTCCCAAGGGGACAAACACTCAAGATGACCTTCCACCACAAGACCATAAGCTCAAGGGCAAGAACAAGCTTCAAGAGGACATTGACTCATATGAAGATGAATCCCTAGCTTTGTTGGAGTGGGTTCCCAAGGCTACTTCAAGCTCAACTACTACAAAGGCTACTTCAACACCAAGGATCCCCATCAACTTGATGTGGGTTCCCAAGAAGAAGAACTAGTAAGTTCTTGAGGGATGACTCCGCCAATGAAATTCACTCACATTCATTATTGGCAAGAACTTTTTGCACTCAACACCAAATCAATGCAATAGTTCAAGGAGTCACACATTCCCTCAAAGGTAAGCAAGGGACAAGGTAATCAACAAATCAATGGACATCATAACACATGCTTTGCACTCCATGTCCATAGATATCCTTGTATTAGTCTCTTGTGTGTTGGGACTAACCCATGCAGGTGAGAGGAGTAAGGAAACAACAAGGATGCTCCCAACTCTTGGTGATCTTGATCAACATTGAGCATCCACAACTACCTCACCAACATGAAGTCTTCATCGACAAAACCAAAGGTTAGTTTATCCCTCTTATGGGGGGATGTAACATTAAGGGGGAGCTTTACTCTAATTCTTGAGTCGAAGCATCTCTTAGTATGTGAGAACATTAAATGTTTTATGAAAAGTGGTAACCCCACTTGTGCTTAAACGATGAGTATGACCTATGATCAAGTACTCTTACTTGGCTCCTAAGTCAAATATTCATATATAGATGACTCTGTCATCGCCCAAGTGCTTGTTAGATGCTAGAGTGTCTGTGCATGTTTGTCATGATTTCTTTTGACATTTGTTTGTGTGAGCATGTTGGTCTGCATTTATTTTCTCATTCAAGGACATCCAATTGTTGGTATTTGGCTTTTGATTTATCTTTTGCCAATTGGATGGACAAGAATGCCTGGGACCACTCTTTAACTATCTATGCTTTCTCACCTCATATTCCATTCATGCTGCATCACAAAATTTGAACAAGTGCTTTTTGATCCCTCTGTGTGTGGAGCACTCGGAGTTCCGCATCGACAAGGACTGACCATTAAAACCTCCCAAGTGCAACTCGGTGGAACCAACACCACAATCTTGGTCTCACCGATTGCCTAGGGTTGATCTGGTTTTCAATCTCGGTAACTCCGATTTCATATTCTCGGTTACACCAAGTTTCCCTGTCAGCTGACAGTTGTGAAACTCGGTGACACCAAAAACATAAAATCGGTATCACCGACAGTGAGGGGTATATATGTTGTGGACCCAGACGCTTTGAAATTCTATCTTCAATGTCGCGCCCCAAAACCCTAAGTTGCCGCCCCAAGACCCCTGGTCATCGCCCTTGACTTCCCGAGCTCCTCTGTCGCTAGGAATCGCCGCCGTCCACGTAATCTACACCAACGTCGCCGCCGTAGAGGATCCATGCCAAGCTAGGGTACGGATTCGATCTCTAGTGCGCTCCCCATCCGATTCTTGTGCATTAGATTCTAGATTATCATCTTTGAACCCTTTGCTTAGATATTCATCCACACAAAAATGCACAATCTCGAGTTAGATGGATTTTCTAGGGTTTTGCTATCCGCCCGATACATCTCGATGGCACCGAAACGGAAATATCGGTCTCACCGATATGCATTTCTGCGAGGGCGAGAACTAACTCGGTGGAACCGAATAGCTCTTTTCAGTACTACCGAAAAGGCTACCAAGTTTCTGTTAACGAGTTGGTCAGTCTCGGTCTGACCGAAAAATTCTTTTCGGCTGCACCGATATGTATTTGACAGATTGCAAAACTTTTGAAAACTCATTGCTCAATTTTTTAAAATCCAGCCTCATTTTGTGATGACTCATCTCCTTCTGCTCATCTACACTCTATTCACAGGGTCAGCATGTCAGGTCCAGAAGACAATCAAAACAGGTCAGAGTAGAGAGCAGACATGAGTTCAGGCACAAGCCCATAGCCGAGTTCATTCTCAGATCCAGGCACCCCCATCTCTCATGGGTTGCCCAAGGCTGCCACCAGAACCAGGAAGAGGTTGAACTCAGATGAATAGGATTCAGACTTTGTGCCTGAGGAGATTCTTGCTAAGAGGCAAGAGAAGGCTGCCAAGAAAGCTGCAACTGAAGCTACTTCCTCAAGAAGGGTTGTCAGCAAAATATATGCACCAGCTTCTACCTTCAAGCTTCATCAGACTGCCAGAGCAGCAATGTCTGTTGAGATCCCCAAGAGAGCTATGCCCAGGAAGGCAGGAGAGAAAAAGGCCAGGAAGAGGATCATTCATGTGACCGGCAGGCCTACCTCCATGTTTGAGGATCCTGAAGAAGCTGCTTTTGCTAAAGAAGAGGAGGTTGAGCTAGCTACAAAGGCTCCTCCCAAGAAGAAGGCAAAGAATTTGATGTATGATGCTATGCCTAAGACGAATACATCCAAGAAGGCTGCTGAGAAGCCCAAGAGGACAACTAGGCAGATTCTAGCTTCTGAGAAGAACAAAGGAACTGCTTCCAGAGTTCATAATGCCAGCTACCCACTAGCTGAGGACATGAAGAAGAGGAAGGACTCAGGACTGAGGACTGAGGGCATGGAGAGCTATTGATCCTTATGCCCAGAGGAAGAAAACAGCTGTGGACTAGAGGTTCTATACCAGAGAGCAGCATGATTTCTATGATATTGTGCTCTTTGACAAGAGTTCAACTGTCAGTGATATGCGATACGTTGATTGGAAGTACATCAAGGAGAATGAGGACTACTTTCCAAGTGTCCAGGACAACTTCCATTGCATAGGTCTGGATGAGTTCGTTGGCAGAGAATTCACAGCATGGAATGACGAGATGATCATGCAGTTCTACTCCACTACACACTTCTAGGAAGATGGTAGAATTGTGTGGATGACTGAAGGTGCAAGATACGAATCAACAGTTGAAGAATGGGCTGAGATCTTAGGAGTTCCTAAAGCACAGGATGGTGATCTGGATGTCTACTCAGAATCCAAGGCTAGCCACAATGCTATGGCCAATATGTACAAGGAGATCCCTGCTGACAAAGTGAAGTCTCACCAGCCAGGGTCTATTTACTTTCTCCAGACTGGCCTACGCACTATCAACACCATTCTGAGGCATACCCTGATGCCCAAGTCCGGAGATGACAAGATGATCCGAGGCCACTCCATCAACTTGTTGATCCACCTAGACACTCACACCAGGATTAGAGTCATGGACTTGATTGTAGAGACAATCAAGAGGGTTGTTGCTGATCAGAAGCGCTCATGCTGTTATGCACCCTACATCTAGATGCTCATAAACTCAAGACTAGAGAAGCACATCTTTGCCCTAGATCACCCACATTTTCCCCTACAGCCAGATCTCGAGGACAATGTTGTGGTGATGGATGCTGATCATCCCACTTCAGCTACAACTTAGGCAGAGGCAGAGGCAGCAAGAGCCACTAGTGCTCAAGCCCCTCGATCCAGGAGCGAGTAAATGGATCTGTTGATATCATCAGTTTAGGGCATGCAAAAGGACATTAAGGGGATTCTAGACAACCAGAACAGTCTTGTCAGGATCTTTGAGACCAGAATCAAGACCCTTACTGATAAGGTGGACGGGCTGACGAAGATAGTCACAGAACTTCAGCATGAAGTTGACTCCGTGCAGATCCCTCGGGTCTCTTCTACTTCAGATGAGGATGATGATGATGATGAGGATGATTTACCTCTAGGGCCAGGCACTCAGTTCACTACTTAGGCCAGATCAGCCACAGTGCCAGCTCCAACAGCTCCATCAGCTCCATCAACTTCAGCTCCATCAGTGACCACTCCAGCTCCATCCACGACGTCTGCAGAAATCTTTGCCGACGCTGTCATCTCGACTCCTTCATCAACAACCAGAGGAGATATGCCCAAGAACGCTTAGATATATGCCTTTGAACTTTTTGGTAACTCGTTGCCAAAGGGGGAGAAGTGTATACAGATCTTTAGGCTTCGAGCGTGAGAGCGATTTGGTTTTTATTGCTTTTCAAAAACATTTGGTTCTTTTGGTTTGATGTGAGATACATGTGTGTTATGCTACTATGTTATGGGTGATGCTACTATTTCCTATCATCTTAATGCTTGTGAGATGATTATTCACCTTTGTTTGATTATGTTGTGTGTTGTTATTCATTTTAATTATTCTCGCACACCACCAAGTTGTATGTGACATGGAAGAAGTGCCCCATATACCTAATCGATTGTTCATTTGCATTCAAACGCAAATTCAAAATAATGCACAACTTTAGGGGGAGCTCTTGCTTATCACATACTTCTCAAAGTGATGATTAATTTCATTGATTTCATCATATGTAGAAGCTTTGATCTATATGTTGTCATCAATTACCAAAAAGGGGGAGATTGAAAGCACATTTGCTCCCTTGGTGGTTTTGGTAATTAATAACAACATATAAGTCATTGAACTAATGTTTCCACCAAGTATATTTCAGGAAATGTTCAATGAGAGGATTGGCAAAAGGAGATTGTGGACAAACCCCAAGATGCAAGGAAATAGGTTGGCCAAGCTTCAAGCAAGAGGACTCTACATTTTATATTTGTGAGAAATCACTTTGAGTCATAGGAAAACCAATACTATTAAAAGGGGGTAAGGTTTTGTTGGTGAAAAATATGCTCAAACATGCACAAGTGATAGTCACCAAAAACATCCACAAACTCTCCCACCAAAGTCTGTTCTATACCCAACACTCAAAATCGGTGCAACCAACTTTCCCACTTTGGTGCCACCGATTCTACAACCTAGATAGACTCTGCCAAACCCTAGCCACTTCGGTGCAACCGATTCCATACCGGTGCCATCGAGTTTAGGTTGCCAACTTTCTGTTACGCAAATTCACATTTTCGGTCCCATCGAGAATGTTGGATCGGCATCACCGAGATTGGAAATCTGACCATTGGTCACCTTATCGGTGGAACCGAGAATTGTATATTGGTCCCTCCGAGATTCGAAAGTTGCCACCTTTTGGTCACTTCGGTACCACCGAGATTAACCCATTGATGTCACCGAGTTGGTCATTTTGTGTGTAACGGTTGGATTTTTGGGTATGCCTATATATACCCCTTCACCACCACTTGTTCGACAAAGAAGCACTCAAGACTATTCCATACCTATCCTATCAGATTTTCTGAGAGAGAACCACCTACCCTTGTGTTGAGGTCAAGATCTTCCACTCCAATCATATGGATCTTGATTTCTACCCTCCCCAAGTTTCTTTCCACCAATCCCATCTCTTCTACCAAGCCAAACCTGTGAGAGAGAGATTGTGTGTTGAGGAGTCTATCATCTTGAAGCACAAGAGCAAGCAGTTCATCGTCATTATCGAGCCTATTACCTTTTGGAGGGTGGTGCCTCCTAGATTGGTTAGGTGTCGCTTGGGAGCCTCCTACTTCGTGTTGTGGAGTGAACCAAGAAGTTTGTAAGGGCAAGGAGATCACCTACTTCGTGAAGATCTACCCATAGTGAGGCTAGTCCTTCGTGGACGGAAGCCGTTATGGAATAGTCAAGGTTTCTACTTCGTGGACCCTTTTGGGTGGAGCCACCGTGGACTCTCGCGACCGTTACCCTTCGTGGGTTGAAGACTCCATAAACGTGGATGTACGATAGCGCCACCTATCGGAACCACGGGAAAAATCATCATCTCTACAATTGCGTTTGATCTTCCCACCCTATCCCTTCTATACATGCTTGTTGTTACTTTCCGCTGCTATATACTCTTAGACTTGTATGTGTAGGGTGTACTTGACTTGCCATGAAACACTAAAAACTGTCAACCCTAAAACTTGGCATAGACAAAACTTTTAATTGGTCAAGTGGTCTAATCACCGCCCCTCTAGACCTACTTTCGGTCCTAGATCACAGCGATTGTCCCGAGGGGACGGCCTTCCGACTCCCCCAGCGCCGCCTGCCCGTGCACCGGCCCCGGCCCCAGCTCTCGCCCCGGCGCTGGCTCCAGCTCCGGCCCAAAACGACTGTCGTCTACACGACCAGTTCCCCAACCAGGACAGTTTCTATGTCATATTCACCAGTGAAGAGATGAGCAAAATTCTCATCGTCGGCTCCATCGTGAGGTGAACGCCACCATGCCGGCGACTCCCCAGTTCATGCACTAGTCGGAGAAGCCGGTCACCTAGAGCCGGGCAGATCACCCCGCCGTGATGTCGAGTCCAGACAGCTATGCCCTGGTCCTCGACCCCACCATCGCCACCGAGAAGCACACCTGCCACTTCTCGCGGGTGCTGATTGATGGTGGCAGTAGCATCAACATCCTTTAGCTCAACACAATGCGCAAGCTAGGGCTGAAGGTAGAAGACCTGCAAGTGAGCCGGACGGTTTTCCATGGCATCATGCCTGGAAAGTCCTGCTCCCCTATTGGCAAGATCACACTTGACGTCCTCTTCGGCGGCCCCGGCCACTTCCGCCATGAGTCGGTGTTGTTTGAGGTAGTGGACCTCACGATCCCCTACCATGCGCTGTTGGGCCAGCCCGCCCTCATTAAGTTCATGGCGGTCCCCCATTACGCCTACCTCAAGCTCAAGGTGCCGGGCCCCAAGGGAATCATCACCATCATGGGTGACTACAAGATATCGCTCTAGTGCACTCGAGACGGCAGCCGGCTGGCCGAGGCCTTGGAAATAGCCGAGGAGAAGCGACAGCTCGACCGACTTGTGGCCCTTGCCCCCAGCCAGCTGGACGTGCCGGATCCACCCTCGCAGTCCGTCGGCGAGGCCTCCTTCCAGCCGTCCAAGGACACCAAGAAAATCCTGCTCGACCCGGCCAACCCCGCTCAGTGCATCACCATCGGCTCCTACCTCGACAACAAATAGGAAGGCAAGATCGTCGACTTCCTTCGTGAGAATCGGGACATCTTTGCATGGTCCCCAAGGACATGTCGGGTGTTTCGAGGAAGTTCGCCGAGCACAAGCTACACGTTCGGCCGAACGTCAAGTCAGTCAAGCAACCACTACGCCGTTTCTTCGAGGAGAAGTGGCATACTATAGGAGAAGAGATCGCCCGGCTGCTTGCAGCCGGCTTCATCATGGAAGTTTTCCACCCGGTCTGGCTGGCCAACCCAGTCCTAGTGCTGAAGAAGAACAAGACTTGGCGCATGTGCATTGACTACACCAGCCTGAGCAAGGCATGCCCCAAACACCCGTTCGCCTTGCCACGTATCAATCAAGTCATCGACTCCACGACCGGTTGCGACTTGCTGTCCTTTTTGGACGCCTACTCCAGCTACCACCAGATCAAGCTGGATCCGGAGGACCGGCTCAAGACGTCCTTCATCACGCCCTTCGGGGCCTACTACTATATCACCATGTCTTTCGGCCTGAAGAACGCAGGCGCCACCTTCCAGCGGTGCATGTAGAAGTGTCTCCTGCCTCAGATAGGTAGGAACGTCCATGTCTATGTCGATGACATCGTCATCAAAACCAAGATGCACTTCAGGTTCCTCGATGATCTTCGGGAGACCTTCACGAACCTGCGCGAGTACAAGATCAAGCTCAACCCAGAGAAATGCGTCTTCGGCGTCCCTGCCGGCCAGCTCCTGGGTCTCTTCATGTCCGCCCGCAGCATCAAAGCTAACCTAGAGAAGATCACCGCAATCGAGCGCATGCCCAAGCCGACCCGGCTCCGCGATGTCCAGAAGTTCACTGGCTGCCTCGCCTCGCTCAGCCAGTTCATTAGCCGGCTGGGGGAGAAAGCCTTGCCCCTCTACGGGCTCCTTCGCAAGACGGCTCTGGTCGAGCCGGGTAACACCAAGAAGCCAAGCACGTTTGATTGGCCCGACGAGGCGGACGAGGCCTTCTGCGGCCTCAAGAAGGCTCTCACCCACGCACCCATCCTGGTCACGCCGGCTGAGAAGGAACCCTTGCTCGCCTACATCGCGGCGACCACTCGCGTCATCAGCGTCGTCTTGGTGGTCGAGTGACCGGAGGAGGGAAGTCCCTGTCGGTCCAGCGCCCCGTCTACTACCTCAGCAAGGTCCTTTCTGCCTCCAAGCAGAACTACACCCACTACCAGAAGATGTGCTATGGCATATACTTCGCTGCCAAGAAGGTCAAGTAGTACTTCCAGGAGCACACCATCACCGTGGTGAGCACGACCCCGCTCGACGAGATCATGAGTGGCCGGGACTCCACCGGTCGGATCGCCAAATGGTTCATCGGCCTTGCCAACCACGAGATCTGGTACGAGCCTCGTACCACCATTAAGTCGCAGGCGTTGGCCGACTTCCTCGTCAACTGGGCGGAGACCGAATTCGTGCCGCCTCCCCAGACTCCACACATTGGCGCTTGCATTTTGACGGCCCGAAAATGAGGACCGGCCTGGGTGCCGGCATAGTCCTCTCCTCCCCGAAAGTTGACTAGCTCAAGTACGCCCTCCAAATCCACTTTGCCACCTCCAACAACATGGCCGAGTACGAGGCCATCGTCCACAGCCTCCGGCTCGCCAAGGAGATCGGTATCAGGCGTATCCTATGCTTCGGCGACTCCGACCTCATGGTACAACAGGTCTCTGGCGAATGGGACGCCAGGGACGCCAACATGGCCAGCTACCGTTTCCTCATACAATAGCTCACCGGCTCCTTCGAGGGATGTGAGTTCCACCACGTCCCATGGGCAGACAACAAGGCGGCCGACGCGCTGGCAAAGATCGGCTCCACTTGGCAGGACATCCCAGCCGGCATCTCCCTCGAGCCGCTTCTCAAGCCATCGATCAAGCCTTCCCTAGAATCGGAATCCATCTTCGTGCCGGCAGACGCTGCTGGCCCATCGATGGCTCCGGCTTCCCCCTCGGCATCTTCGCCTCCGGCTCCATCGACCTCGGCTGCCTTGCCGAGCCGACTGCATTCGGGGTAGTCTGCTTCGATGTCGTGGCTGTCATGATGGCAATCGACTTCATCATGGCCATCCTCGACCCGGGGGCTGACGAGCCGGTCCCGGGGACTGATCATCCAGGCCCGGGGGCTCCCGAGCTGGCCCCCATCTCGGCTCCCTCACGGGCCCAGCCCATCATGGCATTCCTTCTATGTGGTGAGCTCCCCCCATACGAGGCCATGGCGAGGAAAGTTCAGCGCCGGGCCTCGGCCTATAGCATCATCAACAACGAGCTCATCCATCGCAGCACCACCGACGTCTTTCAGTGGTGCGTCGAGCCGGAAAAGGGTCTGGAGATCCTCCTCGACATCCACCAGGGCGAGTGCGGGCATCACGCCGCCTCCAAGACCCTGGTGGCCAAGACTTTCCGTCATGGTTTCTACTGGCCCACCGCTCTCAAGGCGGCCACGAAGCTAGTCGACGAGTGCGAGGGCTGCCAACGCTTCAGCATGTAGAGTCACCTGCCGGCGTCGGCCTTCCAGACCATCCCCCTCATGGCCCTTCGCCATCTTGGGGTTGGACATGGTGGGTCCCTTCAAGACCGCACGAGGCGGCATGACACATCTGCTAGTGGTCGTCGACAAATTCACCAAGTGGATCGAGGCCCGGCCAATCAAGAAGCTGGACGGTCCCACGACCGTCTGGTTCATCGATGACATCACGGTTAGCTACGGCGTCCCCCATAGCATCATCACCGATAACGGCACGAACTTCGCCAAGGGCATGCTCACGTGTTTCTGCTCCAAGCAGGGCATCCGGCTTGACCTGGCCTTCGTCGCTCATCCACAGTCAAATGGCCAGGTCAAAAGGGCGAACGGCCTCATCTTGTCCGGCATCAAGCCACGGCTTGTAATGCCGCTGGTGAGGTCAGCCGGCTGCTAGGTCGACGAGCTGCTGGCTGTCCTTTGGAGCCTCAAGACCACCCCCAACCGTTCAACCGGCTACACGCCCTTCTTCCTTGTGTACGGGTCCGAGGCGATGATCCCCACCGATATCGAGTTCGATTTGCCTCGGGTTGCCCTATACAAGGAGAAGGATGCAAAGGAGGCAAAAGAAGACGATGTCAACCTACTCAAAGAAGCCCACGAGCTGGCCTTGAGCTGGACGGCAATCTACCAGACAAGCTCCAAAACTACCACAGCAAGCGGATCCGGCCGCTCTCCTTTCGCGAAGGGGACTTGGTGCTCAGGCAAATCCAACGAACAACCGGGCATCACAAGTTGTCCTCCCCATGGGAGGGCCCGTTCATCGTCTGCAAAGCGCTGCACAACAATGCGTAGTACCTAATAGACGCCCAGAAGCCGCAGAAGCGCAAAAGAGATGCCTCTAGCGAGGAGACCGAGCGCCCATGGAACATGGCGCTCCTTCGTTCGTTTTACTGCTGAAAAGACCAACGTATGTATATATCCCTCCCCTTTTTGGGATTATGAATGCAATGGGTGCCCCAGGCCGGCTCTTGGGGCACGCCCTTTTCGTTTCCCTCAAAGGTCTCCTCATTCACCGGCTCCTCAACCCGGCACCCGGGCCCGGGGGCCGCCGGCTGGTCCTAGGTCGCCTCTCCCAAAAATCGACCAAGTAGTGTGAGTTGAGCAAGTCCTCCCACCCCTCCCAGAACACACGAAAGTTCGATCACAAAGGGGTTGCGGGTTAGGCCCAGTCGGACCACCGCCTCACCTCTGCCACTCAACTTACCCCAAAAAACCTGTCGCGGTTCCTAAGTTCATAACCGGCTCCCTCGAGGCGGACGCCCCGACCTAGCTACAGGACGGCTCCCGGCTGTCGGGTTGGCGGGGTCGAAACCAAAGGGGAAAAGGGATAGAACAGACGGAACCAAAGGGGCAAAAAGGGTAAGGACGAGCAGGCACACATAATAGGCAAACACATCAAGCATTCAGAATACGAATTTTAAGATAAAAGAGGCCCACGGCCATCACAGTTCATTACATTAGACCCCTAGTGGGTGGACTTAAGTCTAACATGCAGGAAAATTAACAAAGGAAAAAAGATAAGACACCCGGGGGCTTAGGCCACCGGCGCGTCCCCAGCCAGCGCATTGCTGGGTGGCTTGACTCCCGTCCCGGAGGTGGTTGAGGCCTTCGGGTCGGCTTCCTTGGCCTTCGAGGCGGCCTCCGCAGTCCCATCCGTCTCGCCGTTGAAGTCGGTACTCTCGTCGGCAACCTCCTTGTCCTCCCGACCTTGGGGGATGCTGAAGGAGTCTTCGGCCATCGGCTCACCGTCCTCGCCATGGGCCGACAGGAGCTCGTCCGGGTCAACGTACGACGCGAGCTCATTGGCCCGATGGACAAGGACCGACTCACGGGCCACCCTCTCCTCGGCCGGCTCGTCCCACATAGTGGCCAGCCGGTCCAAGTCCATGCCGTGGTACCACGAAGTTACGAACGGGAGCGCCATCTGCGTGCCGGCTCGAGCCGTTGACGCCTTCCAGACCTCGAGCTGGGCCATGGCATGCTCAGCCACAAGGCCACGCAGCTCTCCAGAGTCCCTCCATGGCCCGGCCACAAGGCACCGATGATCTCCTTGCTGGCCGTCTTTAGCTGCTCCACGCTCCGCTCGAGGTGGATCAGCCAGTTTTCTATGGCGAGCCCAAGCTCAGCCATGCTCCACGCAGCATCCTCCTCGATGGAGCACCCATGCACCTGGAGGTACTCCCGATGCTCCTCGACAACATGCTCAGCGCGGCACTGAGTTCCCGCGAAGCGCCCTGAAGAAGAAAGGGAAGAAGGAGAGAAAGGCGAATCAAAAACAAGAACCAGCAAGGAAAAGGGCAACCGGCCGAAAAAAGAAAATCGGACACTCACGCTCAATGGAGTCGTCCGTCTCGATGGCAACATGGAGCGAGGAGTCCCGCTCCGACACCAGCGCCGCCTCTGCCTCAGCAAGAGCCTCCTTGCGCTCCTCGAGCATCCTCTCGAGGCGGGTCACCTCATTCCGGAGGGCAGCGGTGCGTTGGGCGGCTTTGGCCGCCTCCCTGACGGCCTTCTCCCTGGACGACACCTCCCACGCCATGTCAGCCGTCAGGCGGTCCTAGGCCACCTGCCCATCCGCCAGCAGGGCGGCCACCCAGTGTTTCTCCTCGGTGACCGCCTGGACGCTCTGCGCCAGCCGGTCCCGCTCGGAGACCACCACGGTCTTCTCCAACTAGAGGGTGGCCAGCTCCCCTGCGAAGTAAAAGCCGGCGTTAGTCGGACGTTCAAGACCAGTTCCCGGCTACCAAGCAGCTGACAGCTGGCTCCCGGGGGCTATGCCTCCTCCCCACAAGACCGAATGTACCTTGCACTCGTGCCTGCTCCTGCTTCAGTCGGTAGAAGCCGTGCTTGCCGCGGTCGTGGATGAAGACCGCCTCCTCAAAAAGCTCCTGCCGCTGGGAGTTCCCTTCCTGCCACATAAAGCCAAAGTCAAAAGATGCTCAAGGAGATCCGGCCTGGCTGCCCGTCAGCCGGTCATCCAGCCCGCATCTCGGGGGCTACACCCAGTGGGTGCGCTTGCGCGCCCCCATTGAAAAATTCGATAAAGACAACAATGCTTACCTTCGCGTGCCGCAGGATGGTGTCGACCGCCTCTACGAAGTGGGCCAGCTCCTAGCGGCACCGATCGAGGACGCTCCCCAGCTCCCCGAGCGTGGGGACCGGGCCGCCTTCCAGGGGAGCCGGAATGGTTGGGACGCGTGCCAGCGCCTCCCAGTACCGGATCACGTCCTGCATGGACCTCCAAGCCCGGCTGCTGTCGCCACCCGCCCCGACACTCGCCACGGTGCCGACCGCTGGAGAGGGGGTATTGATGACGGCGAGGGCACGGGATCCGAACCCTAGTTGCCCCTCGCTCGCCACTCGCACTGCCCCCTCCTCCTGCCGGCCCAATGCGGTGACCGCGATGGTCGTTGTCTCCGTCTCCAGGGTCACCTCTGCCGGCGGCCGGCGCCGCCTCCGGGGCCGCCGGAGCTTCTGGCACATCGGCCCGGGCCGACTCGGCCGTGGGTGGCGTCACGTCCGGCACCACCGTCCGGGTCGCCTCGGGGGCCGGCTCCGTCACCGCCGCCCCCGATCAAGCCGTCTCCTCCGCACGCGGGGGCGCGGCCGACTCCATAGCCACCCCTCATGGCTCGCTCGACGGGGGTCTCGATAGACGGGTCGATTCCGCCGCCGAGTCGGATGCCTGCGCAGGGTCCGCGGACCTCCTTTGCCTCCCTCCGCTCGATGTCCTGGAATGCGAGGCCCCGCCTTGTGTTCCGAACTTTGAGGCTTGCAGGTCCACGAGCCTCCTCTTCTCCTCCTGCTGCGTGGCTGCATGCTCGCGGGCCAGCTGGCTGGCGGCGTCCGTCGGGTCCACCACCGACTCCACTTCGGGGAGCTCGATGGGGTCCCTGTGACGCATAAGGGTCAAGCTCCTCCGACCCACGACTCAGAACGAAACAACACGCAAGGAAAAGAAAGACACTTACCCGGTGATGATGGGTAGAGCCCGCTTGAAACGCACCGGGGGCTTCCGTGCGGTCACCTTCACCCGCTTATGGATAGGCGGCAAGGCCGCCGGCTCCTCCTAAGCCGACCTCTTCGCCCGCCTAGCGGCGCCGACAACTGGGGCTTGAACCGTTCGCTCCTCGCCACGCCTGCGCCGGCCCTGCTGAACTGAGGGGGAGGCGCGTTTAGGATCATCACATCATCATCATCATCATCATCATCATCGTCGTCATCGGTCCAGTCCCTGATCATGGGACCGATAGGGTACTCACCGACTCCGCTGGGCCCTCCGGCTGCGCCGGACCCTCCGGCTGCGCTGGGTCCGCCGGCTCGCGGGTCGGCCGGCTCCTCGACCCCACCTGAGGAGTCAACCCCCTCTTCAGGCGGGCCTCCCCGCTCGTAGTCTTCGGAGTCAGAGTGGTCGTGCTCCACCTCGAAGATTTGGGTGTGCGAGCCGTCTGGCATGTTCTGTCGCACGAACAACCGCAGTCAGCATGGAGAAGTAAGGTCCAATGCCGGCTGTCGGCTGGGAAGAATCGAATGAAAAGAACCGCCTCGACAAAATGTACCAGGGAAGGACAGTTGATGCGGTCGTACGGTGCCATGCCGAAAGTCCACGACGCCGGCGCCAGCTTGAACGTCGTGATGGTGTTCACCCACGTCACCACCTGAGTCGGCGTCAGGTCGACGGTCGTCAGACGACAGGGGTCCCGGCGGTCGGACATGTCGTAGATCCGGTGCGGCCTCATCTAAAGAGGTAGCACCTGGTGCGAGATGAAGGCCGCCACTAGATCGGAGGCGACCAACCCCTCAGCAGACCTTAGTTGCACGAGCCAGCCAAGCTCTGCCAAAGCCACTCCATGCGGAGCGGCTCCCGACCAGTTGACTCCGGTGGACTACGCATTGACGAAGGGAGGCAGCCAGATGTAGTCCTGCCGCGGTTGGCGTTCTTCACATAGAAGAACGTTTGGTGCCACCCTTTGATGGAGTCGATGAGGGAGAAGTGCGGGAAGCACGTGCCGCGATAGCACACTGCCGCGCCCCAACAGGCGTTGCTCTTCAATGACTTGAGGTAGAAGAGAGAGTTGAAGAGGTCGAGGAAGGGAAGAACCCCCCAAGTACCCCTCGCACAGTGTCACGAAGCTGGCGAGGTAGAGGATGGCATTGGGGCCGAGATGGTGCGACTGCAGGTCGAATGTGTCCATCATCAGCCAGAAGAAGTGGCTCATCGGGAGCCCGAAGCCGCGAGAGAAATGCCAGAGGAAGACGACGAACTCCCCTGGCTGTGGCGCCGACACCACCTATAGCCTGGCATGCGGGCGACCACACGCTCCGCCGACGGTAGCATGCGCGCGCAGCGAAGGTCCGCGATGGCGTCCTCGGTGATCATGGACCCGGCCTAGATTCCTCCATGCCCGTCGGCCATTGCGACGGTAGGACGGCGTGCAAACATGGTTGCGGGCTTGGAGAGCAGCGACGCACGAGGGAGCAAGGGAGACGAAGAGAAGAGGCAGCAGGGGGGCAAGTGGGGTGCGGGTACCTCCGCCCCCACTCTTCCTCCCCTTTTAAATGGGGAGGCCATGATCAAGGGACATGGGGATTAACTGCACCCACTCCCCCGGAATCCCCGCGCACGTGCGGGCGGCCCGGGCCGTAACTGCCGTTTCGGGGCGCAGAAGATCCTTGCCTACGCCCCGAGGCCTACTGGGCTGCCCCCGAGGCCTAGCGCTTTAGGCCCAGGGAGCCGTCCTGTCTGCCCACGTGCGCGGGACCCATGACATAATTACCGCCGCGTGACACGCGGCGGGCTGGCTCGGGGCCCGAAGCGTCGCGTCGGAACACGAGGCGTCGGGTTCGACTACGGACTAGGGCCCCCGCCGGCTTCGGGGACTACTGACGGGGTTATCACCCCTAGGTAGGCCAAAGCAGCGGGGTTCTCCTCCCCGCTTCGAAGAAAAAGTACGCGACGGGCTGGCCCCGGCCGGCTAGAGCACAACCGGTAGGGGCGATCGCCGGCTGGCTCGGGGACGGCTGGTCAAGGTGTCGGCTCGGGCCCCGGCCAACTGGGCATGACCGGCTGCCCACGGGTCGCCTCGTCCGTTGACCCCGGGGCAGACAAGCAATGTCCCGTCCCTCTGCGTGCGGGTACGGCAACATGACGTGACCACCATGACGGGCACCATTGTAGCCACAATGGCCACTGACGGACGGGTGCGCATGGCTACAATCCGATCGTCCATGCCACTGACCTTGGCAAGCATGGCCGGGAGGGAAAACAGTGTCGGCATGCCCCTGCCCACTCGATTACCTACCCCGGCGTGGCTACAGTGCAGCCGGCCGTACCGAAAACTTCGGCCGGCTGGCACTAGATGACACCACCGGGCGGCCTGTGCCACAGCAGGTGGGCAGGGGCCAATCACGGAGCCGGCTGGCGGGCCCCAGCGGGCGACGGGACCGCATAGCCGGTGGAACCTACAAGTGACAAGATGGCTCGAGGGGCAGGACCCCCTGGTCAGCCGAAGAGGCTGCCAACCGGGTCCCCCCACTTATGTACCTCAGGAATATTGTAAGTCGGGGGGTGGCCTATAAAACCCCATGAGCCCCCCATGCAACAGGGACAACAAAAAGTCTCTCACACACACACCTATGGGATACTTACCACACATTCACATTCTCACACTTTGTAGCGAAGGAAGGCGAGCCGGCTGCTCCCTCTTCCTCCTCTAGACACAGCTCCAGGAGCAACCTTGTAAACATGCCTATCCATCAAACTAGACCAAATAGGACTAGGGGTATTACCTCCCATGGAGGGCCCTGAACCTGGGTACATCGTGTGTCACCAATGCTTGTGCCTAATCCCGCTCCCGGAGCCCGTCGGCATCCTCCGGCCCCAACCAACTACGATAAGCCTACCCATGGCATCTGTCGTGAGAAAACGACGACACAAACCTATCCTTTCACACCTACAAAGTACTTCTAGTTTCATACTTGTTCTAGGTAAAGCGAACCTTAAGTGTTCGTGGAGTTGTATCGGTGGTCAATAGAACTTGAGGGAATATTTGTTCTACCTTTAGCTCCTCGTTGGGTTCGACACTCTTACTTATTGAAAGAGGTTACAACTGATCCCATGTACTTGTGGGTTATCAAGACCTTTCAGCCAGCTTCCTCGAAGGAGCCTCGAACTTGCCCGACACTAGCCTCAGGTTGTTGGGGAATGTTGCATGGGAAACAAAAAAATTCCTATGCTTTACCAAGATCAATCTAGGAGATGAACATCTAGGAGAGGAGAGATTGGATCCACATACCCTTGTAGATCGCTAAGCGAGAAGTGTTAAGAAACACGGTTGATGTAGCCGAACGTCTTCGCGATCCAAATCGCAATCCGTCCTGCGATCCAATAACAACTTGTCCCGATCTAACGCCGAACGGACGACACCTCCGCGTTCAGCACACGTACGGCTCGATAACGTCTCTGCCTTCTTGTTCCAGCAAGCGAGGGAGGATAGGTAGATGAGTTCTCCAGCATCACGATGACATGGTGGAGGTGGTGGAGGAGCTGTTCTGGCCGGGCTTCGCCAAGCACTACCGAAACCGATCTAGTGGAGAAACAGATCTAGAGGCAAAGAGAGGCAGCCAGTGGCTTTTTAGGCGCGGATGGCCTCTATCACGTCCACTATATATAGGTGGAAGGTAGGAGGGGTGGCGCCCTAGGGTTTCCCCTAGGGTTGTCCGGCGGGCAAAGGGAGGTGTCCACCTCCCACAAGGGAGGTGGGGCGCCTAGGGAGGAGTCCCTTCCCACTTGGACTCCTCCCACTTACCACCAAGGGCGCATGGGCCCTAGTTGTCGGCTGCCCATCCCACCAGAGGCTGGTGTGCCACCTCCTAGGCCCATGTGGCCCTCCAGGATGGGTGGGCCCCTCCCGGTGGACCCTCGGAACCCTTTCGACACTCCCGGTACAATACCGAAAACGCCCGAAACCTTTTCGGAGCCCGAATACCACTTTCCAATATATAAATCTTTACCTTCGGACCATTCCAGAACTCCTCATGACGTTTGGGATCTTATCCGGGACTCTGAACTACCTTCATTCACCAACATACATAACTCAACAATACCAAATCGTCCTTGAACGTTAAGTGTGCAGACCCTGCGGGGTCGAGAAATATGTAGACATGACCGAGGCAACTCTACAGTCAATAACCAATAGCAGGACCTAGATGCCCATATTGGTTCCTACATTTTCTACGAAGATCTTTATCGGTCGAACCTAAGTGTCAAGGATTCAGTCAATTCCGTACATAGTTCCTTTTGGTCATCGGTTGTTTACTTGCCCGAGATTCGATCGTCGATATCTCCATACCTAGTTCAATCTCGTTACCAAAAAGTCTCTTTACTCGTTCCGTAATACAAGATCCCATGGCTAAATCTTTAGTCACTTTGCTTGCAAGCTCATTATGATGTTGTATTATCAAGTGGGCCCTGATATACCTCTCCATCACACAGAGTAACAAATCCCAGTCTTGATCGATGCAAACTCAACAACCACCCTCGGAGATACCTGTAGAGTACCTTTATAGTCACCCATATATGTTGCAACATTTGATACACACAAGGTACTCCTCCGGTGTCAGTGAGTTACATGATCTCATGGTCATAGTAATAGATACTTGACATGCAGAAAACAATAGCAATAAAGTGACATGGTCATATGCTACGTTGATAGTTTGGGTCTTGTCCATCACATCATTCTCCCAATGATGTGACCCCATTATCAAATGACATCTCATGTCTATGGCCAGGAAACCTCGACCATCTTTGATCAACGAGCTAGTCTATTAGAGGCTCACTAGGGACACAATGTTGTCTATGTACCCATACATGTATTTGAGTTTCCAATCAATACGATTATAGCATGGATAATAAATGATTATCATGAACAAGGAAATATTAGAATAACTATTTTATTATTGCCTCTAGGGCATATTTTGAACAGTCTCCCACTTGCACTAGGGTCAATAATCTAGCTCACATTACTATGTGATTTACATTGTAATGACTCTAACACCCATATAGTTCTGGTGTTGATCATGTTTTGCCCGCGGAAGAGGTTTAGTCAATGGGTCTGTGACATTCAGATCCATGTGTACTTTGCAAATATTTATGTCCTCCTCCTTGATGTGATCGCGAATGGAATTGAAGCGTCGCTTTATGTGTCTAGTCCTCTTATGAAAGCTTGGTTCCTTGGCCAGAGCAATGGCACCAGTGTTGTCACAAAACATAGTCATTGGGTCCAGTGCACTCGGCACAACTCCAAGATCCGTGATGAACTGCTTCATCCAGACACCTTCCTTCATCGCCTATGAGGCAGCTATGTACTCCGGTTCGCATGTAGCATCAGCTACCATGCTTTGCTTGGAACTGCACCACCTTACTGCTCCCCCATTGAGAATATATACGTATCCAGTTTGAGACTTAGAGTCATCCAGATCAATGTCAAAGCTTGCATCGATGTAACCCTTTACGATGAGCTCTTGATCACCTCCATAAACAAGAAACATTTCCTTAGTCCTTTTCAGGTACTTAAGGATATTCTTGATCGACGTCCAGTGTTCCTCTCCTGGATCACTTTGAAACCTTCCGGCCATACTTATGGCAAGGCTGACATCTGGTCTTGTGCACAGCATTGCATACATAATAGAGCCTATGGCAGAAGCATATGGGATGACACTCATATTTTCTCTATCCTCTACAGTCAATGGGCATTGAGTCTTACTCAACTTCACACAATACAGGCAAGAACCCTTTCTTGGACTGATCCATTTTGAACTTCTTCAAAACTTTGTCAAGGTATGTGTTGTGTGAAAGTCCTATTAAGCGTCTCGATCTATCTCTATAGATTTTGATGCCTAATATGAAAGCAGCTTCTCCTAAGTCCTTCATTGAAAAACTCTTATTCAAATATTCCTTCACGCTTTCCAAAATTTCTATATTATTTCCAAACAGCAATATGTCATCTACATATGATATTAGAAACGCTATAGAGCTCCCACTCACTTTCTTGTAATTACAAGCTTCTCCGTAAAATTGTATAAACCCGAATGCCTTGATCACCTCATCAAAGCAAAGGTTCCAACTCCGAGACGCTTGCACCAGCCCATAAATGGATCGCTGGAGTTTGCAAACTTTGTCAGCATTCTTTGGATTGACAAAATCTTCCGGTGTATCATATACAATTCTTCCTTAAGGAAACCGTTAAGGAATGTTGTTTTGACATCCATCTACCAAATTTCATAATTGAAAAATGCAGCTATTGCTAACATGATTCTGAGGGACTTAAGCATCGCTACAGGTGAGAAGGTATCATTGTAGTCAATTCCATGAACTTATGAAAAACCTTTTGTCACAAGTCGAGCTTCATAGACGGTGATATTACCGTCCGCGTCTGTCTTCTTCTTAAAGATCCATTTATTCTGAATGGCCTTTCACCCTTTAGGTAATACTTCCAAAGTCCACACCTTGTTTTCATACATGGATCCCATCTCGGATTTCATGGACTCTAACCATTTGTCGAAATTAGGGCCCACCATCGCTTCTCCATAGCTCTTAGGTTCATCGTTGTCCAACAACATGACCTCTAAGACATGGTTACCGTACCATTCAGGAGAAGTACGTGTCCTTGTCAACCTACGAGGTTAGACAGTAACTTGATCCAAAGCTACATGATCACCATCATCAGCTTCCTCTTCAACTGATGTAGGCTCCACAAAAACATCTTTGTGCGTTGTGCTACTCTCTGGTTGAAGTGAGGGTTCAATGAACTCATCAAGTTCTATCTTCCTCCTACTCAATTCTTTCGAGAGAAACTCTTTCTCAAGAAATGACCCGTTCTTAGCGACAAACACTTTGCCTTCGGATCTGAGATATAAGGTATACCCATCCGTCTCTTTTTGGTATCCTATGAAGACGCATTTCTCCGCTTTGGGTTCCAGTTTTTCTGGCTGAAGCTTTTTGACATAAGCATCATAGCCCCAAACTTGAAGAACGACAACTTTAGTTTCTTGCAAAACCACAGTTCATACGGCATCGTCTCAAAGGATTTAGATTGTGCCCTATTTAAAGTGAATGCAGCTGTGTGTAATGCATAACCCCAAAACGATAGTGGCGGATCGGCAAGAGACATCATAGAATGCACCATATCCAGTAAGGTTTGATTATGATGTTCGGACACACCATTACGTTGTGGAGTTCCAGGTGGCGTCAAGTGTGAAACAATTCCACACTGTCTTAAGTGATTGCCAAACTCATAACTCAGATATTCTCCTCCTTGATCAGATCGAAGGAATTTGATCTTCTTGTTATGATGATTCTCAACTTCACTCTGAAATTGCTTGAACTTTTCAAACTTTTCAGACTTGTGTTTCATTAAGTAAATATACCCGAATCTACTTAACTCATCAATAAAGGTGAGAAAGTAACGATATCCACCGTGCGCCTCAATGATCATCGGACCACACACATCAATATGTATGATTTCCAATAAGTCACTTGCCCGTTCCATTGTTTCGAAGACCTGGGTCTTAGTCATATTGCCCATGAGGCATGGTTCATATGTGTCAAGTGATTCAAAATCAAGTGACTCCAAAAGTACATCAGCATGGAGCTTCTTCATGCGCATCACACCAATATGACCTAAGTGGTTGTGCCACAAGAAAGTGGTACTATCATTGTCAACTCTACATCTTTTGGCATCAATGTTATGACCATGTGTATCACTACTATTGAGGTTCAATAAGAATAAACACCTCACATTGGGTGCATGACCATAAAAGATATTACTCATATAAATAGAACAACCATTATTCTCTGATTTAAATGAGTAACCGTCTCGCATCAAACAATATCCAGAAATAATGATCATGCTTAACGCAAGCACTAAATAACAATTATCAAAGTTCATCACTAATCCCGATGGTAATCGAAGCGCGAGCATGCCGACGACGATCACATCAACCTTGAAACCATTTCCCACGCGCGTCGTCACTTCGTCCTTTGCCAGCCTCCGTGTTGGGGATATGACCCCATGATATGACCCGCCCCGGAGGCTCCGGGTCATGTTGCTGGCTCGTGAGCCAGCCCAAAGGTGAGCCATAAGACTGGTGGCCCAGGAAGATAGGCGGCTCAAGGTGTGGGTCGTACAAATGGCCCGGACGGAGAAGACCTGGGCGTGCAAGCCGATTCATAGACGGCTTGGACAGGAAGATAGAGAGAGACTCGGTTAGCAATTGTGACGACCCGGTGGTCCTGACCTCTTATATAAAGGCAGACCCGGGGTGACTTAGAGGTAGGTGATCGAGAACTAGATCAAGCTTCTAGCTCCTTGTAATCGATACACAAGCAATACAAGCACAAGAAGGACGTAGGCTATTACCTCGATTTGAGGGGCCGAACCTCGGTAAATCCGTGTCTTTCGTCCCAACTAACACCTTTGAGTCCACCCCGTTAAGCGATGGCCTCGAATCCAAGTCCGTTCACCCGGACATCTGTCGTTAAGTCATAGGCATAAGCCGGCTCAGATGTTTAGGCGACTCAGATCTGGTGGTTCAGCAAGTTTCAGGTACTTGGGACTCCAAGGATCCGCGGATGGCGGCTTATCGACAGGCAGTTGACATCATTGCCGGTCACTTCGAGGGGTACTAGGTGGATAACATTGATCGTCGCAGAAATGAGGCGGCTGATGCTTTGTCACGGTTAGGCTCTCAACGAAAGCCGGTAGCAACTAATGTTTTTCTAGATGTATTGCATCATCCGACTGTCAAGTTAACCTCTGAGGAGGATCTAGCTATTCCTGACCCGGAAGCGGAATTGGTGGCGGCTCTGCATGCTATCCCAGACTGGACTATTCCTTACTTGGCGTATCTGACACGCGGCGAGTTACCTCAGGAGGAGGATTTGGCCAGGAAGATTACCCGGTATTCTAAGTCTATGACAATTATCAATGGTGAGTTACATAAGTGTAGTGTGACGGGTGTCTTTCAGCGCTGCGTCTCACCGGAGGAGGGCCGGCAGATCTGGAGTGAAATTCATGCTGGCGACTGTGGAATCACGCCGGGTCAAAATCTTTAGTGGCCAAAGCTTTTCGACATGGGTTTTTCTGGTTGACGGCTCACAAGGATGCAGAAGACTTAGTCCGTAAGTGTGACGGCTGTCAGAAGTTCGGCCGGAGTGTTCACGTTCCGGCTCAAGAATTGAGGATGATACCAATCACTTGGCCGTTTGCAGTCTGGGGGCTCGATATGGTAGGACCTTTCAAGAGATCCAATGATAAGAAAACACACCTTCTGGTGGCGGTTGATAAATTTACTAAGTGGGTAGAGGCAGAGCCAGTCAGCAAATATGACGCAGCTACAGCGGTTCAATTTATTAAAAAGCTGATCTATCGCTTTGGTTACCCGTACAGTATCATTACGGACAATGGAACAAATCTATCCAAAGGAGCTATGAAAGCGTTCTGTTAGAAGGAGCATATCCGGCTTGATGTTTTAGTCGTGGCACATCCACAGTCTAATGGTTAGGCGGAACGAGCCAATCAGGAAATTTTAAGACGAGTCAAACCACGGCTCATGGTTCCTTTGAAGCGGACACCCGGATGTTGGGTTGAGGAGTTGCCTTCCGTCTTATGGAGCATCAGAACTACCCCTAACAGATCTACAGGTTTCACGCCTTTGTTCATGGTGTATGGTGCTGAGACAGTTCTACCTAGCGATATCCGGCATGACTCACTAAGAGTGGCAGCTTACATTGAGACGGACAATGAGGTAGCACGCCAAGATGCGTTGGACGCCTTGGATGAAGCACGAGAGTTAGCAGCAGCCAGGTCGGCAATTTATCAACAAGACCTGCGACGCTATCATAGTCACAGGGTCAAGACCCGGATGTTCCAGGAAGGTGACCTGGTGCTCCGGCTGATTTAAGACCAATCTGGAATTCATAAGTTATCTCCACCATGCGAGGGGTCTTTTGTGATCAGTAGAAACCTTAACAATGGGTCATATTACCTCATTGATATCCGAGATGAATCGGAAACCACAGGTCAGGAGACGTTACGGCCATGGAATATCGTACATTTGCGACCATACTTTACTTAGCAGGCATTGAAAGCCGCCATCAGTGTATATATCATGCTTATAGGAGTAAAAGCTAGCATCCCACAAGGACAGGGGCTTGCACTCTTATGTATACCTTTGTGCAATCAAGATGAAATTTTTCCGGCTCATATATTTGAGTTAAAGTGGTTTATTCGCCGTCAAAACAGCTGATTCGTCTTTATGCCTTATCAAACACTATAGCAGGGAGGCTTCTTGCCTTCGGGTATAGCTCGCATCTCCCTTGCACAGCCGGCGTTATGCCTAGTTAAGCACTGTCGCAAAGAGGCTTCTTGCCTTCGGGTATCGCTTACTTCTCCTTTGCACAGCCAGCTGTTACTAAACTGTTGCAAGGAGGCTTCTTGCCTCCGGGTATAGCTTACTTCTCCCTTGCACGGTTGGCTTTATGCCTAGTTTGGTTACATTAAGCGCTGTTGTTGATGGAGGCTTCTTGCCTTGGTATAGCTTACAGGACCCTAAGACAACAGCGTGTACACCAAATTCCAGTTGCTTATCAACTGCGGCCATCGAAGGGGGCTTCTTACCGACGGGTATTGCTTATCTCACCCTAATGGCCGGCTTTATGCCACTTCCGGTTACTTATTAACCGTGGTTGTCGAAGGGGGCTTCTTACCGACGGGTTCACTTATCTCACTCTAACAACCAGCGTTTACGCCAAACCTCAGTTGCTTATCAACTGTAGCTGTTGAAAGAGGCTTCTTGCCTTCGGGTATAGCTTACATCTCCTTTCAAACAGCCGGCTTTATGCCGTCTCAGGCTAAGTGTTAGCCGCGGCTGTTGATGGAGGCTTCTTGCCTTGGGGTATAGCTTACATCTCCCATCGACAGCCGGCGTACGCTGCACTCTTACCAGTCAATCTCGCCTAGAGACCCTGAGCCGGTTCAAGAAATTGACGGCCAATCTCGCCTAGAGACCCTGATCCGGTTCAAGAAATTGACGGCCAATCTCGATAGAGCCCTGAACTGGTATGAGTTCAACCATTTGAATCCACGCAGAAGAGCCATCATATGGGTTTTTTGAGGAAAGAAAGATCATCATCACATATTGTATCATGCCGGCTTATCAAGCCGGGTCAAAGCTAGGCAATTATAAGTCCCAGGTTGCTGCAGGCAGAACTACCCGGCACTTGGGGGCTACACATCCGCAATTCTCCTAAAAAATTATGGTTCATCAATAGCCGCAGTTGTTGATAGAGGCTTCTTACCATCAGGTATAGCTTGCATTATCCTACGACAATCGGCTCCTTAATGGATTCATCCGACATGAATCGGAGCCATGTTGCTCCGGTTGACAAAAATTGAGTTTTTCAAAGAGATTATCCGGCTCTAATATTCTAGAGAAGGAATGGCGTCTTCAAAGACGGACACCCCTCATCAGAAAAGCTCAAGGTATATCCATGGAGAGCCGGCAACATATTAAAATTGAAACACAGAGAGAAGGAAAGTGCACACAAAGAGGTGAAAAATTTATACAGCCGCCAAACGACAGGGTCATGCTTTAGAAAAACTACTCTCAAAAGGAGCAAAAGGCATTGCCAAGTTTCAACTGCTCACTGCGGGTCATTACATGAGTCGGTACATGAGTCGGCGCTCAAAAAAATTAAAAGAACAACTTTCAGCTATTGGCCGGCTCATCCCGCTCCGGTTCTTCCGCTGGTTTTATCTGGAGATTTCCCAATTCCCAATTACAGTCAGCCAGGGCAGCGAAAGACCCTTCAAGGAACGGGGACGCGTCAAGCTCACAAGGGAAGAGGTCCTTACTGCGGGCGGGTGTCAGATCCTTCCACTCGTAGAGAGGCCCGCGGATCCTCTTCTCCTCTGCGTCATAAGCCGCCTGATAAGTGCTCAAGTCAACTTCATCCGCCAGTACAGAGGCCAGATAACACGACTCTTTGACACACCGGATGTAATCTTCTTTGGTGAATTCTGAGCCGTCATCTCTTTTGGACGGGTAACCATCCATCATTTCAGCTGGCGTTAGCTCGGGGGCGAAGGCCAGAGCCTGGCTCAATCCAGGGATGGCTCCTTGGCGGAAGGCGGACTTCTTTAGTTCTTCAATCTGTTTTGGCATGGTGGAGAAGAGTTCCAAGACCCCTTTCAGATTGGTGGGGATCTTCTCCTTATATTGAACACTCTTGATTGTGAAGATGGCGCCGCAGTATAGTTATTCCGCAAAGGTGTAAATGGCCCTCAGTGGCAGAAGGCTATCAGAAGCCAACTGCCGGCTCCTGGGACCTGGATAAGCCGGATAAAGCTAATGAGTCGCCAATTTTCAATAAGCAAGGTTAAAATACAAAGTAAAATAGAAGCTTACCAAATAGGGCGGCTGACATCTTCGCTATGTGCTGCTTTAGGCCTTGGAGTTCCTCCGCCATAGCTGTAAGCCGCTAGTCGGCGTCGTCCGCCCGTTTGGTCAGAGCGCCTTTTCAGATTCAGCCGTCTCTTTCAAAGAAGTAAGCTTAGCAGTGACATTGGCCAGCTCCTCAGAGAGAAGCCGGCACTTTTTGTCAGCAATGCTTCGGGCTTCTTGTTGAGCCGCCAGATTTGCCTTCAAGTCCGTCAACTGAGAACCGGCTTCATTTAAAGCTTCCTATAATACATCAAAATATAGGATAAGTCGCCAAAATACAGGACGAGTGTTAAAGGCAAATTTATGCAAGTCTCAAACAGATTGCAAGCAATATATTTGACACTTGGGGGCTAATGTATATTTGATCTTTCAGTATGCAATGCAGTTCTGGTTCATCTCCTTCGAAGCTAATCCAGAACTTGGGGGGCTACACTATGGCTCTTCAATGTACTAATAATGGAAGCACCGACTCAACTTGATCAAGTTTGAGCCGGCCCTTGGGGGCTACGATTAGATCTTCAAGCTGTCTACATTAAAGACCCGACTCACATATAATCTAAGACGGCCCTCGGGGGCTACGATTGGCGGTTCACTTTATCTATATTACTAAGCCAAAGCAATTCTAAGGGAATTTGGCATGACAATATCTACAGAGGTCACATAAAGACCCGGCTAAAGGATTGAGTACGTTAAACCGGCTCTTGGGGGCTAAGTAAGGATATGGTAAGAAGGAAAGGTACCTCATATTTTGACTTCATTGAAGAGACCAACTGAAGTTCCAGATCCCGGCTGGTGGTAACCCGGTTTATATACCCGGCGTGGAGCTCTTCGGCTGTCATCTTCTCGTATGAAGAGTCAAAGTTTAGCTTCTTTGAGGCTTCAGCCGGCTCTGTATGTTTGGTCAACACATGAGCCAGAGGCGTTTGATGACCAGACCTGGTGATAACAACATCTGGAGTTTCAGGGGTCTTGGCAGGAGTCGCCGGCTTTGAAGGAGCCCTTGGAGGGCTCTCCATGATGACATCTTCAGCGGGCGGCTCCGTGGAGGCAGCCGACGGGTTTTCTTCTGGTTGAGTCTCCTCCGGTTGTTCGGGCTCCGACTCTTCGATAACTGGGCCGGAGGAGGGCTTGTTGGTTTTGCGACGTTTAGCTTGAGCACTGCAAATAGAAGGATCAGCAGTTGAAGATGTTGGTATCATATTAACAACCGGAGATCTAGATATCATGGTAAGGAATGCTTACAGCGGATTGATCTTGGGCGGTGGTAGAATTGACGCCGAAGAGTCGCCGGCGGAAGGGGATTTCTAAGAAGAGTAAAACAGGAAAGATGAGAAAGTGTCAAGATTACAAAGGAAAGTCAAAAGAAAAGTAGAGACTTAAACCTCGGCAGGGCGTTTCTTTGGAGCCGGAGAGTTTGGTAGCCCGGACATGAGCTCAGTCGAGCCGGTGCTTCGAGTTTGTCGACGCTCGACTTGCTGTTGCTTTTTTAAGAGAAAATCGGGAGCCGGATAAGAAAGAGGGTGAGAAAGAGGAACTTTTCTGATAACCCGCCGCGGCTTTCGGGGGACGAAACATTCCGAGCCGGAAGAAATGTAATTTACCTAAGGAGCATTGGCACGGCTGGTTTCCACTTCATCCTGCGAGTAAAACAAGCATTAATAAAGCAGGAAGGTAAAAAAATCAAACAAGGCAGTTAAAACTTTACCTCTGAGCTAGATGATGGTGGCGGGTCAAACAAATTATCTTGCGGGGCATCTTTTTTAGCCTTCTTAGTTGCGACCTTCTTCCTGTATTTCTTCGGAGGGGCAACATATTCCTTCTTCCAGAAGTCTGAGTCAGCCTACAGGAGTGACCCGGGGAAGGAGTAATAAATCAGCAAAGTACAAGCAACATCCAAGAGATGGATGGGAAGAGATTAACTTATGTCCGGAGCCGGATGATTGATGCAGAAAGGCGCCAACCCGATGGCGCTACAAGAGCCGGAGGCTTCGTGGACAAGGCTCCGGATGGTCATAGTGATGTCATCTTCGGTCAAAATTGATTTACTAAAGCACAAGGAACTGTCATACTTGCCTTCGTATTCACACATAAGCCGCCCCCTGTGGCTTAAGGGCATGACCCGCCAAGAAACCCAGCAACGGATCAAGTCTATTCCTATTAGTCCATTGGCCATGAGCGCCTTGAGCTTGGTATGAGCCGGTTCAAATCTGGCACGCTCCGAGGCTGTGAGCCGGCCCGGAAGCTCTGAATCTGTCTTGAGTCGGGAAGGACGATAGCCCGGAAAGGGGCGTTCACCCTCAGGAGAGGTATCCTTGCAGTAGAACCAGGTTTTATTCCAGTCCTTTGGGTGATTTGGCATTTGCGTCGCCGGAAAAATGATGTCTCTACGACGCTGAATAGAGATCCCACCAAGCTCCAGACTTTGACCGCCCTTCATCTCGGTTTGGCGGTTGGCATAAAAGAACTCCCGAAAGAACCCCACAGACGGCCTGGACTGTAGATAAGCCTCGCAGAGCACTTGGAAGTTGCATATATTTGAAACAGAGTTGGGGGCCAAGTCTTGAGGGTGCAGATTATACAAATGAAGAATGTCCCGGAAAAATTTAGAGCCGGGCGGCATGAACCCTCGCTCAATGTGGTCGGTGAAAACGACTACTTCTCCTTTTTTGGGTGCAGGCCGGGTCTCATTACCCGGAACCCGCCAGTGAAGAACCTCTTTGGGATGGAGAGTGCCCGCTTCGACAAGATCGGCTAAATATTCTTCCGTGACGCAGGAGCCAACCCAGTTGCATGAGTTGGACGCACGAGACATGGCGGCGGCTTAACTACTGTACAAAGGAGATAAAGATGGCAAATCAAGAACAAGCAGGAATCTGTGGCGGCTTACAATTTTAAGGACTCTATGATATCATGCTTCTGTCCGGGTGACAAGAGCCGGACGAGGCTTAGTGACTCATACAGGGGAAGGAAGATTGAAAATTGGCTAAGTCCTAAAAAACAGATTCCGCAAAATATTACTATGTCTACGGATCTACAAAAGCAGAGAAAATAAATTTTATCCTGACCTAGCGATGAACAGCGGAAGAAAAGGAAATGGACTGGAGCCATCGTAGTCCGCGCATTAAGCGCGGCCGGCCCGCGCATGGTGGCTAAGCAAGAGCGCATTCTCAAGGCGTTAGTGGTGTCGATATATACTCGCGATGGCGGTGCCGGAGCCCGAGCAGCGACGGCGGAGCCCCCGGTGAAAACCCTACTACGGTAACGGCAATCTAAGGAGCAGGAGAACTCATCGGAGATGGCGCAGCAGAGGCGGACGAATCTCTGGTACGTTCAAGGTGATGCAGCGGCCAAGTTGGGGATGACGTACGGACGGCGGTGGAGCAAAGTTCGAAGACGCTGGGGCGGTGATAGGAAGAAGACGAAGAAGAAGAGGCACGAGCGGGAGGATGGGAAACTCCAACCCGCACGGGTCATATTTAAAAGGAGGTTAAGGAAGGCGCGAAAATCCAAGCGATGACACCGTTTGACCGAGGCGGACGCCTCGATTCTCGGGATGACAGTTAATGAAAGATTCGGTGATACGTCAGCAGATCTCATGACGTCACGCCGGGTCTTTTCCGGGCGACTCGCCAAAAATGGAAGAGAAGGATGAAGTGAGCAAGCTCAATTCAACCTGGGGCCTAATGTTACGGATATGACCCCACGATATGACCCGCCCCGGAGGCTCCGGGTCATGTTGCTGGCTCGTGAGCCGGCCCAAAGGTGAGCCATAAGACTGGTGGCCCAGGAAGATAGGCGGCTCAAGGTGTGGGACGTACAAACGGCCCGGACGGAGAAGACCCGGGCGTGCAAGCCGATTCATAGACGGCTTGGACAGGAAGATAGAGAGAGACTCGGTTAGCAATTGTGACGACCCGGTGGTCCTAACCTCTTATATAAAGGCAGACCCGGGGCGACTTAGAGGTAGGTGATCGAGAACTAGGTCAAGCTTCTAGATCCTTGTAATCGATACACAAGCAATACAAGCACAAGAAGGACGTAGGCTATTACCTCGATTTGAGGGTCCGAACCTGGGTAAATCCCTATCTTTCGTCCCAACTAACCCCTTTGAGTCCACCCCATTAAGCAATGGCCTCGAATCCAAGTCCATTCACCTAGACATCTGTCGTAATTCATAGGCATAAGCCGGGTCAGATGTTTAGGCGACTCAGATCTGGTGGTTCAGCAAGTTTCAGGTACTTGGGACTCCAAGGATCCGCGGATGGCGGCTTATCGACAGGCGGTTGACATCATTGCCGATCACTTCAAGGGGTACCAGGTGGATCACATTGATCGTCGCAGAAATGAGGCGGCTGATGCTTTGTCACGGTTAGGCTCTCAACGAAAGCCGGTACCACCTAATGTTTTTCTGGATGTATTGCATCATGCGACTGTCAAGTTACCCTCTAAGGAGGATCTAGCTATTCCTGACCCGGAAGCGGAATTGGTGGCGGCTCTACATGCTATCCCAGACTGGACTATTCCTTATTTGGCGTATCTGACACGCGGCAAGTTACCTCAGGAGGAGGATCTGGCCAGGAAGATTACCCAACATTCTAAGTCTATGATGGTTATCAATGGTGAGTTACATAAGTGTAGTGTGACGGGTGTCTTTCAGCGCTGTGTCTCACTAGAGGAGGGCCGGCAAATCTTGAGTGAAATTCATGCTAGCGACTATGGACATCACACCGGGTCAAAATCTTTAGTGGCCAAAGGTTCGACATGGGTTTTTCTGGTTGACGGCTCACAAGGATGCAGAAGACTTAGTCCGTAAGTGTGACGGCTGTCAAAAGTTCGGCCGACGTGCTCACGTTCCGGCTCAAGAATTAAGGATGATACCAATCACTTGGCCGTTTGCAGTCTGGGGGCTCGATATGGTAGGACCTTTCAAGAGATCCAAGGATAAGAAAACACACCTTTTGGTGGCGGTTGATAAATTTACTAAGTGGGTAGAGGCAGATCCGGTCAGCAAATGTGACGCAGCTACAGCGGTTCAATTTATTAAGAAGTTGATCTATCGCTTTGGTTACCCGCACAATATCATTACAGACAATGGAACAAATCTATCCAAAGGAGCTATGAAAGCGTTCTGTGAGAAGGAGCATATCCGGCTTGATGTTTCAGCCGTGGCACATCCACAGTCTAATGGTCAGGCGGAACGAGCCAATCAAGAAATTTTAAGAGGAGTCAAACCACGGCTCATGGTTCCTTTGAAGCGGACACCCGGATGTTGGGTTGAGGAGTTGCCTTCCGTCTTATGGAGCATCAGAACTACCCCTAACAGATCTATAGGTTTCACGCCTTTGTTCATGGTGTATGGTGCTGAGGCGGTTCTACCCAGCGATATCCGGCACGACTCACCAAGAGTGGTGGCTTACGTTGAGACGGACAATGAGGTAGCACGCCAAGATGCGTTGGACACCTTGGATGAAGCACGAGAGTTAGCAGCAGCTAGGTCGGCAATTTATCAACAAGACCTGCGACGCTATCATAGCCGCAGGGTCAAGACCCGGACGTTCTAGGAGGGTGACCTAGTGCTCTGGCTGATTTAAGACTAATCTGGAATGCATAAGTTATCTCCACCATGGGAGGGGCCTTTTGTGATCAGCAGAAACCTTAACAATGGGTCATATTACCTCATTGATATCCGAGATGAATCGGAAACCACGGGTCAGGAGACGTTACGACCATGGAATATCGCACATTTGCGACCATACTTTACTTAGCAGGCATTGAAAGCCGCTATCATTGTATATATCATGCTTAAATGAGTAAAAGCTAGCATCCCCACAAGGACAGGGGCCTCCGCTCTTATGTATACCTTTGTGCAATCAAGATGAAATTTTTTCGGCTCAAAAGTTTGAGTTAAAGTGGTTTATTCGCCATCAAAACGGCTGATTCGTCTTTATGCCTTATCAAATGCTGTAGCAGGGAGGCTTCTTGCCTTCGGGTATAGCTCGCATCTCCCTTGCACAGCCGGCTTATGCCCAGTTAAGCACTGTCGCAAAGAGGCTTCTTGCCTTCAGGTATAGCTTGCTTCTCCTTTACATAGCCAACTGTTACTAAACTGTTGCAAGGAGGCTTCTTGCTTCCGGGTATAGCTTACTTCTCCCTTGCATGGTTGGCTTTATGCCTAGTTTGGTTACATTAAGCGCTGTTGTTGATGGAGGCTTCTTGCCTTGGTATAGCTTACAGGACCCTAAGACAACAGCGTGTACACCAAATTCCAGTTGCTTATCAACTGCGGCCATCGAAGGGGGCTTCTTACCGACGGGTATTGCTTATCTCACCCTAATGGCCGGCTTTATGCCACTTCCGGTTACTTATTAACCGCGGTTGTCGAAGGGGGCTTCTTACCGACGGGTTCGCTTATCTCACTCTAACAACCGGCGTTTATGCCAAACCTCAGTTGCTTATCAACTGTAGCTGTTGAAAGAGGCTTCTTACCTTTGGGTATAGCTTACATCTCCTTTCAAATAGCCGGCTTTATGCCGTCTCAGGCTAAGTGTTAGCCGTGGCTGTTGATGGAGGCTTCTTGCCTTGGGGTATAGCTTACATCTCCCATCGACAGCCGACGTTCGCTGCACTCTTACCAGTCAATCTCGCCTAGAGACCCTGAGCCGGTTCAAGAAATTGACGGCCAATCTCGCCTAGAGACCCTGAGCCGGGCACTACAAAGAGAGTTGGTAAGGTACGCATAAATAACATGTATATCATATATACATTGTTTGGTGTTGGCCGCCTTCTTGTCAGCCAGATACTTAGGGCAGTTCTGCTTCCAGTGGCCAGTTCCCTTGCAATGAAAGCACTCAGTTTATGGCTTGGGTCCAGACTTGGGTTTCTTCAAGGGAGGAGCAATTGCTTTGCCACTCTTCTTGGAGTTACCCTTCTTTCCCTTGCCATTCTTCTTGAAACTAGTGGTTTTATTGACCATCAACACTTGATGCTCCTTGTGGATTTCTGACTCAGTGACTTTCAGCATCGCAAACAGCCCGACGACTGATTTGTTCATCCCTTGCATGTTATAGTTCAACACAAAGCTTTTATAGCTAGGTGGCAGTGATTGAAGAACTCTATCAGTGATCGCCTCTCGCAGGAGAGTAATTCCCAACTCAGCCAGACGGTTGGAATACCTAGACATTCTAAGTATGTGCTCACTGACAGACCCGTTCTCCTCCATCTCGCAAGTATAGAACTTATCAGAGGTCTCATACCTCTCGATCCGAAAATTCTTTTCAAAAATAAAATTCAACTCCTGAAACATCTCATATGCTCCATGACATTCGAAACGTCTTTGAAGTCCCACTTCTAAGCCATACAACATTGCACACTAAATTATTGAGTAGTCATCAAAACGCGCCTGCCACGCATTCACAACGTCTACAGACGACACTGGAGTTGGTGGCGCACCGAGCGGTGCATCAAGGACATAAGATTTTTGGGAAGCCATGAGGATAATCCTCAGATTGTGGGCCCAGTCTACAAAGTTACTTCCATCATCTTTCAGCTTAGCTTTCTCTAGGAATGCATTGAAATTCAGGGGTGCTACTGCGCGAGCCATTGAGCTACAACATAATTTTGTAAAGATTACTTAGACTACTGTTCAAGATAATGAGTTTAGTTAATCATATTACTTAAAAACTCCCACTCAAATTGACATTCCTCCGGTCATCCGAGTGCTACATGATCCAAATTCACCAACCGAAGTTCGATCATCACGTGGGATGAGGTGCTTTCAATGGTGAACATCTCCATGTTGATCATATCTACTATATGACTCATGCTCGACCTTTCTGTCTCTTGTGTCCCAAGGCCATGTTTGTACATGCTAGGCTCGTCAAGTTTAACCTGAGTGTTCCGCATGTGCAAAACTAGCTTGTACCCGGTGTATGCGAACGTAGAGTCTATCACACCCGATCATCACGTGGTGCTTCCAAATGACGAACTTTCGCAACAGTGCACACTTGGGGAGAACACAATTTTATCTTGAAATTTTTGTGAGGAATCACCTTATAATGCTACCGTCGTCCTAAGCAAAATAAGACGCATAAAAGGATTAAAAAGACATGCAAATCATAAGTGACATGATATGGCCATGAACTTGTGCTTTTGATCTCCATCTCCAAAGCACCGGCATGATCTCCATCGTCACCAGCATCACACCATGATCTCCATCATCGTGTTGTCATAGAGGTTGTCGCTCCAACCATGCTTCTACTACTATTGCTACCATTTAGCGATAAAGTAAAGCATTACATAATGCTTAATGATTGACACGCAGGTCATACAATAATTAAAGACAACCCTCTGGCTACTGTCAGTTGCCGTGTGCATCGACATGCAAGTCAATATAAACTATTACAAACATGATAATCTCATACATCAAATATATATCATCATGTATTTGGCCATATCATATCGCAACATACCCTCCAAAAACAAGTTAGACGTCCTCTAATTGTTGTTGCATGTTTTACGTGACTGCTATGGGTATCTAGCAAGAACGATTCTTACCTACGCAAAACCACAACAGTGATATACAAGTTGCTATTTAACCTTCTACAAGGACCTCCTTTGTAGAATCCGATTCAACTAAGGTGGGAGAGACAGACACCCGCCAGCCATCTTATGCAACAAATTCACATCTCAGTCGATGGAACCGGTCTCATGTGCAAGGACATGTGAAGTTGGTCCGGGCTTCTTCATCCCACAATACCGCTGAATCAAGAAAAGACCAAGGAAGGAAGCAATCTGAATGTCAACACCCACAAACTCCTTTGTATTATACTCATGATGTCATCTAGGCAAATACCTATCTCATGATGCCATTGTTGGGGAACGTTGCATGGGAAACAAAAAAAATTCCTACGCTTCACCAAGATCAACCTAGGAGATAAACATCTACGAGAGGAGAGATTGGATCAACATACCCTTGTAGATCACTAAGCGGGAAGCATTAAGAAACGCGGTTGATGTAGTTGAATGTCTTCGCGATCCAAATCGCAATCCGTCCCGCGATCCAATCACGATCCGTCCCGATCTAGCATCGAACGTACGACACCTCCGCTTTCAGCACACGTACAGCTCGATGACGTCTCCGCCTTGTTGATCTAGCTAGCAAGGGTGGAGAGGTAGATGATTTCTCTGGCAGCACGACGGTGTGGTGGCGGTGGTAGTTGAGTTGTTCCGGCAGAGCTTCACCAAGCACTACCAAAACCGATCTACTGGAGAAACAAATCTAGAGGGAGAGAGAGGCAACCCGTGGCTTTTTAGGTGCGGCTGGCCTCTCTCTCCTCCACTATATATAGGGGGAAGGGAGGATGGGTGGCGCCCTAGGGTTTCTCCTAGGGTTGGCTGATGGCCAAGGGGAGGTGCCCACCTCCCACAAGGGAGGTGGGGCGCCTAGGGAGGAGTCCCTCCCCTCTTGGACTCCTCCCACCTACCACCAAGGGCACATGGGCCCTAGTTGGTCGGCTGCCCATCCCACCAGTGGCTGGTGCACCACGTCCTAGGCCCATGTCGCCCTCCGGGATGGGTGGCCCCCTCTCGGTGGACCCCCGGAACCCTTTCAGCACTCCCGGTACAATACCGAAAACGCCCGAAACCTTTTCGAAGCCCGAATACCACTTTCCTATATATAATTTTTACCTCCGGATCATTCCGGAACTCCTTGTTATGTCTGGATCTTATCCGGTACTCCGAACAACCTTCGGTCACCAACATACATAACTCAACAATACCAAATCGTCACCGAACGTGAAGTGTGCAGACCATGCTGGTTCGAGAACTATGTAGACATGACCGAGACAACTCTATGTTCAATAACCAATAGCAGGACCTGGATGCCCATATTGGTTCCTACATATTCTACGAATATCTTTGTCTGTCGAACCTCGATGGCAAGGATCCAGTCAATCCTGTATGTAGTTCCCTTTGTTCATCGGTATGTTACTTGCCCGAGATTCAATCGTCGGTATCTCCATACCAAGTTCAACGTTGTTATCGGCAAGTCTCTTTACTCGTTCCGTAATACAAGATCCCATGTCTAACTGATTAGTCACTTTGCTTGCAAACTCATTATGATGTTGTATTACCGAGTGAGCCTTGAGATACCTCTCCGTCACACGGAGTAAGAAATCCCAATCTTCATCCATGCCAACTCAATAGTCACCCTCGGAGATACCTATAGAGCACCTTTATAGTCACCCAGTTACGTTGCGATGTTTGATACACATAAGGTACTCCTCCGGTGTCAGTGAGTTGCACGATTTCATGGTCATAGGAACATATACTTGACATGCAGAAAACAATAGCAATAAACTGACACGATCATATGCTACGTTCATAGTTTGGGTCTTGTCCATCACATCATTCTCCCAATGATGTGATCCCGTTATCAAATGACATCTCATGTCCATGGCCTGGAAACCTCGACCATCTTTGACCAACGAGCTAGTCTATTAGAGGCTCACTAGGGAAACAATGTTGTCTATATACCCATACATGTATTTGAGTTTCCAATCAATAAAATTATAGCATGGATAATAAACGATTATCATAAACAAGGAAATATAATAATAACTATTTTATTATTGCCTCTAGTGCATATTTCCAACACAAGTGGCGTCGAGGAAGGAGAGGTGCAGGGGAGGGGCTATGCGGCGAAGTTGGGGAATCTCCCTAGTGGGGCAATGCGGGGGAGGGGGTACCTCTACTATGTTGTTTAGTTCATGTCGTTTGAAGCTTCTCTCCATTCACATGTTGTGTCTCCTCTCCCCAAATATATACCATTCCTCGAGTGCCATCGAAGCTTGATCATTATACTATTCCAGGTTGTGAATGTTCCCTCCATTGGCATTAGGGCCTTACTTTAATGTGTCGATTTGCTAAATGCGAACCATTGGCATTAGGACATCGCCAATGAAGGGCACTAGTGAGGGGTGCCAGAAAAGATATTCTGATTTATAGGTAGTTGAGGGACCAAATCCTGGCATCGGGCCTGGTATCGACACAAAAAGGGAATCTGGCTCTTAGGCCTTTTTAGTTATGGAATCAACCAAAAAAGGAAGGTGAATGCAGTCCCAAGTTCCTTTAGCACCCATAATTAGCGCCTAGCGTTGGAACGGCAGGCGCTTTAATCAATTTCCTATTTTAAGAGAGTAATTTGATTTTCCTAAGAGCTTATTTTAGCGCCTTGCATTGTAAAGGCCCTTGGACCCCTACTTTAATGTGTTGATTTGTTATAATGGCTCGGCATGACAACGTGTTGTGAAGGGATCTTCAAAGAAAAGAAAACATAATTCACAAAAGAAAGAAAAGAAAAGATACGCCACTGTGGATTTGTATTAGCCGAGTTTTTTTTTGAAGGGAAAAACCTCCTGATATTTTTTATTTCTCAACCAAAAGAGCTAGACCATTTATTACATAAGGAAGAATGAAATTGGGTGGATCTTCATCCCATTCATAAACAGACTGTGTATCATAAGAGTGCTTCGCCAGATGGTGAGAAACTCGATTTGCTTCCCGCGGATTGTGTTTTAAAGACACTCTGTTGGTCATCTTTGCTCTTACAAAACAGTCAGCTAAGGTCGCGGTATAAGGACCAAGGATCTCCAGCTCCCTATTACACGCATTGATCAACTCCAAAGAATCGGACTCACAAGTGATATTGGTCTATCCCAACTTCTCAACTAGATCTAGTCCTTTTAGCAGGGCCAAGGCCTCCGTTGAGGCAGCATCTAGGACCATCTGAATAGGTCTGGCTGTGCTTGCAACAACCTCACTTATGATGTTCATGTGACAACACCAACACCACCCGTACCATCTTGATGGAAAGCAGCATCAACATTTAGTTTATAGCATCCCGGGCTTGGCTTTTCCCACAATACATCACGTGGCTTGCTGGAATAGGAAACAACTCCAAAATTTGAAATTAGTGCCTGAATCGCAAAGGCCGTTCGGGGAGGATCCGCCACAACTTTACCCTTTATCGCCTCCCTCCTTTGCCACCATCCATACCAGCATGCAACGACAACCGACTCCTGCAGTCCTAACATACCAAGCACCGGTGACTCCCTGTTCGGGTTACATATAAGATACTCAAGTACCACGGACCCTGACAAGTCTGAAATCAGTGCATCATCAATGACATCCAATAGTCCTAGAGCAGACCAAACACTCCGTGCCCGCTTGCAGGTAAATAATAGATGATGAATATTTTCCGAACCCGACTGACAAATAGGACAATGTGGCGAGACGGGTATGTGTTGCGATGCAAGGATCGCCATGCCAGGGATTGTACCATGCAGAGCCTTCCATAGAAACACCTTAATCTTGCTTGGGATTTTTAGATTTCATAAAATGTCCCACACCTAATTTGGTCCAGCAAAGCCTTGCCCATCCTCTTTTCTCGTTCGTGTACCGAACTGATGATTCCATTCAATATGGTAAGCAGAGCGGACAGGGAACAAAAAGTTTTTGCTCCTATGCCATGCCACAAAATCCTCTTGCAGATGTGGGCTCAAAGGGATTGCCAGAATATTGCTTGTATCAATGGGTAAGAAAATGTCTCTAATAAGTTGTTCGTCCCAGCTACCACGCTGTTGATCTATCAGCTCATCAACGGTATGAATTTGTATTAGCCGAGTTTGTGTCATTTGCACGCCTCAATCGGTGCGTTGTTTCTGCTTGGAAAACCGAACTTCGGTGTGAATATTAGAATGAAATTTACAGCAATTTGGCCCTCTGCCTACTTTGGTTCTTTTGCCGGAAACCGTACCTGGCCGATAGAAAAAGGGGCTAATCAGAATCTCATCAAACTTCCGTACCCCTCTAAAAAACTCTAACTTCTCGAAACCCTATTTTCCCATCTCGTTTCCCTCCTGTCCCTTCCCCAAAACGTCCATTCGATTGGCAGAAGCCCTCCCCTGTCAGCCGCCAGGCGCCGGCGCCAATCATGCCGAAAGGTCCGATGACCAGGCTACGGACGCGCACCCCCGACCCTCCGCCGGCGGAGCTGGGGCTCATTGCCTCTCCCTCCTCTTCGCACGTGATGCCGCAGCCCCCTACGGCGACGCACACGGACGCTGATGGCGGCGATGAGGGGGACCCGGAGGAATTCAGGATATACACCGATGAAGAACTGGAGGAGAGGATCAAGCGCTTGAGCCGCAAGCAGACGTTCGCCCTACCCGACGGGGGCGAGAAGATGCGCAAGTTCGTCTACAGGATGAAGAAGGAGCTTGATCGCCGCCGAGCTGCCCGGCCGAGGAAGGTGAGCAAAATCTTGGACTTTCCGCTATCATGTTTTTTCATTTGACAAAAGGCAGACACTGCTGCTTTCGTTGATTAGAGAATAGAGTTTACACAGTACAAAGACAGAGGGATAAGCTGTGAACACATGTTAAAGAAAGCGCGATAGCCAACAGCGGAGGCAACCAACAATCAAGAGAAAATTAATCAGGTTCTCGCGGTCGCTGGCTTAAGTTCTTCATGAGATCTCCGCCCTGCACTCCTGCAGTCCTCAGCTTGTTCCGTAAACTGCTTGACGGTAATCGCCAGCTCGATTGTTGAAGGTTCTGTCATTTCTCTCCTTCCAAAGCATCCACCAAACAAGACTACAAGAGACACGCAGGAGTTCTATCTTTGGGTATTCAGCTTATTCAGATTCCAGAGGCGCGGGAAGGCTCTTGAATGCGATTTTTTTTCTTTCTTTTTTTAGAAATGAAGGCGAGGATTATCGTATAGTTGGATCAGGAGGTAGGACTTGTAGGTTTTTATCTGAGTTTTCTTTTTCTGGAGGATTTTCTGGATTTGCCTTTCGGGCTTTAGGCAAGGTTCAGGGTTAAGCAATGGATTTTGAATTCCTTTTCAGTTTAAAGCTATTGAAATTGACTGAATGGTTGACAAAAAATGAAAAAAATGTGCCGAATAGGCAGAAATGTTGCTCAGAACCATGGTGCAGCTGCACCTACGCTCAGGGCCGTACATCTCCATGCACGTTTTATCGCGTGGCGGGAATCATTAGGAGACGCGTAACAGGTCTACAATTGCTAATAAAACCTATGGCATGGTAACACTGCTAGTAGGGAATGAAATAGCAAACTTGCTTCGGACAAGGGAGCTGTATCCCTTTGGCCGCACTTTTTATGACTTTTTGCATTGTCCCTTGTCCCACTAAGCCTCATCTGTTATTCTGTTCACAAGATGGCTGCATCTAAACTTCATTACTGCTACTTAGTTATATGTTTTTTATTTGAAAATTTGATCATTTTAACAAACACACTTGGGGAAAATAAAACTTTAGCAATCAGCAAGATAGAATTGTCATTTTAAAGCATGTGGAATCTTACTTTTTTAGAGCACGAGAGAGCTTGCTTGTTGCACCCATTTTATTTTACTAAAAACTACTCCCCACTAGTGGCAGAAACGTTTTTATATCATGGGACGATGGGAGTACTAGATTTGCCTGCAAAGAAAAGTAAGTTTATTTAGCATTCCACAAGATAGACTTGCCAATTGAAAGCATGTGCAGATATGAATATTATTTGCTTACCGTTGTTGCTTGTTTTTTTGTACAACATAAAAATATCAATATTATTTCTGAAATTTTTTGCGAGAGTACAAAACATCCAAATTTGTATGCATAGTTTTTTGTATGATTTTTGTGTTCATACGAATTTTGAAAATTATATTAACGCACCAGGAGGCGGCCTCCGATTTACATGCATGAACATAATATTTCAGAAGTGCGAAGTATTTAGAACAGAATATTTTGATTCCCGAGACTGTGCAGGGTGTGCTTTCCCCATGCTGGATTATCGTAGGTGGATCGGGAGTTAGGAGTTGTTGCTTTTTACCAGGATTTTCTTTGTAGAGGATTTTCTGGATTTTCCTTTGGGGGTTTAGAGGAAGGTTCATGGTTGAGCAATGGATTTTGATTCGCTTTCAGTTTCCAACTATTGAAATTGCAATGAATGGTTGAAAAAGAAGGAAAAAAATGCACCGATTAGGGTGAGTGCAACAACGGAGGATTTCATGAGATTCATTGATCAAGATCATTAGTTGAAGATCAAGTGCTTGTGCATTATTGACGGTTATACACCCGATACAACAACAAGAAACAAGCCTTTAGTCCCAAATAAGTTGGGTAGGCTAGAGCTGAAACCCATGAGATCTCGAAATTAACTCATGGTTCTGACACACGTAGATGTCTATCTTCCACCACCCCTGTCCATGGCTAGTTGCTTGGTTATATTCCAGTCCTTCAGATCTCTCTTAACGAACTCCTCTCATGTCAAGTTTAGTCCACTCGACCTCTCTTGACATTTTTAGCACCCTTTAACCGCGTGCTATGCACTGGAGCTTCTAGAGGTCCGCGTTGTATATGCCCAAACCATCTCTGACGATTTTGGACAAGTTTCTCTTCAATCGACGCTACCCCAACTCTATCACATATATCATCATTCCGAACATGATCCATTCTTGTGTGGCCACACATCCATCTCAACATGCGCATCTCCGCTACATACAACTATGGAACATGTCGCCCTTTGAGTCGGCCAACACTTAGCACCATACAATATTGCTAGTCGGGTCGCCGTCCTATAGAACCCGCCTTTTAGCTTTTGTGGCACTCTGGTTATACACCTGATGGGTGGCAAGAAATTATGGCATTTCGCCAGCCAGGTGGAGAACGAGCTTGATCACATCGAGCCGTTAGGCCATAGATGGTGAGCTAAATGTGAATTTTTCAATCATTTTGGCAGATGGTTCTTGAAATTACGTAGGGCATTCTTTCACACACATGATTGGAGCATGAGAGAATTATTCACAGTTGGATTGGGAAGTTAGAAAGTTGTTAGTTTTGATCAGGGTTTTCTTTCTTTAGAGGGTTTTCTGGATTTACCTTTTCGGTATTTTTGGGGGGGGGGGTCTCGGTTAAATGATGGATTCTTAGTTGGTTTCAGCTACTGAAATTGCATTGATAGTTCACTAAAAATGAAATTTGCACTCAATAGGATGAGGTGCACACAGGGCATTTCAATAATTTCACCGATGAGCAGTTGAAGATCAAGCACTCAAATGTTCTCCATGGTTGTATACCAGATGGTGGCAAGAAGTTAGGGGAGTTTTCGTCTGCCAGGTGGGGAAGGAGCTTGATCACCGACTCTCTGCTGGGCCGAGGAGGATGAGAAAAATGTGGATTTTGCACAACTGGAGGTTTGTTCACGTTAGTCGGAACTGCGGTGGACACTGCGTCCTATCACCCTTTCATAGAGGGTTTTCTGGATTAAGCCTATGGGGGTCTACGGCGAGGTTCGGTGTTAATAAATGGATTTTTAGTTTCTTTCATGCTCAGTTATTGTAATAAGTGCACAGAACAGTGTATGACTTGAATAGTGAATAATTGCACAGAACGCAGATTCTTGAAATCCTAATCAACAACAACAACAACAAAGTCTTTAGTCCCAAACAAGTTGGGGTAGGCTAGAGGTGAAACCCATAAGATCCCGCGACCAACTCATGGTTCTGGCACATGGATAGCAAGCTTCCACGCACCCCTGTCCATGGCTAGTTCTTTGGTGATGCTCCAGTCCTTCAGATCTCTCTTTACAGACTCTTCCCATGTCAAGTTCGGTCTACCCCGGCCTCTTTTGACATTATCAGCATGCTTAAGCCGTCCGCTGTGCACTGGGGCTTCTGGAGGCCTGCGCTGAATATGCCCAAACCATCTCAGACGATGTTGGACAAGCTTCTCTTCAATTGGCGCTACCCCAACTTTATCCCGTATATCATCATTCCGGATGCGGTCCTTCCTTGTGTGACCACACATTCATCTCAACATGCGCATCTCTGCCACACCTAACTATTGCACATGTCGCCTTTTAGTCGGCCAACACTCAGCGCCATACAACATTGCGGGTCGAACTGCCGTCCTATAGAACTTGCCTTTTAGCTTTTGTGGCACCCTCTTGTCACAAAGAATGCCAGAAGCTTGGCGCCACTTCATCCATCCGGTTTTAATTCGATGGTTCACATCTTCATCGATATCCCCATCCTTCTGCAACATTGACCCCAAATATCGAAAGGTGTCCTTCTGAGGCACCACTTGCCCATCAAGGCTAACATCCTCCCCCTCCTCGTTCCTAGTAGTACTGAAAGCGCACCTCATGTACTCGGTTTTAGTCCTACTAAGTCTAAAACCTTTCGATTCCAAGGTTTGCCTCCACAACTCCAACTTCCTGTTAACCCCCGTCCGGCTCTCATCGACTAGCACCACGTCGTCCGCAAAGAGCATACACCATGGGATATCTCCTTGTATATCCCTTGTGACCTCATCCATCACCAAGGCAAAAAGGTAAGGGCTCAAAGCTGACCCTTGATGCAGTCCTATCTTAATTGGGAAGTCGTTAGTGTCGCCCTCACTTGTTCGAACACTTGTCACAACATTATCATACATGTCCTTGATGAGGGTAATGTACTTTGTTGGGACTTTATGTTTCTCCAAGGCCCACCACATAACATTCCGCGGAATCTTATCATAGGCCTTCTCCAAGTCAATGAACACCATATGCAGGTCCTTCTTTTGCTCCCTATATCTCTCCATAAGTTGTCGTACCAAGAAAATGGCTTCCATGGTCGATCTCCCAGGCATGAAACCAAACTGATTTTTGGTCACGCTTGTCAATCTTCTTACACGGTGCTCAATGACTCTCTCCCATAGCTTCATTGTATGGCTCATCAGCTTAATTCCACGGTAATTAGTACAACTCTGAACATTCCCCTTGTTCTTGAAGATTGGTACTAATATACTCCGTCTCCATTCTTCTGGCATCTTGTTTGCCCGAAAAATGAGGTTGAAAAGTTTGGTTAGCCATACTATCGCTATGTCCCCGAGGCCTCTCCACACCTCAATGGGGATACAATCGGGGCCCATCGCCTTACCTCCTTTCATCCTCTTTAAAGCCTCCTTGACCTCCGACTCTTGGATTCGCCTCACAAAACGCCTGCTAGTATCATCAAAGGAGTCATCCAGATCAATGGTAGAGCTCTCACTCTCCCCATTGAACAACTTGTCAAAGTACTCCCGCCATCCTAATCATAAAGCTGAATTTATTGCTAAGCACAATGTCAACATGTTTCATCAGGAGTGGTCATGTTGAAATGTATCAAACTGCGGGTGACTTCAATTTTTTCTTGTGAGGAAGTTTATTTGGTTTCAGTAGTGAATTTCTAATTAGTGGCTAGTAGTTTAGCCTTAGATAACGTGGATTTAAAATTTCTAACTATCGATTTCATGTTTAAGATATGTATGTCCATTAGGGTCATGAATGATATTAGGATTAATATTTTTTTGTGGATGTTGCCAAATTTAGGTTTGTGGTTTACTAATTGATGCGCTCTACTGTCAATAATCTTTCTCTTGAGTACAATTAGGTCCCTGGTTTACTGCCTGATGTGTCACTGCCAGTAGCCTTATTCGCTTGATTAACTGCAGATTTATGTTCTTCCTTCTGTATTCAGTTAAGGAAAGCATGCATTTCTTTTATTCATGACCGTGAGATACTAGGAGTTCCCAACGATGATTATAGACTCGTTATCAAACTATTAAGTTGGCCAAACATCTTTCTATCCATGATGTTTGTTTTGTATCTTGAAAGTGTTCGACACATCACTTGTTTTGTTTTGTGTCATGGACACATAAAGCAGTTTTCTCTCTCTCCACAATCAGGACAACTAACAAGAAATTAAATGGTTTTTTAGAACAATTTACTTCAAATATGTTCTAGAGTGGCATCATTGGGTCATCCTAATATATTCCTATTTGTCAGCATATTTCATCCATGTCCTGAATTAATGGGTTTCTTTAATTATTGTAGGTTGACACGGGTCACGAACAGGCGGTGCAGATAGTCGGTGGGGATGATCCTTGCGCCTTCAGTAAGCTTTATGCACTAATTTGTTGTTTATGCAATGCACATTTTTAGTAATGTCTTTTTTCTCCAGACAAGGCAAAAGCTTTGTGTCTCTGATGCATTGAGAGAAAGGAGAGAGTTATGTACAAGTCCTAGGAAGTCGTGGCGGAGCTTCCCTAGGGCCAAAGGGGGGGCCATTGCCCCCCTACTCTAGAAAATCCTTTTTTATACCCTTAATGTTGAGCTTAAGTATCAATGATTAGTCAAAATTCAAGCATAATTTGCATTCTTTGCCCCCTCAACGCTGCTTAACCCATTCAACAGCTCCGTCACTGCTAGGAAGGACCACACCCAATATTACAGTGACATGCCCCTGCCCACTAGGCACTTCCGCCCCCACTGGAAGTAACGCCGCAAGGCCCCTCACACCCACTGTCGGGCTTCCATTCCGCATCACTAGTAATGTCACACACACATATTGTTTTCTTTTCTTGTACACGTCTCATGGCCACATGAAACCCATAAGGTTAACAGGCCATGTAGCTCGGAAGGCGTCGCTTATTTTCCTTACTACTAATAATACATGCTATCCCATTTTCTCAAGAAGAATACATGATATCCCTTGTATAGAAATTTCTTGATGGGGCTAGCAAATCATCTCTATCTGTAATACATCGATGAGGAAGTAAACTCAACTAAGAAGGAAACCAATTATTGTATCTCTACTTCTCAGCTAATACAGTTCAAGATGACCTCTGCATGCAGAGTGCATGAGTGCAATAGCACTACAGAATACCATCGATCGGCTTGAAACTTGGTTATCGTTCACGGCCTCAGATACTAAATGTTGAGAGGATGTAACAAGCATATAGCTTAAATGTGAATTTAATTTGGACTTTCTGTACATAGATGACTTCGAAATTATTGAATTAACTACTAGTAATTTTTCAGTTTACCTGTAACTTGATAAATTTGACATCTAAAAAGCAGGCACTGTTATGTATTGATTTAATTAGACGTACTGATTATTATGCATTTATATAACTAAACAAATGGGTAACTGGATACACATATTCTGGTGGCACCAGCTGCCAACTGAGATAACAAACCAACCAGTGGGTGAAAGAGAGAAGATGCATTAGAGAAAAAGTGAGTCACCCATTAGATATACCCAAGCCTCAAGCAAGATAATAGTTCAACCCTAATTTCCGATGAAAAGGAAAGTTCTTATACTGGATAGTGGTGGTCATCTGATCTTATTATGTTATATACTACCCGGAACTCATTGTGGAGCTCATGTAAAAATTTGGATGTTCTGAATATATGTTCCAGACTCTAGACACTGTTTACAAGGTCAACAAGCTACATGCTGCACCACCATTTTTCTAGCAGAATCCTATTTTTCTTATTGATATAAAAATGCACATCCCTTTTTTGGATGTTATCTGGCGTAATGCACCTGATATGTAAGCATCAGGATTCATTCATTTGGTATTTTATGCTACTTCCAATCTTAGAGTACTCCCCACCGTCCTCACCTCACTTTTGAGCACGACCTCCTCTCCCCTAGAGCTATCCACAATGTTTTGAGTGATTAACTAATTCTTGTGATGTTATTTCTATTACCTATCTTTCAAGGAAACTTTTCTAATTTACTTTGCAACTTTCGTATCAGTGCCGCCGCCAGTGGAGAACACAAGTAATCATGCTTCGGACAAGAAGTTACAGGAGTCCGTCTGCCAGGTGGAGAAGGAGCTTGATCACGGACTCGCTGCTGGGCCCGGGAAGGTGAGAAAAATGTGGATTTTGCACAATCGGGGGTTGGTTCACGGAAATCGGAACTGCGGTGGACACTACTTTATCCCCCTTCTAAAGAGGGTTTTCTGGATTAACCCTATGTGGGTCTAGGGAAAGGTTCTGTGTTGACAAATGGATTTTTAATTTCTTGCAGGCTTAGTTATTAGAATTGCACTGAACAGATGAACAATTCACTAAAAGGGGATATTACATTGAATCGTGAATAAATATGTGATACTTGTTTCGAAGAGTATGACTTCCATATCACAACATAGATTCTTGAATTCCTAATCATAGAGCTGAAATTATGGCTAAGCACAACGTCAACATGTTTCATCATAAATGGACATGCATTTATAAAATTGAGGGTGACCAGAGAGAGAATTTCAGCTTTTCTTGTCAGGAAGTTTATTTTGTTTTCAGTAGTAAATTTCTAACTACTGGTTCACTATCAGGATTTATTTTGTCAAGAATCTATTTATGTCCATTAGGGTTCATGAATTATATTAGGATTATTAATTTTGTAAAACTTGCCAAATTTAGATTTGTGGTTTACTAATTGATGTGCTCTACTGTCAATAACCTTGCTCTCTTGATTATAATTAGGTCAGTGGTTTACTACCTGATGTGCCACTTTCAATAGCTTTACACGTGATTAATTGCAGATTTATGTTCTTCTTTTTGTATTCAGTTAAGGAAAAAAATGTAATTCTTTTTTATGTGACAGTGAGATACTAGGACTTCCGAACGATGATTATGGACATGCAATCAAACTATGTTTAATAAACAGCTTATGCCAAACATCTTCTTTCCATGATGTTTGATTTGTATCTTGAAAATGTTCGACATATCACTTGCTTTGTTTTGTGTTATGGACATGTAAAGCAGAATTTTTTGCTTCACTATGAGGAAAACTAACAAGAAATTAAATAATTTTATAGAACAATTTACTTTCGATAAGCTCTAAAGTGGCATCACTGGGTCATCCTAATCTATTCCTTTATTTCAGCATATTTCATCCATGCCCTGAATTAATGGTTTTCTTTAATTATTGTAGGTTGACACAGGTGACGGACAAGCGGTGAAGATAGTCGGTGGGAATGATCCCCGCACCTTCAGTAAGCTTTATGCATTAATTTGTTGTTTATGCAATGCACATTTTTAGTAATGTTTATATTTTCTCGAGATAAGGTAAAAGCTTTGTGTCTCCGATGCATTGAGAGAAAAGATAGAGTTATGTACAAGTCCTAGGGCCAAAAGGTCATCACCCCCCCCCCCCCCCCTACTCTAGAAAATCCATTATGTAGTTCCTTAATGTTGGGCTTAAGTATCACATATTAGTCAAAATTAAAGGATAATTTCAATTCTTTGCCCCCTCAACGCTGCTTAGCCCGTCAACAATCTCTGTCAAGCTCCGGCACTGCTAGGAAGGACCACACCTGATATTACAGCGACAAACCCCTGCCCACTAGGCACCTTGCCACCACTGGAAGTAATGCCGCAAGGCTCTTCCCACCCACTGCCGGGCTTCCATCCCACATCATTGGTAGTGTCACAAACACATGTTTTTTTGTGCCAATCTCATGGCTACCTGAAAGCCATAAGGATAACAGGCCATGTAGAAGGTTAGAAGGCATGGCTCGAAGGTGATTAGGTGATTGGAGGAAGTATTCATAGGCTAAATTCATTACTCTTTCCTTACTGATAATGAATACACGCTATCCCATGTTCTTAAAAAAGAATATATGCTACCCCTTATATAGGTATTTCTTGATGTGGCCTCTAGGGAATCATGTATATCTTTAATACATGTAATATATCAATGAGGAAGCAAACCCAACTAAGAGGAAAACTAACTATTTTATCTCTGCTTCCCAACTAATATGGTACGAGGCGACCTCTGGATGAACTGTCATGAACAGTGCATGAGTGCAATACCATTACAAAATACCATCCATCAGCTGGAAACTTGGTTATTTTTCTTGGACTCAGATGCTAAATGTACTGGATAGTTGTGGTCGTCTTTTTTAGGGGATAGTTCTGGATAGTAGTGGTGGTCATCTGATCTCATTATGTCATATACTACCCGAAACTCATTGTGGGCTCATGTAAAATTTTGGCTAGACAATATAAGGATGTTTTTTATGTATGTTTGTGACTCTAGCCATTTTGTTTACGAGGTCAACAAGCTACCTACTAGACCACTATTTTCTAGAAGAATCATAATTTCCTTATTAATATAAAACTGCACATCCCTTTGTTGGACGTTCTCTCTAGCGTCAGGGGCGAACCTAGGATCTCAACACTTGGTGCCACACTTCAGTTTTACTTGAATTTCACAACATAGACAGTATACTTTGGCCTAAACATCGTCATAATCTCAGAAAATATTCCTAAAATAGCATTAACTTGTAAGATAATAAGTGTTAAGTACATAGTAGAAAGAAACTAAAAAATAATTGCATTTTGGTGGGGGTGCCATGGCATGTCCCCTTAATTCGCCCGTCTGGCGTAATGCACCTGATCTGTAAGCATTATGATTCAATCATTAGGTCTTTTAGGCTACTTGCCATCTTAGAGTGATCCCCGCTATCCTCACCTCACCGATGAGCACAACCTCCTCTCCCCTAGATCTATGCACAATGCTTTTAGTGTTTAATTAACTCTTGTGATGCTATCTATATTCCCTATCTTTCAAGGAAACCTTTTCTAATTTAATTTGCACCACTTGTATCAGTGCCGCCTCCAGTGGATAATGCAAGTAATCATGCTCCCGTCATTAACAATGAGGCTACTGATGGTAGCTTAAACACTCTTGCCTCTCCAAATCTGGAGGGACAAGAGGTAACAAGTACTAATATAGGGGATGAAGAAGTTCAACCCACAGCATACACATGCCCAAGGCAGAAAGGAGAGGACACTGGAAAAAAACGCCAGCTGAGTCAGATGGCCATGCTACATGAGGTTGAGAATTACCTAGAATTAAATATGAAGCAAATACGAAAGCTGGTGGAAGAAGTTAAGGAGGCGCCCAAGCAGGAAGACAGATTTACCATTGAGAAGTGTGTGGCTGCGTTGGAGGCAATTGAAGATCTCACTGATGTGGAGAAGGCGAAGGCCTTAAGGCTCTTCAAATGCAGGCTGAACCGTGAGATTTTTATGAGCACAAAGAGTGCAACGGTCCGGCTCATATGGTTGAAAAGGGAAATTGATGCTTAGGTACGGAATCCCTTCTTTTAATCGTCCTAATATAACTTTCATGCCTCTAGATTCATATCGTGTTGTAAATTTTTCATAATAATAGGGCCTGCAATAGAAGTATCTTCTTCTGGTTGTCGTGTCAAATAAATCTAAAAAATGAGTTAAGCACATAGTTGCAGTCTTGACTTTGTTATGCACAACACCCAGATATTGTCTAGATACTGTTTGCTAATCTGCTTTCCTTAGGACTTGGGAATAGTCTGAAACTGTTGTGCACTTGTAGATAATTCAGTTCTTCCGTTTTGTAATACTTGCCGCCAGTAGAAATTTTGGAACTTTGAAAACCCAAATCAGCACAGTTACTTCATTTCAGCTTTGAATACCAGATACTGATATATACTCGATTTATTATACTGTATAAACAGTTTAAATAGAATAAAGGTCAGGCTACATCCTAGTGGAATAGTATATGCAGTGTTTCTGCGCATTATATTGTTTTCGACTTGTGTAGATGAGCTTCCCCTAACATCCTACTGATCTCCTTTGGAAAGAAGTATATCCTTAGTCTCGACTTTGTTATACACGATGCACATATGTTGGCAGATACTATTTTCTGCTAACCTGCATTTGCTTGGAAAATAGCTGAAACAGTTGTAGTCTGAAAGACAGTTTACTGGAAGTGTTGTATTCTGAAACGGTTGCTAACTTCCTCATTGTTTCTTCTTGTTCAGCCGACTTCTAGCTGTGGTGGATGCCAACGTAAAGTAGAAAGTCCACACAGCATGACTCCTATCAGTGGTCTTATAGCTCACCTTTCAGAAGTGTCGTCGCGTTGGACATGACGACTTGAGAATTCAGAACCTTTTGTATTGAGATATATAGGTCCAGGACAAGCAAACAACTCTTATTTCTGCTAGCTAAACTTGATCTGTTGTTTGCGTTGGCTTTACGGTTCTAAAATTCAGAACCTGTTGAAACGGTGATGCAATGACGTAAGTTTGAGTGATTGCTCTTATTCTGGCACATGAAAATGTTCAGGCCCAGCACTTGATGGCAGTGAAATTGGGATCTATATGTGACTACTACATCGTTTCCAGCTGCAATATTTTCGAAACTTTATGACTTTCCTTTTTAACTCTGATTTGTACCTGGGTTTCCTCTCATATTGTCAAACATCCATGTGGAAGGGGCCGGGGGGATCTCCAATATGCGAAGTGGAATCTTGTGTAGCAACTACAACGCAGCAGCGACCCAAACGGTCTGCCCGCCCGCGTCTGTTTGCGTCCATGCAGACAAAGAACAATGTTCGCTTGAACCATTTTCGTCCCAAATTTCAGACAGATTTAGATAGGTAGCGGACATAAATTAGACGTTTTCTGTGTCTTCTTTGTCTGTCTTTGTTCGCTGCCTGTCCTGCATGGTCCACCTGCCACCCACTCACACAATATTTTCTTTATCCTCTCTCTCGCTTCGCCATAATGCAGGTGCCATCTCGCCCGAACAAGCTCGCTCTGCCATGCCCCGCACCAGGCCGCCATGCTCGCCCCGCCGTCCTGCACCACCGCGTCGTGTCACGCCCTGCCACGCTCGCCATCGCTCCACCACCCCGCTTCGCCCCGCCGCGCTCGCCTCACCCCGCTCACCCTGCCGCGTCGTGCCTTGCCGAGACACCCTTGCCGCGTCATCGCGTTACACCGCCACGCTGGCACCGCCGCGCTCGCCCTGTCACGTCGCGCCCTGCCGAGACACGACATGTCGCGCTCGGTCCACCGCGCACTCCCTCTGGCGCCAAGCAAAGAAGGGTGGGTCATGCCCGAGTACGCCGAGGACTCGTCGGAGATGATGTGGGTGGACATGCCCGTTTGCTTCTGCTTCCACCTCTAGAAGTCCTGAGAGGAGCCGGAGACCGACAAGGTGGTGGTGGTAGGCTCGGGGCTGCGGGGCGACGACACGAAAGCTCGGGGCAATTTACCCACCAGGTTCCGATGGAATGTTGTGACGGATATGTCACAGAATGCGTCTGTCCTTGTTGGGCACCGGCCCAGCTAAACAAAAAATGAACAGGAGGCGATCCAAACGAACAAAAGGTGGACAAAATCGATATTCGTTCGGCTTACCGTATTGGAGTTGTCTTAGATCAGATGATGGTGATGATACTATCGGGGCTCACATGGGGAATGAGAAGTACGTATAAAAAGAAGATGTTATTTTTATTAAATGCCCCGAAGAAAATTAATTTGTCCATGGCCCCCAAAATTAATTTTGGCGTCTGATCCCCGAATTCACGCCTGAAGTGAACCTGATGTACAACAAGGTGCTTTTGACCGGCTATGGTAGTCGGTCGCGTCGCCAGCTTGGCATCTCTCTGTTGTGTCTCACCGAAAGGTGTGATACTGGTATTCTATGTAGCGTCATACAGTCAGTCATCTTTATCCTATTGACATGCCTCCTTACTAGGTGTCTTTTCGAGCACACAACACCTTTGTATTAGGCGGCATTCTCTTTCAATCACGGAAGTGTCTGACCTTTTTCCGAATGCCTCCATAGGGATATTGATCCTAACATTTCACGTCTTTTTACCATAGCCCGTGACCTTTTTTTCTTGTGAGAGCCTCTAGTTGTTTTTATCAAGCCATCGAGTATCATTTCCTTAATCAGTCTAGTTGTTTGGTGTGTCACAGGAAAGTTCGCAGAGCCTCGAACATATCGTTTCGTAATTGGTGGTAAAGTTATATGGTCTTATGTTGCCAAAATGATAGGCCTGTATAGTAACTTGAACCGTCCCTTTTAACATCGTTCCCTGCATTTGATTCATTTTCTCATTCTCTATTGTTCCGCAAAAAACCCATGTGTGGTCGTCACAGCTTCTTCCCCTCTCCATCCACTACCCCGGATGAAGGTCTTGCCACTCCAAGTCGACGTATGCATATGTAAGGTATCAGTTCGGTAACCATTCTTTCCATCAAGTCCTTGCTTTCCCTGGCGTTGGCGGGTGCTGGTCTGAAGTATCAAATAGTAGCATGGAAATAGGTTAGTTCATAAAAATGATATAACAACAGGCACTGGGCACTAGGTTAATAGGTTAGTTCATAAAAATGATATAAAACAACATATAAATGCATATAAAGTATCCAATAATGATAATATAGTAGCATGGAACAATAAAAATTATAGATATGTTGAAGACGTATCAACGTCCCCAAACTTAATTCGTGCTCGTCCTCGAGTAGGTAAATGATAAAAACAGAATTTTTGATGCGACATGCTACTCAACATGTAATCTCTTTTAGGTATGATCTTTGAGAAACGATGAACTAATAAACATCAATATAGTAATATGCATAAACATAAGCAACATAATTATTAACTTCCAAAATATACAATCCTTAAAAAAGGTTACTCCCCACTCATTTTATCATATTAGCATGGCATGACTCCATCTTCACCACATAAGTACAAATCACGAGCACCACGGTGTCAAGTCATGCAATTGGATCGCGCTTCTAACGTGCTCAGCATATTCAACCTCACTCAGTACATGAGCATGAACCATGGATATAGCATATGGATGAAATAGAATATGGTGGTAGATATCAAAAGGAGTCAAAGTAGAAAGAAAGTTTCGCATCAACTAGTCGGACCAACGGGCTATGGAGATGCCCATCAATCGATACCAACACAAGGAGTAGGGATTGCCATGCAACGGATGCACTAGATCTATAAGTCTACGAAAGCTCAACGAAAACTAAGTGGGTGTGCATCCAACTTGCTTGCTCATGAAGACCTCGGACATTTGAGGAAGCCCATCATCAAAATACGCAAGTCAAGTTCTATAGTGAAAAATTCTAACTAACATGTGAAAATGACAACTCATGAGACTCTCTATATGAAGAACATGTTGCCACTTTGAGGCACAAGCGTGGTAAAGGATAGTAGCAAAGTCCCTTCTCTCTTTTTTGCTCATTTATTTATTTATTCTTTCTCCTTCTTTTTCTTTTTTTCCTTTCCTTTTTCTCCTTTCTTTTTTTTCTTGGTGGGCTCATTTGGCCTCCCCGTTTTTTCATTTTTGTCTAGATCTCATCCCGACTTGTGGGGGAATCATTACTCCATCACCCTTTACTCACTGGGACAATGCTCTAATAATGATGATCATCACACTTTTATTTACTTACAACTCGACATAACAACTCAATGATGAAAAAGAAATGACTCTATATGAATTCCTCTGGCAGTGTATCAGGATGTGCAATGATCTAGCGTAACATGTAAAAAATGATGAACGGTGGATGAGCCACAGATACAATGTCAGCTACATGATCATGCAAAGTAATATAATGACGAACACACAAGTCATGTGATGTAAGGGTGGAAGAGGAAATATATCTCGGAATGGCTATGAAAATGACATAATTTGAAGGTATGGTGTCTATTTTGAGAAAGATATCAGTAGGCTTATGTTGATAGAGCGTATCATATCATGGGGTTTGGATGCACCGACGAAAGCTGCACCGATCCTCGAGGTGAGGATGGGCAATGCACAGTACCGAAGAGGCTAGCAATATGCAGAAAGGTGAGTGTGCGTACATCCATGGATTCACATTACTCATAAAAAACAAGTATACCTATTGCAAAGCCTTATTAGCACTCTCAAAGCAAAGTACTATCACATACCACTAGGGAGGAGGTTGGGAGGAGTTAACCATCGCGTGCCTCCGAGCCGAACAACACTAGGATTTCAACGAGGAATAAGAATGCTCACACATCATCATCATGCTATAACCAATATTTAGATGAGAAACTAGTAACACACTTTAAGTACTGGTATTTGTACTAACCAACAATCATGTACTCATGCCCTTTCATATTGCTACATCAATATCATTAACCCACAATTTGTCTTATATCGTGAGCTACATGAAGGTTTTGATTATACACTCCTTGAATACCTATCCTATTTGGACTAGTCTTATAACCCATGCAAATTAACGTTACTATTTATTAGAATCTCAAACAAGTTTAAGTGAAGCACGAGGGTTTAATTATTTCTATAAAATCTACAAGCCATCGTGCTCTAAAAGATATAAGTGAAGCACTAGAGCAACTGCTTAGCTAAAAAGATATATGTGAAGCACATAGAGTATTCTAACAAATCATGATGAACATGTGTCTCTCTCAATTAGGTGTGTCCAGCAAACAATGATTGTGGCAAACTAAAAATAAAGCAAACTATAACACACGACGCTCCAAGCAAAACACATATCATGTGATGAATAAGAATATAGCTCCAGGTCACAAACTAATGGAATGGAGACGAAAAAGGGGATGCCTTCCGGGGCATCCCCAAGCTTAGACGCTTGAGTATTTCTAGAATTTTACCTTGGGGTACCTTGGGCATCCTCAATCTTAGGGTCTTGCTGCTCCTTATTCCTTCATCCATCGTGATCACACCCAAAACATGAAAACTTCGGCACACAAAACTAAAGAAAACCTCGTAAAATTCGTAAGTATAATCAACATATCAAATACTTTAGGTATTGTTATAAATTGATATATATTTTATCATTGCATAATAGGTACTTTATTCTAATCATGGGTTATACCCCCCGATACAATCCATAGCATCATCAAAACAAGCAAACTATGCAAGTGATACATTTCCAACGTATCTATAAGTTTTGCTTATTCCATGCTGTTATATTATAAATCTTGGATGTTTACAATTATTTTATAGAAACTTTATATCATTTTTTGGAACTAACCTATTGACATAGTGCCAAAGTGCTATTTGTTGTTTTTTCTTATTTTTTACTTCGCAGAAAATCAGTACCAAACGGAGCCCAAACGATGCGGCGATTTTTGGAGATTTTTTATGGACCAAAAGAGCCAAGATGGGCCAAAGATCACCGGAATAGGGGGCCCAGGGTGGCCACCCTCCACCATGGCGCGCCAGAGGCCCCTGACACGGCCTGGTAGAGGGTGGGCACCTCAGGACTCACCCCAACCGACTATCGAGACTATAAATTCCCAGAAAATCATAAAACCCTAGGGGAGTCGATGAAACACAATTCCAGCCGCCACAAGTTCCAGAACCGCGAGATCCAATCTAACACCATCACGAAGGGGTTCGTCTTATTCATAGGTGCCTCTCCGATGATGCGCGAGTAGTCCACCATAGACCTATGGGTCCGTAGGTAGCTAGATGGCTTCCCCTCTCTATATGTTTCTCAATACAATGGTCTCTTGGAGATCTATTTGATGTAATGACTTTTGCGGTGTGTTTGTTGGGATCTGATGAATTTTGAGTTCATGATCAGTTTCTATCCATGAATATGATTTGCGTCTTCTTTGATCTCTTATTTGTATGATTACTTATAGCCTTGTATTTCTTCTTCGAATGTTTGGTTTAGTTAGGCCAACTAGATCGATTTTTCTTGCCATGGGAAGAGGTGCTTTGTGATGGGTTCGATCTTGCGATGTTCTTTACCAGTGACAGAAGGGGTAGCAAGACACGCATGTATCATTGCCATTAAGAATAACAAGATGGGTTCTATTCCTACATGAATAGATCTTGTCTACATCATGTCACCGTTCTTATTGCATTACTCCGTTTCTCCATGAACTTAATACACTAGATGCATGCTGGATAGCGGTCGATGTGTGGAGTAATAGAAGTAGACACAGAACCATTTTGGTCTACTTGTCTTGGACGCGATGCCTATATAATGATCATTGCCTATATATCGTCATGATTATTTGATCTTCTATCAATTTCCAACAGTAATTTGTTCACCCACCACGCGCTATACTCATGAGAGAAGCCACTAGTGAAACCTACGCCCCTAGTTCTAGTTTTCCAACATATTGCTTTCCGATCTAATATTTGCTTCTTTTCTTTTCAGATCTATAAAACCAAAAATCCAAAAATACCTTACTGCACTTTTTGTTTATCTATTTTATTTTGTGTTCTTGCGAGATATATTTGCCAAAACTATCACTACCCAATCTATCTTATTACCGTAGATAGCTTAACAACCTCTCTTTCGCGTCGGGTTGCAAGTATTTTTTATTTGTGTGCATGTGCTGTTTACGTGGGTGCGTGATCTTCCTCTAAGGATTGATATATTGGTTTCATAAACTGAGGGAAATACTTACCGCCGCTGTGCTGCATCATCCCTTCCTCTTTGGGGAAATACCGACGCAGTCTCAAGCCACGTCAAAGGAATTTCTGGCGCCGTTACTGGAGATGAAGCAATCTCATATACCAGGTTCCTAATCACAAATTTCATATCCTTGCAATTTACATTATTTTCCATTTGCCTCTCGTTTTCCTCTCTCCCACTTCACAAATTTTCCATTTTATTCGCCCTCTCTTTTTCGTTTGCCTTTTTCTCATCAAATCTCTTGTTTACATTAAGGACAGTAAAACTACACCTAAACCGAGCTCTCTCAGCGATCAGTGTTTCTGGCCGTCCGTTTTCATGATCTGGATGTTTCCAGCCGTCAGATCTAGTGTGTAAGGCTATCTCTCCCGTAACTGGCCAACTGTCCTTTGGCAGCTGCTCCCGAGGCCGAAAGGAAGCCTTGTGGTTAAATGGTCCGTCGGGCAGCCCATTCGATCCGATGAGGGATACAGAGGAGCGACCAGCGTGCCTCCATCCAATTCCAATGCGTTCTTCCCTCAGCCGCCACACTCACCATCCCGATCGTCGTCATGCTACAAGCAGCGCCGCCGCCTCCCAGTGTCGTAACCCAGATCCCCCACTCGCGCCGCCGCCCAATGCTGTTGCCCCCATCCCTTCGTCCACATAGCCCTACCCACCGTCGCCCCCCAATCGCTTCATCGCCAATGGCGCCGCCTCCGCTTCCCTCACCCACACCAACGTTTTCGCATCCCCGTCCACGCCCCTGCTGGAACCTGGAGATCCCCCGTCTACGCTACTACTGGAACCTGGAGATCCACACCGACAAAGGCAAAGTGAGCGTGGATGACGGAAAACCATCCCCTCCCGTCGATGCGGATCAAGTCAGGACAGAGATGCGATGGCCATAACTTCACATCCTTTCTTTCCTTCCTCGTGGAGGATGGGCTGAATCTGCAACATCCCAGGTGTAAGATTATCCACTAATTTGTTTATTCAGACATCCCAGGTGTGAGATTATCCACTGATTCGTTGATTCAAATGTGTACAAGGGTGTGAACCCAACTCATTACTACAATTGAGGAGTGACGCGGGAGGTACAGGCGGAAGCCTAGCTGGTTGATACTACTTTTTTCCCCTTCCAATCCACCGCAAGACGTTGGTTCTGGTGTATTTGTTTGGGGAATCCTAAGCACTATGGTGGGTTTTCAAATCTTTTCCATACCATCGGGTTCTGACTCCTTAGTTTTTCTGCAGGTGCTCTAAGATCTCACTTGAGGTATTCGAATCCTAAAGCTCATGATTTGCAATGGCTGCTGGCCAGGTTAGCTTCCATGTTCGCACACATGTCATCTTATTATCCAAGCATGTGCGCCAATGATTTATATGGTTGATGCTACTGGCTATGTATATAATATCGACTGTTGCTGTTAAATTAAATTTTACCCAAATGGTATATGTAAAATTAAGCCTGACCATGTTCTCAATGTGCCTTGCCCGGACCTCGCGTAGGATCATCGCCGAAATCGACACGTAGATGACCGACACCTGGGTGAAGTTTGACATCAAGGTAGCGAAGATCCGTGTTGCCGTGGTCAACGAGCCCAACGAGGTGGGAACCATGCTACTCCGTTGTCGAGTTGCTTAAGCACTCTGACAAGGAGAGCCTTGCGAGGAAGAACATATCATGATTCGATGCTCTGCACGTCACTTCAAAGGAAGGCCACAGAAGTGAGCACTGACAAACACTTCAATACTAAACCACTTCTGATTGGTCATATTTTTACATGGGGACATGGGAGCTTTGGACCTTGTGTCTAGACTAGAATCTCATAGTTTGCATGAAGAAAGGGGTTTACAGATTTCAAAATTAGTTGATAGCCATGGTTTTACGGGTCTTTGATCAACCTCCATGGATCCGATTGTATTAGTTTTGCAGTGCTAAAATTTACCTGTTCTGTCTGATAACTGCATTGTGCCATTGCCTACAGAAGCTAATGAGCACGAATTAGTTCATCGTTCATGTTATTTCATCTTTATTGTATAATTTAGTGGTATATATAAAGAAAGGTGGGCATCTGAAACTGCTTGTAGATATTGTGATGGTACTCCTGGACCATGATCGATCCCTTGGGAAAACGTTCGGTCAATAGAAATGTGACTCCTCTAATAACTGCGACGATTAGAAGCCACCACGATGTAGCGAACCTTCTGCTGGAGCGGGTTTCTGGATTGGTTGAGCTATCAAAGGCAAGCGGAACAACAATTGCACATAACATTTATTTTCCTGGTACAAGGAATATCCAGGCACGACAAAATATGTATTTACGTCACAAAATATCCTTAGATTTTTCAGAAATACGATTTTGGTTTAATTATTTATTAGCACTACCCCATTTTACATTGGAGTTGTATGCACACTTCTGAAAGTAAGGTTGCATGGTCCACTTTTGTAGGGTCGTATTTTGTAACTGTAACTTAGCACAATCACAGTGCTAAATTTATTGTTTAATTCAACATTTCTATTAGCAATTAGTTTTGCTTGTTTCACCTCACTGTATTAAACTGCACCACCACCAGCTACAGACCCTACTTATGCCATTGTGTGTTACTCCACTTCTGGCCTTGTCCGTTACCAGTGAATAACACTACGATGCATATGCAAATAACGAAAGTTCACAAGCTCCAATCCAAATTATATAGTCAATGGTGAGAACTGAGAATTGTATTCTTTATAACTTGGGAAAAAGGTCGTTTGTCAATTTGCTTAAAATTTACAGGAACTGAGTAGTTGTCACCCGCTTGCATAAAATAGATAGTCTAATTTAGGATATGCTTTGCTTTTTGTCATACATGTTAATTTGGTAAGAAAAGTCGCATAACTCATTCCGGGAGCTAGCCAATGAATATTTACTTTGGTGATTGTCAGTTTTAATTTGAGCAATATATATATATATATATAATGGTTTTTGTTTTAATTTGACCAATAAGAGAGAGAGAGAGAGAGGGAGAGGGAGAGAGAGGGAGGGAGGGAGGGATCCCATTTGGTTCAACTAGATCTGACTTTGATTCCAATTCCGAGATTGTTGTGCTTTGCATGTTGGTAACTTTGATTCCATGTGTGACAATTATTGTACCGATTACATCATAACACAGGGAATGATATGCAAGCTTTGCGTATTGATGAAAAAATCATAACACCGGGACAATATTAGGGGCTTTCAAACTGTAGTTTGAGAGACAATCTGTTTGTCCTATGGACGTGCTCAATGCACTTCTGTTTTTGGTCCCTGCAGCTACCATTAGGTATTACCATTCTTCAATAAATAATAGTTCTACCATCCAAGCGACTTTATCCTTTTTCTTATAACTTTGTACCATATGTTATCTAGTTACTGAGATTTGGTGTGTTAATTCTCTCTTCTTAGCAGGCCAAAGTTGTCGCTTTTTCGTAAGTAAGGACAAAGCCCAGAGTTGTTCTTGGAACTTAACATCAGAATAGCTTGGTGTTCAGGAGATAAATTTATTTTGTTGTCGTAGTGTGCCTATTCCGAAACAAGTAGTGTGTGTTTTGTAGTTTTTTTTAATGTAACTAGAATGAATGGAATAGGTTGAACTCCTGAGTTGTGTAATTGATCTAAACTTTTTTGGTTCTTTTTATTGTTCTTGTGAAATTTTTGATAATGGAGGCAAACTTGTTAGAATACCCACATCATGTATGCTTATGTATCAAGGACTTTGCTCATAGCCATCCCAATTTTATTAGTTCTACAAACATACAATATTAACAAGAAGCATTATTGTGGCAAGAAGCTCGTCAAAATTGAAATTCTCAAGTCAATCATGCATGATCATGTATGTGGTCTGTCATTTTTTGTTCATATAAATCCCCACGAACATGCTCTTGAGTTGAATGTTGGTCCTAAATAAGAAGCTTAGGAGAATAGCAACGTGTTACGAATTTACAACATATGGCTTTCATGATTTATGCCTAACGAGTGATAAAATTCTTTTAAGTCATGTCATTTCTTTAATTATATCATATCAAATAGACGGGCGCAGCGCAACAGTGATCTAGTAGCGTGCATATGCACGTGACTACCAGATCATCACATGGAGTGATTAAATATGGACAGTGGTTCAGCGTTGCTTCTCTGACAAACAACTGCCCCTCATCGTTCGAATCTCCGAACGAGATCAACTAAGAGTAGATAATTACTTAATCGACTATTTTAGTTCTTTGTCAGTCTTCGGCTCCATGCGTGGATGCGTGTGTGTGTGGAGCAAGTGCTTTCATTTCATCGAAGGATATAAATTTGAGAAGGGGAGGAGCTCATTTTTTGGACTAAAATTACCATAAAATTCACAGTTGACAACTCCAGGGGCTAAATTGCGTATCGACCGACAATAAATTTGGGTGGGCAGACCATCGCCGTCCGCCGCCGGTACAACGGCGGTGGAGCACATGCCCTTCTCCCTGCGCCGCCTCCTCCGTCTCATCCGCGACGTCATGACCCTTCCCGCCGCTGACGACGCCGCCGTCTCCGAGGGCGAGCGGCGTCAGTGGGAGCCGCCGTTCGACGCTTCCAGGCCGGCGCCGCCCATCTCCTACCCCGTCACCGACCTCGCCGCGCTCGCCTCCCGCTTCTACCTCTCCGAGGCCTCCAACTTCCACCTCCCCTTCAACCGCGCCTCCTCGCCGCTCCCCTCCCCCGGGGCGCCGCTCCCGCCGCGGCGCCGCCTCCTCGTCTGCCACGACTTCCAGGGCGGCTACCGCGACGACGCGGCGCCGCAGGGCGGCGCTAACCCCGACGCCTACGCGCTCTGGCATTGGCACCTCGTCGACGTCTTCGTCTACTTCTCGCACTACCTCGTCACCCTCCCGCCGCCATGCTGGACCAACGCCGCGCACCTCCACGGCGTCAAGGTTCGTTTGCTTGCCTCCACGCACGGTCTTACCGGTCTTCTTCCTGCTTTGCTTCTTGACTTCGCTCAAGTGGTCGTTTAATTTTGTTTGCTTTACCCTGTTTTTGAGCAAAGGTTTTGGGAACGTTCATCACAGAGTGGGATAAAGGCGCAGAAATCTGCAGGGAGATGTTTGCAACACAGGATTCCGCGCAGATGTATGCCGAGAGGCTTGCAGAGCTGGCTGCTACCTTAGGCTTTGATGGCTGGCTGGTAATCTTTACATGCTACAGTATACTTTGTATTTTAATTTGTGTCTGATATCTGAAGCGATACGGTACTTGGTGGTTAAAAAAGGATACATTTTTTCACAACATGATCCCCATGCAAATGAGATTTGAGGAACTTGATATGCATGAGAGAGTGAAATATTCTCATTTTGTGACTAAATTGGACCACTACGGAGTAATTTATTCGCCATAAGAATTTTATCTAGTCTATGTTGCAGTACTTGGAGATATGTCTGTTGCTGATGCTGAATTATCTTTCAGATCAATATTGAGGCTAAGCTCGACATTCAGTTCATCAATAACCTGAAAGAGTTTGTCAATCATCTAACGAAGAGAATGCATGCTGCTGTTCCTGGATCTTTAGTTATATGGTATTTCCTACTGTGCGATAAGCATGACTGGTTTTAGTTGTGAAACTTGTTTTATGAACTATTGGCGTCTGACATTGCCCTACTACAGGTATGATGCAATTACCGTGAGGGGCAATCTCGACTGGCAGGATAAGCTCAACGAGTATAACAAGCCATTCTTTGATTTGTGTGATGGCTTATTTGTCAATTATACATGGAAGGTAACCCTCTTTTCCTTTTCTGGTCCCCCACAATACCTCCTTAATGATTACCTGAAAAAACTGGAATCATTTTGGTAGGAAAAATATCCACGAGATTCAGCTGCAACCGCTGGTGACCGCAAGTATGATGTGTACATGGGTATTGATGTTTTCGGCCGAAATACTTTTGGTGGTGGGCAATGGAATGTATGTGAAACCTTCTCTCTGTTTGGTTCAACTCATGATTCTTGCTGCAGTGTATTGCATTCCTTCCTGTCTATACTCTGCTTCGAAACTGACAACTAAATTAGTAAGGTATTATGAGTGTAACTCAATGATTGTCCTGCATACATTAAGTCTTAAATATATACACACTCCAATGCTCGAGTGTTGTAAAACATGCTGACTATACAACATTTATTGAATACTACAGTAGTGTATTAGATCAGCCCTTCTAACTATTCTGTCCGAATGTAAATGCATTATATTAAACTGTCAACTGTCTATTTTGCTAGACAAATGTTGCCCTTGATCTACTTAAAAAAGATGATGTCTCAACTGCCATATTTGCTCCTGGATGGATATATGAAACTAAGCAACCACCTGACTTTCAGAGTGCACAAAATCGGTAATGTACTGCTAACACTCTCCTAAGTTCTGACATACTTTTTGAAAATATTCACCCAGTAATAGTGCAGCTGGTGGGGCATCGTTGAAAAATCATGGGACGTTCTTCGGAGCTATCCGAAACGATTACCTTTCTACTCAGATTTTGATCAGGTACATCTCCAGCGATTATTATTGTGGCACTAATTATCTGAACATTATTATTAATTATACTGGGTGCAGAAGTCAGTGCATATACACATACTCAGAATATAATTAATGATAGAATCTGCAGCTTAGGCATGTCATATGATGTTGAAGCTGTTTACAGAACCTCTAAGCCCAGAAATGATGATACAATGATTCTCGACTCTAACTTTTTAGAATGAATAGCTATTTAAACCTTGCCATGTTCTAGTAGTAGTTCCTAAGTGCTCATATCTTTAATTCTACCTGTTCAGCAGGTGTAGTTATAGCCATGTCTCATATACTACGGTGTGGTAATATGTATACTACTTTATCACTGTGAGTATATATTTACATTGCCAAGTATCTATGTGGCATTAGCACAATGTGGAATGATTTGATATGCAACACTTGATGCTTAACAGTGAGTATAACTAGTGGATAGTATATGAGTTACTTAATTTTTTTTCCTTCGTATCATATATTCATAGTTGCAATTACTCTATGCAATTATTGAAATTTCTCCTTTTTATATTTTTTGTATTAAATGGCTTTAAAATTTTGGTTCCCTCCAGGGTCATGGTTACCAGGTATCTTCTGAAGGTCAACAAGTCTCAGGTGATCCATGGAACAATATTTCCTGCCAAAGTTGTCAGGTATTATACTGCCAACAGGTCATCTTGGATCATGTCTTTTATGTATATTGTTCACACTCTACACCTTGACACAAAGTGATGTATCTTAAAAGCACCGTATACATGACTGATAACATTCATCATCTAGCACTTCTTTTTCTGCGCCTCTATAAAATATGACATGTTACCAGAAAAGGTTTAAACTGCAGGGGTGAAACTATGTTTGAAAAATGCCATTGCCATGCCTGCCTCTAAAAATTGTTGCTTTCTTTTTAAAGGATTTAAAGGTGACTCCTTTGTCGACCCATCCTGAACTGACCTGTCATGATGGCCCCATTTTTACCAGCCTATGCTCAAGTACACTGGAGATGAAGTTCAACCACCAGTACAAACTTCTATCAAGTAAGCTCACCGTTAAGTTTAGATATAATTATGTGTTCTTTACATTCTTATTATTTTCCATTTCTTATGCTAGAACTAGAAAGGTGTGCTTTGCTGGACAAGCAGGCTGGCTATTTGTTTACGTATTTTATTGTGCTAATTGAACTTGTGCTTCCTTTTAGTGTCTTATCACCGAGCAAGGCATTTTTTTCCTTCTACATGGCATATTATCACTTCTACAGGATTTTCCAGTTTGTAACCGTATTTTCGCTGGTTGATACATAGTTTCAGGGATGAGCCGTACAGTGGAGGGGATTGTGTGACAGTTCAAGGAAGTCTCAGGCAGAACGCAATTTTCTCAGAGCAGCTTTTTAATGGAAGACTTTCCATGGAAGATGGATATGTACATCTGTTTTATTCGGTGAGAAAATATATTCCACTCGTTATGCCATTTTAACTATCTTCCAACTGATCATTGAGCATAGTCACTTCATGCTCTGTGGAACCTTCACTTCATTCCCAATCACACTACAGAAATGTTTCTTGTTATTTATTACTCCCTCTGTAAAGAAATATAAGAGCGCTTAGATCACTAAAGTATGTCCATGATAACACTACATGCACACCCTCTGCTCTGCTTTTTCTATACGCCTTATTATTCTCAGCAAAATGTTATAGTCCCTTCGTGGCGATTGATTCAGGTCAAAGCTGATGCAAACTGTGACATAGGATTATCCCTGGACTTGTCATCCAGAAACAAGGGGAATACCTCCATTCTCATTGCAGAGGACATAGCGACATTCAGTAGAAAGAAACAGCATCACTTGTACGGCTCATTTGTTCGATCTGATAAGGTGGAGCCACAAGCTCCACATAACCAAAACTGGGTCCTCTACCGAGCAACTGTCAAGTCCAGTGCCAGCTACACAGTAACTGGAATCAACATTGTCTGCACGTTGAAAACCACTGGCAAAATCGATTCAGAAGCAGAGGAAGATGCAGATAGATCGTCGCCTTACCATGCATCACTAGGCCACATAAGCATCCGGAACATGGACGAAAACACACAGTTCCCTTCAGCAGAATCGTGGGTGACAGAAGGCAATTACATCTCCTGGTCAAATAACTCCAACACATCTAAGCTTCTTAGTCTGAAAATTAGCTGGAAGCTGAATACGAGCCATCAAGCATCATTCATGAAGTACAACGTATATGTGGAGAAGTTGGGTGCGGATTCAAATGCCGAGGCTTCCAGAAGCTTTCTTGGTGTTGCAAGCGTTGAAGCCTTCTATGTGTCAGACCTCCAGGTTCCCGACGAAGTCACCAGCCTGAAATTTATCATTCAAGCATGTGGGCGTGATGGCACTCGCCAAGAACTCGAGGAATGCCCAAAGTTGTTTTTGGTGCCAGTCGACACTGGCATGTAACATGGAAATACAATTACAATGTAACGATTAATTCCATTACCATATTTCATTTTACCCTGAAGGGAAGAACAAAGAAATGATTAGGTTGGTGTGAGAAGCTGCTGTGAACTTGTGGTCCTATTTGAATTCTCTCTTGATATTTCCAGTATGCTGGTTGCTTGTTATACAAAATTTGCATATTATTTTTGTTATGTATGGAGGATGCAATCTTTTATGTTTAGAAAATGTGGAAGCTATTTGGCATTCACTTCAACCCAGGACGTTTATAACGGCCTCTTTGGGCCAGAATACAATGTTCAGCTGAGAAGGACTCCCCAGCAGAAGCAGATCATCAGAGGGGGATGCAGACTGTGCTGGTTGGTTTAGAGCCTCCAGCTCCAAAGCCGTGTCGTTTTCTTGAAGCCACCACGCCCGGCCCGTTTGACATCCATCCAGATAACATGGTTAAAAATGAGGCTGTTTCTATTTTTCCAGGCGCACCAAAGAAGCACAGGCACAAAATTGTATTCAGAGTGCTTTTCCCCTTATCAGAAACCCAAAACTTAGCCACAGATTCATAATCAATGCTCCTCAGATTCAAAATAGGCTCATACTCCAACAGCCTATCATGATGATGTCAAGTGTGATACTATGGTGAAAAGCATCCATAGCAAGTACAACTAAATCAATACCAGAACTGCCTCTGTTCCTAATAGGAAGAATAGAGTCCCAACTCCCAACAGTCCAGTGCAAATGGGCAGTCCCAAAAAAGGTGCATAGCAGTCTCCTTATTTTCAGCACTAAGGCACAAATATAGCTATCTAGGAACATGGATTTTCTGTTGAGTAAGCTCCTGGTGTCGATTCTGTCATGTAAGAGTAGCCAGAAAAAGATTTTGTGTCCGAGTCTTGTAGAGCACATCCAAATCAGCTTGAATTTGAATATGATATGTGCCTTGGTTGGACCAATTAACTGCTTATACATTTTCATTGATGAGTATTGTTCAGAAGCCCATGGGTATCTTCATCTGTCTTGGTGGGTGTGTTGTTCTCTATTTTGGAGAATAGTCAGAAGTTGGTTGAATTGTTCGTAAGATTGGATTCGTAGGATTCTGTGAAATAGATCTTCGAAGTTTTCCAATTCAAGAGCAGATTGCAAAGAAATTGATGATGGATTTAATGTTGCATTCCTCAAAGCCTGTTGGGACATTATTGGTCCTGATTTTTTTTTTACAACTTAATTGAGGACCACTTGATTTGTCACTTGGCATATTCCTAATCACATCCTCAATTTCTTTCTTGGAGAAAGGTGCTTCCAGATCATGAAGATCCTCGTGATGTTGTAGTAAAGAATGAAAGAGGAAAGGGTTCTGGGTGACAGAGGAGGTACCAAGTCTATCTTTAAAGGCCCTGGAAATATTTGCAGCTTTGGAAGTATGATCTTGGTGCTCCACACCATGTTCATCTTTCAACATGGAGATGTGATTGTTTCTTAGTAGCTTTAGCTTGGAAGAATTTGGTATTGGCTTCACCCATTTTAATCACTCTGATGATAGCCCTTTGTTTCCAATAGTTCTCTGGTTAGCAAGCATTTGTTCCAGATGAGACTGCTGGATTTTTGCTATGAGGCATTGGCCCAAAGCCTATCCAAAATCTGAAATTCTCATGGTCCATGTGTGTTGGCTGTTTGAGTGGTGTAATTGGGACTAAAGTTTAGTCTCATACTGCTAGTGGAGAGGGAGCAACACCTTTTTATAAGGTGAGCTCTTCTGGCACTTGTAAGAGAGTGAGAAGAGAAGAGGCCCTCGCGCACTCCTCCTCCTCGTTCGCCTCGCCATGCCACGCCACGCCTCGCCTCGTCACGACGCGCCGCGGGTTGCGGGACTGAGCCGAGCCAAGCTCATACCTACGTGCTTAACAGACGCGCCACGATCTGAGACGTCGGATCGTGGGCTGTAACCGACTCGAACGTGGGTCTATCCCACGTCTCTCCACCGCTGCGCATATATATACACGAGGTCCCTGCCAACCCCTATCCGGCGTCACAACATATGGTTTCGCACCGTTCCAGATCATTGCGCCGCCATCCAAGTCTTCTCTATCCCTCCTTCCGGCATGCACCGCGAGAAGGGACAACAGGCCTCCGGAACCCTGCCTCTCGTGATCCTGTACGGGAGAGGGGCGATCAGGTTTTTGGGGAGCGCACTCGCGCGACTGCTGGCTGCGACGACTTCCTCGACGACAATTTCTTCTCCGACCTCGGCAACCTCTTCCTCAATGACATGAACGATAACGTCAACGCTGGCGGTTCTACTCCTGCTGCACCGTATGCAATCTTGCCCTTCCTGTTTGAGATCATACTAGAATTTCTATGTCTAGTAGTCATGATGACTCAAGAAAACACCAAGTTGCGTGATTTTTCCAATAGAAATAATAATGATTTCATTAGAAATCCTATTTCTCCTCTCGCCACTAGTGCGGAGTCTTGTGATATTAATGCTGCTTTATTGAATCTTGTCATGAAAGATCAATTTTCCGGTACTCCTAATGAGGATGCTGCGTCCCATCTAAATACCTTCGTGGAATTATGCGATATGCAAAAGAAAAAAAATATGTGGACAATGATATTGTGAAATTGAAATTATTTCCTTTCTCCTTGCGGGATCATGCAAAAATCTGGTTTTCCTCTTTGCCTCACAATAGTATTGATTCTTGGGATAAGTGCAAGGACACTTTTATTACTAAGTATTTTCCACCCACGAAAATTATTTCCCTTAGGACTCAAATCATGAATTTTAAGCAACATGAGCATGATCATGTTGCACAATCTTGGGAAAGAATGAAATTTATGCTAAGGAATTGTCCTACTCATGGTTTAAATCTTTGGATGATCATACAAAAAATTTATGCGGGATTGAATTTTGTCTCTAGAAATCTTTTAGATTCTGCCACGGGTGGTACTTTTATGTAAATTACTTTTGGTGAAGCTACCCAATTGCTAGATAATATTATGACAAATTATTCACAGTGGCATACTGAAAGAGCACCTACTAGTAAAAAGGTTAATTCGGTGGAAGAAATTAGTACTTTGAGTGAAAGTGTTGATGCTCTTATGAAGTTGGTTGCTAGTAAAAATGCTTCTATTGATCTTAATTATTTGACTTTGTCTACTTTGATTTAGAAAAATAGTGATTCCGTAGATGTGAATTTCATCTCGCGAAACAATTTCAATAAAAATGCTTATAGAGGTAATTTTAATCCTAGGCCTTTTCTTGGAAATTACTCTAATAATTCCTATGGTAATTCTTATAATAATAATAATAATAATAATAATAGGAATACCTCTCATCTTGAGAATAATTGTAAATAATTTATCAATGCTCAAAAGTCTTTCAATACTACGATAGAAGAGAAGTTGAATAACATTGATGACATGTCTAGAAGCATTGATAGTATTTCCAATGAAGTAGAAAATCTCAAGTTGCATGCTTTTATAGCTAAGATTAATGAATCAATTAAATCTTTATATGTTTCTGTGGATGAAAGTAAGAAAAGAACCGGTATGCTTAGGGTTAAAAGAGAATCTTTATATGTTTCTGTGGATGAAAGTAAGAAAAGAACCGGTATGCTTAGGGCTAAAAGAGAATTTTTAGAAAAGGTTTTTTTAGCGATTACTTTCATAACAATGATGAAGATCTTAAAATGATTGGTGTTTTCTCTATTGATTCCTTGTTTATTAATGTTAAAATTTATGATAAAGGGACTGAATAAGAGTCAACTATAGTTAGAGGGCATCCCAATAATTTGGAGGTTCAAAATCTTGATGAATTTTTTGATAAAAGTGGTTTGGAGAGGTCAAAAGTTTAACTAGTGATGTGTCCATTATCTTTGATTACAAAGACTTTAATTATGAGAGTTTCTCCTTGGTTGATTGTATTTATTTTCTACAATCTATGATAAATTCACCCCATGCTTATGAACAAAGTAAAGCTTTTACTAAACATATTGTTGATGCCATGAAGAAATCCTTGGAAGAAAAGTTGGAATTAGAGATTTCAATTCCTAGAAAATTACATGATGAGTGGGAACCTACCATTAAAGTCAAGATAAAAAATTATGAATGCTTTCCTTTGTGTGATTTGGGTGCTAGTGTTTCCACAATCCCGAAATCTTTATGTGATGTGCTTGGTCTTACCAATATTGAAGAATGCTCTCTCAATTTACACTTGGCGAATTCTACTATTAAAAAGACTTTGGGAAGAATTAATGATGTTCTTGCAAATAGGAATTATGTTCCCATTGATTTTATTGTTCTTTATATCGATTGCAATTCTTCTTGTCCTATCATACTTGGTAGACCGTTTTTACGCACTATAGGTGCCGTGATTGATATGAAAGAAGGCAATATTAAGTTTTAGTTTCCCCTTAGAAATGGTATGGAACATTTACCTAGAATAATAATTAAGCCACCATATTAGTCAATCACGAGGGCCTTCTATGGAGTGAAAACTAAGGATGACAATACTTGAATCTATGCGTTATGACTAGCTAGAGGCGTAAAACGATTGCGCTTTTTGGGAGGCAACCCAATGAATAATTTTTTTTCCATTATGCTTTTGAGTATTTGAAAAATTATGCTTCTATTATGATTGTGTTTTTTATGTTTTATTTATTGTTTGTGCCAAGTAATGCCTTTAGGATGATCCATAAGATGAGTAGAAACAATGTTGAATCTGAAACAGAAACTTTGTTCCCAATGCACGAATATTCATCTTTTACTAGAACGTGATATTTAGCTAAAATTTCAACACAGTATTTCTATAAAATTCTTTATGTTGTCCTAATTTTTCAGAATTTTTAGAGTTGCATAAGTATAGTTAGAGTACAAATTACTACAGACTGTTCTGTCTGAAACAGATTCTGTTTTCATTGCATTGTGTGCTTGTTTTGATGAATCTATGGCTGGTATCGGGGGGGTATAAGTCATGGTAAAGTTATAATACAGTAGGTATGATGCAATACTAAAATGTGAATGGGTTTACAACAGTACTAAAGTGGTAATTTGCTTTATTATACTAACGGAACTCATGAGAATTTTGTTAAGTTTTGTGTGATTGAAGTTTTCAAGTTTTGGGTGAGATCACGATGGATGAAGGAATAAGGAGTTAGAAGAGACTAAGCTTGGGGATGATACAACACCCCAAGGTAATATCCAAAGAGTAACAAGCAACTAAGCTTGGTGATGCCCCGAGTGGCATCCCCTCTTTCTTCTAACAACCATCAGTATACTACTTGGAACTATATTTTTATTCGTCACATATCATGAGTTTTGCTTGGAATGTCTTGTATCTTTGCTGGTTTTGATTTTGGAATTTTCACTAGTATACTTGATGGACACACCTAATTGACAGATCCAAAATATGATATGATTTGTTAGAATTGCTCTTTATGCTTTAGTTAAATCTATAGAGCTATGAAATTGCTCTTATGCTTCACTTATATCTTTTTGAGCACGGTGTGATTTTACATGTTTGAAGAAATACTCTCATGCTTCACTTATATTAATTTGAGATTTATTAATTTTGAATAAATCCTCTCATGCTTCACTTATACTATTTTGAGAGATGAAACTTGTATGCTCATGTTCTTCACTTATATCCTTATGAGCTTATCAAAAGCAATTGCAATATATGAAACTAGTCCAAAAGTGATAGGTATTCAAGAGGGATATAATAAAAACTTTCATGAAGATCGTTGGAAAAATTAAACTTGATTATTTGTAATAGTTTTGAGACATGAAAATAGTGATATGTGAGTTATGTTGGTGAGTAATTATGCTTAGTAAGAATAGTGGTGTTAAGGTTTGTGATTCCCTATGCAAGCACGAAAGTCAATTGTCGTGATACAAAATTACATCCTACTTATGGTGCATTATTCAGTGTTAGTTATGCTTAATGCTTGCTTATGTGATTTTTATTTTCTTGGTTGGATGCTTCCCAATATATTTGCTAGCCTTCACTTATACTAAGTAGAAATACTACTTGTGCATCCAAAATCCTTAAAACTAGTTTTGCCATATGAGTCCACTATACCTACCTGAAGAGGATATGTACCTAGGGTAGGGTCCTAGGACTGACCTGCATACCCTACCTAAGGACACCGCATCGGAGGACTTAAAGATCATAGGAAAGATTCCGACTGGATTCTTCATGGCGCTCAAGTCACTCGACAAGCAATCCACTCGGAGGCTTCTTCATCCACTCGACAGTCACCTGTCACTCAGAAGACCTCGCTTACAGTCGATGTCAGAAGACCAGAAGTCACCCTCAGGAGGCCAACAAGCAGGCCTTAGGCTAGTCGCCATTAGTAGCATTTATGATGTACGTTACCAGTAACGCTAGACTTTATACCCACGATCGGACCCTTGGATACCTGGCAATTATGAGGGGCAGCAAACTCTATATAAGGCGCCCCTCCCCTCTGGCACAAGGGTCCGCAACCATTGTAATCTCTACATTCCTCACGACAAAGCTATAGAGCACTGAGACGTAGGGTTGTTACCTCCACGAGAGGGGCCTGACCTCATACATCTGTGTGTACATCCTCGCCGTAGCTAGGACTCTTCCCTCTCCTTTCGTACCCTTACCTTCTACTGTCAGGCTCGTTCCCACGACAGTTGGCGCCCAGCATGGGGCAGGCGTCTAAGCGACTTCCGACGAGGTTGCGTTTTTTCTCCTTCGACATGTCTTCCGGTGGTGCTTTTGCTCTGGGCCACGAGATCCGTTTCGGAGTGCTCACCTTCATCGCCAACGATTCGGCATGGCTACAGGAAGCGCCTCTCGACGTTGAGGTGCTCCCAGTCTGCGGGGCTGCGCACTTCTGCGCTAGTCCCTGCGGCGTGCTGTTGCGTCAGCCGTCGACCCGGTATGCGTCGGCTCCCCTCGCTAATCATTGTCGCAAGCGGTCCGGCTGCTCACGACTCCAACGATGGATCAAGCATGCAGCGGCTCGTCAAATTGCTTCTCTGCAGATTGTAGCGCTCGAGCCTGCCGAGTCCCTCCATGGCGTGTTCGAGTCAGACTCCGATCAGTCCGATGTTCCCTCCGAGTGTGAGAGCTGCGATCCTGCAGCGGAGGTCCTTATGGCGGGTTTTCATCAAAGCCCGCCGCCGGACTTGGGCCACGACAAGCGAGATGCTAGCGGCTCGTCGAGTGAACAGCCGCGTCACGATGGTGAAGTCTTACATACTCCCATCGTAGGTACGACCGCTGAGGCCCAGGCCTTGGAGGCCACGCGTATTCGGCTGGAAGAGCTCTAGAGAGAATTCGACGAGTGCGCTCGCCAGTGCCCACCAGTTTCTGGTCGACGTTAGCGACAGCTGTTTCCGACTGGATCTCACAACAATGTTGACGTATACCATACTCTTGTGTTAAATGTTGCAGCTGCAGGTAGGATAGCAGACTCCATTCAGCCGTCGCGGTCAGAGGCTAGAAGAGGGTTGATGCAGATCAAAGCTTTGCTAGATGCAGCGCAGCATCAGAATTCTGTCGTTTCATAGTCTGTAACAGGATACACAACAACTCACCTAGGGTAGAAACCGTTCAATCGGCACACAGCCCTGGATCTCCCTTGCACCGAAGGGGCGGAGGCTTTCGTGAAGATCAGGCCAGAGATTGGTTTCACCGTGAAGACCACCGTCGAGTGCCCACCCCTCAGTAGGGTGGTCTGCATGTGCCCTAGCACCAGGACGAAAGGCGCTCGTTCGGTGACGAGCGGAATGCGGGGTTTGATGCTCGTGAGCTCCTCACTCAGAGGCGGATCAACAGGGGCAGAGCCCACAAAAAAGGACAAGACAGAGATTTTCCGAGTGGCAGCTCAACTGTGATTTCTGGTCCTGAGTGTTTTAGCAGGGCCATCCGTTCTGCAGAGATTCCCCCCAACTTCAGGTTGGCAGCTGGGATCGGGACGTTTTCTGGCGAGTCAAAGCCAGAGACTTGGTTGGATGATTACCGAGTGGCTGTTCAGATTGGTGGCGGCAATGATAACGTTGCAACGAAACACCTGTCTTTGATGTTGGATGGTTCAGCTCGTGCATGGTTGAATCGCTTGGCTCCATCCAGTATATATTGTTGGGAAGATCTTGCCCGAGTGTTCGTCCAAACCTTTGAGGGCACTTGTAAGCGTCCTGCCGGGCTGGTCGATTTACAACATTGTGTTCGGAAGCCAAATGAGACCCTGAGGGATTACATTCAGCGCTGGTCCACTCTACATCATACAGTGGAAAATGTTTCCGAACATCAGGCTGTTTGTGCCTTCAAGGCTGGTGTGAAATACAGAGAGCTTTACTTGAAGTTCGGTTGAACGGGTGACATATCAGTCAGTAAGATGATGGAAATCGCCACTCGGTATGCCAATGGCAAGGAAGAAGACCGCCTTCATAGCGGTAAAGGAAAAGCAGTCGTTAGTAATGCTGGCGGTAATTCCAATCGGAAGGAGAAGCGGAAAGCTGATGGTCCAATCCAAGCAGAGGCAGACGCACTAGTGACCCAGGCAAAGAATAAGGGGAAAGCTAAAGGACAGTTTGCCCCTAAGAAAGGAAAGAATCAGTCAGGGACTGATGTGATGGATCAGCCGTGTGTAATCCACACGAGGAAAGATGAGGAAGGCAAGATGATTTTGCCCAAGCACACCACTCGGCAGTGTCGAACACTTATCCAGTAGTTCAAAGAGACTCCGCCGAGTGATAAGACTCCTGAGAAGGATGATGAAGATAAAGAAACATTCCCAGATGTCACTGCTGCGCTTATGATGTTCGCTGATGTAGAAAGCAAGAGTCGATTGAAGGTCATCAACAGGGAGGTCAACATGGCCATGCCTACCACTCCCACTTACCTCAAGTGGTCTCAGCATGCCATCACATTCGACCAAACTGACCATCCTGCTCATGTGGCCACTCCCGGTCGACATGCTCTGGTGGTTGATCCAGTGATGGGGGGCACTCAACTCCGAAAGGTCCTCATGGACGGTGGCAGCAGCCTGAACATCCTCTATGCAGATACCCTTAAAGGGATGGGCATTATGATGTCCCGACTGAGTGAAAGCAACATGCAATTTCATGGAGTCATCCCAGGGAAGAAGGCCAAGTCACTCGGCCAGATTGCATTGGATGTGACATTCGAGAACGATAAAAAATTTCGAAAGGAAAAGTTGATGTTTGAAGTCGTGGATTTCCAGAGTGCTTATTATGCCATTTTGGGTCGACCCGCGTATGCTCGTTTCATGGCCTGTCCATGTTACGTGTATCCCAAGTTGAAGATGCTGGGTCCTAAGGGTGTGATCATGATCACTGGCAATCGACAGCAGGCTAAAGAGTGCCTCCAGCAAGGCTCTAAGATCGTTGATCATCAGATGACTATGGTCAAGCTGGAAGAATACAAGAAGAGCGCCGACCCTGCTGATTTACTCCGCGCAAAGAAGCCCGCTTCCGAGTCGGCATTTCAGTCGGCAGGAGAAGTGAAGAAAGTGCACATCCACCCAACAGATCCAACTGCTACCCTGACCAATATATCATCAACACTCGATAGTAAATAGGAAGCTGAGCTCATCCAGTTCCTCAGTGAGAACTGGGATATCTTCGCATGGAAGCCTGCTGACATGCCGGGGTTCCCAGGGGGCTGGCTGACCACCGTCTGAGAGTTGATTCTAAAGCTAAACCCGTCAAGGAGCATTTGCATCGATCGGCGATGTAGAAGCATAAAGCAATCGGTGAAGAAGTGGCCCGTCTCTTGCAGGCCAAGTTCGTTCGGGAGATTTACCACTCCGAGTGGCTCTCGAATGTTGTCATGGTGCCCAACAAGGATAAGTCATTGCGTATGTGCATTGACTTCAAACATATCAATCAGGTCTGCCCGAAGGATCATTTTCCGCTCCCCCACATAGATCAGATTGTTGACTCGACGCGGGATGTGAGCGTTTATCGTTTCTATATGCTTACTCTGGGTACCATCAGATCCTTCTGTATGGTCCAGATGAAATAAAAACAGCCTTCATCACCCCATTCGGGTGTTTTTGCTACATCACCATGCCATCGGTTTGGAAAATGCCGGCACTGCTTTCATGCGCATGATTTAGAAGTGTTTACTCGAACAGATCCCTTGAAATGTCGAGACGTACATGGATGACATAGTTGTCAAGTCCCGCAAAGGTTCTGACCTGCTGGCCAACTTGGCCGAAACATTCGCCAATCTGAGGAGATACGATATAAAGCTGAATCTGGCCAAGTGTACTTTCGGCGTCCCTAGCGGCAAGTTACTCAGTTTTCTCGTTTCCAAATGAGCGATCGATGTCAACCCTAAGAAAATCGGCGCCATTACCCGAATGAAGACTCCTGTGCGAGTGCACGATGTTCAGGAACTCACCGGTTGCTTGGCAGTATTGAGTCAATTCATTTCTTGTCTCGGTGAGAAGGCACTGCCTTTGTACCGACTGATGAAGAAGTCCGACATGTTTGAGTGGACTCCAGAAGCCGAAGCAGCATTTGTTGAGCTCAAAGCCCCGCTCTCCACCCAGCCGGTGCTTGCCACTCCTTGCAGGAAAGAGCCCTTGCTCCTGTACATCGCGGCCACTAATCAAGTCGTCAGTACAGTGCTATTTGTCAATCGGGAAGAGGAGGGTAAAGTTTAAAAAGTCCAACGACCATTTTATTATGTTTCTGAGGTTTTGTCTCCCTCAAAGCAAAGATATCCACACTACCAGAAGCTGGTTTATGGTATTTACCTATCAGCGAAGAAGGTGGCACATTATTTTCAAGACCACTCGAGTTCAGTCATCAGTGATGCTCCGTTATCTGAGATTCTCAACAATCGGGACACATCTGGTTGAGTGTCTAAGTGGGCAATCGAACTCTTATACTTTGACATTAAGTTTGAAGCCAAGAAAGCGACCAAGTCTCACGCACTTGCGGATTTTATTGCCGAGTGGATTGAACAGCAACAACCAACCCAGATTCACTCGGCACACTGGACCATGTTCTTTGACGGCTCTAAAATGTTGAATTGGTCCGGTGCGGGTGTTATCTTGATATCTCCTAAGGGCGACAAGCTCAATTACGTCTTGCAAATTCACTTCGATTCCTCCAACCATGAGGCAGAATATGAAGCACTTTTGTATGGGTTGCGCATGGCTATCTCACTCGGTGTCAAGCGCCTAATGGTCTATGGTGATTCAAATTTTGTGGTCAATCAAGTGATGAAAGAGTGGGATTTTCGAAACCCTGATATGACTGGATACTACAGTGCCGTCAGGAAGCTGGAGAAGAAATTTGAAGGTCTCGAACTTCATCATGTTCCTCGAGTGAAGAATCAAGCAGCTGATGAGGTAGCGAATATTGGGTCCACTCAACTATTCGAAATATGCCCTAGAGGCAATAATAAAATTGTTATTATTGTATTTCCTTGTTCATGATAATTTTCTATTTTCCATGCTATAATTGTATTAACCGGAAACCGTAATACATGTGTGAATACATAGATCACAATGTGTCCCTAGTGAGCCTCTAGTTGGCTAGCTCGTTGATCAATAGATGGTCACGGTTTCATTGATAACGGGATCACATCATTAGGAGAATGATGTGATGGACAAGACCCAATCCTAAGCATAGCACAAGATCGTGTAGTTCGTTTGCTAAAGCTTTTGCAATGTCAAGTATCATTTCCTTAGACCATGAGATTGTGCAACTCCCGGATACCATAGGAATACTTTGGGTGTGCCAAACGCCACAACATAACTGGGTGGCTATAAAGGTACACTACGGGTATCTCCGAAAGTGTCTGTTGGGTTGGCACGAATCGAGACTGGGATTTGTCACTCCGTGTGACGGAGAGGTATCTTTGGGCCCACTCGGTAAGACATCATCATAATGAGCTCAATGTGACTAAGGAGTTAGCCACGGGATGACATGTTACGGAACGAGTAAAGAGACTTGACGATAATGAGATTGAACAAGGTATAGGGATACCGACGATCGAATCTCGGGCAAGTATCATATCAGTAGACAAAGGGAATTGAATACGGGATTGATTGAATCCCCGACATCATGGTTCATCCGATGAGATCATCATGGAGCATGTGGGAGCCAACATGGGTATCCAGATCCCCCTGTTGGTTATTGACCGGAGAGGTGTCTCGGTCATGTCTACGTGTCTCCCGAACCCGTAGGGTCTACACACTTAAGGTTCGATGACGCTAGGGTTATAGGGAAATGATATACGTGATTACCGAAGGTTGTTTGGAGTCCTGGATGAGATCCCGGATGTCATGAGGAGCTCCGGAATAGTCCGTAGGTAAATATTGATATATAGGAAGTCCTATTTTGGTCACCGGAAAGTTTTCGGGCTCATCGGTAGTGTATCGGGAGTGCTGGGAGGGTGCCGGAGGACCCCCGGGAGGGGTGTGACGACCAAAGGACTTCATGGGCTGTTAGAGGAGGTGCACCAGCCCTTATTGGGCTGGCCAAGTCCTTCCGTAAAGGCCCATGCGTCTAGGGATAAAGAGATAAGGCTGAAGGAGATTCAAAAGGAAGAGATCCACCTCCCTTGTGGGAGGTGGACTCCTCCCTAGCTCGGTCGAATCTCTCCTCCTTGGAGGAGGGGCCAAGGTAGACCTCTCTCTCCCTCATCCTATATATACTTGAGGTTTTGGCTGTTTTGAGGCAAGATTTGATCTCCCTCTCTCCCACGGCGCAGCCCTACCTCTCTTCTTCCTCCTCCGCAGTGATGTGATATGGGCCAAGGATGTGATGTGATGCATTGTGATGTATGAGATTGATCATGTTCTTGTAATAGGATTGACGACTTGCATGTCGATGAGTATGACAACCGGCAGGAGCCATAGGAGTTGCCTTATTTTATTGTATGACCTGCGTGTCAATCATAAACGCCATGTAATTACTTTACTTTATTGCTAATCGCTAGCCATAGTAGTAGAAGTAATAGTTGGCGAGACAACTTCATGAAGACACGATGATGGAGATCATGGTGTCGTGCCGGTGACAGTGATGATCATGGTGCCCCGAAGATGGAGATCAAAGGAGCAAGATGATATTGGCCATATCATGTCACTATATTGATTGCATGTGATGTTTATCATGTTTACATCTTATTTGCTTAGAACGACGGTAGTAAATAAGATGATCTCTCAATAAAATTTCAAGAAAGGTGTTCACCCTAATTGTGCACCGTTGCTAAGGATCATTGTTCCGAAGCACCATGTGATGATCGGGTGTGATAGGTTCTAACGTTCGCATACAACGGGTGTAAGCCAGATTTACACACGGAAAACACTTAGGTTGACCTGACGAGCCTAGCATGTACAGACATGGCCTCGGAACACGGAAGACCAAAAGGTCGAACATGAGTCATACAGAAGATACGATCAACATGGAGATGTTCACCATGGATGACTAGTCCGTCTCACGTGATGATCGAACACGAGCTAGTTGACATGGATCATGTATCACTTAGATGATTAGAGAGATGTCTATTTAAGCGGGAGTTCATTAAATTATTTGATTATGTGAACTTAATTATCATGAACTTTGTCTAAAATTGTCTTTACAATCTATATTGTAGATCCAATGGCCAACACTAATGTCACCCACAACTTCAACATGTTCCTAGAGAAAACCAAGATGAAAGATGATGGAAGCAACTATGCGGACTGGGTTCGTGGCTTGAGGATCATCCTCATAGCTTCCAAGAGATTCTATGTCCTTGATGCACCGCTAGGTGACCCACCCATTTTCCCAGCGGACCAAGACGTTACGAATGCTTGGCAGTCACGCTGCGATGATTTCTCCCGCGTTCAGTGCGGCATGCTTTAAAGTTTAGAACCGAGGCTCCAAAAGCGTTTTGAGCAACACGGAGCATATGAGATGTTCCAGGAGCTGAAACCGGTTTTCCAAGCTCATGCCCGGGTCGAGAGATATGACGTCTCCGACAAGTTATTCAGCTGTAAGATGGAGGAGAATAGTTCTGTCAGTGAGCACATACTCAAAATGTCTGGGTTGCACAACCGCTTGACTCAGCTGGGAGTTAATCTCCCGGATGACTCGGTTATTGACAGAATCCTCCAGTCGCTTCCACCTAGCTACAAGAGCTTTGTGATGAATTACAACATGCAGGGTATGGAGAAGTCCATTCCTGAGTTGTACTCGATGCTGAGATCAGCAGAGGTTGAGATCAAAAAGGAGCATCAAGTGTTGATGGTGAATAAGACCACTAGTTTCAAGAAAGTCAAGGGTAAGAAGAACTTCAAGAAGGACGACAAAGCTGTTGCCACACCCGGTAAGCAAGTTGCCGGGAAGAAGAACAAGAATGGACCCAAGCCTGAGACTGAGTGCTTTTATTGCAAGGGTACCGGTCACTAGAAGAGGAACTGCCCCAAGTACTTAGCGAATAAGAAGGCCAGCAACATTAAAGGTATATGTGATATACTTGTTATTGATGTGTACCTAACCAGCGCTCGTAGTAGCTCCTGGGTATTTGATACCGGTGCAGTTGCTTACATTTGTAACTCCAAGCAGGAGCTGCGGAATAGGCGGAGAGTGGCAAAGGACGAGGTGACGATGCGCGTCGGGAATGGTTCCAAGGTCGATGTGATCGCCGTCGGCACGCTACCTCTACATCTACCTTCGGGATTTGTTTTAAACCTCAATAATTGTTATTTAGTACCAGATTTGAGCATGAACATTGTATCTGGATCTCGCTTGATGCGAGATGGCTACTCATTTAAATATGAGAATAATGGTTGTTCTATTTATATGAGAGAAATGTTTTATGGTCATGCCCCGTTGGTCAATGGTTTATTTTTGATGAATCTCGAACGTGATGTTACACATGTCCATAGTGTGAGTACCAAAAGATATAAGATTGATAACAATAGTCCCACTTACATGTGGCACTGCCGCCTTGGTCATATTGGTGTCAAGCGCATGAAGAAACTCCATGCTGATGGACTTTTGGAGTTTCTTGATTTTGAATCATTGGACACATGCGAACCATGCCTCATGGGGCAAGATGACCAAGACTCCATTCTCCGGAACAATGGAGCGAGCAACTTACTTGTTGGAAATAATACATACCGATGTATGCGGTCCAATAAGCATCGAGGCTCGCGGTGGCTGCCGTTATGTTCTCACCCTCACTGATGACTTGAGCAGATATGGGTATGTCTACTTAATGAAACACAAGTCTGAAAACTTTGAAAGGTTCAAGGAATTTCAGAGTGAGGTGGATAATCAACGTGACAGGAAAATAAAGTGCCTACGATCTGATCGTGGCGGAGAATATTTAAGTCACGAGTTTGGCATGCACCTAAGGATATGTGGAATTGTTTCACAACTCACGCTGCCTGGCACACCTCAGCGAAATGGTGTGTCTGAACGTTGTGATCGCACTCTATTGGACATGGTGTGATCTATGATGTCTCTTACCGACTTACCGCTATCATTTTGGGGATATGCATTAGATACTGCCTCATTCACTTTAAATAGGGCACCGTCAAAGTCCGTTGAGACGACACCGTATGAATTATGGTTTGGAAGGAAACCTAAGCTGTCGTTTCTAAAAGTTTGGGGATGCGATGCTTATGTGAAGAAACTTCAACCTGAGAAGCTCGAACCCAAAGCGGAAAAGTGCGTCTTCATAGGATACCCCAAAGAAACTATTGGGTATACCTTCTACCTCAGATCCGAAGGCAAAGTCTTTGTTGCTAAGAATGGATCCTTTCTAGAGAAAGAGTTTCTCTCGAAAGAAGTAAGTGGGAGGAAAATAAAACTTGATGAGGTAATCGTACCTCCACTCAAACCGGAGAGTAGCGCAGCACGGGAAGGTGTTTCCGTGGAGCCTACACCGGCTAGAGAGAAAGTTAATGATGATGATCATGAAACTTCAGATCAAGTTGCTATTCGAAGGTCCACTAGGACACGTTCCGCGCGAAAGTGGTACGGCAACCCTATCCTGGAGATCATGTTGTTAGACAACAGTGAACCTTCGAACTATGAAGAAGCGATGGCGGGCTCGGATTCCAATAAATGTCTTGAAGCCATGAAATCCGAGATAGGATCCATGTATGAGAACAAAGTTTGGACTTTGGTGGACTTGCCTGATGATAAGCAAGCCATTGAAAATAAATGGATCTTTAAGAAGACTGACGCGGATGGTAATGTTACTGTCTATAAGGCTCGTCTTGTTGCTAAGGGTTATCGACAAGTTCACGGAGTTGACTATGGTGAGAATTTCTCACCCGTAGCAATGCTGAAGTCCGTCCGAATCATGTTAGCAATTGCCGCATTTTATGATTATGAGATCTGGCAAATGGACGTCATAACGGCATTCCTTAACGGCTTCCTTAAGGAAGAACTGTATATGATGCAGCCGGAAGGTTTTGTCGATCCTAAAGATGCTAACAAGGTATGCAAGCTCCAGCGCTCTATCTATGGGCTGGTGCAAGCATCTGGGAGTTGGAACATTCGCTTTAATGAGGTGATTAAAGCGTGGTTCATACAGGTTTATGGAGAACCCTGTATTTACAAGAAAGTGAGTGGGAGCTCTGTAGCATTCCTCATATTATATGTGGATGACATATTGTTGATGGGAAATGATATAGAACTCTTGGAAAGTGTGAAGGCCTACTTGAATAAGTGTTTTTCAATGAAGGACCTTGGAGAAACTGCTTACATATTAGGCATCAAGATCTATAGAGATATATTGAGACGCCTCATTGGTCTTTCGCAAAGCACATACCTTGACAAGATATTGAAGAAGTTCAATATGGATCAGTCCAAGAAGGGGTTCTTGCCTGTGTTATAGGGTGTGAAATTGAGTACGACTCAATGCCCGACCACGGCAGAGGATAGAGAAGAGATGAGTGTCATCCCCTACGCTTCAGCCATAGGCTCTATTATGCATGCCATGCTATGTACCAAACCTGATGTCAACCTTGCCATAAGTTTGGTAGGAAGGTACCAAAGTGATCCCGGAGCAGAACACTCGACAGCGGTCAAGAATATCCTGAAGTACCTGAAGAGGACAGAGGACATGTTTCTCGTATATGGAGGTGCTGAAGAGCTCATCATAAAGGGTTACGTCGATGCTAGCTTCGACACAGATCCGGACGACTCCAAGTCGCAAACCGGATACGTGTATATTTTGAACGGAGGGGCAGTCAGCTCGTGCAGCAGCAAGCAAAGCGTCGTGGCAGCGTCTACATGTGAAGCGGAGTACATAGTTGCTTCGTAAGCAGCAAAGGAAGGAGTCCGGATCAAGCAATTCATCATCGACCTAGGAGTGATTCCAAATGCGTCGGGCCCGATGACTCTATTCTGTGACAACACTGGAGCTATTGCCCTTGCAAAGGAGCCCAGGTTTCACAAGAAGACAAGACACATCAAGCGCCGCTTCAACTCCATCCGTGATTACATTCAGGAGGGAGATATTTGTAAAGTGCATACGGATCTGAATGTCGCAGATCCGTTGACTAAACCTCTCTCACGAGCAAAACATGATCAACACCAGAATGCTATGGGTGTTCGATTCATCACAATGTAACTAGATTATTGAGTCTAGTGCAAGTGGGAGACCGTTGGAAATATGCCCTAGAGGCAATAATAAAATGGTTATTATTGTATTTCCTTGTTCATGATAATTGTCTATTGTCCATGCTATAATTATGTTAACCGGAAACCGTAATACATGTGTGAATACATAGACCACAATGTGTCCCTAGTGAGCCTCTAGTTGGATAGCTCGTTGATCAATAGATGGTCACGGTTTCATGACCATGGACATTGGATGCCATTGATAACGGGATCACATCATTAGGAGAATGATGTGATGGACAAGACCCAATCCTAAGCATAGCACAAGATCGTGTAGTTCGTCTGCTAAAGCTTTCGCAATGTCAAGTATCATTTCCTTAGACCATGAGATTGTGCAACTCCCGGATACCGTAGGAATACTTTGGGTGTGCCAAACGTCACAACGTAACTGGGTGGCTATAAAGGTACACTACGGGTATCTCCGAAAGTGTCTGTTGGGTTGGCACGAATCGAGACTGGGATTTGTCACTCCGTGTGACAGAGAGGTATCTCTGGGCCCACTCGGTAAGACATCATCATAATGAGCTCAATGTGACTAAGGAGTTAGACACGGGATGATGTGTTACGGAACGAGTAAAGAGACTTGCCGGTAATGAGATTGAACAAGGTACAGGGATACCGACAATCGAATCTCGGGTAAGTAGCATACCGGTAGACAAAGGGAATTGAATACGGGATTGATTGAATCCCTGACATCGTGGTTCATCCGGTGAGATCGTCGTGGAGCATGTGGGAGCCAACATGGGTATCTAGATCCCACTGTTGGTTATTGACCGGAGGGGTGTCTCGGTCATGTCTACGTGTCTCCCGAACCCGTAGGGTCTACACACTTAAGGTTCGATGACACTAGGGTTATAGGGAAATGGTATACGTGATTACCGAAGGTGTTTTGGAGTCCCGGATGAGATCCTGGATGTCACGAGGAGCTCCAGAATGGTCTGGAGGTAAAGATTGATATATAGGAAGTCCTGTTTTGGTCACCCGAAAGTTTTCGGGCTCATCGGTAGTGTACCGGGAGTGCCGGGAGGGTACCGGAGGGCCCCCGGGAGGGGTGTGACGACCAAAGGACTTCATGGGCTGTTAGAGGAGGTGGACCAGCCCTTATTGGGCCGGCCAAGTCCTTTCGGGAAGGCCCATGCGGCTAAGGATAAAGAGATAAGGCTGAAGGAGATTCAAAAGGAAGAGATCCACCTCCCTTGTGGGAGGTGGACTCCTCCCTAGCTCGACCGTACCTCTCCTCCTTGGAGGAGGGGCCAAGGCATCCCTCCCTCTCCCTCCTCCTATATATACTTGAGGTTTTGGCTGTTTTGAGACAATATTTGATCTCTCTCCCACGGCGCAGCCCTACCTCTCTTCTTCCTCCTCCGCAGTGCTTAGGCGAAGCCCTACCGGAATACCTTGATGCTCCACCACCACCACGCCGTCGTGCTGCTGTTGGAGCTCTTACCCAACCTCTCCCTCCTACTTGCTGGATCAAGGCGTGGGAGACGTCACTGGTCTGTACGTGTGTTGAACGCGGAGGCGCCGTTATTCGCTGCTAAGATCGGATTCCACCGCGATCTGAATCGCTACGAGTATGACTCCACCAACCGCGTTCTTGTAACGCTTCTGCTTAGCGATCTTCAAAGGTATGAAGATGCAATCTCTCCCCACTCGTTGCTGGTTTCTCCATAGATAGATCTTGGTGATCGTAGGAATTTTTTTGATTTACTACTACGTCTCCCAACATCAACGACCTGTCCCCAGTAATGTGTTTTTAGAACACCTCCATACTCCTTAGGTACAAGAAGGTCCTTTCACCGAAGAGCCCCCGCAAGCTATGAGCACTGATCCGACTGAAGTCGATGTCCCTGCAGTAATTGATTTGGTCATGGAGATACTAGTTGTCATTCCCAATTGGACGGTGCCCTACATTGCCTATATCCTCAGACAAGAACTCCCTGAAGACGAGACAGAAGCTCGACAGATTGTGCGTAGGTCGAAAGCCTTCACTGTGATTGGGGATCAGCTGTTCAAAGAAAGTGCGACTGGCGTGATGCAGCGTTGCATCTCCCCCGAAGAAGGTCGAGTGATTCTGGATGAAATCCTCTCGGGAACTTGCGGCCATCATGCGTCCTCGCGGACAATCATCGCTAAAGCATAGCGAGCTGGTTTCTTCTGGCCACAGGCCAATGAGATGGCTAAAGATATTATTGATCATTGTGATGGATGCCAGTTCTATGCAAACTTTTCAGAGAAGCCGACATCTGCTCTGAAGACGATTCCCCTCGCATGGTCGTTTGCTGTTTGGGGACTCGACATGGTTGGTCCCTTTCGGACTAGAAAAGGCGGATTCACTCATTTGCTGGTTGCAGTCGACAAATTGACAAAATGGATAGAAGCCAAGACAATCAAGAAGTTGAACTCCCGCACGGCGGTCACGTTCATGAGGGAAATAATTTTTCGATACGGCGTTCCTCACAGCATTATCATGGATAACGACACTAACTTTGACTCGGAAGAATTCAGAAACTTTTGCACCTCCCAAGGCACTCGGGTGGATTATGTGTGTGTTGCGCATCCTCAAACCAATGGACAAGTCGAGCATGCCAATGGCCTCATCTTGCAAGGTCTGAAGCCTCTCCTCATGCGTGACTTGGATCATGCCGCCGGAGCCTGGGTAACTGAGCTGTCGTCTGTTTTATGGGGCTTGAGAACGACACCTAATCGGTCGACTGGATGGACTCCTTTTTTCTTGGTGTATGGAGCCGAAGCTATGCTGTCGAGTGATTTGTTTCACAATTCTCCCCGAGTGGAACTTTATTTCGAAGCTGAAGCTGAACAAGCCAGGCAAGATGGCATAGATCTCTTAGAAGAAGAGCGAGAGATGGCTCTGATCCGGACTACAGCTTATCAGCAAGATTTGCGACGCTTCCATGCGAAGAATGTCAAGAGTCGGTCGTTTCATGAGGGAGACTTGGTACTCTGAGTGGATCAACAACGACCCCACAAGCTTGCTCCAGCGTGGGAAGGTCCCTTCGTCGTCACCAAAGTGTTGAACAGTGGAGCCTATCACTTGTATAACCTCAAGAAGCAGATAGACGAGCCACGGGCCTGGAATGCAGATCTGCTCCGACACTTTTATACTTAGAGACAGAAGGGTTTTTGATGTAATAAGAATACTTCATCTATGCAAATCATACTTCCGCAACTTTTTGTTGATTCCGATCGCATAGTTTCACACCTGGGAATCCTCCAAGTGTCGAGCAATCCTTGCACTCGGGGGCTTAGCTGCGAACATGCTTTCGCCTAAGTTAAAAACCCTATCGGGTGGATAGCAGTCCATTCACTCGACGACTTAGCTATGAACTAGTCTTTGTCTAAGTCCAACCTCTCCGAGTGTCGAGCAAACCTCACACTCGGAGGCTTAGCTGTGAACATGCTTTCGCCTAAGTTAAAAACCTTGTCGGCGAATAGCAGTTCATTCACTCGACGACTTAGCTACGAACCAGCCTTCGTCTAAGTTCAAAACTCCTCTGCGAGTGTCGAGCAATCCTCACACTCGGGGGCTTAGATGCGAACATGCTTTCGCCTAAGTTTAAAACCTTGCCGAGTGGATAACAGTCTGTCCACTCGACGACCTATCTGCGAATCAGTCTTCGCTTAGGTTCAAAGATGCTCCGAGTGTTGAGCAATCCTCACACTCGGGGGCTTAGCTACGAATATGCTTTTGCCTAAGTTAAAATCCCCACCGAGTGGATAGTAGTCCGTCCACTCGACGTCCTAGCTGCGAATCAGTCTTCGCCTAGGTTCGAAAACTACCTCGAGTGTTGGGCAATCCTCACCCTCGGAGGACTTAGCTGCGAACCAGCTTTCGCCTAAGTCAAAAAACAAATTCAGTTGAACAAACGATTGAAAGCCAAATGCAGATAAATCCAAAGGTTTCGTCATGGATAAATCTTTCACGAGAAAATAAACATGCTCAGGCTTAAAGCTTGAATGAAGTACTAAAGCTGATACAATTCCACTCGGCATAGCGAGGCAAATAAAGTTTTTCCCAAAGATCAAGCACCCGACGGGCTGGTCGGCTCAACGAGCATGTCCAAGTTGATGCCCTCTGCAATCCTCATGGCTGCTTTGATGAAGGTCTCCATGAAATCTTCAAACTGAAGTTTCTTTGTGTTCACCACTTGGAGCTCCTTCAATTTTTCTTCCCTTGCCTCCTTGCAATGGACCCTGACAAGGGAGAGCGCCATGTTAGCTCCGCAGTGAGCAGCAGATTTCTTCCAGGCTTGCACTCGACTGAGGAGGTTGTTAAGGCGTACCATCATGGATGTGAGATCAAGCTGAAGAGTGTCTTCAGGCCATAGTTCCTTGTCGGCCCTCTCCATCGCAGTTTTCAGTTGAGGACATATGCGTGGACCCCTTAGAGCCTGACATTGAGTCTGAACATATTCATGGCCACCGCATCTCTTCAGTTTCTTTTTCAAAGTCTTGGCAGAATTATGTTGGGGAGAAGGAATGGGAGGGAGATTAATGAGATACAGTCGACAAAGATTTTATAAAGGACAATCGACAAAGATACTCACTGTTGATCATGATGTGCATCTTTCTCGTGAACTCCCCCAAGTGCTTCTCCAAGCCATTGTTCCTCTTGGTCAGCTACTCAGTTTTCTTGATGAGGTCCACACGTTCCTGCTTCAGCTTCGATTTCTCCACCTCCATCTTATTGGCGGTAGCCAGCTTCTGATTAGAAGTTTCAGTCTTCTCCTTCGCTACCCGTTGGGTGTCAGCAAGCTCTTTGTCCTTGTCCTCCAGCACCTTCTTCATGGTATCTAAAGAAATAGAATTGTTGAGTCGCGCTTGGGAGTCGACGATTTTCATCGCGTACGTCTGTTCGAGTGAAAGAACTCGGTTGAAAGCATGGAAAGTGAGGACAAGAATGCATTGGTGTGACTGAAATTACCTCCCAGAGTTTTCAGCTCGGCCCGAACTCGCTCCAAAGCATTGTTGGAGGCTTCCAAGTCCATGTGCAGCCGGTTCCTTTCGTCTTCAAGGTCCTTGTACTGCGTGCCAAGTTCACAAGCCCTCTGAAACCAACAAAGAAAGAAATTCAATCGACAAAAATACCAGCACTCCGAAGTGCAGAAGACCAAAGACGGTCGACTGGGCGGCGTGCACCACCTCACTCTACCCTGAAGTAGCGTCATATCATGGTTGATTGAATGATATCCATGAAACCTACGTTTGGGAGAGGAAGAATCCAACCAAAAGTCCACCCGACATGTCGAGTGGCTCGTGTACTCCGTGTACCATAAACAACTTCAAGATGGTCTCTAACAGACCCCCGCCAGTGCAAGCACTCGACGGTGGTCTCGGGGACTACACCCAGTGGGTGCACTCAGAGTGCCCCCACTAGAAAGGTTAATGCTCGATCTATCGAGTGATCCGTCGGCCCCACTCCGCACCTTTGAAGCAGCATCATATCATGGTTGATAAAATGATGTCCATAAAACCTACAAGGTAGCTTCGGTGCGGGACGACTAAGAAAAATAAAATACACTCGACATGTCGAGTGACGACCGTACTCTGTGTACGACAAAATCTCTGATTTCAGGTTTTCAAGACTACTGCTTATCGTCTGCGATCGACAGTAGCCTCGGGGACAACACCCAGTGGACGCACTTAGTGTGCCCTCACTGGTTACTAAAACAGTCGACAAGGTCTGCCCTGTGTGAGCATTCAACATTCTCTATCAGACCCCCGCCGGTGCAAGCACCCGACGGGGTTCTTGAGGACTACACCCAATGGGTGCACTTAGTGTGCCCCCACTGGATCTTCCAACTCTCAACCTGTAGAGTGGCAGAGAATATCCATAACTGGAACATCCATCACTCAATCTGTCGAGTGACATGCCACCCCACTCCGCACCCTTGGAATAGTGTCATATCATGGTTGATCAATGATATCCATGAAACCTACAAGGTAGACTCGGAGTGCTGCGATCAACGGCAAATGTATCCCACATACGACAAACTCTAAGACCTCTGCCGGTGCAAGCACTCGACAGCGGTCTCGGGAACTACACCTAGTGGGTGCACTCGGAGTGCCCCCACTGGACCAAAACCTACTCGATTAAAGACCTGATCTATTCGAGTGGAGAACCTTCAAAAATTCTACAAGCGGAAAACAACACCCAGTGGGTGTACAACCAAAGAAGATAGGAATTCAATCGGAAATGTACTTACAATCGAACTTACTCGGACATTGGTGTGAAGCGTTGTGCTAGCATCATAGGCCAACTTGCTGGCCTGATACGCTTCCTAGGTGCACAACATCATCTGCTCCGCCTGGATCATGGCCTCCTTTGCGGCTCTAGTCTGGTCTTCTGGAACACGGTGCAGAGGGAAAACCGTCATTGGCGGGATCAGCGTAATGGCTGGGGCAGTCGAGGTGGTCTGAGTAGGTTCGGTTGGAGTTGACGTCACGATAGTCGAAACAGATGGCAGGGCACTCGACAGAGGCACTGCAGGATCGGCTCTGACCCGTGTCGAGTCGCTTATCCCTGGGAAGATCCGGCGATCGACCGTTGAGGCGTCTACACGGACGAAGTTCTTCGAGTATGTATGCGTTGGATGCCTAAGGTCTCACCTCCGCCTCCCGTGCCCCTAGGGTGTTCCTCGTCATCTTCCAGCTGGATGATTTCTGCAATTATCAATCAACGATATTAACTTTTGCAACCGACAAACCGTATTCGAGAAGCAGAACTGAAGACTCGGTTACCTCTGTGGGAAGTGGCCGCATCAACAGTGTCTACGTCTATTGCTTCCCCTCCGTTACATTGAGGCGACATCACTGAAGTAGAAGCTCTGATAGATCAAACAATACTCGGTCAACAAGAGTCCAAAGTCAGAATCGACAGCAAGAATTCAAAAGTAAATACTCACGTGGAGACGACAGGCACAGGCATCCTCATGCGAGACAGAGCTTCGTGAGGTTTTGGTTACATTCGGCTTGGGTTGCTTCGCCGATCGCTCACTTGACTCGACGGCCGAGGGTCGACCCCGTTTCGTGTTCTTCTCACTCGGGACTGGGGCCTTCTCCATGGCGGTCACAAGGTCTTGGCGGGACTTAGAACGGCGTTCGACGCGAGGAGGAGACTCGACTTCCTCCTCATTCTCACCTGAGTCTTCATATTCGTCTTTAGAGTCATAGGAGCCGATGACGTCCACACTGCCGCCCTCGCTCTTCCCTCCATCTTCAGGTTGATTCCCATTGGGCACAGGCGAGTACATGTGCGTCCACTCCTGCATGGTTCGAACAATGAAGTCAGTCAGCAAATCAATCAATCACTCGATAGTAAAGCACTTCAGTCAACAAGATGTTATTTACCACATTCTTCGGCGGATTCTCGGCCGAGTAAGGATGGATTCTCTTGGCTCCCAATGGATTGTCACAGGCTCCAGTGATGCTGCGAAGCCACTGGTCGACAGTGCCCTGCGAAACCTCTTCTGGATGCGTCCGGGTCGAGTCCTCGGGGCTTGAATAGTGCCACATTGTGTGGTCCCTAGCCTGGAGCGGCTAGATCCGTCGATTGAGAAAGGTCTCCAGGAGATCCATACCGGTCACTCCGCCCCGAACAAGTTTCACTACAACGTCCACCAAGATTTCCACTTGGACTTTTTCTCCTTCTGACATCTTTAGGGACTTGGGGACGGCTGGACGATCGGATGTGAATGGGGAAAGACCAGTCGACATGTTGGGAGAAGCTATGTCTTTACATTAATACCATGTTGACTGCCAACCTCTAACAGATTCAGGAAAGGTCATGGAAGGAAAAGAACTACGAGCTCTCTTTTGAATTCCTAGGCCTCCACACAGCTGTACTACATGAGTTTTTCCGTCCTCAGGGAGAGCCTTCTTCACAGTCTGAGATCTAACCTTGAAAATGTGCTTGAACAGTCCCTAGTTAGGGGGCAGCCCAAGAAGCATTCGCACAAGGCAATGCAAGCAGACAAATAGGAGATGACATTCGGCGGAAAGTGGTGGAGCTGAGTTCCAAAGAAGTTCAAAAACCCTCTAATGAATGAATGGGGAGACATAGAAAACCTCTTCCAATGTGGGAGAGGAGGAGAACCCGTTCTCCTTCGCGCGGCTCCGTCTTGAGCTCCCCCTCAGGCAACCTCCAGGCGTCGTCCGCTACAAGCCCGTCGACGACCAAGTTGTCAATGTCCGCGCATGTGACCACCGAGGGGAGAAAATCCCCCTGAATCCATCCTAGCGGCGCGGTGAACCGAGCGGTCGAGGGCTTCTTGCCCTTGCTCTTTGCCGCCCCCTTCTTGGCACACTCTAACTTCTCCGTGACCCCTTTCGTCATCATAGTGGTTGGGCTCGCCGGATCAGGGCAGAGTGTGGCGTTGGAGACGGAGGGGGCAGAGGAGGAGAGGAAATTGGGGGAAGAGTACTATGCAATCCGCGACGCTTCAAAATTTATAGCTTGCCAAGTGCCCCACTGACGGGTGGGCCCACGAGATCCCCGCGCATCCCAACCGCAGATGGCACCCTATACGTGGCAAAATGAACAGCGTGAGAATCGAGGAGTCATGCCCCCACTTGCTCCGATTGTGGCGTCATTGTCGCAGGCGTGCGTGCTTCCCAAATTTTTGTATCCCGCGAGATCCGGTCCTGACAGACCGACCCGTCACCTCCAAAGATTCCTTCAATTCACTCGAAACAAGATCGACGTTGAACATTAACTTGAGCACTTTCAAGGCTGAATCGATCCGGGCGAGTGCCGAAGAGTTCAGTCGACGCAAGTTTTGTTGAAGCCCCGAATATTATTCGGAAGATTTGGTGTCTTGTTCTGAACTGGCATCGATACCCACTTTCACCACTCGAACCCTGTTCCATTCGGGGGCTAATGAGAAGGATATGTATCTAGGGTAGGGTCCTAGGCCTGACCTGCATACACTACCTAAGGACACCGCATCAGAGGACTTAAAGATCATAGGAAAGATTCTGAATGGATTCTTCATGGTGCTCAAGTCACTCGACAAGCAATCCACTCGGAGGCTTCTTCATCCACTCAACAGTCACCTGTCACTCAGAAGATTTCGCTTACAGTCAACGTCAGAAGACCAGAAGTCACCCCCGGGAGGCCAACAACCTGGCGTTAGGCTAGTCGCCATCAATAGCATTTATGATGTACGTTACCAGTAACGTTAGCCTTTATACCCACGATCGGACCCTTGGATGCCTGGCAATTATGTGGGGCAGCAAACTCTATATAAGCCGCCCCTCCCCTTTGGCACAAGGGTTGGCAACCACTGTAATCTCTACATTCCACACGACAAAGCTCCAAAGCACTAAGACGTAGGGCTGTTACCTCCACGAGAGGGGCCTGAACTCATACATCCGTGTGTACATCCTCGCCGTAGCTAGGACTCTGCCCTCTCCTTTCGTACCCCTACCTTCTACTATCAGACTCCTTCCCACGACACTACCTATATACGATATTTTCATGCCGTTCCAAGCAAATTTGTATGTGCCATCTCTAATTTCCAAAATAAATTTTATTTTTTGTGTGCTCGTACCGCTGATGACACGGTAGGGGGTGACCTATATTTTTCCATGCTAGATGTGTTATTCTCAAGATGTATGTTTATTCACTAGTCATTGTATGAGAGTACGGCGGTAATAGGGATGCCGATTCCCGAAATGAAATGAAAGAGAAAATAAATTTACTTTATGTTGTCAAATAATAAATTCCTTGGAAAGTGTTGGTATGGAAGGCAACCGTGGATTCGGCTAGCCATGGAAAGTGAAAGTATGGTGGAAAAAGGAATACAAAATATTTTTTGTTTGGGAAGCGCCTATGATGCATTTAGCGTGGAAAGATATTGAAATCTCTCGGTCATTTTCATTGAAAGGAAAGGCATGCCACGCAAAATATTTTTCTCTATCAATTTAAACACTTGAGCTTTGGCACCTCTACAAATCCCTACTTCCCTCTGCGAAGGGCCTATCTATTTAATTTATGCAATTTCTGTTTTTCAATTTGAGTCTCCATCTTCTCTTATAAAGCACCAACTAGGAGGCACTATGATCATACTTGAGCATTAGGTGTAGCTAATATTTGAGTGTGTATTGTGAATGGATCAATGATTGAGCATGATGGACTAGGGATAACTTGCTTTAGTGTTGATATATTGAAAGACATGGTTGCTTGTTGATATGCTTGAGTATTAAAGTTTTCATGTCAAAACTAGACTATTGCTTTGAACCATTTAAAAGTCCAAATATCCATGCTATAAAGAAAATGATATATGATGAACATGTTAGGCAGCATTCCACATCCAAAATTCCGTTTTTATCATTTACCTACTCGAGGACGAGTAGGAATTAAGCTTGGGGATGCTGATACGTCTCCAACGTATCTATAATTTTTGCTTGTTCCAAGCTGTTACATTATCAATCTTGGATGTTTTACAATCATTTTATAGCAACTTTATTATTTTTTGGAACTAACCTATTGGCATAGTGCCAATATGCTAGTTGCTGTTTTTGCTTGTTTTTTACTTCGCAGAAAATCAGTACCAAATGGAGCCGAAATGCTGTAGGGATTTTTGGAGAATTTTTATGGACCAGAAGAGCCAAGATGGGCCAAAGATCACCAGAAGAGGGACTCCCCCCAATTGACTATCAAGAATATGAATTCCCAAAAAATCAGAAAACCCTAGGGGAGTCGACGAAACACAATTCCAGATGCCGCTAGTTCCAGAACCGCAAGATCCAATCTAAGACCATCATGGAGGGGTTCATCTTCTTCATAGGTGCCTATCTGATGATGCGTGAGTAGTCCGCCATAGACCTACGGGTCCGTAGGCAATAGCTAGATGACATCTCCTCTCTCTATATTTCTCAATATTGGGGATGCTGATACATCTCCAATGTATCTATAATTTTTGCTTGTTCCAAACTGTTACATTATCAATCTTGGATGTTTTACAATCATTTTATAGCAACTTTATCATTTTTTGGAACTAACCTATTGGCATAGTGCCAATATGCTACTTGCTGTTTTTGCTTGTTTTTTACTTCGTAGAAAATCAGTACCAAACGGAGCCGAAACATTGCAGGGATTTTTGGAGAATTTTTATGGACCAGAAGAGCCAAGATGGCCCAAAGATCACTAGAAGAGGGACTCCCCGCAATCGACTATCGATACTATAAATTCCCAAAAAATCAGAAACCCCTAGGGGAGTCGACGAAACACAATTCTAGATGCCGCTAGTTCCAGAACCGCAAGATCCAATCTAACACCATCACGGAGGGGTTCATCTTCTTCATAGGAGCCTATACGATGATGCACGAGTAGTCCACAATAGACCTACGGGTCCGTAGGCAATAGCTAGATGGCATCTCCTCTCTCTATATTTCTCAACAACAACAACAACAACAACAACAACAACAACAACAACAACAACAGCAACAGCAACAGCAACAGCAACAGCAACAGCAACAGCAATAGCAACAAAAGCAATAGCAACGGCAACAACAGCAACAACAACAACTACAACAGCAACAACAACAACAACAACAACAACAACAACAACAACAACAACAACAACAACAGCAGCAATAACAACAACAGCAACAACAACAGCAGCAACAGCAACAACAACAACAGAAACAACGACGACGACAACGACGACGACGACGACGACAACAACAACAACAACAGCAACAACAACAACAACAACAACAACAACAACAACAACAACAACAACAACAACAACAACAACAACAACAACAACAACAACAACAACGACAACGACAACGCTATGAGTTAGCAATAGTTGTAGAAGCAATAGTTGGCGCGACAACCACATGATGACACGATGATGGAGATCATGATGATGAAGATTATGGTGTCATGCCGGTGACGATGGAGATCATGTCGGTGCTTTGGAGATGGAGATCAAAAGCACAAGATGATGATGAACATATCATGTCACTTATTTGATTTGCATGTGATGCTTATCTTTTATGCATCTTATTTTGCTTACGACGACAATAGCATTATAAGACGACAATAGCATTATAAGACGACAATAGCATTATAAGATCAAGGTAAGTATATGCATCATATCCTTGGTCAAGATCTCTTGCTTCTTGCACATATTATTTGCAAGAGTGAAGTCTTGAATATGGAAACACCTCATTCACATTTGTTTGATGCATATAGCCCAGGTTCACATGACCTATCATATCCCTTCTACTATGTGTGTACTCATGTATTCCAAATCAACTATCCTCTAAAAGGATTGCACACATTTAGGGGGAGCATGTCTTAGTCATGTGTCTTTCAAAGCCTTCATATATCCTTGCATATCTTAATTTGAAGCTTTGATTGTATGTTGTCATCAATTACCAAAAAGGGGGAGATTGGAAGCACATATGCTTCCTTGGAGGTTTTGATAATTCATGACAACATACATTGTCTCCTAGACTAATAGTTTTCCCTAGCTCATTTCAGACGAAGTCCACATAAATAATTGTCTAAGGATTGTGTGGAGAATCCCCAAGGAAAAAAGTAAGAAGGAAAGGAGTAAGGATTAGCAAATCATCAAGCTACAAGACTCTACATTTTACATTTTGTTTGAAATCACTCATGAGTCCATAAGAAAGCCAATACTATTTAAAAGGGATGTGGTAAATATGATGATCTGGTTGCTCAAGTGCTTAGATATTAACTACCAAAAATACTCATCCATTCTCCCACAAATATTCTGTCCTAAACCAAAATATCCAAAATCGGTGCCACCAACATTTTCCATTCAGTCCTACCGAGTTTTTCCTTAGACAGAACCTATGCCAAACCCTAGCTTCTCGGTAACACCAACTATACCTTTTAGTGCAACCGAAATCAATGACCAACTTTCTGGTTAGCCATATTCAAGAATCAGAATTACCGATTTTTTGAAATCGGTCTCATGAAGATTTGGAAACTGCCTAGGCCACCCATATCGGTACCACCGAGAATTATATATCGGTCTCACCGAAACACCAAAAGTTGCCACATTTTGCACTAGTCGGTGCAACCGAGTTTTTGGATCGGTTTCATCGAGTTGGGCAATAATGTTGTAACGGTTGGATTTTTGGAGATGCCTATATATACCCCTCCACTACCTCTCATTCATGGAGGAAGCAATCAGAATGAACTACACTTGCCCCCATCCAATTTTCTGAGATAGAGCCACCTACTCATGTGTTGAGATCAAGGTCTTCCACTCCAACCATGTGAATCTTGATTTCTAGCCTCCCCAAGGTGCTTTCCACCCAATCAACCTCTTCTACCAAGCCATATATGTGAGAAAGTGATTGAGTGATTGAGGATACTATATTTTGAAGCACACGAGCAAGGAGTTCATCATACTACCACATCCATTACCTTTTGAAGAGTGGTGTCTCCTTGATTGGTTAGGTGTTGCTTGGGAGGCTCGTTCTTTGTGTGTGGAGTTGAACCAAGAAATTTGTACATGCAAGGAGATCGCCTACTTCATGAAGATATACCCATAGTAAGGCTACTCCTTCATGGACATAAGCCGTGATGGAATAAATGATGTTGCTACCTTGTGTACCCTTATGGGTGGAGCCCTTCGTGGACTCTCGCGACCACTACCCTGTATGGGTTGATGTCTCCATCAATGTGGACGTACGATAGCACCACCTATTGGAACCACGGGAAATATCTTCGTGTATCCAATTGCGTGTGATCTTCCTACCTCTACTCTTTCTTACATGTGCTTGTCTTTACTTTCCGCTGCTATACTTGTTGACTAGCATGTGTAGGGTGCACTAGACTTGTTAGAATTGCTAAAATCTACCAACCATTAAAATTGGGAAAAGGTTAGGTTCTTAATTTGTCAAGTAGTCTATTCACCCCCCTCTAGACGTTCCTTCTCGATCCCACAGATGTGTGCCTTGACATGAGTCTAGCAAGGGGATACAATAGTGATCCAGGAGTGGATCACTGGACAGTGGTCAAAATTATCCTTAGGTACCTAAAGAGGACTAAGGAAATGTTTCTCGGTAATGGAGGTGGTAAAGAGTTTGTCGTAAAGCGTTATGTCGATGCAAGATTTGACACCAATTAGGACGACTCTAAGTAGAAAAACGGATACATATAGTGGAGCAGACATTTGGAATAGCTACACGTGGAGCATGGTAGTAGCATCTATAGTATGACATATAGATTTGCAAAGTACACACGGGTCTGACTGTTCCAGACCCCTTGACTAAAACCTTGATAACCCACAAGTGTAGAGGGTCATTTGTAGCCTTTTTTGATAAGTAAGAGTGTCAAGGACAAAGAGGATCTAAAGGTAGAATTAATAACCTCTCAAGTTCTATTGACCACCGATACAACTCTACGCACGCTAATGCTTACTTTAACTAGAACAAGTATGAAACTACTTTGCGGGAAAGAAACTAGAAATACTTAGTAGGTGTAATAGATAGTTTTGCAAGATAATAAACAAAAAGTAAATAAAAGTTAGGGGCTTCTTAGATAAAGAACAATAAAGTAAATTGTTTAGTATAATGCTGTTTTGTGTAACGCAAGAGAAAGATTGTCCATAGGCAATTGAATATAACATGATAGATACTTATCATATGCAATGAGGGAGAGGCATACGCTAACATACTTTCCGTACTTGGATCATATGCACTTATTATTGGACCTCTAGCAAGCATCCGCAACTACTAGAAAGCATTAAGGTAAAACCAATCATAGCATTAAAGATCAAGTCCTCTTTACTCCCATACACAAACAACCCCCTTACTCGGTTTGTGTTTTAGTCACTCACCAACCCAGTATAAGCAAATCATGAACATATTGCAAACCATCCAGCATGAATCCTTCACGTGTGCGCCTCACGGAAGGCACCTTAGGACATAACCATATCAACATATAACTCATACCAATAACATCATACCACAATTAACACATAGGACAAAAGAGATCTACTCAAACATCATAGGATAGCCACACATCATTGGATAAGAATATATAGCATTAAGCACCATGTTTGAGTAGAGATTACATCGGGGAGAAGGGGTATTACACCGCTACATAGAGAGGGGAAGAGTTGGCGGTGACGGTGGCAGAGTTGTTAGTGTAGATCGCCGTCACGATGGATTCCCCGGCAGCGCTCCAGCACCACCGGGAGAGAGGGGGAGAGAGCCACCTCCTTATTATTATTCCTTGGACTCCTACCTAGGTGGGAGGAGAGTTTCCCCTCTAGTCCATGGCTGCCATGGCTCCTGGAGGGCAAGAGACCCTCCGAGATTGGATATCTCTCTCTGTTTCTCTCCTGTTTTTGGACCCCTTCACCGTTTCTTAAATATTCGGAGTTCCGCAACTCCGATCAGGCTGAAATTTTGAGGGGATTTTTATCACAAAAATATCTTTCTTTTGGCGGAATGAGGGCCTCAACCGACTTAAGAGCTGGCCACAAGCCATCGGGGCACCCCCAGGTCACGTCCTGTTGGCTTGTGGGTCCCTCGGGAATCGTCTTGCGTTGATTCCGACTCCCAAAATTCACATATATTCCAAAAAATCTCCATAATTTTTTATCGTGTTTGGACTTCGTTAGATATGGAACTTTTGCAAAACAAAAGACACACAAAAAAAACAGGAAGTGGCACTGGGCACTGGGTCAATAGGTTAGTGCTCAAAAACAATATAAATTGGTAAATAATTACTCAAAAAGTATCCTAGAATGATAATATAATAGCATGGAACAATCAAAAAATAAAGATACATTGGAGATGTGTTAAACCTCTCACACAAGCAAAACACGATCAAACCCCACAACTCATTGGGTGTGAATCACATGGCGATGAGAACTAGATTATTGACTCTACTGCAAGTAGGAGACTGTTTGAAATATGCCCTTGAGGCAATAAGAAAAAACTTATTATCATATTTCCTTGTTCATGATAATTGTTTAGTATCCATGCTAGAATTGTATTGCTCGCAAACTCAGATACATGTGTGGATGCATAGGCAACACCGTCTCTCTAGTGAGCATCTACTAGACCAGCTCGTTGATCAAAGATGGTTAAGGTTTCCTAACCATAGACATGAGTTGTAATTTCATAACAGGATCACATCATTAGGAGAATGATGTGATGGACAAGACACGACCGTAAGCATAGCATTTTATCATATCACTTAGTTTATTTCTATTGCTTTCTTCATGTCAAGTATCTGTTCCTACGACCATGAGGTCATGCAAGTCCATGACACTGGATGAATGCCTTGTGTGTATCGAACGTTAGTTTGTAACTGGGTGATCATAAAGATACTCTACAGGTATCTCCAAGAGTTTCTGTTGGGTTGGCATGGATCAAGACTGGGATTTGTCACTCCGTATGACAGAGGTATCTCTGGGCCCTCTCGATAATACAACATCACAATAAGCTTGCAAGCAATGTGACTAAGAAGTTAGTCATGGGATCTTGTATTACGGAACGAGTAAAGAGACTTGCTCATAAGAAGATTGAACTAGGTATGAGATATCGACAATTGAATATTGGGCAAGTAACATATTTCTAGACAAAGGGAATTGCATACGGGGTTAACCGAATCCTTGACATCGTGGTTCAACCGATGAAGACCTTCGTGGAATATGTAGGAACCAATATAGGCATCTAGGTCCCGCTATTGGTTATTAACCATAGAGGTGTCTCAGTCATGTCTAAATGATTCTCGAACCCGTAGGGTCACACGCTTAACGTTCGGTAGCGCTGGGGTAATGTTGAGATATTAATAGTGGAAATTTCGAATGTTGTTCGAAGTCGTGGATGGGATCCGGGACATCATGAGGAGCTCCAAAATGGTCTGGAGGTAAAGATTTATATGTGGGAAATCATACTCAGGGTTCCGAAAAAGTTCTGAAATTTTTTGGTAGAGTACCTTGAAGGTTCCAGAAGGTTATGGGGGTTCCACCATGGGACCCAACGACCCGGAAGGGACCACGTGGACCTATGGGTGGGGCTACAACCCACATGGGATGGATGCACCATTCCCCAAGGCACATGTTGTTTAAATCTAGAGATAAGATCTTATCTCTAAAATTAAAGGGTACAATCTAGAGATAAGATGGTATCTTCATGTTTAAAAGGTTCTCTCCCTTGTGACCATCCTTAGGAGGGTTTTGGACGCCCTCGCCTTCCTGCTATACTATATATAGATAGGGGAGGTGCATGGGGGTGGCAAACCCTTCAGCCTTGTCCATTGGCTCTCCCAACTCCTCCCACGTTTCTCTGGTATGCGCTTGGCTAAGCCCTGTCGGAATTTTGCTGCCACCACCACCACCTTGCCGCTGTATTGATTCTGATCTCATCTACCCATTATCCCTCTCTTGCTAGATCAAGAAGGGAGAGACATCACTGATCCGGACATGTGCTAAATTCGGAGGTGCCGCACGTGTGGTTCTTGGATCGGATTGGATCACGACACGAGTACGACTGCGCCAACCATGATCTGTAGATTGTTAATCCTTTAGGTCTACAAGGGTATGTAGACACCTCTCCGTCTCGTTGCTAGCATCTCCGTAGAATAGATTTTGGTATTTCGTAGGGAATTTTTTGTTTCCCATGCAACATTCCCCAACAGGTAAATGGACAAAGAATTAAACATTATATCTCAGGTACGTCCATTAAGATTGAAACCAATATTATCCAAGTGATTACACCGGAGAACGTATAGAAGAGACCTTCCGAAACACTCCAGAATCCTGAAAAAGAGTAGGTATTCCATAATAGTTATTTCTGTCCATTTTGGAATATTAGAAAAATTAAAAAAATACGAACCAGCCAAGGGGACCCATGAGGAGGTCACAAGGTAATAGGGTGCGCCGGGTTGCCTTTTGGGCCCCTCGTGCGCGTCCCCGACTCCATTTTCTTCCAAAACACGTTTTTCACCATAGAAAAATTCATTATATATACTCCCGTGTGTTTTGACCACCGCATCGTAAGTTTCTCCGTTGTTCTTGTTTTGGGCTGTTTTTTGGTAGGAATCCTAGGTCTTGGAAGTGCTCATGGTGACCCAAGATCTCCGTAAGAAGGTTCACATAGTGTGGCCATCTCCAGGAAAATGCCCTTACTGTGAAGTTTACTATGAGTTGTCTTAAGAAGGAGAAGAGGAATCCGCAACTCAAGAGGAGGCCATTCGAAGAGACGAGAGAAAAGAGGGGGAATATGAAGGGGGACTCAAAAAGGGAGACATATGACCAAAAAAGGAGGCATATGACTTCCTCTCCCTGATGATATTTCTTTAACTAAATTTGATGCTTTGAATGCTATGGTAGCAATTTGTTCCCATAACATGGCACTCACTTAGAAGTTATTTTACTGGAGGAGCAGAACCAAGATCTCTAGAGGGTCATCAATAATCCAGAATACGTGTTGTTGAAGGACAATCCTACTACTTCATCACCACCATCACCTAAGAAGGAAACTTTAGTACATGAGTACGGGCACCACTCTTAGCTTGTTCCAAGCTTGGGGCAGATGCCCATGTATCATATCACCATCACATTTACCACCATTACCTATTTTAGTTTGATCATTAGTTATCCTTTGATTTATAAGAATAAAGTTTTAGCATGATTTAGTTTTGAGTGTTTGCTTCGTGATCTATCTATCATTGTAATCAAGTTCGAGAGTTATATAATAAAGAGTAGTTTGAGTTTGTTTGCTTTGCCCTCCTGCATTAATCCTAGCAATGAAAGGGATGAATAAAAGATCATATGTTAATCCCATGGGGAGTGGTGACTTTACATAAAAAGAGTATGACTGAGAAAACTTGTTGGAAGTTGACAAACATAGTATTAGTCATTGATGCAATTGCAGGAAAAAGTAATAATGAAGAGAGGTCTCACATATAAATATATTATCTTCGACATCTGTTATGATTGTGATCCCCCATTTAATATTCTATGCATGATCAACTAGTTGACGTTAGACAAGGAAGCCAATGGAATTATTTATGTTTGCTTATATTCAAATAGAAGTTATATTGTTATAGATCCTCCAACATGTGGTGCTTGCTCATAACCTTTGCTAGCCAAAACTTCGCACCAAGTAGATATACTACTTGTGCATCCATAAACCCTTATACCCAATTTCATGCCATGAGAGTCCCCCATACCTACCTATGGATTGAACAAGATCCTTCAAGTAAGTTGTCATCGGTGCAAAAGCAATAAAAATTGCTCCTAAATATGTATGGTATTTTATTGTAAGGGAAAATAAGCTTTGTATGATCTGGTGATAGAAAAGAAATAAAAGCAACAAGATGCATAATAAAGATTGTTACCATAAGGGGCAATATAAAGTAACATTCCTTTAAATTAAGATCTTGCACATCCAAATAAAAAGCCCATGACAACCTCTTCTTCCTTCTATGAAGGGCCTATATTTTACTTTCATGTATTTACTTTTAGGGTTATTTACATCTGTGCCCCTGGTTCCTTATCTCTACTCATTCATCCCCGCGCTCTTAACTTTTGCTCAGTTTTCCCCACTCCCTTGCCCGAAACCCTCAGAACAGGTCAGAACGAACGTTGCCGTCGGGTCAATGGCTTAACCGTTAACTCTGACGAGTGGGGCCGTGCTAGACCGTGTCGCCCATTGGACCTGACAAGTGGGGCCGCATTGGGCGGTGTCGCTGTTCGACCGTTGGGCTGTGATTTCGTTGGGCCGTCCCTTGCATTAAACGCCTGCGCGCGCTGCCACGACAGAAGCCTCCTATGCATGCACCCAGCAAGCATGCCTACATGGGTCGATGCGCGCCGGCATGATGCACCGTTCAAGCCTGCATGCACCGTTCAAGCCTGCATGCACCGATGTGTGCCGCCACGATGCATTGCCAAGCCACTTTCGTGCACGCCAGCCGTCACGGATGCAGTGACGGTCGCTCCCGCTGGTTCCTCTCTTCTCGCATGCTTGTCTCCTCGATTTAGAGCATCATTTTTTACGATCAGTTTCAACCTTTTCGATCCATTCGCATCTGCACCCATTTTGCTACGACAAATAAATTGAACAACGTATTTTATATTTTTGTGGCTGCATGCACTAGCTTGGTGGCTACATATTTGTGCCTTGTGTACAAAAAAGAGAAGGGTTCGTTGTGGCTGCATGCACTAGGTGGTTACTAACAAAGCAAGCTCTCTAAGAAAACAATCAACAAATATGTAGATAGGGCCAACAAGCCCATAGCACGATCACATAGTTCAAACTAGCAAGAACATAATAATAGAATAGATAGAAAACTTAATAATAGAAATTAATAAAAGGGCCAACAAGCCCATAGCATCTCCAACATAGTTCAATTAGAACTTAATTAACATAACATAGATTCAATAAAATGAAAAATAGATAGAGGGTTTAGAGCCCTAGCCGCCGCCTTCTCCACCTCCCTCCTCCTCTGGGCGCCCTTCACTGCTCCTCCGGGGCATTGTTGATGGGGTACGGAAGAGTGTGCATGCGTGATGCGGTGGGGAAGATGTTGGTGTACTCCGTGAACATGTTGTGGCTGGTAAAAGCGATGAACTTGCAGCCACACCAAAACACCCGACTGATGAGGTAGAAGGAGTCGAATGTGTTGGTGAAGTGGGAAAGTGGAGCAACCACCACCCCGTTATGGATGACCTCCTCGACGCGAAACATCGTTGGAGATCCCCGTGGGAGGTGGTGGTAGCCGGCCACGAGGAAGAACTCGGTGAAGTTCCTTGCGGTCCTCCACCTTGATATCGCCCACACATGTAGTGTGCGCTTAACGTACACACCGGTAGGGTAGAGCCTCTCAGGAACAGTTGGTGGGAAGCGGTAGGTTGGTCCGGTGTACTGCATGGCTGAGGGATGTGAAGAAGAAGGAGAAGGGGTCGAAGAGCAAGAAGGGAAGATGGCAAAGGATGGGAGATGGATGAGGGATGGCAGAGGCAGACGATGGCTTAAATAGCCATAGTGCTACGTGTAATTTCGCTGTGGTAATAACGGGATCAAATTGCATGATAAAAATAAATTTGGCCCTTATAAATTTGGTCCTTTTGGATTTGTATTGAACAAAAACAACTAAATTTTCTAGGCAATGTCAATTGTTGTGTAATTTCAAACGATGCAAAAAAAACGAAGCCATCAAGTTCACTAAAAACAGAGCAAACGATGCAAAAAAACTACACAACTCGATGGCCCAACCAAAGGTTGGTTTCCTTTTGCGCCCAATAACTACGTTTTTTCGCAAATTCAATGGTGGGCAAGCAGCCGAGCACAACCAATAGGATCACCTCTTGCGGATCGCCCCACGATCCAATGATGTGGAGCCGTCCATGTGATCCAACAACGCGGAGCCTGCACGTAGACTGGCCACCGAATTCCTTCTAGAAGACCACATCTGAGGGATGTCGCTTGGCGCTAGGGTATGATCGGATGGCTGATGTTTGGATCTAGGGTTAGGTGAAACCCCGTGCGGTTTAGAGGGGTTTTCAGCTAGTCAATAGGGTTTCCAAGGCTTTGACTGAGCATAACTAATTTTAAAAAGTCGAAAAATATGAAACCTTCACCGTTTGTCGTTTTATAAGACACACTAACAAGGAAGAATACTAAACTTGGTATACATATATTTAAAAAAACTAGCTGACATGATCGAGGTCAAATGAGCACCATTAATTTAAAAAAATCAAAAAAATATAAAACATGTGCACAATGTTGTCTTATGTGACATGTTACCAACCAATTATATAAAACCTGCACACATGATCACCTCCTCTAAATCACCTCAAATTTTGCACGCATGATCTCCTACACAAACATAGACAGGTTGCCAAGGTTTTTTTTTTGCATTTTTTGAATTTATACTGTCTTGTCGAATGTCAGTTCAAAACATCGGATAATGAGACATGGTGGGAAAAAGCATCCATTTGATTAATAAACATGAGACAAATAATTAGGATAATACTCCTTTATTACAAAAAATCATTGCATCTTCATTCAAATGTTGTTTTTGGTCTGTTATTGGAATATTTGATAAAATGATGGACTATTTTCTCTTTTTTCTTATTCTTTGCAGCATGTCTGATCAGTGAAGCAAGAGTGAAACAACATGTGTGATCATTGTAGCACCTAAACTCAGAAAACATTGAAAAAAATCATAGCAGACAAATTTAAAAACACACTAATACTCAATATAGATAACCATACCATCATAGTACCATACCATCCATAGATAGTTCACACATAGTTCACCAAACAACCAAAAGTAAGTAAAACACATCATCACATCACTTGGGAAGGGGAGTCAGGACTTTCGCGAGGGCAGCATGCTGCCCCTAATCTTGTAGTCCTCGCCGTGGGTGGTTACATCTTCTACATGGGCTAGAAGGTGAACGAAGCGGCCGAACTTTGGCTTTGGCTCGGTGGTGCAGTAGGGGCAGCGGCAAGTGTTGGTCTTGCTTTTGTACTAGTAATCATCTCCCTTGGCCCTGATTTTCCCCTCTTCCTTCACTTTGAAGGACGCGAAGTTGCCGTCTTCCACATCCACATCTTCTCCTGATACATACTGCACACACGAATAAATTACATTAATACATTATAGATTCATATACACCATGTCAAAGGAACTAAATGAACAATCTAAATTTCAAGTAGGCTTACCTCATACTCTTCGTCGTCACTATAACCTAGATCGTACGGGTCCTTGAACCCAGTATGGTCCAGCTTCCTCTTTCCTCCCCAACCATCATCCTCCTGAATATACAATTACATCCATCACTAGTAAACACTGAAGCCAATTGAAAATTTAGATATGCACACATGGCACATTGATCATAGGGCTAATATACTATGATCCTATTTGCATGTTCCATTGTCATGCACACACATTGAACAACAGAGCTAATACAACTACATATTGTGGACAAATTTATATACTAATGAATCAAATAACTTCTTAGTCAATGGATTCCATTTGGGCATATGACATTCAAAACCCCAATCTGCGTAGCATTCAAAAACAAATCTAATAGGGACCCAATCTAATAAGCATACATGTCTATAGCATTAAAACCCCCAGTCTGTGTAGCATTGAAAACAAATCTAATAAGCAAACATCTGTGTAGCATTGAAGCACAGAGATACCTATCTCTCATACGGATCCAAAAAAACCTAGTACAAAAACCCCAATCCCCCCATACATAAAACCCCGACCCATCCGTCAAACCAACTACTCTAACCATCTGTACTATCGTACAAATCAAAATCTAACCAATACAACTAACTCTACAAGATAAATATTGGAACTAACAAGAAAGTGCAAATACCTCTTGCTCCTCGTCAGGTTTTACTTCGGGATGGACTGTGCCGCTCGATGTCGTCACCTTCAGCTCCGGCAACGCTGAGGCGGAGCCTGCCACCTCCATCTCCACATCCGCAGCAGTTCCGAGTTTCCCCGCACCATCGTGGATGACGCCAATGTCCTTGACTTCATCCGCGGTCATCGTGCCCTGTAGCTCCACTCCTAGATCTCTGGCCGCTGCTTTGGCGTCGCCACGAGCGTCCGCCATCGGACAGATGGAGGCGATGAAGGTGAGGAAGAGGATGCGATGGGGGAGAGCGAGATGATAAGGTGGAGGCACTATAGGAAAGCGAGACGACGTTGTGGGGGAGAGGAAGATGATGCGGCATGGAGGGGATTTGGGGGAAATGGTAGGGGCGATGCGTCGGGAGGTGGTTCCCCCTCTTTATATGATGGGACGTTTCGGGCATGTCCCATGGACACGTGCTACCCCACGACCATGGTCAGTTGCATGCGTGGGAGTGGTCCCACTCGACAGAGTTAACATCCGTTGTAACCTGTTCTGAGGGTTTCGGGCAAGGGAGTGGGGAAAAGTGAGCAAAAGTTAAGAGTGTGGGGATGAACGAGTACAACTAACAAACCAGGGGCACAGAAATAAAAAAAACCTTACTTTTATGCAAGAGTCATCAATGTTCATGCCTATTCCATCCTTATTTACTCTCTACTTGGAAAGCATCATGTGGTGGGGATAGATTCATGCATATATCAAGTTGGATATAGGTGATCGTGCGCCATTATTGTTGACATTATCCTTGAGATAAGTAGTTGGGTGGTAAAAATTATAAACCCCTATCTTCATATGTGTCTAATTGATGCTTTTGTTTGAAAAATATGACGTGAGTGTCAGTAGTCATAGAAGACTAAATGATAGTTGAGTATTTAGTCATAGAAGACTAAATGATAGTTGAGTATGTGAACTTGTTAAATAAATCTCTGACATAGACTCTTTCTGAAATATGATGAATTGCAATTGTTTCAGTGACTAAGAACATAGCTTGTTAGTTTTCAATAAGGTTTGTAGTTTGTACTTTAGCATGTGAATAGATTATCACTTGTTCATGAGAAGTGTTATTATAATATATTGCTGCTATAATAAGGATCATGATGTTATTATGTCTGTATTTTGTTTTTGCCAACACATCTCTATCTAATCATGTGGTCATTATTATCGAGTTCGGCTTTAGCTTGAGGGCAAGCAAGGTCTAAGCTTGGGGGATTTGATACATCCATTTTACATCATGATTTCCTATTGCTATTTATAATGTTTTCAAGCATTATTTCACTTTATGATGCAATCCTTATACCTTTTCTCTCTTATTTTACAAGGTTTACACAAAGAGGGAAATCACCGGAAACTAGTATTCTGGACCTGAAAGGCTATGGAAAAAGTTGGCAATTTTCTGGAGTCCTAATGACCTAAAATTTCATGGAGAATTTTTATGGAATATATAAGAATTATTGGAGAAAAGTAGTACCAGAGGGGGCCCACCACCTGACCAAAGGCAACAGGGTGCGACCACCCCCTGGGCATGCCCTGATGCCTTGTGGGTCCCACAGGAGGCCTCCAGTGCCCATCTTCTGCTATATGAAGGGTTTTTACCTAGAAAAAATAAGAGGGATACTTTAGGGACAAAACACCGTCGTCTCGAGGAGGAACCTGGGCAGGAGCACTTTTGCTCTCCGTCAGAGCGATTCTGTCAGGGAAACTTCCCTTTGGGAGGGAGAATCGAAGCCATCGTCATCACTAGCAGTTCCTCCTTCGTGGGAGGACCAATGTTCATTAACATAGTCACCAACACCATCTCATCTCAAACCCTAGTTCATCTCATGTATTCAATCTTTGTCCCAAAACCTTAGATTGGTACGTGTAGGTTGCTAGCAGTGTTGATTATGTTGGAAATATGTCCTAGAGGCAATAATGAAGTGGTTACTATCATATGTCCTTTGTTCATAATAATAGTTTATTATCCAAGCTATAACTGTATTGATCAAAAACTCAGATACATGTGTGAAAACATAGACAACATTTGTCCCTAGTGAGCCTCTACTAGAGTAGCTCGTTGATCAAAGATGGTCAAGGTTTCCTGACCATAGGCATGAGTTGTCATCTGATAACTGGACCACATCATTAGAAGAATGATGTGATGGGAATGACCCAACCGTAAGCATAGCATTTAATCGTGTTAGTTTATTGCTACTTCTTTATCCATGTGAAGTATCTATTCCTACAACCATGAGATCATGTAACCCCCTGACACCAGAGGAATGCCTTGTGTGTATCAAATGTCACAACGTAACTGGGTGACTATAAAGGTTCTCTACAAGTATATCCGAGGGTGTCTGTTGGGTTCGCGTGGATCGAGACTGGGATTTATCACTCTGTAGGATGGAGAGGTATCTCTGAGCCCATTCGGTAATACAACATCACAAGAAGCTTGCAAGCAATGTGACTAAGGAGTTAGTCATGGGATCTTCTATTATGGAACGAGTAAAGAGACTTGTCAGTAACGAGATTGAACTAGGTATGGAGATATCAACGATCGAAACGTGGGCAAGTAACAGGCCGATGGACAAAGGGAATTGCATACGGGATTGATTGAATCCTTGACATCATGGTTCGACCGATAAAGATCTTCTTGGAAGATGTAGGTACCAATATGGGCCATCCAGGTTGCATTGTTGGTTATTGTCCAGAGAGTGTCTCGGTCATGTCTTCATCATTCTCGAACCCACAGGGTCCGCACGCTTAACGTTTGATGACAATATAGTATTTTTGAGTTATATATGTTGGTGACTGAAAGTTGTTCGGAGTCCCAGATGAGATCCCGGACGTCATGAGGAGGTTTGGAATGGTCCGAAGGTAAAGATTCATATATGGGAAGTTGATATTTGGTTTTCGGAATAGTTTCGGGATTTACCGTATATCGTCAGGAGTATCAGAAGGGATTTCAAGGTCCACCGGAAGGGGGACACCCACCCGAGAGGGCCACATGGGCTGAGAGGGGTGCGCACCAGCCCCTGGTGGGCTGGGCATCCCTCCCACTTAGGCCCATGCAGCCAAGGGGCTGGTGGGGGCAAACCCTAAGGGGGTCAGCCACCTAAACTTGGGGGCCAAGCCACCCCTTGGCCGCCGCCCCACCTCTAGGGGAAACCCTTGGGCGCCATCCCCCTCCCTCCCCCTATATATATGAGAGGAGAGGGAGGGCATCCACACCACAATCCACGATGCAGCCCTCCCTCTCCTTCTAGATTGGATTCTCCCTCGTTCTTGTCGCGGCAGCACTTGGCGAAGCCCTGCTCAGAGAGCTCCACCACCACCGTCACCACGCCGTTGTGCTGCAGGAGAACTCATATAATACTCCACCCTCGCTTGATGGATCAAGGAGGTGGAGACATTATCGAGTTGTATGTGTGCTGAACGTGGAGGTGTCGTCCGTTCGATGCCAGATCGGGACGGATCGTGATTGGATCGCGAATACGAATGACTACATCAACCGCGTTTCTTAACGCTTCCCGCTTAGAGATCTACAAGGGTATGTATATGCAATCCCCTCTCGTAGCTATACATCTCCATAGATAGATCTTGGGTGTTCGTAGGAAATTTTTTGTTTCCCATGCAACGTTGCCCAACAGTGGCATCACGAGCTAGGTCTATGCATAGATGATATGCTCGAATAGAACACAAAACAGTTTGTGTGCGTTGATGTTCAGAATGGTTTCCTCCTTAGTTTTATCTTGATTTGGAGGTATAGTGGGATGATATAGCCCAAAGCAACCTTACTTGTCCACGTACGAGAGACCAGTTCCTTCGAATGACATGCAACTTGTTGCATAAAGATGGCTGGCGGGTGTCTGTCTCTCCCACTTTAGTTGAATCGAATTCGACAGAGGCGGTCCTTGTAGAAGGTTAAAAGGTAACCTGATTATCACCATTGTGGCTTTGCGTAGTCAAGAACAGTTCTTATTAGTTGCCCATAGCAGCCACGTAAAACTTACAACAACAAAGTATAGGAAGCCTAACTTGTTTTTGCAGGGCATGTTGTGATGTGATATGGCCAAAGACATGGTGTGATATATGTGATGTATGAGATGATCATGTTTTTTTATAGATTATCACGACCTGCGTGTCGATGAGTACGGGAACTGGGAGGAGCCATAGGGTTGTTTTTAATTATTTTCTCCTTTTTTGCTTTACTTTATCGCTATGAGTTAGCAATATTTGTAGAAGCAATAGTTGGCACGGCAACCACGTGACAACACGATGATGGAGATCATGGTGTCATGACGATGATGATGGAGGTCATGCCGGTGCTTTGGAGATGGAGATCAAAAGCACAAGACGATGATGGCCATATCATGTAACTTATGTGATTTGCATGTGATGTTTATCATTTATGCATCTTATTTTGCTTAGGACGACAGTAGCATTATAAGATGATCCCTCACTAAAATTTCAAGATAAAAGTATGCACCATTGCGAAGGTTCGTCGTTTTGACGCACCTCGTGATGATCGGGTGTGATAGACTCTACGTTCGCATACAACGGGTGTAAGCCAGATTTACACATGTGGAACACGTGGGTTAAACTTGACGAGCCTAGCATCTACACACATGGCCTCGAAACACAAGAGATTGAAAGGTCGAACATGAGTCATATAGTAGATATGATCAGCATGGATATGTTCACCATTGAAACCACCTCATCTCACGTGATGATCGGACTTGGGTTGGTGGATTTGGATCGTGTTACACTTAGCCAACCAGGGGGATGTTGATTTGAGTGTCAGTTCTTTAGTAATATGATTAATTGTACTTATTATCATGAACATAGTCTAAGTTGTCTTTGCAAATTTATGTTATAGATCAATGGCTCGCACAGTAGCTTCCCTAAAATTTAATGCGTTCCTAGAGAAAGCTAAGCTGCAAGATGATGGAAGTAACTATGCGGACTGGGTCTGTAATCTGAGGATTATCCTCATGGCTTCGCAAAAGGCTTATGTCCTTGATGCACTGCTTGGTGCGCCACCCCCTCCAATGTCGTCTACAGAAGTTGTGAACGCATGGCAGGCGTATTTTGATGACTACTCGACAGTTCAGTGCGCCGTCTTGTATGTCTTAGAATTGTGAATTCAAAAGCGTTTTGAATTCCATGGACCATATGAGATGTTCCAAGAGTTGAATTTAGTATTTCAAGTAAATGCCCGGATCAAGAGGTATGAGACCTCCGATAAGTTCTTCGCCTGCAAGATGGAGGAGAATAGTTTTGTCACTGAGCATATACTCAGAATGTCTGGGTACTACAACTGTTTGAATGATTTGGTAGTTGAGCTTCCGGCCGAAATGGTCACTGGAAGAATTCTCCAGTCACTACCAACTAGCTACAAAGGCTTCATGAACTATAATATGCAAGGGATGTACAAGTCTATCTCTGAGCTATTTGCGTTGCCGAAAGTCATAGAAGTAGAAATCAAAAATGAGCATCAAGTGTTGATGGTGAATAAAACCACTAGTTTCAATAAAGGCAAAGGAAAGAAGGGCAACTTCAAGAAGGGTGGCAAGCAAGTTGCTGCTCCCGTGAAGAGACCCAAGGCTGGACCCAAGCCTGAGACTGAGTGTTTCTATTGCAAGGGAACTGGCCACTGGAAGCGGAATAGCCCCAAGTACCTGGCCGATAAGAAGGCCGACAACATCAACAAAGGTATATTTGATATAAATGTTATTGATGTGTACCTTACTAGCTCTCGTTGTAGTTCCTAGGTATCTGATACCGGTTTGGTTTCTCATATTTGTAACTCGAAGCAGGAACTATGGAATAAATGGAGGCTGGCGAAGGATGAAGTGACGATGCACGTCAGGAATGGTTCCAAGGTTGATGTTATCGCCGTCGCCATGCTCACTCCTCAATTACCATCGGGATTAGTAGTAAACCTAAATAATTGTTATCTAGTGCCTGCATTGAGCATCAATATTATATTTCGATCTTGTTTATTGTGAGACGGTTATTCATTTAAATCAGAGAATAATGGTTGTTCTATTTATATGAGTAACATCTTTTATGGTCATGCACCCAATATGAATGGTTTATTCTTTTTGAATCTCAATAGTAGTGACACACACATTCATAACATTGATGCCAAAAGATGCAAATTTAATAATGATAATACCACATTCTTGTGGCACTGCCGCTTAAGTTATATTGGTGTAAAACACATGAAGAATCTCCATGCCAACAGACTTTTGGAATCACTTGATTTTGAATCACTTGATACATGTGAACCATGCCTCATGGGCAAGATGACTAAAAACCCGTTCTCCGGTACAATGGAGCGGGCAAGTGACTTGTTGGAAATCATACATACTGATGTGTGCGGTCTGATGAGTGTTGAGGAACACAGTGGATATCGTTTTCTTACCTTCACTAATGACTTAAGTAGATATGGGTATAACATTTGAAAAATTCAAGAAATTTCAGAGTGTAGTAGAAAATCATCGTAACAAGAAGATAAAGTTTCTATGACCTTATCATGGTGGAGAATATCTGAGTTATGAGTTTGGCATGCACTTGAATAGTGTGGAATTGTTTCATAGCTTACGCCACCTAGAACACCATAGTGTAATGGTGTGTCCGAGCATCGTAATCATACTCTATTGGATATTGTGCGATCTATGATGTCTCTCATGGATCTGCCACTACCGTTTTCGGGTTATGCATTAGAGACAGTTGCATTCACTTGAAATAGGGCACCATCAAAGTCCGTTGAGATGACACCATATGAATTATGGTTTGGAAATAAACCTAAGTTGTTATTTTTTAAAGTTTGTGGCTGTGATGCTTATGTGAAAAGGCTTCAACCAGATAAGCTCAACCCTAAAGCGAAAACATGTGTCTTCATAGGATACCCTAAGGAAATAGTAGGGTACACCTTCTATCTTAGATAGAAAGGCAAGGTCTTTGTTTCCAAGAATGGGTCCTTTCTAGAGAAGGAGTTTCTCTTGAAAGAATTGAGTGGGAGGAAAGTAGAACTTGATGAGGTTGTTGAACCGCCACTTCAGTTGGATAGTAGCACGACACAGAAAGATGTTTCTGTGACGCTTACACCAAGTGAAGAGGAATCTAATGATTGTGATCATGAAGCTTTGGATCAAGTTACTACTGAGCCTCGTAGGTCGACAAGGACTCGTACCTCCCCTGAGTGGTACGACAATCCTGTCTTGGAGGTCATGTTGTTAGACAACAGTGAACCTACAAGCTATGAAGAAGCGATTGTGGGCCCAGATTCCAAAAAATGGCTAGAGGCCATGAAATCCGAGATATGATCCATGTATGATAACAAAGTGTGGACTTTGGAGGACTTACCACATGATCGTAAGGCCATATAGAATAAACGGGTCTTGAAGAAAAAGATGGACGTGGACGGTAATGTCACCGTCTATGAAGCTCGAGTTGTTGCAAACGGGTTTTCACAAGTTCAAGGAGTTGATTACAATGAGACTTTCTCTCCCATAGCAATGCTTAAGTCCATCGGGATCATGTTAGCAATAGCTGCATTTTTCGATTACGAGATCTGGCAGATGGATGTCAAAACAACATTCCTTAATGGTTTCCTTAAGGAAGAGTTGTATATGATGCAACTAGAAGGTTTTGTTGATCCTAAAAATGCTCACAAAGTGTGCAAACTCCAGCGATCCATTCATGGACTCGTGTAGGAATCTCAGAGTTGGAATCTTCGCTTTGATGAAGTGATCAAAGTGTTTGGGTTCATACAAGTTTATAGAGAAGCTTGTATTTACAAAATAGTGGCTGGGAGCTCAATAGAGTTTCTAATATTATATGTGGATGACATATTTCTGATTGGAAACAATGTGGAACTTTTAGAAAGCGTGGAGATATATTTGAACAAGAGTTTTTCAATAAAATATCCCGGACAGGTTGTTTACATCTTAGGCATCAAGATCTATAGAGATAGGTCGAGACGCTTCATAGGACTTTCACAAAGCACATATCTTGATAAGATTTTGAAGAAGTTCAAAATGGATCAGTCCAAGAAAGTTTTCTTGCATGTCTTAGAAGGTGTGAAGTTGAGTAAGACTCAATGCCCGGCAACTACAAAGGATAGAGAAAAGATGAGAATTATCCCCTATGCTTTAGCCAGAGGCTCTATCATGTATGTGATGTTATGCACAAGACCAGATGTCAGCCTCACCATAAGTATGACAGTGAGGTTTCAAAGTGATCCTAGAATGGAACACTAGATAGCGGTCAAGAATATCCTTAAGTACATGAAAAGTACGAAGGAAATGTTTCTCGTTATGGAGGTGATCAAGAGCTCGTCATAAGTGTTACGTTGAGCTAGCTTTGACATAGATCCAGATGACTCTAAGTCTCAAACCAGTTACATATTTATTCTGAATGGTGGAGTGGTAAGTGATAACCCACAAGTGTAGGGGATCATAATTTTTTAGACTTTTTCAATAAATAAGAGTGTCGAACCCAACGAGGAGCTAAAGGTAGACCAAATATTCCCTCCAGTTCTATCGACCATCGATACAACTCTATGCACGCTATGCTTACTTTACCTAGAACAAGTATGAAACTACTTTGCGAAAATAAAACTAGAAGTACTTTGCAAGATAATAAAGAACGTGGTAATAAACGTTAGGTCCTGTTTTAATAAAAGAACAATGAAAGTAAATATTTTAGTAGCAAGCTTTTTGTGTAACACAAGAGAAAGATTGTCCCTAGGTAATTGAATATAATATGATAGATACTTGTTATATGCAATGAGGGAGAGGCATACGCTAACACACTTTCTGTACTTGGATCATATGCACTTATGATTGGAACTCTAGCAAGCATCCGCAACTAACAAAGTTCATTAAGGTAAAACCCAACTGTAGCATTAAGTATCAAGTCCTCTTTACTCCCTAGGCAACAACCCACCTACTCGGGTCTGTGCTTCTATCACTCACGCCACCCATCATAGGAAAATCATGAACATATTGCAACACCCTACAACGGGGATCCCTCATGTTTGCGTGACATGGAGGGCACCATAGGACATCACCATATCAACATAAAACTCACATCTATAACATGATACCACAATTAACCCATACGATAAAATAGATCTACTCAAACATCAAAGGATAGCCAAATATCATTGGGAAATAATATATGGAGTTGAGCACCATGTTTAAGTAGAGATTACTACAGGGAAGAGAGGTGTTACACCGCTGCATAGAGGGGGAGAGAGTTGGTGTTGACGGCGACGAAGTTGTTGGTGTAGACCGTCATCATGATGATTGCCCCGGCGGTGCTCTGACGCCACTAGGAGAGAGGGGGAGAGAGCCCCCTCCTTCTTATTCTTCCTTGACCTCCCCCTAGATGGGAGGAGAGTTCCCCTCTGGTCCATGGCCTCCATGGTGACGGAGGGCCAGGAGCCCCTCCGAGATTGGATCTCCCTCTCAGTTCTCTTCTGTTTCGCGTTCCTCTTTTCTCGCCGAAAACCATTTCTTATATTCCCGGAGATCCGTAACTCCGATTGCGCTAAGATGTTAACAAGATTCCCCCCTGAAAATTAGCTTCCTTGCGCCCGAAGGAGAGCTCCAACCAACATACGAGGTGAGCACCACCCAGCAGGGCGCGCTTGGGCCCTGGCCCTTGCCCTTGTGTCTTTTGCTCGTTGTGGGCCTCCGATTGCATTGATTACACTTCTAAAAATTGACAAATATTCCAAAAAAAATCCGTAAATTTTTATCGCATTTGGACTTCGTTTGATATGGAATTTTTGAAACAAAAAACACACAAAAACGGGAACTGGCACTGGGCACTAGATCAATAGGTTAGTCCAATAAATCATATAAATTGTTGCCAAAAGTATGTATAATATTGGCATGAAACAATCAAAAATTATAGATACGATGGAGACGTATTAGCATCCCCAAGCTTAGATCCTGCTCGTCCTCAAGTAGGTAAATGATAAAAAAAGATAATTTTGATGTGGAATGCTACCTAGCATAATCTTCATCATATATCTAATCATGGCATGAATATTAAGAAATGAGTGATTCAAAGAAGTAGTCTAGTTTTGACATGAAGACTTTAATACTCAGGCATCCCGGCAAACAATCATGTCTTTCAAAATATCAAGGCTAAAGGACGTTATCCCTACAAAATCATATAGCCTTGCCATGCTCTGTCTTCTTAGCACAAAGTATAAATAATGTACTACCCCGGTGTGAGCCAATCAATTGGTTCGTACTTTTTAACGCACTTCAGCATTTTCAACTCTGACGCAATACATGAGTGCAATCCATGGATATAGCACTATGGGTGAAATAGAATATGGTGGTAGGTTTCAAATGGGTAAAAGGGAAGAAGAAAGTCTTGCATCAACTCAGTGTATCAACGGGCTATGGAGATTCCCATCAATAGATATCAATGCGAGGAGTAGAGATTGCCATGCAACGGATGCACTAAGAGCTATAAGTGTATGAAAGCTCAATATGAAAACTAAGTTGGTGTGTATCTAACTCTATAATGAAAAATTCCCACTAATATATGACAGGGACAACATAGGAGACTCTCAACATGAAAAACATGTTACTACTTTGAAGCACAAGTGTGGAATTAGCATGCCCCTTTTATCTTTGTCTCTCATCATTTTTTAATTTTTCTTTATTTTTATTTTTTTCTATTTCCTTTTTCCTTTTTTCTTCTTGTTTGTCCGGAGCCTCATCCTGACTTGTGAGGGAATCATAGTTTCCATCATCCTTTCCTCACTGAGACATGCTCTAATAATGAATAATGATGATCATCACACTTCTATTTATTTACAACTCAACATTACAAGTCGATAGTAGAACAAAGTATGATCCTATATGAATGCAATGATCTAGCGTAGAAAAGATATCAAAAAATGGACAAGCCATGGAAACATCATGCTAGCTATCTTACGATCATGTAAGGCAATATGACAATGAATGCTCAAGTCATCAAAACGGAAGCGACAGAAGTTGCATGGCAATATATCTTGGAATGACTATGGAAATGCCATAATAGGTAGGTCTGGTGGCTGTTTTGAGGAATATATAATAAGGCTTATGTGTGATAGAGCATATAATATCACGCGGTTTGGATGCACCGACATAGTTTGCACCGACTCTCCAGGTGAGAAAGGGCAATGCATGGTACCGTAGAGGCTAGCAAATTGCGGAAAGGTAAGAGTGTGTATAATCCATGGACTCACATAGTAATAAAGAACTCACATACTTATTTAAATTTTTATTAGCCGTCTAAGCAAAGTATTACTATGCATGCCCCTATTGGGGAGGTTGGTAGGAGTTAACCATCGTGCGCCCCTGACCTTCACATAAACATAGACAATCAAGGATAAATTGTGCTCGAACTTCATGGCATAACGGGAGACTATACGTGCATGCTTCGGGAATCACAAACCTTAACACAAATATATTACTAAACCGATCATCAACTAGTACCTCCCACATATTATCATCTCTATATCGCAAAACTATTGCAAGGAATCAAACATATCATATTCAGTGATCCCTAAGTTTTATGTAGGATTTTATGACTAACCATGTGAATGACCAATTCATGTTGACTCTCTAAATAGATATAAGTGAAGCAAGAGAGTTTAATTATTTCTAGAAAATACCATTCTCTAATAAATATAAGTGAAGCAAAAGAGCACTCTATAAATAACGGTTTTCTATGTGAAGAGAAACAGGCAATCCAAACTTCGAATGACATAAGTGAAGCACATGAAGCATTCTATAAAGCCATACTCAAAAGATATAAGTGAAGTATAGTCAGCATTCTATAAATCAGACATGGACTATCTCATACCAGCATGGTGCATAAAATAAAAGCGAAAACACAAAAGGCGTTCCAAGGTTTACACATATCACATGGATGAAACGAATTCGAAAACATACCGATACTGGTTGAAGAAAGATGGGATGCCTTCTAGGGCATCCCCAAGCTTAGACACTCAAGTATCCTTGGATATTTAATTGGGTTGCCTTGGGAATCCCCAAGCTTGAAATCTTTCCTCTCCTCCTTCTCCTCATATCGTGACGTCCTCGGTCTTCGAACACTTCATCCACACAAAACTTAACAGAAGACTAGCGAGATCCGTTAGTATAATAAATAAAAATACTACTTTAAGTACTATTGAAAATCCATTCGTATTTTATATTTGCATTATAACTATTTTATTATAACTTTTACATGGCTTATAACACCGATAAAATTGGTAGTTTCATCAAAACAAGCAAAACAATGCATCAAAAACAGAATATGTCTTAAACAGGACAGTCTATAGTAATATGAACTTTGATCATACTTATGTAACTCTAAATATTCTGAAAAATTAATAAGAAATATAAAATTTTGGTATAAATATTGTGTAAGAATTTCAGAAACTTTTAACATTTGAGTAAAAAATGAAAATTCACGCACTACAGCCAAAGTTTCTGTTTTTACACCGCACGTACCAACAAGCAATCTAATCATCCTAAAGGAAAATCTTGGCACATGATATTATACGATGGATTTGTACAAGGGAATAATTACTTTTGTTCCAAATTTTTCCCTGATTCAAGAATCAAAAAGTTTCCATGGTCATGAACAAAAGTTCAAGGACATCCCCCACTTCAATGATGCTCATCATCTCTCTCACTTTCACCTTTCATTTTGTGAAGTTTTATTTCCCCTCTATATTTTTTGTTTTAAAACTTTGTAAATGGACACAAAATAATAAAATGGCTCTCTAAAACTTCTGGGTTGTCTCCCTGGCAGTGCTTTCTTTAAGGCCACCAAGCTAGGCATAAAGTGCTCAAGTAATGGATCCACCCAGATCCCAAGGTATATCAAAGCCAATTTTAATTAACAATGATTTTTAATGCAGTAGTGAGCACAAAGTAACATATATCATGTAATCAAGAAGTATAACTCTCTTTCTATGCATCGACATGTCATACAAGAACAATTCATGCACATTAGGTAAAGGCCAATACATAGCATAAGTAGTGTCTTGCGATTTTATAGTATTGGAAACATAGAGAGGTGAAGATTTGGTTCCTATCTCATAGTAATTGCAAGTAGGAGAAGCAAGAACATGCATATTATATTCAGAAAAATCATCATGTGTAGTAAAAAAACGCAACCCATCAATATAATCCTTAATAAGAGCAAACTTCTCCGATATAGTGTAGTTGCAGAATTCAAAAAGACAATAGGACTATCATGTGTGGGTGTGATGTCTACTACGCAAGTTTATTCTTGTAGACTCGTGTTGGGCCTCCAAGCACAGAGTTTTGTAGGACAGTAGATATTTTCCCTCAAGTGGATGACGTAAGGTTTATCAATCCATGGGAGGTGTAGGATGAAGATGGTCTCTCTGAAACAACCCTACAATCAAATACAAGAAATCTCTTGTATCCCCAACACACCCAATACAATGGCAAATTGTATAGGTGCACTAGTTCGGCGAAGAGATGGTGATACAACTGAAATATGGATGATAGATATAGGTTATTGTAATCTGAAAATATATAAAAACAGCAAGGTAGAAGTGTAAAACAGCGAGCAAAACGATTTATAAATGCTTGGAAATAAGGACTAGGGTCCGTACTTTCGCTAGTGCAATCTCTCAACAATGCTAATATAGTTGGATCACATAACCATCCCTCAACGTGCAACCAACAATCACTCCAAAGTTCTTATCTAGCAAAAACATAAGATGAAATTGTTTGTAGGATACGAAAGCACATTAAGTTATCCTTTCCGATCGTTCTATCCAAGAGTTCATACTAAAATAACCAAGCTATCCTTTCCAATAGATCTATCTAAGAGTTCGTACTAGAATAACACCATATGATAGGCATCAACCAACTGTAATGTCACCGAGATACTGCAATGCCACCACAAGTATCCCTAAGTTAATTATACGATACGCATAAAAAAATTTCAGATTCATAATACTCAATCCAACACAAAGAACCTCAAAGAGTGACCCAAGATTTCCATCGGAGAACAAGGTATGAAAACATGCAATCAACCCCTATGCATAGATCCCCAAGGTCACCGGAATCCGCAAGTTGACGCCATAACATATATCAAGTGAATCACTTGAATACCCCAATATCACTACGGGTATACGCATGCAAGACATACATCAAGTGCTCTCAAATCCATAAAAGTATTTCAATCCGATAATAACAAAATCTCAAAGGGAAAACTCAATTCATCACAACAAGATAGAAAGGGGATAACACCATATGATCCAACTATATTAACAAAGCCTGCGATACATCAAGATCGTGCCATATCAAGAACACAAGTGAGAGAGAGTGAGTGAGAGAGAGATTAGACACATAGCTACCGATACAAACCCTCAACCCCGAGGTGGATTACTCACACATTATCATGGTGAGAAAGAGAGAATTGTTCATGGAGAGGTGCAGCACCAAAGAGATGGAGGCGATGGCGGCCACGACGCTGGCGACGGGCGGCGGCCCCTTGCCTCCCCTTCTTCCTTGGTCTTGGTGCTGCAATGGAGAAGCCTCTCCCCTTATTGGCGGTTGATGTCTACTACACAACTTTATACTTGTAGACTCGTGTTGGGCCTCCAAGCGTAGAATTTTGTAGGATAGTAGCAATTTTCCCTCAAGTGGATGACCTAAGGTTTATCAATCCGTAGGAGGTGTAGGATGAAGATGGTCTCTCTCAAACAACCCTGCAATCAAATACAAGAAATCGCTTGTGTCCCCAACATACCCAATATAATGGAAAATTGTATAGGTGCACTAGTTCGGCGAAGAGATGGTGATACAAGTGTAGTAATGATAGTAGATACTCATTTTTGTAATCTAAAAATATAAAAACAGCAAGGTAGCAACTGGCAAGAGTGAGCACAAACGGTATTGCAATGCTTGAAAACAAGGCCTACGGTCCGTACCTTCACTAGTGCAATCTTTGAACAATGATAATATAATTGGATCACATAAGCATCCCTCAATGTGCAACGAATAATCACTCCAAGGTTCTTATCTAGCGGAGGGCATAAGAAGAAATTGTTTGTAGGGTACGAAACCACCTTAAAGTTATCCTTTCCAATTGATCTATCCAAGAGTTCATACTAAAATAACACCATATGATACAGATCAACGAAATTTAATGTCACCTAGATACTCCTATGTCACCACAAGTATCCACGAGTTAATTATACGATACGCATCAAACAGTTTCAGATTCATAATACTCAATCCAACACAAAGAACCTCAAAGAGTGCCCCAAGATTTCTATCGGAGAAAGTAGGACAAGAACGTGTATCAACCCCTATGCATAGATTACCCCAATGTCAGCGCGGGAATCCGCAAGTTGAGTACCAAGACATATATCAAGTGTTCTCAAATGTAATATTCAATCCAACATAACCAAATCTCAAAGGGAAAGATTCAATCCATCACAACATGATAGCAAGGGAATAACATCATATGATCCGACTATATTAACAAAGCTCGTGATTCATGAAAAGTAATTAACATGAAAGAAAATAGATTGTTCCTTCGCAGAGGGAAGCAGGGATTTGCATATGTGCCAGAGCTCATTGTTTAAAATATAGATAAATATAATTTTGGGATGTGCACCCTTCCTGTCAATGTTACGACCAAGAGTTATCAATACCTTCCATGTTAAACACATTAGCGGCGGTTCCCAAGCGGTAAAAGTAAAGGTTTACTCCCTCTCCACCAACAAACACACTCCATGACTAGCCAAATCCATGGGTACCGTCCATACCAACAACATTCCTGGGGGAGTTTGGTTTAATTATTTGCATTTTTTTATTTCGGGACTGGAAATCCCTATTACCACCCCTCTCGTGCAAGGATGAGTGAATAAACGCTCATCATGAGAATAAGCCGCTTAACATAGAAGATACTGACTGCCCCCCTGTCGCTCCATGAGAGATCCGGGCACACAAAACATATGCTAATTTGAAATTTTAGAGGTGGCACACGCAAATTTACTTGGAACGACAAGGTAATATCGCATATAGGTAGATATAGTGGACTCTCATGGAAGAAACTTGGCTCAAGTATTTAAATGCACAAGTAGTATCTCTACTTAGTACGAAGTGTTGGCTAGCAAAAGGTTCTAAACAAGCACCACATGTTGAAGAATTCATAACAATATAACGTCTATGCAAATATACACAACCATAACTCATTACGTTGTCTTTCTTGCCCAACTTTATCTAATTTTCTAAAGTTTAAAAATAATTAATGGTTATTCACAATCATAGAAGATGTACAAGATAATATATTTTTATGTGAAATTTTTCTTTCTTATAGTAATCATTCATGAATTGCTTGTATGGCTAGTTATATGATTATCAAACTTCAATAGATTTTACTTTATAAACCAGATGCGAAACTACTACTAAGCATAAAGCAAATTAATAATTTCAGATTAATAATATTTAATTCATTCACAATTTACTCATAAGATATAAATGAAGCACAAGAGTAATCATTAAAGGGAAAATCTAATTTATAGCGTGCACACCTCTGCGCTCCGATGCGACGTCTGTTCCACGACGGATTTTTTACAGGCGCGTGGTTAAGTGGCGTGGCAAACTACGACTTTACAAAGTGCTATTGTACGGAAGTGCTACTAAAGTAGTGCTGCTAGGACCCAGCTATAGTATACGGACCAGGATGGTGTAGTGTTCTGGTCTGCTTTCTGTTATGCGTGGACATCCAAAGTACTAGTAGTAAAGTTGGTTTTTTTTGCATGGGTAAAGTTGCATGTTTAACGTTGAGGACATACATTCTCTTCCTTTCTTTTTTGTTATATCCGGTTCTAGAATGCTTTTTTTCATTAAAAAAAGAATGTGTTTTTCCAGAATTACATTTTCACAAAATGTAAAGCTACAAACTACTCGATGCTAACGATATCAAATGTTTGATAGAGGAACACAATTTTGTTTCATGTGTCTTGTATTCCAAAACATAGTCTAGCATCACACAACTAGATAGACAATAAGTTTTGTGCTTAAACCCTGCTCACAAAGGATTACATACGACATAAATTAGAGAACATGGAACTCACAAGTTGCTTGTAAGCAAATTTAGTTCTTTCTAAAGAGACTAACAGATTGTTTTAAAATAAAACCGGTAGCTATTAAATAAACAATCTTGTAGTTGCGTCGAACAATTTAGCAATTGCTCATAGTAATTTCGTAAGTGTATTTAAAAATCAACTTGGTAACAGCATCGAATATTTTTTTTTGGCAATTGCTTTGTACACAACCTCGTAACAATATCAAAATAATCTAGTAGCTGACTGCGCAAAATGTGGCAGCTGTATCAAAACAATATTCTTCGGCAATTGATTTCTAAACAACCTAGTAACTACATGAAAACAATCTGGTAGCTCTCCGTGAGTAAGTATAGTGGCAACTAGCATGGTTAAACTGTTAATGTGAAAAGCAAGCAAGATAAATTCGACAAGTAGTATAGTGGCCAATGACTTGGTTAAACTGTTAATGTGGCAAGCAAGCAAAATAAATCCAACAAGTAAGTATAATAGATAATGCAAGGTTAAACTGTTAATGTGCCAAGCAAGAAAAATAAATCCGACAAGTAAGTATAATGGCTAATGCAAGGTTAAACTGTTAATGTGGCAAGCAAGCAAAATAATTCCGACAAGTAAGTATATTGCAAAATGACACTGTTAAACTGTTAGTATGGCAAGTAAGCACAATAAAACCGACAAGTAAGTATAGTGGCAAATGAAACTTTTAAATTGTTAATGAGCAAGCAATATAAATCTGACAAGGAATTATAGTGGCAAATGACATTGTTAAACTGCTAATGTGGCAAGCAAGCAAAATAAATCCGACAAGAAATTATAGTGGCAAATGACATTGTTAAACTGTTAATGTGGCAAGCAAGCAAAATAAATCCGACAAGAAAGTATAATGGCAAAAGACATGGTAAAACTGTTGATGTGGCAATCAAGTAAAATAAATTCGACAATCACGTATAGTAAGAACATACACGGTTAAACTATTAATGTGACAAGTTAGCATAATAAATCCAACAAGCAAGTATAGTGGCAAGTGACATAGTTAAACTGTTGATAGGAAAAGCAAGCAAAATAAATCTGGCCAGTAAGTATAGTGGAAAATGACGTGGTTAAATTGTTAAAAAACAAGTTACCATAATAAACCCAACAAGTATAGTGGGAAGCGGCGCCCTTAAACTGTTAATATGGCAAGCAAGCAAAATAAATCTGATGACTAACTATAATGGAAAGTGGCACAATTAAACTGTAATTTGACAAGTAAGCACAACAGATCCGACAAGTAAATATAGTTGGCCGATGACACAGTTGAACTGTTAATATGACAAGCAAGTATAATGATTTTACAATTAAGTATAGTGGAAAGTGGTTAAAATTTGGAAGCATCTTAAGAGGGTAGTACTACTTACTTCAGCGAGCACCCGCTGCCCATGGATCTTTAGCATTGACATGACTGGTCAGGCATGAGATACAAGCAGTCAATCGTACTTGTATCGTGTACAGTAACATGGTAGTTTTCCTTCGTAGCAATACTAAGTTTTTGACTGGGATGTAAAGATTCCCTCCGCTACAGGGTGAAAGCGACGTTCGGCAACCAGTGGCCCGTGCATGCGCGCGCCTGTCGGCCCAAGCATGCCACGTGAGACTGTAGGATTCCTAGATAACGGTAGGTTTAACCGCCGCACGGGAGGGCACATATGCAGCACGGGAGGGCACGTGGCGTTCATCATTAAACTACTTCTAAAAGATATACGTGAAGATCAATAAATAGTCAAACAATAAAGTAGCCACGTGATGACTTTCTCCTAATAAAGATTTTTAGATATAAGTATTTTGTTAAACATCAAGAAAATAAAAATAGCACCTCAAGAATAACACGCATCATGTGAACGAATAAAAATTTAGGCTCAACACAGGCTAACCGATAATTGTTGATGAAGAGAGGTGGGATGCGTAGCATCTCCAAGCTTAGATGCTTGAGACTTCTTAAATATTTACATGGGGTGCCTTGGAAATCTTTAAACTTGAGCTTTTATATCTCGTTCAATCCTCTCATAACATGGTTTCACCTATTCTCAAAAACTTCATCCACACAAAACTCGAAAAGAACTCGTGAGATAAGTCAGCACACATAAGAGAAAATCAACAATACATGTACTGCAAAGACAAGTTGCACAATAATTTTCAAACATCATCTACTGTTTACTATCATTTACACAATATATATCTACCAATATAGGCTATGAAAACTATAGGATAAGTAGATAACAAAACTATGACAGCAATCTCTCCAAACAGAATAGTCTGTAGAAATCTATCAAACCAGTGTACTTATGTAACTCAAAAAATTATGAAAATTTATTAATGTGGCAAAACTATATAAAAATTTATGTGGCAAAACTATGTAAAAATTTCAGAAACTTTCCACATACCAATAAAATAGGAAAATTCAAACACTACAACACAAGTTTCTGTTTTTACACAACACATATCAAAGCATGCAAAGCAAACATCCCAAGGCAATTCTTGGAACTTCTTATTGAAAACCAAGATTATAAATAACATCTAACAGATAACAAAAAAATAAAATGACTCTCCAAGCAAAATACATATTATGTGACGAATAAAAATATAGCTCCAAGTAAGATATACCGATAATGTTGGAGACAAAAGAGGGGATGCCTTCCGGGGCATCCCCAAGCTTAGTGATAACCCACAAGTATAGGGGATCGCAACAGTTTTTGAGGGTAGAGTATTCAACCCAAATTTATTGATCCGACACAAGGGGAGCCAAAGAATATTCTCGAGTATTAGCAGCTGAGTTGTCAATTCAACCACACCTGAAAGACTTAATATCTACAACAAAGTATTCAGTAGCAAAGTAATATGGAAGTAACGGTAACTGTGGCAAAGTGATAGTAGCAGTTTTGTAGTGTTTGTAGCAGTATCAACGGAAAAGTAACTTAACAAAGATCAATATATGAAAAGCTCGTAGGCAATGGATCAGTGATGGATAATTATGTCGGATGGCATTCATCATGCAACAGTTATAACATAGGGTGACACAGAACTAGCTCCAATTCATCAATGTAATGTAGGCATGTATTCCATATATAGTAATACGTGCTTATAGAAAAGAAATTGCATGACATCTTTTGTCCTACCCTCCCATGGCAGCAGGGTCCTATTGGAAACTAAGGGACATTAAGGCCTCCTTTTAATACAGAACCGGACCAAAGCATTAGCACTTAGTGAATACATGAACTCCTCAAACTACGGCAATTACCAGAAAGAATCGTAGTTATTGTCACCCTGGGGATGCGGATCATAACTCGTAATAGGTGTCTACAACTTGCAAGATAGGATCAAGAACACATATATATATTCATGAAAACATAATAGGTTCAGATATGAAATCATGGCACTCGGGCCCTAGTGACAAGTATTAAGCATAGCAAAGTCATAGCAACATCAATCTCAGAACATAGTGGATACTAGGGATCAAACCCTAGCAAACCTAACTCGATTACATGATAAATCTCATCCAACCCATCACCTTCCAGCAAGCCTACGATGATATTACTCACGAACGGTGGGGAGCATCATGGAATTGGGGATGAAGGATGGTTGGTGATGACGAAGGCGTCAATTTCCCCTCTCTAGAGCCCAAAACGGACTCCAGATCTGGTCTCCCGAGGAAGAACAGGAGGTGGCGGCGGCTCCGTATCATGAAACGTGGTGAACTATTCTTCTTGATTTTTTTCTCCCCGAATAGGAATATATATAAGTGGAAACGAGGTCGGAGGAGCAGCAGGGACCCACAAGCCTGCCCGACACGCCCTAGGGGGGTGGGCGCGCCCACCAGGCTTGTGGCTATTTGGTGGGGTCCCTACAGTTGCTTCTTTCACCAATAATTTTTATTAATTCCAAAAATATTCTCTGTAAATTTGCAGGTCAATCCGAGAACTTCTATTTCTGCACAAAAATAACACCAAGGCAATTCTGCTGAAAACATCGTCAGTCTGGGTTAGTTCCATTCAAATCATGCAAATTAGAGTCCAAAACAAGGGCAAAAGAGTTTGGAAAAGTAGATACGTTGGAGACGTATCAACTCCCCCATGCTTAAAACTTTGCTTGTCCCCAAGCAATTCAGTTGATAAATTAAAAGTGATAAAGGAAAACTTTTACAAACTCTGTTTGATCTTGCTGTTGTAAACATGTCTAACTTATGTTCAGATTTTCAGCAAAGATTATAGACTAACCACATTCACAAGAACATTTAGGTCTTACATTCACTCATATCAATGGCATAATCAACTAGCGAGCAATAATAATAAGTCTCGGATGACAACAGTTTTATCAAAACAATCATGATACAATATGACATAATGGTATCTTGCTAGCCCTTTCTGAGACCGCAAAACATAAATGCAGAGCACCTCTGGAGAACAAGGACTGACTAAACATTGTAATTCACGGTGAGAGAGATCCAGTCATGCTCATACTCAATATCAATTAATAGCAAGGCATACAAATGGCGATGGCGCTCTCTAACTGGTGCTTTTTTATAAGAGGATGATGACTCAACAATAAAGTAAATAGATAGGCCCTTCTCGGAGGGAAGCATTGATTTGCGGAGGTGCCAGGCGAGCTTTTAAAACATAGATAAGTAATGATTTGTGGAGCGGTATGCTTTCATTGCTCACATAACGACCAAGAGGTTTTCAATATCTTCCATGCTAGATACATTATAGGCGGTTCCCAAATAGAATGGTAAAGTTTTTACTCCCCTCCACCAATGAGTCACACTCCACGGCGGGCCGAATCCACGGGTACCATCCATACAAACACAATCCTGGGGGATTTTTGTTTAATTATAATTTGCTTTTTATTTCGAGCATGGGACTGGGCATCCCGTTTACCAGCCACTTTCTCGTGAATGATAGTGAATCAATACATATCGTGAGAATAACCCACCTAGCATGGAAGATACTGACAGCCCCCAGTCGCCACCTGAGCGATTTGGGCATACAAAACAGAAAGTTTATTTGAAGGTTTAAAGTTTAGCACATGCAAATTTACTTGGAACGGCAGGGAAATACCGCATATAGGTAGATATGGTGGACTCATATGGAACAACTTTGGGTTTATTGAGATGGATGGACCAGCAGTATTCCCGCTTAGTACTAGTGAAGGCTAGCAAAAGACTGGGGAGCGACCAACTAGAGAGCGACACATTCATCAACATGCTTTGAGATTAACCAACATTGAATGCAAGCATGAGTACGATATAATTCACTATGAACATAAACATCGTGGAGGCTATGTTGATTTGTTCCAACTACATGCGTGAACATGTGCCAAGTCAAGCCACTTGAATCATTCAGAGGAGGATACCATTCTGTCATACTACATCACAACCATTTTAATGTGCATGTTGGCACTCAAGACAGACCATTATCCACTCTTAGCTAATTAAGCATGGCATGAATAACTATAATCTCTAATTGTCATTCAAACACGTTCAACCCATAATGTACTGAATTCGGAACGATGAGCTAATCATATTTACAAAAGCAAGATAGGCCGAGTTCATACCAGCTTTTCTCCATCCAATCTTTTCATCAAATATCGTCATTATTGCCTTTCACTTGCACGACCAAACGATGTGAATAATAATAAGAGTGCACATTCATTGGACTAAGCTGGAATCTGCAAACAATAAACCAAAGGAGAAGACATGGCAATATGGGCTCTTTGTAAGATAAAGAATAGTGCATATGAGAGCCACTCAACATGTTATCGTGGTCTTCTCCTTACAACCCAAAGAGAAGAAAGGAAAATTATTTACACGGGAAAGGTCCCAACAAGCATAAATAATAACGAGAAATCTTTTTGGGTTTTCTCTTTAATGCTACAACTAAGCAACTAGGAAATAAAGCTAGAACTTTTTTTCTCAAAGTTAATTAAACACACAAGAAGAAAGCAAAACAAGAAATAAACTACCATGGATAGTACAATGAAAAAGTATGAACACCGAAAACTGAAATGAGTGTGTGAACATGAATGTAATGTCGGTGAGAAATACGTACTCCCCAAGCTTAGGCTTTTTGCCTAAGTTGGTCTAGGGCCATGGCTGGAAATAACCTTCTCCGGGATACTCCGGAGCCGGAGGACACTGAGGGTTCCACTGGTTAGCAACCTCCTGTCATCATTCTTCTTAATAACATCATGGGCTACCATACGGTCATAGTCTAAAAACTTCGCAGGTATCAGCTTCTCATCTTTCTCATGAAGCCTAATGGGTATCTCAAAATGTTTAGCTAAACGAGATGCATAGGTACCTCCGAATATGGGCCCCTTCGAACGGTTGATGTTCAACCGTTGGGCCACCATAGAGCCCATACTAAAGGTTCTATCAGGAAATAAAGCATGGCGCAAAATAGCAAGGTCAGGAGCACTAAGGCTTCCACTCTCCCAGCGACCAACTAAACATCCTCCCACAAATAATGAATAATAGTGTAGCACAGGAAAATTTAACTAGCTGCTCTTGCCTTTGACATGCCTCTCTCTTCTCCTACAGTGACCGCGGTAATAAAATCTTCCATGTCTCGAGGACGTGGTTCCCTGATGCTGCCCTCATAAGGTATCTTGCAAACTTTGCAAAAATCATAAAGGTTCATTTTCTTAGGCACATCATATAAGTGAAATTCTACTATAGGAGGGTCTTCCCTAGGATGAAAGTGAAATTTTTGCACAAAGGTATTAGTGAGAAAGAGGTACTGGTTACACTTATCATTGATGAAGTCAGTGATGCCTACATTCTCTGCCAAATAATAGAAATATTCATAAATTCCGGCCTCCCTCAAGAATGTGTCACACGACCATTCACATGGTCAAATTTCTGTGACGCGAGGAAGATTTATTTGGGTGTTGCCTTCATTTCATTTTCATCTCCCTTAGAACCTCGGCTTGAAGAAACTCTTAGTAATCTTCTCAACATCTTTTCTTTCTTTGAAAAATTTCTGAAATTTATAGTGAATGAAAAATAAAGGTGAACAAAACTCAACAAAACTCATAGCAACTACTCCCTCAAGTGCCTAGAGACTATATCATGCATCAAAACTACTTGGGACCATATAAATTTGACATGCAAGCTCAAAAACACAGTCATGAGAACAGAAAAAATCTGCAATATATAAGGCACTAGAACAAAAACTAATTGGACCACTAGAGGAGTCACATACCGATGAGCAATACCCTAAAACAGTTTTGCGAATGGAGCTTTGAGCAAGGAGATCGAAAACGGCAGCAAGAGGAGCTAAAACACGGGTTTGAGCAATGGTGGGATTTTATCTGGAGGAAGATGAAGTGAATGGGTGCTGGAATAAGTGAAGGAGGGCCACGTGGGACCCACAAGCCACCAGGGCGTGCCTAGGGGGGTGGGCGTGCCCACCAGGCTTGTGGCCCACTGGAGCAGCCCCCTGATGCATACTCAGTGTCAAAAATTCTTAAATATTCCAGAAAAAATTATACTCCATTTTCAGGACATTTGAAAAACTTTTATTTTCAGGTCACCTTTTTATTGAATGGGAAACTCAGAAAATAGGAAAATAATAGCATTTTTACTTAATCTCATCTAGGTAACAGAAAGTAAAAGTTAGGTACAGGAAGTTGTGCTTCCTAAATTCGTCCATCTCATGCTCATCAAAAGGAATCCATCAATAAGGTTGATCAAGTCTTATTAACAAACTTCTTTCGAGTAACATGAAACCAAAGAACTTTTGAATAACACTAAGTTACCTCAATGGGGATATGCATTTCCCAAACAATAAGTATAACATATCTCTTCTTGACAGTAGGAAGAGGGAACTCAAAGTCTCCAATAATAATCGTTGGAATTTTTTCAATAGAGTTGATACTATGAACTTGAGGTTGTTTCTTCGGAAAGTGTATCATATGCTCATTGCCATTAATATGAAAACTGGCATTGCCCTTATTGCAACCAATAACAGCCCTTGTAGTATTCAAAAAGGGTCTACCAAGGATGATCGACATACTGTCGTCCTCGGGAATATCAAGAATAACAAAGTCCGTCAAGATAGTAGCATTTGCAACTATGACAGGTACATCCTCACAAATACCGATAGGTAGAGCAGTTGATTTATCAGCCATTTGCAAAGAGATTTCAGTAGGTGTCAACTTATTCAAATCAAGTCTATGGTATAAAGAGAAAGGCATCACACTAACACCGGCTCCAAGATCACATAAAGCAGTTTTAACATAATTTCCTTTAATAGAGCATGGTATAGTAGGTACTCTGAGATCTCCTAATTTCTTAGGTATTCCAGCTTTAAAAGTATAATTAGCAAGCATGGTGGAAATCTCAGCTTCCGGTATCGTTCTTTTATTAGTCACAATATCTTTCATATACTTAGCATAAGGAGACATTTTTCAAAACATCAGTCAAGCGCATACGTAAAAAGACAGGTCTAAGCATTTCAGCAAAGCGCTCAAAATCCTCATCATCCTTTTTCTTGGATGGTTCGGGAGGAAAGGGCATGGGTTTCTGAACCCATGGTTCTCTTTCTCTACCATGTTTCCTTGCAATGAAGTCTCTTTTATCGTATCTTTTATTCTTAGGTTGTGGGTTATCAAGATCATTAGCGGGTTCAATCTCCACATCATTATCATTACTAGGTTGAGCATCAACATGAACATCATTATTAATGTTATCACTAGGCTCATCTTCATCACTAGATTGTGTCTCAACATCAGAAATAGAAATATCATTTGGATTCTCAGATGTATCTATAACAGGTTCACTAGCAGCATGCAAAGTACTATCATCATTCTTTTTCCTACTCTTATTGGAACGAATAGGTTCATCAGTATTAACTCTTTGAGAATCTTGCTCAATTCTCTTAGGATGGCCCTCAGGATACAAAGGTTCCTGAGTCATTCTACCTCCTCTAGTCACAACTTTAACAGAATGATCATTGTCTTTACTATTCATCTCATTAAGCAAATCATTTTGAGCCTTAAGTACTTGTTCTACTTGAGTGGTTACCATGGAAGCATGTTTACTAATAAGCTTAAGATCATTGACAGTTCTACTCAAATAATCACCCAAGCGATCAAGCATATAAGCATTATGTTTCAATTGTCTACTAACATAAGCATTGAAATTTTCTAGCTTCATAATGAAATTATCAAATTCATCCAAGCATTGGCTAGCAGACTTACTATAAGGAATATATCTTTTATCAAATCTACGGAGAGAATTTACCTCTACTACCTATGTCAGGTTATCAAGACCATGTATTTCTTCAATAGGTGGTAGATTCCTAACATCTTCAACTTTAATACCCTTTTCTTTCATAGATTTCTTTGCCTTCTGCATATCTTCAGGACTGAGGAATAGAATACCTCTTTTCTTCGGAGTTGGCTTTGAAGGTGGTTCGGGAATAGTCCAATCATTATCATTGCTCAATATATTATTCAATAGTAATTCAGCCTGTTCAATAGTTCGTTCCCTGAATACACAACCATCACAACTATCTAGGTGGTCCCTAGAAGCATCGGTTAGTCCATTATAAAAGATATCAAGTATTTCATTTTTCTTGAGAGGATGATCAGGCAAAGCATTAAGTAATTGGAGAATCCTCCCCAAGCTTGTGGGAGACTCTCTTCTTCAAGTTGCACAAAGTTAAATAATTCCTGCAAGGTAGCTTGTTTCTTATGGACACGAAAATATTTCTCACAGAAGTAATACATCATATCCTGGGGGCTACGCACACAACCAGGAGCAAGAGAATTAAACCATATCTTAGCATCACCTTTTAACAATAAAGGAAACAACTTAAGAATATAGTAATAGCGAATTTTTTCCTCATGAGTAAATATGGTGGCTATATCATAAAATTTGGTAAGATGTGCCACAATAGTTTCAGATTCATAACCATGGAAAGGATCAGATTCAACCAAAGTAATTGACTCAGGATCGACATAGAATTCATAATCCTTATCAGTAACAAAGATTGGTGAAGTAGCAAACTTAGGATCATATTGCATTCTAGCATTCAAAGATTTTTCCTTCCACTTGCGAAGCAATTTCTTAAGATCATCTCTATCCTTACAAGCAAGAAAGTCCCTAGATACCTCTCCTTCCATAACATAACCTTCAGGTATATCAGGCAATTCATATCTAGGAGAGCTAGGTCTAGCAGGTGTATCATAGTGTTTAGTTTCAATAATTTCATCAGATTCAGAAATATTATCAGTTTCAGCATTGGATCTAGCAATTTGTTCATCAAGAAATTCACCCAGTGGCACAGTATATCAAGACAAGTATCATCATAAGCGTCATGCATAGCAGAAGTAGCATCATCAATTACTTGCGACATATCAGAATTACTAGCAGGTGGTGTTGTCGCAAATTTACTCATAACAGAAGGTGAATCAAGTGCAGAGCTAGATGGTAGTTCCTTACCTGTCCTCGTAGTTGAGAGGTAGATCTTGGTTTTTCGTTCTTTAAGATTCCTCATAGTGATCAACAGATATATATCCCAAGTGACTCAGAGAATAAAGTTATGCTCCCCGGCAATGGTGCCATAAAAAGGTCTTGATAACCCACAAGTATAGGGGATCGCAACAGTTTTCGAGGGTAGAATATTCAACCCAAATTTATTGAGTCGACACAAGGGGAGCCAAAGAATATTCTCAAGTATTAGTAGCTGAGTTGTCAATTCAACCACACCTGAAAGACTTAATATCTGCAACAAAGTATTCAATAGCAAAGTAATATGGAAGTAACGGTAATTGTGGCAAAGCGATAGTAGCAGTTTTGTAGTGTTTGTAGCAGTAGCAACGGAAAAGTAACTTAGCAAAGATCAATATATCAAAAGCTCGTACACAATGGATCAGTGATGGATAATTATGTCGAATGGCAATCATCATGCAGCATTTATAACATAGGGTGACACAGAACTAGCTCCAATTCATCAATGTAATGTAGGCATGTATTCCATATATAGTCATACGTGCTTATAGAAAAGAACTTGCATGACATCTTTTGTCCTACCCTCCCGTGGCAGCGGGGTCCTATTGGAAACTAAGGGACATTAAGGCCTCCTTTTAATAGAGAACCGGACCAAAGCATTAGCACTTTGTGAATACATGAACTCCTCAAACGACGGTAATCACAGGAAAGAATCCCAGTTATTGTCACCCTGGGGGATTCGGATCATAACTCGTAATAGGTGTCTACAACTTGCAAGATAGGATGAAGAACACACATATATTCATGAAAACATAATAGGTTCAAATCTGAAATCATGGCACTCGGGCCCTAGTGACAAGCATTAAGCATAGCAAAGTCATAGCAACATCAATCTCAGTACATAGTGGATACTAGGGATCAAACCCTAACAAAACTAACTCGATTACATGATAAATCTCATCCAACCCATCACCGTCCAGCAAGCCTACGATGAGATTACCCACGAACGGTGGGGCGCATCATGGAATTGGAGATGAAAGATGGTTGGTGATGACGAAGGCGTCAATTTCCCCTCTTCGGAGCCCAAAACGGACGCCAGATCTGGTCTCCCGAGGAAGAGCAGGAGGTGGCGGCGGCTCCATATCGTGAAACGCGATGAACTCTTCTTCTTTTCTTCCTCCCTGAATAGGAATATATAGAAATGGAAACAAGGTCGGAGGAGCAGCAGGGGGCCGACAAGCCTACTCGGCGCGCCCTAGTGGGGTGGGCACGCCCACCAGGCTTGTGGCGAGGTGGTGGGCCCCTTGCAGTTGATTCTTTCACCAATATTTTTTTTAATTCCAAAAATATTCTCTGTAAATTTTCAGGTCAATCTGAGAACTTTTATTTCTGCACAAAAATAACACCAAGGCAATTCTGCTGAAAACAACGTTAGTCCGGGTTCATTCCATTCAAATCATGCAAATTAGAGTCCAAAACAAGGGCAAAAGAGTTTGGAAAAGTAGATACATTGGAGACGTATCACTTGGACGCTTGATTATTCCTTGGATATTACCTTGGGGTTTCCTTGGGCATCCCCAACCTTAGGTCCTTGCAGCTCCTTATTCACTTCATATCGGTATCTCACCCAAAACTTGAAAACTTCAATCACACAAAACTTAACGGAACTTCGTGAGATGGGTTAGTGTAGTAAAGATAGATCATTCACTTAGGTACTATCAAGACAATATTAATATTTTTTCTCCCATAATAAATTCTGTTTTGCATCATTCCCACAATTTATATCACCAAAAAAAGGTATGCAAACACTTGAAACAAGCAAACTATGCATGCAAAACAGAATCTGTCAAAAACCGAACAGTCTGTAAAGATCTGAATGTTCATCATACTTACCTGACTCTAAAAATTCTGAAACATTATAAAAAACATATAATTTTAAAATAAATTTTATATACAAATTTCATAATATTTGGACGCTCCAGTAAAATCAGATAATTCATATACTGGACGCAAAAGTTTTTGTTTTTGCACAAAATCAAACAATCAAGTATCCATACTATCCCAAAGGCTTAACTTGGCACTTTATTGAAATAAAATACACAAGACATGATTACTACAGTAGATTAATCATGTGAACATATAAAAACAGAAGGTAAAAGTGTTGGGTTGTCTCCCAACAAGCACTTTTCTTTAGTGCCTTTTAGCTAGGCATGATGATTTTAATGATGCTCGTATAGGAATAAAGTTGAAACATGCAATAGATAATCATGAATCACATGGCAACCACATTTAATTCTAACCCACTTCCTATGCATGGGGATTTTTTAAGCAAACAATTCATGGGAGCAATACTCACTTTGCATAGGAAGGCCAAACAACCATGACTTCAAAACTTTGAACACATAGGGAGCAAACTTGATATTATTGCAACACCTACACGCATATGTTCCCCCCTCATAATAATTTTCAGTAGCATCATGAAGGAGTTCAAGAATTTAACAATCACATACAACATTCTTTTCATGATCTACAAGCATATAAAATTTATCAATCTCCACATAACAAAACTTCTTCTCATCCATAATAGTGGGACCAAACTCAACGGAATAGCTATCATGAGGTACTTGATTGACATAACCACTTTGATTATTAAAATCATGATAAAAAGTTCCATGGTTTTCATTACTATTTATAACATACATGTCATCATAATGATCATCATAGATAGGGGGCACTCCATCATCATAATAGTTTTGCTCATCAAAACTTGGGGGACTAAATATATCATATTCATCAAACATAGCATCCCCAAGCTTGTGGATTTTCATATCATTAGCATCATGAATATTCAGAGAATTCATACTAACAATATCACTATCATGCTCATCATTCAAGGAATTCTCATCAAGTATTTTCATAATTTCTTCCTCTACCAATTGAGCACAATTTGCCGAATCCTTGTTTTCATGAAAGACATTATAGAGACGAAAAAAATGTTGCAACCCAAACTCCATTTTTTGTAATTTCATATATAAACCAAACTAGTGATAAAACAAGAAACTAAAAGATTTAATTTCAAGCTCTAAATATATACCTTCAAGCACTCACCTCCCCGGCAACGGCGCCAGAAAAGGGCTTGATGTCTACTATGCAACTTTATTCTTGTAGACTTGTGTTGGGCCTCCAAGTGCAGAGTTCTATAGGATAGTAGCAATTTTCCCTCAAGTGGATGAACTAAGGTTTATCAATCTGTGGGAGGTGCAGGGTGAAGATGGTCTCTCTCAAACAACCCTGCAATCAAATACAAGAAATATCTTGTGTCCCCAACACATCCAATACAATGGCAAATTGTATAGGTGCACTAGTTCGGCGAAGAGATGGTGATGCAGGTGTAGTAATGAGAGTAGATATTGATTTTTGTAATCTGAAAATATAAAAATAGAAAGGTAGAAGGTGGAAAAAGTGAGCACAAATGGTATTGCAATGCCTGAAAACAAGGCCTACGGTCTGTACTTTCGCTAGTGCAATCTCTCAACAACGCTAATATAATTGGATCACATAACCATCACTACTGGAATCAGGAAATTTGCCATCAGTCATTTCTTTGCCGTCTGCCAAAGGAAAACAGACGGCAAAGAACTGACAGACGGCAGCGATCCTGGTTGCCATCAGCAAATTCTTTGCCGTCTGCCAGCGGTTGGCAAAGATTCTTTGCCGTCTGCTGGCAGACGACAAAGAGGTTGGTGGGGTCCAGTGGATGACGTTGCTGCAAACAGACTATCAACCCACCTCTTTGCCATCTGCTAGCGGATGGCAAAGAATCTTTGCCGTCCATTGGTAGACGGCAAAGAGGTGGGTGGGGTTCGTCGGATCACGGCGCTGTAACGGATGATTAGCCCCACCTCTTTGCCATCTGCCAGCAGACGACAAAGAGGTGGGGCTTTGCCATCCACCAACAGACGGCAAAGAGGTGGGGCTTTGCCATCCGCTGGCTGATGGCAAAGAGGTGGGGCCTCCATACCATTTCATCGAGCAAAAACTCACCCGTACGTCGAGCAACCACACAAACCACCGGCCCGTGCGTTTCTCCTCTGCTGCCAACCCTAGCAGACGCCGCCCCGCTACTCCCCTACTCCCCTCCCCTCGGTCCCTCTCCTCTCGCTCCCCTCCAGCCCTCCGATCCCCTGCTCGGACGCTCCCCTCCAGCCCTCCCATCCCTCCCCTGCTCGGCTGCTGCCCTCCCCTCTGCCCTCTCCTCCCGCTCCCATCCCCTAACCTACCCGCAGCGCCGGCGCCGGCGGCCGGGTGGCCGACCCTCTCCCTCTCCCTCTCCTCCAATACGGTCGGCCGACCCTCTCCCTCTTCCTCTCCTCCAATCGCGCCCTCCACGAGACAACCGGACCACCACCAGTCCACCTCCACCGCTCTGGCAAAGTGGTAGCTGCTACTGCACTCTCCACGGATGCAACCACCGACTCCGAGCCACGACACAACTACTCCAAGTCCACCCCACCAAGGTTTTTTTGCCCTTTATTTATTTAAGAAATATGCAATTTTGTTATAAATGCCACTGCCTATTGCCGTTATGCTAGTGTTGTTTTGTTCATATATTGCTAGTGTTGTGTTGTTTTGTTCATATACTACACTAGTTGACCCGTTGCGCCAAATGGCACAGAGACGCGCTTGATCCATGTACACATTGAAAAGAAAATTCATGGTTTAGTTGATTTAGTTTTGAACAACACATATGACTACAAATTTAATCTCGTTTAAGGAAAAAATGATGGCTTGTATATACATATTTTAATTTGGTAGCACAGAGTTGCATTCGAAATAGAAACCGATATAGTTGGTTTATTAGTTGTGGGCAAGCACATATGGCAACAAATTTAATTTACTTTAATAGAAGAAAAACGGTGGCCTATTCTATACAATTAAATGTATGTACACAAATTAATTTGGTAGCACAAAGCCCCATTCAAAATCATGTCGCGTTAGAAATACATGTATTTTTTCAATATAATCTCCTGTTTGAGCAAATAAGCACTCTAAAAATTTAGAATAAACAAATGGAATAAGTCTCACCGTCGGTACTCAGTTTGCATCCAATTTTCCATCCGAAAAATATTCATTGGATCTACGCTTACCTCCCTCCTCCCCTGTAGAGCTCCAGCCCATAGCAATCCACATTTCTAGAGAGAGCAGATAAAGGGTGAGACAATAGTCCAACAACAATTTCTTAACAACTTAAGTGTCTTTTATTTATTCTTATATAAAATTACACTATAAAGTATCTAGCGCTTCATTGCTCTTGACTGAGTCTTCGTCTTCACTGACATCTTCTATTGCTAAATTGCTGATGCGTCATCACTCTTCAGGTTTCATAGTTCAAAGGAATCACTCGTCAGGTTTCATCATAGTTTAGAGGAAGAAATGCAATTGATTATTTTCAAGTGGTTGGCTGACATATTGACCTAGCATAGATCAAGCAATTCCATGACAATGTTAGTATCAAGACTAACTTGTGCATTCATCTCAGCAACACTGTGTTTGAGAAGGGAAACTCTTTCATCTAGTGAAACTTGTTGTCCAACCTGATACATAGCAGAGCCATAGTTTCAGTTAGTCCTCTAGAACAACATAGGACAAACAAATCAAGTCATTCAATCAAAATGACCTTGAAGCCCTGCTCTTTGGGGCTATGAACGCCATGCTGAGCGGTCGCACTAGACATGGATCGCGCCACCACAATGCCTTGACACCTAGGATTTTAGCACCTGGGATATATAAAGAAAAATCAGAACAAAGGTGAATATATTCTGAACTCAAGGAAACTAAAGTGTGACAAAATAACGGAGAAGCAATAATCCTCCTCAAGAAATGGTGCTGATAGGTAGAACATATTCGTTCTCATCTACTTGATAGGCCAACGGGGTCATATATTTGTGAATTATGAGTTAGGTCGTATATTTTCTGATTTTGTTATGAAAAACATCATATATATTTTTGCTGATCGGGTGGATTTAAATGTGTAGTTTTTTCGTCGCCGTGAGGGTCTGGTGTTCGACGACCTCCCCGTGCATTCAACGAGCTCCGGCCCTGCGTTCGTGGGTGAGCGCAAATTACATCTCCTACTCCCCTCTTCATTTGCTCGGTTCCGGTCTTCGTGCCGATGAAACATGCTAGCTGTAGGTAGATTGATTCATCAGTATGCGTGACCACTATGCGTCTCCCGTTCGAAAGGGTTACATCTATAAATATGCATGCATTTGCATATTTATAACCGTGATTCTTTCTAATTGTCCAACGTTATCCATGGATAGCCTGAGTATGTGTAGATTGAGTTCGTTTTCCCATATGCTCTGCTCCGGATCCGATGCAAAATTTTGTCAGTGCCTCCCTGTTGTTCTCCGGGTACACATCCTCTGTGCTTATTGCCGAGACATGTATCAGGAGAACAGCGGGGAGGTGCTGCCGAAATTTTGCGTCGGATCCGGAGCAGAGCATGGGAAACGAACCCAATCTACACATACTCGGGTGGGATTAGGACCTATCTTTACCTACTAGCGTCTAGGTTGCATGGACGTAATAAAATTGACAAACTCTATTAACTGATGAATATGGTTTGTTGAATTATGTATATATTTCTTGTGTGTCCAGTAGCAAGGCAAGATGAGTGATCGTGCATGGATGTACACCGATCACACTAGTCAGAAAGACATGACCCATGAATGGATAACAAAAACAAAGGAGTTTGTGAGATCCGCATTTGCAAATGGAAAGAAAATAACTTGGTGCCCTTATGTCGATTGCGACAACTATCATAGGAGGTTAGAGTTTGAAATGATCAAACACCTATAGAAGAGGGATTTTATGCCTAATTATACGGTCTGGACATTTCATGGCGAGTCTGCCCAACGTGCCAAAGCTGAGGAGGGCCGTCGTCGCACCGACAAGCATGGTACCGGGATGGGAAAAATGGTGGAAGACTTTGATGATGCCTCGGTACAATGGTGGTGACCCTAGAAAGGCTAGATCCAACCTTAGCGTATTCAAAGGGAAGCTCGCGCCAGCCGATGCTTATACTTCCTTATCATTGGATGTCGACGAATGGCGGACCATTATGTTGTATATCTTGAACAATCTAACAGAAGTGTGGCCGTACATCGAGTAAGTTCTCGGTACATTGTTTCGCAACCTCTAATTCCTTAGAACTGCTCTTATTCCCGGATATTTGATACAGTCGATACGTCACCAAATTCTCGTATGGAGCGGTGATCCAAAAGGATTCCGTCAAAGAGTATGAGCTTCTGGCAACAGAAGTGTGGCCGTACATCGAGTAAGTTCTCGGTACATTGTTTCCCAACCTCTAATTCCTTAGAACTGCTCTTATTCCCGGATATTTGATACAGTCGATACGTCGCCAAATTCTCGTATGGAGCGGTGATCCAAAAGGATTCCGTCGAAGAGTATGAGCTTCTGACAATGCATGGAGGCGGCTATCCCGGTTTCATCTCTTGGTTCAAACAAACGGTAATTTCCATTAGACCATTTCATTTCTTTGTCTAATTTCCGTCTAATAAAACAATCCTTTCATATTAAACTTGCAGGCTAGTTCGGAGTCTATGGACGCCGAATTGAGACAAGTCGCTAATGGTTTTGACTATAAGGTCCCTTCATTTAACAAATACGACATCAACAGGTATCGCTTTCGTACCTATGGAAAAGAGCTATCTATGGCCAATCGAAAGTCTACAAATTGTTGTGTCACTGCTATCGGCGAAGGAGGTACCGAGTATTATGGAAGAGTTGAAGCAATTTATGAACTTCTATTTTATGGTGCAAACCCACCAAACGTCGTAGTCTTCAAATGTTATTGGTTTGAACCGAAGGATACTAGAAGGACTCATGAACATATAGGGCTAGTCGAAATCAAACAAAGCACATATTTACATGTTCCCGATGTCTATATTACGTCTCAATAGGCGACCCAAGTTTTCTATCTACCGTGGTCCTGCCAAACCAATCCAAATCTAAATGGTTGGGATGTCGTTTATGATGTGCCGCCACATTTTAGACCACATCCCCTCAATGAAGATGATTATGAACCTCATATTAACCCAGACACATATGAAGGAGAATTCTTCCAAGAAACACGTCTTTCCAAAAAATGTTTCAAGAACTGCTCTACTTCACCCTAGAACATTGAAGTGGACAGCGGCAGTGAATCCGAGCCTGAGCCGGAACAAGAAGAGCTGGAACAAGAAGAGGTTACTGCTGCGGATGACCTTTCAATGATTGACCGATTATGTATAGGCGGCCTTCCACATGTTCATGCATTTATTGATGATGATGATGATGAGCACGTCATTACTGATAGTGATGATGATGATGCATTTATTGACCCCAAAGCATATATAGACGATGATGATGCATTTTTCTTGTTCTAATTTCGTTTACTCTTTGTCATTGCAGGTGTTGACAGATGGTGGGCGCGGGTCGAGAGCGCTCCGAGGCTCCTTCCTCGGCATGTGGTGGGAGGGGTAGTTCCATTCCACCCCAGAGCCTTCGGAGAGCGCTGCATTTCAGTATGCACACAACATCGCCGGCCGTGAGAGTTCGGGGGGGGGGGGGGAGGATAAGGCTGGTAGAGGTGGACGTGGCGGCGGGAGAGGTAGGAAGGCTGCTACTAAACCTTCCTCGCCGCCACCCCCAGCTGATTCACCCGAACAGGATTGTTCCGTCTAAGATGGAGCCACCTGAGGTGGACCCGTCTCGAACTCTGGTCCACGATCCTCCGGCCTATGAGCGTATGGCAGACGCGCCTATGGCCGACGAGGCTCGAGCCGATGAGCCTTGGGCCGCCGAGCCTTCGCCCCAAAAGACTCCGGTCCTAGAGGCTCCGTCCCATGAGACTCCGGAGCAGAGCAGGGCTGAGTCGTAGCCAAACCCTTTGGTGGACTGGCCGGGGTCGAGTGGCCATGCTGAGGGTGACTATAGTTCTGATAGCTATAGCAAGAGTGAGTGGGTTGAGGGGCACAAAGTCTACCAGCATGGTGGTACAAATCTCCCGCCCACCCCGATGACCCGCAACCAGAGGTGGTTGATTGCGCCTCACAGGAAGAAGTAAGTGCATTTACTCTTTTTTAAACTTTTTTGCTTCACGTTTCTTCGAATATCTAATGTGTTGTCCTTGTCATACTGAAGTTCTTGGAAACACGACCGTGGTGTCCGTAGGCCCAACATTGTCCTTGTTGTGATTTGTCGCCAGAGCTTCCCGGGGTGGGTCACGTTGCCCGGTGAGGGTCAGGTTCGAGAGCTAGGAATGACCTGGGAGCACTACTTGGCTGCCATGGCCCCACCGGGGCATAGGATCGGCGATGTTGAGTGCCACACTGTGGCTGACATTGTGACCCAAACGTTTTGGGTAATTTCTCCTTTGCCGTCTACATTGTTTTTTATTCTTTGCAAGTACTAATCCATGTTTTCTTGTTTGATTGCAGACCTTCTACAGGTGTGCTGGGGGACAGGAGGAGGCCGCGGCTCGGGTTATCGACGTCGAGTGCAGGCGCCTACATCAAAACTTACACCACGATGCTTGGACGCAGGCTGTTCGATACTACTATGCTTTGGCTGGTGTTAAGAGGTCCAAGTCAAAGTGCCGCACAAAGTATCTGAGTAAGGAGAAATACATGAAGGTAATTACCTTTCTTAAGGCCTTGTACTTAGTTTCCTTGCTTTGATTCGTAGGCGTAGCGCTCAAATTTCTCTTGCTTAACTTAGGTGCCCCCAAGATGGTGTGCAGATAGGGAGGATTGTTGGGAGGCATTAGTGGATCAGTGGTGCTCTCCCCAATGGCTATCCACCCACAACATTGCAAAGGACAAGCGTGGCAAAATGAAAGGTGTGCCACACCATCTAGGTAGTGTCAACCTATATCAGTTCGGGGAAAACTGGGTATGTGGTTTGCTTCATGATTCATGCAAATTCATTCTTCATGCTAGCTTGAGCCCTTAACTAATACTTTGTTCCTCTCTTTTAGGCACGACACAACAAGGCTCCAGTCCCAGAGCTGTTAGACCTCTATGCCATTGCCAATACTGCCTCGTACAAGAAGGCCAAGGCATTCTCTGAGTCTGACCTTGATGATCCCAAGAAATTCACCAAACGCGCCTCCCACAACAAGCTTGGGAGGTACAGAGACGAGGGGAAGGCGGGGAAAGGGCCGAACTTTAACCCGAGCGAGCCTATTGATCCAGAGCTGGTGATGATATCTAGTGGCGGGAGGCACCATGGCTCGTTGGCCACTAGGGATGGACTGATACGTTGTACTAGCACTTTCCCGCAGATCAAGAAGCGCCAGACCAGCTCTGATCCTGAGATAAGGCCTCGTGCACGGCCAATGGAGCTCGAATTGAAGGTTAGTTATACGGACTCACATACCTTTCCTCCATTACATTGTGTGTGCGGCCGTCGATCATTACAATGCTAAAGAGTGGTGTTGCAGGATACTATTAAGGCAGAGAGAGCAAAGACCCAGGCTGCTATTGAGGAAGAGAGAGCGAACACCCAGGCGCTTCTAGAGGAGAGGGACCGACAGGCGGCGGAGAGGGAGAGGGAGGCGGAGGAGAGGATGGCTAGGCTAATGGAGGAGGAGAGGAACCGGAACGATGCGGGTCAACAGGACCTATACAAGCTCATCATGGTAAGTTTCTTCTACATATTAGCCAAATCATGCACGTAAAGTTCCTTTGATTACTAACTAATATGACCTAGTCGAGAAAACCACATGTGCAGACCATGTTCCAGAACAATGGCACGACCCCTCCACCGATGCCAGTCATTGCTCCGGCGGCCACGATGAGTTTCATTTGAATGGTCATTAGTTACTAGTCTTCACATTTGAGTTGCATCATGCTAACGATACATTGCAAATGATCTTTGGTGCAACATAACTCCCGACAAGCATCGACCAATCCTTCTCCGTCTGCCACAGGCGTGACCAGTCCTAAACCTACACCTCCGTGATGACGGTAAGTTTTCCCAAGTGTTTTGATTAACAAATGCATACTTAGCTTAAGAAATGATCTATTTATCTCGAAAATGTCGTATACTTAGCTTAGCATTTTTTCCTCCAAAATGACTTGATATGCTTAGCTGGCTCCAAGATGACATAATAACCTTACTTAGCTCCAAGATGACCTTACTTAGCATTTTTTTACACCAAAATGACTTAGTATGCTTAGCTAGCTCAAAAATGACCTATTTAACCTAGGATATCTCTAAAATGACCTATACTTAGCATCTTTTCCTCCAAAATGACTTAATATGCTATGCTAGCTCTAAAATGACATAATATACTTAAGAAATGACATATTTTAGCTCCTAAATGACTTCATATGCTTAGCTAGCTCCAAGATGACATAATAACCTTACTTAGCTCCAAGATGACCTTACTTAGCATTTTTTACACCAAAATGACTTAGTATGCTTAGCTAGCTCAAAAATGACCTATTTAACCTAGGATAGCTCTAAAATGACCTATACTTAGGAGCTTTTCCTCCAAAATGACTTAATATGCTTAGGTAGCTCTAAAATGACATAATATACTTAAGAAATGACATATTTTAGCTCCTAAATGACTTTATATGCTTAGCTAGCTCCAAGATGACATAATAACCTTACTTAGCTCCAAAATGACCTTACTTAGCATTTTTTACACCAAAATGACTTATTCTTAGCTAGCTCAAAAATGACCTATTTAACCTAGGATAGCTCTAAAATGACCTATACTTAGCAACTTTTCGTCCAAAATGACTTAATATGCTTAGCTAGCTCTAAAATGACATAATATACTTAAGAAATGACATATTTTAGCTCCTAAATGACTTTATATGCTTAGCTAGCTCCAACATGATATAGGGTGTGTTTGGTTTGTTAGCTAGCCTTGCTTAGCTAGACTAGATTGTCCTAGCCAGATATAAGTTGCATCATAATAATCTTCACATTTTAGTTGCATCATAATAATCTTCTTCTTCTAGTCTTCTTCTTCTAACTTTCTTCTTTCCCATTTTGTAGATTTGCTTTAGATCACGGAAGCTTGGGTTGATGGAGTGCTTGTCTTTAGTTTTTGTTTTGATTTGTGAAACTTGCTACCTATGGATGAAACCGTGTAATATTGATGAAACTATGAATATGTGTGGATGAAACTTGCTACTCTTGGTAACATGTGTTGGATATGTGTTCATGGATATGTGTTGGATATATATGTGTTCATGACTACTCGTAATATGTGTTGAATATGCTGTATTGGTCATATATATATATATGTTTGATTTTATGTGAAAATGAATTGACATAAGAAAAAACAGAATTAATTGGGGCAATATAGGCACTTTGCCATCCGCTGGCAGATGGCAAAGATCTTTGCCATCCGTTGGTAGATGGCAAAGCTCTTTGCCATCCGCTGGCTGATGGCAAAGAGACCATGTGGTAGCTACCTGTTCAACCTAGAAAGCACCTATTTTGGTCTCTTTGCCAACCACTGGCAGATGGCAAAGAGCCTGCAGCCTTTGCCATCTGCTGGCAGATGGCAAACAGCCTACGGGCTTTGCCATCTGCTGGCAGACGGCAAAGGGCCTGCATGCTTTGCCATCTGTTGGCGGACGGCAAAGCATGCCGTTAGCCTCCTAACGGGGCTAACCCCGTCCCTCGGTCGTACAGTGTCTTTGCCATCCGCTAGCTGATGGCAAAGGCGCAAAGTTCTTTGCCAACTATCAACATAAGGCAAAGAAGCCTTTACCGTAGCTTATTCAGCCAGAACTTTGCCAACTGCTGGCAGTTGGCAAAGCCCTTTGCCGTTCGCCGCCCACGCCTTTGCCGTCTGCCATGGCGGTTGGGAAATTTCCTGATTCTTGTAGTGCATCCCTAAACGTGCAACGAATAATCACTCCAAAGTTCTTATATAGCAGAGGGCATAATAAGAAATTGTTTGTAGGGTACGAAACCACCTTATGATCGATCTATCCAAGAGTTCGTACTAAAATAACACCATATGATACACATAAACCAACTCAAATGTCACCTAGATACTCCAATGTCACCACAAGTATCCATGAGTTAATTATACGATACGCATCAAACAATTTCAGATTCATAATACTCAACCCAACACAAAGAACCTCAAAGAGTGCCTCAAGATTTCTACCGGAGAAAGTAGGACAAGAACGTGTGTCAATCCCTATGCATAGATTACCCCAATTTCACCGTGGGAATCCGCAAGTTGAGTAGAAATACATAGATCAACTGTTCTCAAATCCAATATTCAGTCCAACATAACGAAATCCCAAAAGGAAACATTCAATCCATCACAACATGATAGCAAGGGAATAACATCATATGATCCGACTATATTAACAAAGCCCGTGATACATCAAGATCATTACATCTCAAGAACACGAGAGAGGGAGAGAGATTCAACACATAGCTACTAGTACAAACCGTCAGCCCTGAGGGTGGACTACTCCCTCCTCATCATGGACTCCGCCGGGATGATGAAGATGGCCACCGGAGATGGATTCCCCTCTCCAGCAGTGTACTGGAACATCTCCAAATTGGTTTTTTCATCGATATAGAGAATTACGATGGAAGAACAAGGAGTCTAGGGTTTTTTCTGATGGTTTCTATATTTATAGGATTTTTGGGCATCGGTTTCATGCCAAGATGGGCCACGAGGAGGGCAAAAGACACCAGGGGGCGTCTGGGCCCTCTGGCACGCCCTGGTGGGTGTGCCCACCTCGTGGCTCTTCTCCGATGGTTCTTTGCTCCAATATTTCTTATTTGATCCAGAAAAAATCACCAAAAAGTTTCGGGCGATTCCAAGAACTTCCATTTTCTGCACAAAAACAACACCATGGTAATTCTACTGAAAACATCATCAATCTGGGTTAGTTCTAAATAAATCATATAAAGTCCATCAAAACCATATAAAGTATTGTAAACATAGGTGAATATGGCACGAATACTTCACAAATTATCGATTTGTTGGAGACGTATCAGCGGCTGCCAATGGAGAGGTAAATTCGTGGCTTTTGATGGCTCTCTTAAAATTAGGGTTTTTCTCTCCTTATATGTGCCTCTATGGTGCTCTATGACCCTCCAATGGATGTACCCTTGATCCAATGGCTCTTGGGCACCTCTAGAACCTTCCTAGGGATCCCACATCCCTTGTGAGTCCCCAAAGTCGTGGCTTGGCCAAATACAACAGATATGGTAAGAGTTAGGCTCAATCACGTCATCAATTCTCATAATCCCGTAATCGGATATTTTCCTCCAATAAAACTGGTCTAGAGATTGCATCCTAACTCCTCTTTGAACAAATTTGGAGTCCATAATTAATGCCATAAAATTCCCCGCACTTTCCTATTTTATCTTTTTCCTTTTGACGTCGTCTTCCGGGGTCAAACTGATGATCTCTAAAAACTGTTTGTGGACAAATTTCAGGAAAGTCAGAGTCCTCCTCCAACAAGGCTCCTTTTGCGTTTTTTCAACAATTTAAAATTAATTCCTACACATCAAAGTGTGAAACAAGAACATGTGCACTTTTGCAACTATTAATAGGTTAGTCCCAATAAATCATAAACCATAGTAAAAACATAGGTAAATATGCCATGAATACTTCATAAATTATCGATACGTTATAGATGTATCGGCATCCCCAAGCATAATTCCTGCTCCTCCTCAAGTAGGTAAATGATAAAATAAATAATTTATAAAGTGTGAATGCTATCATTGTGCATAAGTTTGATCAACGGTAATTTCAACCACTTTTCCTAGCATCATAACAACAACTCTTTCTCATAAAACTCATCATGATAAAGTAGCAACCAATTGACATGTTATGGTTCAAACAATGAATTCTCTTGAAACTTAACAACCTATGTTCTTAGTCACCAAACAATTGCGATTCAACTTATTCTCAACAAAGTCCAAGTAAGAGATAGACTTACTCAATCATCATATAGTCTTCTATGATTGCTAGTACGCAAAGCATATTTTTAGAACAAATGACATCCATCGAACACATAGAAAGATAGGGGATTAATGTTTCGCCTCCCAACATGCTTATAATAAAGATAATTGTCGACAATAATAAGTCATGATCAAATATATTTGACTGGCCATATGTGCCTAGATCTTTCCCCACCACATGATGCTTACCAACTAATAGAAGTAGGTTGGAATAAGAAGTTGACTCGACATGAGAAGTAAAGAACATGAAAGTAAATAGATTATCCCTTCACAAGGGGAAGCAGGGATTTGCATATGTGCCAGAGCTCATTGTTTAAAACATAGATAAATATATTTTTGGGAGGTGCACCCTTCCTGTCAATGTTACGACCAAGAGTTATCAATATCTTCCAATTTAAACACATTAGCGGTGGTTCCCAAGCGGTAAAAGTAAAGGCTTACTCCCCCTCCACCAAGGAACACACTCCGCGGCTAGCCGAATCCATGGGTACCGTCCATACCAACAACATTCCTGGGAGAGTTTTGTTTAATGATTTGCAAAATAAAATTTGATTTCGGGACTGGGAATCCCTACTACCGCACCTCTCATGCGAGGAAGAGTGAATAAACACTCATCATGAGAATAACCCGCTTAACTTGGAAGATACTGATCGCCCCTATCACTCCATTAGCGGTCCAGGCACACAAAATATATGCTCATTTGAAATTTTAGAGGTGGTAGATGCAAATTTGCTTGGAACGGCAAGGTAATACCGCATATAGGTAGATATAGTCGACTCTAATGGCAAGAAACTGGGTTTAAGGGTTTTTGGATGCACAAGTAGTATCTCTACTTAGTACAAATTTTTGGCTAGCAAAAGATCCTAAGCAAACACCACATGTTGCAGGATCCATAACAATATAACTTCTATGCACATATACACAACCATAACTCGTTATGTTGTCTTCCTTGTCCAACTTCAACTATTTTTCTCAAGTTTTAAAATAATTAGTGGCTATTCACAATCATAGAAGATGTCCAAGATAATATATTTGTATGTGAAAGTTCTCTTCCTTATACTAACCATTCACGAATTGCTTGTATGACCAATATTGTGATTGTCAAACTTCAACAGATTTTACTTTATAAACCAGATGTGAAGCTACTACTAAGCATAAAGCACATTGATAATTTCATATTTATGATATTCGATTCATTCACAATCTACTATTAGGATATAAGTGAAGCACAATAGTAAACATCAAACTACTCTCAAAAGATATAAGTGAAGATCAATGAGTAGGTGAACAATCAAATAGCTATGTGAGGGCTATCTCTCTCAATAAATATTTTCAATTCTGAGTATTTTATTAAGCAACAAGCAAAAGAAAATAGCACTCCAAGAATAGCACATATCTTGTGGAGAAATAAAAATTTAGGCTCAACATAGGCTAACCGTTAGTTGTTGATGAAGAGAGGTGGGATGTGTAGCATCCCCAAGCTTAGATGCTTACGAGTTCTTGAAATATTTACTTGGGGTGCCTTGAGCATCCCCAAGCTTGAGATTTTGTATCTCGTTCAATCCTCTCATATCATGGTTTCACCTATTCTCAAAAAGTCCATCCACAAAAACTCGAGAAGAACTCGTGAGATTGGTTAGTACACAAAAGAATAAATCCACACTTCATGTACTGAAAAGAAAGGTTGAACAATAATTTTCAAACATCATCTACTATTTAGTATCGTTTCCACAATTTATATCTACCAATATAGGCAATGGAAACTATAGGATAAGTAGATAACAAAACTATGACAACGATCTGTCCAAATAGAATAGTCTGTAGCAATTTATGAAAATAGTGTACTTATGTAATTCAAACAATTATGAAAATTTATCTAGTGATAAATAATTTATATGAAAACACTGTTCAAAAATTTCAGAAACTGTCCATGTTCCAGTAAAATATGAAAATTCAAACAGTATAAAAAAAGTTTCTACTTTTACACAACACATATCAAACGTGTAGTTCAAGCATCCTAAGTGGAAATTCATAGAACTTTTTATTTAAAAAAAAGATTATAAATAACACCTAACAGGTACAACAAATAATAATGATGCTCCAAGCAAAAAATCATATATGTGACAAATAAAAATATAGCTCCAAGTAAGATGTACCGATAATGTTGGAGACAAAACAGGGAATGCCTTCTAGGGCATCCCCAAGCTTAGACGCATGAGTCTTCCTTGAATATTACCTTGGGGTGCCTTGTGCATGCCCAATATTATGTCCTTGCTCCTCCTTATTCACCTCATATTGGTATGTCACCCAAAACTTGAAAACTTCAATCGCACAAAATTTCACGAAACTTCGTGAGATTGATTAGTGTAGTAAAGATAGATCATTCACATAGGTACTGTCAAGACAAGATTCATAATTATTATCACATAATACCTACTGTATTGCATCATCCCCACAATATATATCACCAAATATAAGATATGGAAACACTTGAAACAAGCAAACTATGCATGCAAAACAGAATGCGACAAAAACATAACAGTCTATGAAGATCTGAATGATAACCATACTTACCTGACTATAAAAATTCGTACAATTTAGGTAAAGGCACACAATCTTCATATAAATTTTGTGTAAAAGTTTCAAAAAAATTTGGCGCTCCAATAAAATCAGATAATTTATATACTGGACGCAAAACTTTCTATTTTTGCACAAAATCAAACAAGCAAGTATTCATACTAACCCAAAGGCTTTACTTGGCGCTTTATTGAAATAAAAGACACAATGGGAACATATAAAAACAGAAAGTAAAAGTGTTGGGTTGTCTCCCAACAAGCGATTTTCTTTAATGCCTTTTAGCTAGGCATGATGATTTCAATGATGCTCGTATAAGAATAAAAAGTTGAAACATGCAAGAGAGCATCATGAATCACATGGTAAACACATTTAAGTCTAACCCACTTCCTATGCATAGGGATTTTGTGAGTGAATAATTCATGGGAACAAGAATTAACTTGCATAGGAAGGCAAAACAAGCAGAACTTCAAAACTTTGAACACATAGGGGGAAACTTGATATTATTGCAATTCCTTCAAGCATATGTTCCTCCCTCATAATAATTTTCAGTAGCATCATGAAGGAATCCAACAATATAAATATCACATAAATCATTCTTTTCATGATGCACAAGCATAGAATTTTTACCACTCTCCACATAAGAAAATTTCTTCTCATTCATAGTAGTGGGAACAAACTCAACAAAATAACTATCATGTGACACTTGATTGACATAACTACATTGAATATTAAAATCATGATTACAAGTTTCATGGTTACTATCACTCTTTATATCATACATGTCATCATCATCATCATAATCATCATAGATAGGAGGCATGCCATCATCATAATAGTTTTGCTCATCAAAACTTGGGGGACTAAAAATATCATATTCATCAAACATAGCATCCCCAAGCTTGTGGCTTTGCATATCATTAGCATCATGAATAATAAGAGAATTAATAATAACTGTATCACTATCATGCTCAACATTCAAGGAATTCTCATCAAGTATTTTCATAATTTCTCCCTCTACCAATTGAGCACAATTTTTCGAATCCTATTTTCACAAAAGACATTATAAAGATGAAACAAATGATGCAACCCAAACTCCATTTTTTAGTTTTATTTTTATAAAACCAAACTAGTGAAAAACAAGAAACTAAAAAATTTAATTTCAAGATCTACAGATATACCTTCAAGCAGTCACCTCCTCGGCAACGATGCCAGAAAAGAGCTTGATGTCTACTACGGAACTTTATTCTTGTAGACTCGTGTTGGGACCCCAAGCACAAATTTTTGTAGGACAGTAGCAATTTTCCCTCAAGTGGATGACCTACGGTTTATCAATTCGTGGGAGGTGTAGGATCAAGATGGTCTCTCTCTCAAACAACCCTGCAATCGAATACAAGAAATCTCTTGTGTCCCCAACACGCCCAATACAATGGAAAATTGTATACGTGCACTAGTTCAGCAAAGAGATGGTGATACAAGTGCAGTATGGATGATAAATATAGGTTTTTTGTAATGTGAAAATATAAAAACTGCAAGTTGGCAAATGTAATACAACGAGCAAAACGATGTATAAATGCTTGGAAATAAGGCATAGGGTCCATACTTTCACTAGTGCAATCTCTCAACAATGCTAATATAGTTGGATCACATAACCATCCCTCAACGTGCAACAAAGAATTACTCCAAAGTTCCTATCTAGCGGAGAACATGAGAAGAAATTGTTTGTAGGGCACGAAAGGACCTTAAAGTTATCCTTTCCGATCGATCTATCCAAGAGTTCGTACTAAAATAACCAAGTTATCCTTTCCGATCGATCTATCTAAGAGTTCATACTAGAATAACACCATATGATACACATGAACCAACTCTAATGTCACCTAGATGCTCCAATGTCACCACAAGTATCCATGAGTTAATTACCCGATACACATCAAACAATTTCAGGTTCATAATACTCAATCCAACACAAAGAATCTCAAAGAGTGCCCCAAAATTTCTATCAGAGTACAAGGTACGAAAACTTGCAATGAACCCCAACGCAAAGGTCCCCAAGGTCACCGGAATCCGCAAGTTGATACCATAACATATGTCAAGTGAATCACTTGAATACCCCAATGTCACTATGGGTATCCGCATGCAAGACGTACATCAAGTGCTCTCAAATCAGTAAAAGTATTCAATATGATAATAACAAAATCTCAAAGGTAAAACTCAATTCATCACAACAAGATAGAGAGGGGAAAACACCATATGATCCAACTATATTAACAAAGCCGTCGTGCCATCTCAAGAACGGCAAAGAGAGAGAAATTAGACACATATCTACCAATACAAACCCTCAGCCCTGAGGTGGATTACTCATGCATGATCATGTTGAGAAAGACAGAGTTGTTGATGGAGAGGTGCAGCCCCAAAGAGATGGAGGTGATGGCGGCCATGGCGCCGGCGACGGGCGACGGCGGTGGCGACGAACGGCGGCCCCTTGCCTCCCCTTCTTCCTTGGTCTGGGTGCTGCAATGGAGGAGCCGCTCCCCTTCTTGGCGGCTGCCAATGGAGAGGCAAATTCGTGGCTTTTGGTGGCTCTCTTGAAATTAGGGTTTTTCTCTCCTTATATGTGCCTATATGGTGCTCTATGGCCCTCCGATGGATGAACCCTTGATTCAATGGCTCTTCGGCACCTCTAGAACCTTCATAGGGACTCCTCACAGCCCTCATGAGTCCCCAAGGTCGTGGATTTGCCAAATACATCAGATATGTTAAGAGTTGGACTCAATCACGTCATCAATTCTCGTAATACCATAATCAGATATATTCCTCCAGTAAAACGGGTCCAGAAATTGCATCCTAACTCCGCTTTGGACGAATTTGGAGTCCAGAATAAATGCCATAAAATTCCCCACACTTTCCTATTTTAGCCTTTTCCATTTGACACCGTCTTTTGGGGTCCAACTGACGATCTCTAAAAACTGTTCGTGGACAGATTTCAGGAAAGTCAGAGTCCTCCAACAAGGCTCCTTTTGCGTTTTTTCAAAAAAATTCAATTAATTCCTACACATAAAAGTGTGAAACAAGAACATGTGAACTTTTGAAACTATTAATAGTTTAGTCCCAATAAATCATAAAACCATAGTAAAAACAGAGGTAAATATGGCATGAATATTGCAGATATTATCGATACATTGTAGACGTATTAGGGTGCAATAGCAACAACTTCATGCTTAACATATGGAACTATAGCAAGTTAATCTCCATGAACATAATTCATATTGGCATCATGGCCACAAGCATAGCAAACTTCAATTCATCAATAAGAGATATTTCAAAAGTATCCACGGGATCATAGCAATTACTATAGCATTCATCATTCGGTAAGTACGAAGGGACATTAAACAATGTATAAGTTGAAGAGTTACTCTCATTAGAAGGTGGGCACGGGTAGCTAGTCCACTGTTCCTCCTTTTGTTCTTCTTTCTCCTCCTCATCTTTTTCATCTAATGAGCTCACAGTTTCAACAATCTCTTCTTCCATAGGTCCTTGCAAAATATCAGTCTCTTCCAAGGCAGCGGGCATTCTCTCAGTAAATTGAATAATATCAGAATTGTATTCATAATTATCATAGCAATATTGAAGTATGGATAAATTTTCAGATTTGTAAGGAACATCATCATACTTTTCAATCAAAGAAGCAATTTCATAAGCACCTTTAAAAGCAACAAATTCTTCTATTTGTTCCACATCATAGTAATCATATATACCATTAGCATAAGAAGCTAAGGTTTCAATATCATTAAATGAACATTGAAAAGGAAGGTGTGGAGCATTTATGTTACATCAACAAGTAAAATCACATTTCAAGCAAGCATCCCAAGCAAACCATTGCAATATTCTAATTTGATCCCATAAGTGTTTCCCTTTTTGAGATAAGCGATAATCCCTAAAGTACTCACGTTCATACAACGTGTCTCCCATTATAAAGTTCATTGAGGATTTCTCAGGATTATCAAAGGAGTAATTAACATTTTTCACATAACTAGCATCGAGGGTTTTAGGAGGTTCCCCATCTCCATGAGTAGCAAGTGCCAGTAATTTTTTTGGTGTTTCGTGTTCCATATCCATAATTAAAGATATAAAACAAAAATTAACAGAAAATAAAACAACTAATAACAGAAAATGAAAATTACTTAGTGATAAAGCAAACAAGCACACACGAGAATATTCACCCCCACGCTATTGCTCCCCGGTAACGGCGCCAGAAAAAGGTCTTGATAACCCACAAATGTAGGGGATCGTTTGTAGCCTTTTTCGATAAATAAGATTTTCAAAACCAACGAGGAGCTAAAGGTAGAACAAATATTCCCTCAAGTTCTATCGACCACCGATATAACTCTACGCATGCTATGCTTACTTTACGTAGAACAAGTATGAAACTACTTTGCGGGAATAAAACTAGAAGTACTTTGTGACATAATAAAGAACGTGGAAATAAAAGTTGGGTGTTGTTTCAATAAAAGAACAATAAAATTAAATGTTTTAGTAGCAAGCTTTTTGTGTAAAGGAAGAGAAAGATTGTCCCTAGGCAATTGAATATAATATGATAAATACTTGTTATATGCAATGAGGGAGAGGCATACGCCAGCACACTTTCCGTACTTGGATCATATGTACTTATGATTTGAACTCCAGCAAGCATCCACAACTACCAAAGTTCATTAAGGTAAAACCCAACCATAGCATTAAGTATCAAGTCCTCTTTACTCCCATGCGCAACAACCAACCTACTCGGGTCTGTGCTTCTGTCACTCACGCCACCCACCATAGGCAAATCATGAACATACTACAACACCCTACAGTGGGAACCCTCACGTTTGCGCGACATTGAGGGCACCATAGGACAGCACCATATCTACATACAACTCACATCCATAACATCATACCACAATTAACCCATAGGACAAAAGAGATCTACTCAAACATAATAGGATAGCCAAATATCATTGAGAAAGAATATATGGAGTTGAGCACCATGTTTAAGTAGAGAGTACAACAGGGAAGAGAGGTGTTAACCGCTGCTTAGAGGGGGAGTGAGTTGGTGTTGATGAGGGCGAAGTTGTTGGGTGTGGATCGCCGTCATGATGATTGCCCCGGCGGCGCTGCGGCGCCATCGAGAGAGAGGGGGAGAGATCCGTATGTGAACCGAAGTGCATAGCTGCTTCGGAAGCAGCGAAGGAAGGTGCCTCGATGAAGCAGTTCATGATGGATCTTGGGGTTGTGCCCAGTGCACTAGATAGAATGGCCCTCTTCTGTGACAACACTAGTGCCATTGCTCTAGCCAAGGAGCCTGGGTTTCACAAAAGGACTAGAGACATAAAGCATTGTTTCAATTCAATCCATGGTTACATCAAGGAGGAAGACATAAACATTTGCAAAGTACATACGGATCTAAATATCGCAGACCCGTTGATTACACCTCTTCCACGAAAAAACATGATCAACACCAGAACTCTATGGGTGTTAGATTCATTACAATATAATATCATGGTGATGTGGACTAGATTATTGACTCTAGTGCAAGTGGGAGACTGATATGTCTCCAATGTATATATAATTTTTGGTTGTTCCATGATGTTATATTATCAATTTTGGATGTTTTATAATCATTTTATAGCAACTTTATATCATTTTTTGGGAATAACCTATTGACATAGCGCTAAGTGCCAGTTGTTTTTTTTTGCTTGTTTTTTAGTTTGTAGAATATCAGTACCAAACGAATCCCAAACACCGTGAAACTTTTTGGAGATTTATTTTGGGCTAGAAGACACCTAGAGGACCAAAGAAGTATCAGAGAGGAGGTCTGAGGAAACCACAACCCACTAGGGCGCACCAGAGCCCCCTAACGCAGCCTAATGGGTTGTGCCCTCCTCGGGACGCCTCTCCACCGTCTGTTAGCTCTATAAATAGCCAAATATTCCGAAAACCCTAGGGGAGTCGACGAAACACAATTCTAGCCGCCGCAAGTTCCAGAACTGCGAGATCCAATCAAACACCATCATAGAGGGGTGCATACTGTTCATGGGTGCCTCTCCGATGATGCATGAGCAGTCCACCATAGACCTATGGGTCCATAGGCAGTACCTAGATGGATTCCTCTGTCTCATTTGATTCTCAACACAATGTTCTATTGGAGGTCTATTTGATGTAGTGACTTTTTGCAGTGTATTTGTTGGGATCTGATGATTTTTTAGTTCATGATCTCTTATATGCATGATTACTTATAGCCTAGTATTTATTCTTCGAATCTTTAGTTTAGTTAGGCCAACTATATTGATTTTTCGTGCCATGGGAAGAGGTGCTTTGTGATGGGTTCGATCTTGCAGTCTCCTCTCCAATGACAGAAGGGGCAACGAGGCATGCAAGTATCGTTGCTATTAAGTATAACGATATGGGGTCTATTCCTACATAAATAGATCCTGTCTAAATCATGTCATCGTTCTTATCGCATTACTCCGTTTCTCCATGAACTTAATACACTAGATGCATGCTGGATAGCGGTCGATGTGTGGAGTAATAGTAGTAGATGCAGAATCGTTTTGGTCTACTTATCTTGGACGTGATGCCTATATAATGATCATTGCCTTGGATATCATCAGGATTATTTGATCTTCTATCAATTTCCCAGCAGTAATTTGTTTACCCACCATGTGCTATACTCATGAGAGGAGCCACTAGTGAAACCTACGGCCCCGGTTCTATCTTCCAACATATTGCTTTCGGATCTATCTTTTTGCCACTTTTGTTTTTTCAGAACTATTATTCCAAAAATCCAAAAATACTTTGCTGCACTTTTTATTTGCTTCTTTTGTTTTGTGTTCTTGTGCTATCTATCGATGCAATCTACTACAAACCAATCTATATTTTTACCGTGGAGAGATTGATAACCTCTCTTACGCGACGGGTTGCAAGTATTTGTTCTTTGTGTGCAGGTACCATTTACATAGTGTTGTGTGGTTCTCCTACTGGTTCGATGATCTTGGTTTCATAACTTAGGGAAATACTTACCATCGTTGTCATGCATCATCCCTTCCTCTTTGGGAAAATACCGCCGCAGTCTCAAGCCATGTCAAAGGAATATCTGGCGCGTTGCTGGGGAGGAGGTAAGAAAGTAGTCTCCCGTCAACTTGACAATTTTTGGCGCCGTTGACGGGGAGGAGGTACGAAAGTAGTCTCCGGTCAACTTGCCAATTTGTTGCGCCGTTGCTGGGGAGACATCATCAACATTTATCAGGTTGCTAATCACAAATCGCATCTCCTTGCGATTTATATTATTTGCCATTTGCCTCTAGTTTTCATCTCCCCCACTTCACAAAAAATGTCATTTTATTCACCCTTTTTTTGTTTGCCTTTTTTTCTTGTTTGCTATCTTTGCTTTTGTTTCCATGTGCCTTGTATTTTCTTGCATCTTCGTTTGCTAAAAATCTATTGATATGGATCCTCATACACTTGCTAATCTTTTCAAAAGACCAAATTATGATGAACCAATTGCTATTGAGTTGAGTGCACTTCATTATCTCTATGAAGTTTTGTTTGAAAATCATGAATCTATTTTTTTGATGAAGTGTTGAAAGAAGAAATTTATAAGGTGATTCATGATAGCTCCTTGATTGAAAAGCATGATTGCAATGATGTTACTATAAAATATAGTAAAGTCAATTATATTAATGATATGCAAAACTACAAGCTTGGCTATGGTAATTTAGTCATGTCCACTTCTTATAGCAATGATCATGATTGGGGTGATAATGCTTCTTATGATCTTGAAAATTTATTTATGCCTCGTGTTGAATATGTTATTGATAATAATGTTTGCAATAGTATCAAAAGTGGGATTTGGAGAGAATCAACTTTAGGTAAAAATAATCCCACATATTTGGAGAGTGTTCAGTCTTATGAATTTTATGATAAAAGTGGGTTTGGAGAGGTCATAACTTTAGTTGATGATAATCCCACTATTTTGGAAGATGATAAAAACTTTATGCATGTTGATCATAAAGAAAGTATTTTTTATGAGAGTTATAATGTTTAATTGATTATGATCCTACATGTAATTATTATGAGAGAGAGGAAATTATGGTTGTAGAAATTTTCATGATGCTAAATTTCATCTTTTCATGTTGAGATTGCTATTGTCTCTTTCTTCTTCCTTCCATATGCTAGCTTTTGCTTGCGTTGATAATTTGTTTGCTTATAAAATTCCTATTAATAGGAAGTATGTTAGATTTAAGTGTGCTTTCCACACGCTTCATGATGCTCTCTTTGTGTTGCTATTATTATCTTTCATGAGGGCATCAGTGAAATCTCAAGCCTATCTTAGTGGCTATAAAGAAAGAGCTTGTTGGGAGGCAACCCAATGAATAAAATTTATTTTCACCTTTTTATTTCTGTTATTGAGTATTTACACAATTATTCTTATGTTATCATTGTGTTTTTATGTCCTAATTAGTGTTTGTGTCAAGTAAAGCCTTTAGGATCATGATGGGTGATTGTTGATTTCATCTTGTTGAAAAATAGAAACTTTTGCATCTAGTAGCAGAATTTTTATAAAATCACAGAAGTGGTGAAAAATTCTGAATTTTTCTAAAAAATTATATACAAATTTCTGATGTTGTCTTAATTTTTCAGAATTTTTGGAGTTACAGAAGTATGGTTAGAGTACAGATTACTACACATTGTTCTGTTTTTGACAGCTTCTGTTTTCGTTGCATTGTGTGATTGTTTTGATGAATCTATGGCTTGTATTGAAGGGTATAAGTCATGGTAAAGTTAGAATTCAGTAGATATAATGCAATAATAAAATATGAATGGTCTTGCAATAGTACTTAAACTGGTGATTTGCATTACTATACTAATGGGTCTCACGAAGATTTTGTTGAGTTTTTTGTGATTGAAAATTTTCAAGTTTTGGGTGAGATCATGATGGATGAAGGAATAAGGAGTGAAAAGAACCTAAGACTGGGGATGCTACAGAACCCCAAGATAATATCCAAAGAGTAACAAGCAACTAAGATTGGGGATGCCCTGAGTGGCATCCCCTCTTTCTTCTAATGACCATCGTTATTTTACTTGGAGCTATATTTTTAGTCGTCACATATCATGAGTTTTCCTTGGAGCGTCTTGTATTATACGAGTCTTTGCTTTATTTGATTTTTATTTTGCCACAAGTATCCTTGCTGGACACACCTATTTGAGAGAGCCAAAATTATGCTGTGATTTGTTAGAATTTCTCTATATGCTTCACTTCAATTTTTTGAGCTATGGAATTGCTCTAGTATTTCCCTTATATATTTTTGAGCACGGCGTGCTTTAAATTTTTGAAGAAATACTGTCATGCTTCATTTAGATTAATTTGAGAGTTAGTGAATTTTGAAGAAATTCTCTCATGCTTCACTTATATTATTTCTAGAGATGAAACTTTTATGCTCGTGTTCTTCACTTAAATCTATGTGAGCTTGTTAAAAGCAATGGCAATATATGAAACTAGTCTCAAAGTGATACATAGTCAAGAGGGGTATAATAAAAACTTTCATGAAAATCGTTGGACAAATTAAACTTGATTCCTTGTAATAGTTTTGAGACATGATGATAGTAATATGTGAGTTATGTTGGTGAGTAATTATGCTTTAGTAAGAATATTGGTGTTAAGGTTTGTGATTCCCTATGCAAGCACGAAACTAAATAGTTGTGCAATGAAATTATGTCCTACTTATGTTGCATTATTTGGTGTTAGTTATGCTTAATGCTATCTTATGTGAATTTTTGTTTTTTGGTTGGTTGCTTCTCAATCTATTTGCTAGCCTCCACTTGTACTAAGTACAAATACTAGTTGCGCATCCAAAATCCTTAAAAGCAGTTTTGCCATATGAGTCAACCATACCTACATATATGCGGTATTTCCATGTCATTCCAAGCAAATTTGTATGTGCCATCTCTAATTTTCAAAATGAATTTCGTTTTTGTGTGCTCGTATCGCTCATGAAGCGGAAGGTGGTGACCGATATTTTTCCATGCTAGATGTGTTATTCTCAAGATGAGTGTTTATTCACTTGTCATTGCACAAGAGTACAATGATAATAGGGATGCCCACTCCTGAAATGAAAAAGAAATTTACTTTATATTGTGAAATAATAAATTCCTTGGAAAGTGTTGGTATGGAAGGCAACCGTGGATTCGGCTAGCCATGGGTTGTGAAAGGATGGTTGAAAAGGGAATAAACATTATTTTGTGTTTGGGAACCGCTTATGATAAATCTAGCATGGAAAGGTATTGAAAGCTCACGGTCGTTTTCGTTGATAGGAAAGGCATGCCACCTAAAATATTTTCTCTCAATTTAAACTTTGAGCTCTACACCTCTACAAATCCCTACTTCCCTCTACGTACGGCCTATCTATTTACTTTATGCAATTTTTACTTTAATCTGAGTCTCCATCTTCTCTTATAAAGCACCAACTAGGGGGCACTATGATCATACTTGAGCATTAGGTATAGCTAATATTTGAGTGTTTTTCATGAATGGATTAATGATTGAGCATGATGGGCTAGGGATAACTTTCTTTTGTATTGATATTTTGAAAGACATGGTTGCTTGTTAGTATGCTTGAGTATTAAAGTCTTCATGTCAAAATTAGACTATTGCTTTGAACCATCTAAAAGTCTGAATGTCCATGCTACAAAATAAAATAATATGTGATGAACATGTTAGGCAGCATTCCACAACAAAAAATCTGTTTTTATCATTTACCTACTCAAGGACGAGCAGGAATTAAGCTTGGGGATGCTGATACGTATCCAATGTATATATAATTTTTATTGTTCCATGATGTTATATGATCATTCTTGGATGTTTTACAATCTTTTTATAGGAACTTTATATCATTTCTTGGGACTAACCTATTGTAATAGTACCAAGGGTCTGTTGTTGTTTTTTGCTTGCTTTTTTACTTCACAGAATATCAGTACCAAACGAAGCCCAAGCACCGTGAAACCTTTTGGAGATTTTTTTGGTCCAGAAGACACCTGAAGGACCAAAGAAGTACTAGAGAGGAGGGCTGAGGAGATCACAATCCACCAGGGTGCGTCAGAGGTCCCTGGCATGGCCTGATAGGTTGTGCCCTCCTCGGGACACCTCTCCACCGCCTATTAGCTCTATAAATACCCAAATATTCCAAAAACCCTAGGGGAGTCAACGAAACACAATTCCAGCCACCGCAAGTTCGAGAACCACGAGATCCAATCTAACAACATCACAGAGGGGTGCATCGTGTTCATGGGTGCCTCTCCGATGATGCGTGAGTAGTCCACCATAGACCTATGAGTCCGTAGGCAGTAGGTAGATAGCTTCCTCTTTCTCTCTTTTGATTCTCAATACAATGGTCTCTTGGAGATCTATGTCAAAGAAACGACACCTATGGGATCAGAAGGATCCCTTTACGATTCGGTAGGGAAGAAGGCTCGTACAGAGAGCAGATCTGACGATTAACACGAGGGATTTTACCCAGGTTCGGGCCGCAAAGATACGTAAAACCCTACTCCTTCTTGGTTGTATTGGATGAGTTCTAGCTCAGGTTCTGGGAGCGCTACAGTACACATCTGCTACTCATGCAGAATCGGCCAGAGAAGATCCCCGTGTAGCTGTGCCTTGCGCCTCCTTTTATACTCTTGAAGGGGTCACCATCAGTGTCATACACCGCATACATGAGGTCTAAAGTGCTAAAGTGTTATCGTACCTAACAGTGACGGTGTGAGACAAATGCATTAAATGCTCCGTCAGGCGTCCCTGAACTTCTATGGGACAGGACAGGAGCCCGTCCCATCGGTACCTCTTAGCCTCCTCCATCCTCGGTGCCTCGACACGTACCCAGGTGGGATGACACCTAGTCTCTGCGCTGGCAGGATGGCGAGGCCTTGTCGGGTGCACTTCTTGCCGGGGCTCCGTAGGCCATCCTGGCAAGATCTTGGCGGGGTCCCAGCCTTCGGTGTTTGGTCCTGATTGTTGGCTTGAATGCTTTCTTGACTTCTTTGTGCTTGCATACAGCAGTTGCCTGGCGGGCCTTGCCGCTGGTGCGGCTACAACTTCCCGTGCACAAGTAAGGGGTACTAAAGGACCCAAACTTTAGTACAACGACAGGAGCCCCCGGGCCTGGGCCACACACATTCGCAAGACATTGTTGGGCTAGGCCCAAACAGTGCACGGGCGCACGTGGCAGGAGTCTGCGGTTGTAATCATTCCGCTTACTACGCCACCCCATGACGCCCATTGAATGCGGGACGTGAGGGACGTGCGCGGCGTGGCCGTTACAACAGCGCACCCGCGAAGCATTTCTATGTTAATCTAGTAAAGATGCTGCCCTGCGCCTTCCCCATAAAAAGGAAACCGCAGAGGCATTGCTCATTTACCTCTTGTCTTTTCCAATATGAGAACCGCCGTTGTCTTCCTCCTCAAGCCCGAAATAGAGCTCCTCCCATTCATGCACGCCTCCACGCCCTCTCTGTCCTCAGCCTCCGCCTCCATAGACACCATGCCTCCCAAGGCCAACAAGGGTAAAGATGTGGAAACCGCCATATCGGAGAACAAGTTGGCAAGGATGCGGAAGGAGCACGCCATCTTTCCGCCGGTGCTTGACGCAGGCGCTTTGAGGGAGCGATACCAGAACATGTGGGCCCAGATAAATATCACTTCGGGCGTGAGTCCAGGTTCTTCCAGGGGCAGCCCAGATAAATATCACTTCTTTGTCGACTATTTTTATTGTGGGCTTTGCCCCCCTTTCTTGGATTTCTTCAACGACATCATGCTCACCTACGGCTTCCAACTCTTGGATTTTACGCCGAATGTCATGACATGCATGCCAGTTTTCGCTCACCTTTGCGACAACTTTGTCGGAGTAGTTCCTAGCACCGCCCTTTTCCGCCATTACTTCATTCCCCGCATCCAAAAAGGAGAAGCCCTTTCGGGTTCCATCGCTTGGATTCCATGGCCAGGAACGAAGGAGGTTTACCCAGACGGGGCCTACTGCAAGAAGTGGGAGGAGTGGCGAGGCAAATGGTGCTGGATTCAGGAGGAGAACTTTTGGCATTTGTGCTCGTCGTGGCAAACCCAGATGGTGCACGACAACAACTAGAGTGCCCTCGACCCTGAGGATGGGAAGCTCATAGTCGCGACTACCAGGATTCACCGCCTCCGAACTGTCGGTCTCACAGTAGAGATGATAGGCGCCGAATTCCTTTGCCGGCGCATTGCCCCTCTGCAAAACAAGGGGAGGCCAGCTTGGGAATTCCGGAACGCGGCAGACATCATGAGGCTGCACCCCGGTGTGAACAACAATCTGACATTTATGCAGCACGCAACTCTCTGCCAGAAAGTGTTCAGGGGTGACATGGTATGTAGGCTGCTGGCAAGCATAATCCCTCTATGCAAAAACTCTGCTCTAGGTCCAATCATCGCCATGATGCCGGTGTTTGACGCCCATAGCCTTGACGCGACCTGGATCAAACCACCTGAAGAGCAGGCACATCAATTCTTTGATAACCTGGCGGAGTGGGCCATCCGCAAAGAAGATGGCCTCGTCCGCCACCACTGAGGAAGAAATGACATACATTGCCAGTAGGGCGGAGGAAGCAAATCTTGCCGTGGAGGCCAACAGCGCTGACTTCTTGGAAGAGGAAGCCAGCGCACGGGAAACGCTGCCGGACGAGAATCTTGTCGGGCAGGGCGGGACCGCTCAGGAGCAGGGCGGCACATCTGCCAGGGGTCGTCCTGCCAAAGACACAGTCAAGGAGGAACTGCTTGAGGAGGCCCCAACTCTTGAGCCAAGGAAGAGGCGCGTCCTTCGGAGTGCTGCTTCTTGGATTGCGGTCCGCCAAGCTTGTTCGAGTAGTGCAGCCCCCGGCAAGGGGGCGGTCGACAAGGCCACACAGCGGCAAGAAGCTCATCAGCAACCTGCGCCTACCGTGGCCAAGCGACCCAGGAGCACCCCTCCACCTTCCCCCACGGGCACCATGGCGGAAGTCTCCTTCGACCTCTCTTCCCTTAATCGGGAGAAGAAGATGAGGAGTAAGGATCTTGTCACATCTTTTGCCTTTTGAATTTTTGGTTTTACTTAACTCATTTGCTTTGCTTTGTCTTGTCTCCACTGGGATGCGGAAACATTGGCGCAAAGGGTAGCGAAGAGGGTGAAGACCTCGATGGGTGAGGAGCCACCAACAAGCACCTCGGGAGCGCCAGAGATGACCACCGTCAACCCGGTGGCTAGCCTGTGATGCAACCCTCGACTCATCCCCCGGCGCAGCCCCCAGCGTGAGTCCATTACTCACTTCCCGCTGGCAAGTGCCGGGGTGTGCATCTTTGCTACTGACATCACCAGACGTGCAGGAGGAGAGCAGCGACAAGGAGACCCATCAGAGGCTGTCCCTGATATACCGCCTCCATCATCTACGCCGCCCAAAGATGGATCTCCGGCAAGGACTTCCTCTAGTGCGCTTTATCGCGACGAGGAAGAGCCGACAAGCATGGGCACCGGCAGGTCTACAACGGAAACCGATGTTGGCGCAGGTAATTGTTATCATGTTATTCTTTTTTGTCTTCTTGAACTTCCACCTCAATCTCGTTTGGTTTGTTTTCTTCGCCTTCACACATTCCCTCGACGGAGCGCATGGATGTTGACACCGTCATCGACGAGACCATGAGGGATGCTGCCACCAAGGCCGACAGGGTTGCTGCTGAGGAAGCCGTCAAGAGTGCTGCCGCCGAAGCCGCCAAGAATGCTGCCGCCGAGGCCGCCAGCGCCAAGGCCGCCAAGGCTGCACAGGAGGAGGCCGCCAATAAGTCTGCCGAGAAGGCCGGCGAGGAGGCCAGTGACCGTACTGACGGCATTCCTGCCGCAGGAGCGCCACGCGCTATGCCGACCACGGAGCCCCCAACTGCCGGGGAGGCGGTCGTCGAGGACCAGCCGTCTACATTCGAAGCCCCTTCGTCAACAAGGTACGTTAGGGTTGGCGATAACTTGTTCGTCAGCAATCCTCGGCATGGCAAGCACTGGGGTGCCATGTGAAGGGGAAGTTATTGATGAGGAGCTCATTAATGCTGCCGGGCTCAAGATTGTTAATGAACCAAGTGCCAGCAACAGCAAATCACAAGAAGAGCAACTCCTCCAAACCATGGGCGACAACTTTCGAAAACTGCAAGTGCTTTACCGCGCCCGAAAGGAGAAACTAGACTCCAGGGCAGCAGTTATGGGAGCGACTGAGGTAGACTTTTAGAAATGCATCGAGGAAACGCAGGCCTAGTTCGCCCAAGCTTTCTAGGAGGTGAAGTCTAGTGAAGAGTGACTGAGCCAAAGCTAGAGCGAACCCTTCTTGAAGCAGTCCGACGTCGACCAGTCACATGAGGAGGCTAAGCAACAGGTTGCTGTAGAAGAAGCTCACTTGATGAAGCATCGTATTAGGCTTGATGCCCATGAGGATGACAAGCTTTATGGCAAGCAAGCGGAGATCGAAGGGCTTGTCGCGCAGTGGACCCAAGAGCTGGAGCACAAACACAAGGAGACGCTTGAAGCTCTAACTACAGATCATGCCGGCAAGTTGAAGGAGGCCGTCGATGCTGCCGGAGCTGCAGAGGCCGCCAAGAACTTGCTAGAGGAGTGGGTGAAGAAGCTAGAGGCAGATCTTGAGGATCACGGCAAGAAGATGTCATCACTCGAGACTGAAAGAGACAAATCCCTCCACAACCTGATGGAGATGCAGGTCACCATATCCGACAAGACCAGATAGCTCTCTTCAGCCAGTGAATCCATTGATGATCTGAAAATGAAACTAGTGCGCTGATCAAAACTCTTGATACTGCCAGGACCCACGAGAAGGCTTTGTTCAAGGATGTCCGAGATGAGGAGGAGCTGGTCAACAATGTCGTTGTCGCCCACAATGACAATGTGCAGGGAATACAAGTCTGGACTGAGAAGCTCATCGATGTTGCAGAGAAGCTTGCCACACAACTGTCTACCATGGGCCTTTTGAGGAACGTTGCATGGGAAACAAAAAAATTCCGACGCACATGCAAGATCTATCCATGGTGATGAGCATCTACGAGAGGGAGAATGGATCTACGTACCCTTGTAGATCGCTAAGCGGGAAGCCTTAAGAAACGCGATGGTGTACTCAAACATATTCGCGATCCAAACGGCCGAGCGTCCCGCGATCCAATCACGATCCATCCCGATCAAGTACTGAACGGACAACACCTCCGCGTTCAGCACACGTACAGCTTGATCACGATCTCCAGCTTCTTGATCCAGCAAGAGGGAGCGGAGAGGTAGACGAGTTCTCTGGCAGCGGCCAGCATGACGGCGCCGCGGCGATGGTGGTGGAGTAATTCCGGCAGGGCTTCGCCTAAGCACTGCAGAAAACCGATCTAGAGGAGAAACTATGCACTAGAGAATAGGGTAGCACGTGGCTGAAAATCAAGTGCAAAAACCCTAAAACCTCTAGTATATATAAGAGGAAGAGAGGAGGAGGCTTGGCACAAGGGCCAAGCCCTCTAGGATTTGGCCGAAGTGGAAGGAGAGGAGGAATCCTCCTCCAAACCTAGTAGGACTAGGACTCCTTCCTATTTTGTCTTTTGTTTGCCTTTTTCCACATTTTCTCTTTGGGTTTTTCCTTCCCAGACGGATGGGCCTTGTGTGGGACTTCCATGTTGGAAATATGCCCTAGAGGCAATAATAAATTAGTTATTATCATATTTCCTTGTTCATGATAATCTTTTATTATCCATGCTATAATTGTATTGATCGGGGACTTAGATGCATGTGCGGATACATAGACAAAACCATGTCCCGTATGCCTCTAATAGACTAGCTCGTTGATCAAAGATGGTTAAGGTTTCCTAGCCATGGAAATGAGATGTCATTTGATAATGGGATCACATCATTAGGAGAATGATGTGATGTACAAGACCCAAACTACAAACGTAGCATATGATCGTGCCAGTTTATTGCTACTGTTTTCTGCATGTCAAGTATATGTTTCTATGACCATGAGATCATGCAACTCATGGACACCGGAAGACTTCCTTGTGTGTATCAAACGTCACAACGTAACTGGGTGACTATAAAGGTGCTCTACAGGTATCTCGAGGGTGTCTGTTGGGTTGGCATGGATCAAGACTGGGATTTATTACTCCGTGTGACGGAGAGGTATCTCAGGGCCCACTCGGTAATACTGCTGGAAATATGCCCTAGAGGCAATAAATAAAGTGTTTATTATTATATTTCCTTGTTCATGATAATCGTTTATTATCCATGCTATAATTGTATTGATTGGAAACACATTACATGTGTGGGTAAATAAACAACACTTTGTCCCTAGTATGCCTCTAGTGAATTAGCTCGTTGATAAAGATGGTCAAGGTTTCCTAGCCATTGACATGTGATGTCATTTGATAATGGGGTCACATCATTAGGAGAATGATGTGATGGGCAAGACCCAAACTACAAATGTAGCATATGATCTTGTCAGTTTATTGCTACTGTTTTCTGCATGTCAAGTATATGTTCCTATGACCATGAGATCATGTAACTCACGGACACCGGAAGAGGTGTCTTGGTCATGTCTACATAGTTCTTGAACCCGTAGGATCTGCACACTTAAGGTTTGGTGACGTTTCGGTAGTATAGAGTTATGTATGGTGGTGACCTAAGGTTGTTCGGAGTCCCGGATGAGATCCTAGACATCACGAGGAGCTCCGGAATGGCCCGGAGGTAAATATTGATATATAGGAAGTCCTATTTTGGTTGCCGGAAAAGTTTCGGGCTCATCGGTAGTGTATCCGGAGTGCCGGTAATGTACCGGGAGACCATCGGGAGGGGTATTTCGACCCAAGAGGCTACATGGGCTGTGGGAGGATGAATACCATCCCTTAGTGGCCTGGAGGAAGTCCCACAAAGGGCCCATGCATCTGGGAAGAATAAGCCCAAAAGGAAAAAGGTGGAAAAGGGCAAAAGGGCTAAATTAGGAAGGAGTCCTAATCCTACTAGGAGTGGAGGAGGAGGACTCCTCCCTCCTGGTTCGGCCGACACAAGGGCTGGCTCCTTGGGATCCAAGCCTCCTCCTACTATCCTCCTATATATACTAGAGGGATTTAGGGTTTTGGCACAAGATTTTCAGCCACGTGCTACCCGTTCCTGCAGTGCATAGTTTCTCCTCTAGATCGGATTTCTGCAGTGCTTAGGCGATGCCCTGTTGGAATAGCTCCACCACCATCGCCGGAGCGCCGTCACGCTGCCAGAGAACTCTTCTAACTCTCCACTCCCTCTTGCTAGATCAAGAAGGTTGAGATCATCATCAAGCTGTACGTGTGCTGAACGCGGAGGTGCCATCCGTTCGGTGCTTGATCGGGACGGATCGTGATTGGATCGCGGGACGCTCGGCGATTTGGATCGCGAAGACGTTCGACTACACCAACCGCGTTTCTTAACGCTTCCCGCTTAGCGATCTACAAGGGTATGTACATCCACTCTCCCTCTTGTAGATGCTCATCACCATGGATAGGTCTTCCGTGAACGTACGAATGTTTTTGTTTCCCATGCAACGTTCCCCAACAGTGGCATCATGAGCTAGGTCTATGTGTAGATGAGATCTCGAGTAGAACACAAAGAGTTTTTGGGCGTTGATGCTTAGATTGCTTCCTCCCTTGGTCGTGTTTTTGTTCAGCGGTATTGTGGGATGAAGCGGCCCGACCAACCTTACTCGTACGCTTACGAGAGACCGGTTCTATTGACTAACGTGTAACTTCGTTGCACAAAGATGGCTGGCGGGTGTCTGTTTCTCGTACTTTAGTTGGATCGGATTCGACAAAGGCGGTCCTTGAGAAGGTTGAAAAGCAACTAATGTATCACCATTGTGGTTTATGCGTAGGTGAGAATTGTCCTTGCTAGATACCCGTAGCAGCCACGTAAAACATGCAACAACAATTAGAGGACGTCTAACTTGTTTTTGCAGGGTATGTTGTGATATGATATGGCCAATTACATGATGTGATAGATGTGATGTATGAGATGATCATGTGTTGTATAGAATATCACGACTTGCATGTCGATGAGTACGGCAACCGGCAGGAGCCATAGGGTTGTTTTTTAATTATTGTATGACCTGCGTGTCAATCATTAAGCGCTATGTAATGCTCTACTTTATCACTAAACAGTAGCTATAGTAGTACAAGCATGATGGGTGCGACAACCTCGATGGCGACACGTTGATGGAGATCAAGATGATGGAGATCATGGTGTCATGCCGGTGACGATGGAGATCATGCCGGTGCTTTCAAGATGGAGATCAAAAGCACAAGTTAATGGCCATATCATGTCACTTATGATTTGCATGTGATGTTAATCCTTTTATGCACCTTGTTTTGCTTAGGACGACGGTAGCATTATAAGGTGATCCCTCACTTACATTTCAAGATGAATTGTGTTCTCCCCGAGTGTGCACCGTTGTGAAAGTTCGTCGTGTTGAGACACCACGTGATGACCGGGTGTGATAGACTCTACGTTCACATACAACGGGTGCAAGCCAGTGTTGCATGTGTAGAACACTCGGGTTAAACTTGACAAGCCTAGCATGTACAGACATGGCCTCGGAACACAAGAGACCGAAAGGTCAAACATGAGTCATATAGTAGATATGATCAACATGATGATGTTCACCATTGAAACCACCTCAACTCACGTGATGATCGGACTTGAGTTGGTGAATTTGGATCATGTATCACTCGAATGACTGGAGGGATGTCAATTTGAGTGGGAGTTCTTCAGTAATATGATTAATTGAACTCATTATCATGAACATAGTCAGTAGTGCCTTTGCAAATTATGTTGTAGGTTACCTTGTTGCGCTGTAGCTGCCTTGAATTTTTATATGTTACTAGAGAAATAGAGTTGAAAGATGATGGTAGCAATATTGCGGACTGGGTCCGTGATCTGAGGATTGCCCTCATTACTGCATAGAAGGCTTATGTCCTTAATGCACCACTCGGTGCGCCAACCCCTCTAGCGTCATCTATAGATGTTGTGAACATCTGACAGGCACGTTCTGATGACCACTTGATAGTTTAGTGCGTCATGCATTGCGGCTTAGAATTGAGGCTCCAAAATGTTTTGAACGTCACAGAACATATGAGATGTTCTAAGAGCTGAAATTAGGATCTCAGGCTCGTGCCCGTGTTGCAAGATATGAGATCTCCAACAAGATCTTTGCCTGCAAGATGAAAGAGAATAGCTCAATCGTTGAGCATGTGCTCAGATTGTCTGGGTGCTGCAATCACTTGAATCGAGTGGGAGTTAATCTTCCAGATAAGATAGTGATTGATATAGTTCTCCAAGTCACTGTCACTAAGCTACTAAAACTTGGTGATGAAATATAAAATGCCAGGGATAGAAATAATGATCCCTGAGCTGTTCGCGATGTTTGACACCGCGAAGGTAGAAATCAAGAAGGAGCGTCAAGTGTTGATGGTTAGTCAAACCACTAGTTTTGAGAAGGGCAAGAGCAAGGAGGGAAACTTCATGGATGGCAAGTCAGTTGCTGCTCTAGTGAAGGAACCCAAAGTTGAACCCAAACCCGAGACTAAGTGCTTCTATTATGAGGAGAGTGGTCGCTGAAGTGGAACAACCCTAGATACTTGGTAGATAAGAAGGCTGGCAACATCGACAGAAGTATATTTGGTATACGTGTTATTGATGTGTACCTTGCTAGTACTCCTAGTAGCACCTGGGTATTGGATACCGGTTCGGTTGCTAAGTGTTAGTAACTCGGAATAAAAGCTACGTAATAAACGGAGAACTAGCTAAGGGTGAGGTGACGATGTGTGTTGGAAATGTTTCCAAGGTTGATGTGATCAACATCGCACGCTCTCTCTACCTTCGGGATTAGTGACGAACCTAAATAAATGTTATTTGGTGTTTTGCGTTGAGCATGAACGTGATTAGATCGTGTTTATTGCAACACGGTTATTCATTTAAGTTAGATAATAATGGTTATTCTGTTTACATGAATAATACCTTCAATCGTCATGCACCCAGCGTGAATGGTTTGTTGAAATCTTGATCGTAGTAATACATATGTTCATAACATCGATGCCAAAAGATACAAAGTTAATAATGATAGTACCACATACTTGTGGCACTGCCGCTAAATGTCATATTGGTATAAGGCACATGAAGAAACTCCATGTTGATGGAGGACTCATTCGATTTCGAATCGGTTAAGACATGCGAACCATGCCTCTTGGGCAAGATGACTAAGGACCCCGTTTTCCGGATTGATGGAGCGGGCAAGTGGTTTATTCGAAATGATGTATGTTGATGTATGCAATCCAATGAGTCTTGTAGCGTGCGGTGGATATCGTTATTTTCTTACCTTCACTAATGATTTGAGTAGATATAGTATATTTACTTAATGAAGCACAAGTCTGAATCATTTGAAATGTTCAAGCAAATTCAGAGTGAAGTTTAAGATCACCGTGACAAGAAGATAAAAATGTCTACGATATGATCATGGAGGTGAATATCTGAGTTACGAGTTTGGCATACAACTTTAGACAATGTGAAAGTTGTTTCACAACTCACGCCACCTGGAACACCATAGTGTGATGGTGTGTCCGAACGTCATAGTTGTGCTATATTGGATATGGTGCGTACTATGATGCCTCTTATCGTTTTGCCACTATCGTTTTGGGGTTATGCATTAGAGACAACTACACTCAATTTAAATAGGGCACCATCTAAATCCGTTGAGATGACACCATATGAATTATGGTTTGATAGAAACTTAAGCTGTCATTTCTTAATGTTTGGGGCTGCAACGCTTATGTGAAAAAGGTTTTCACCTAATGAGCTCGAACCCAAAGCGGACAAATGCATCTTATGGAATACCCTAAGAATAGTTGGGTATAGCTTCTATCTCAGATCTAAGTAAAAAGTGTTTGTTGCTAAAACTGGGTCCTTTCTTGAGAAAGAGTTTCTCTCAAAATAATTGAGTGGGAGGAAGATAGAACTTGATGAGGTTGTTGAACCTTTGTTCAACCAGAGAGTAGCACAGAGCAGAAAGATGTTTCTGTGGAGCCTACGTCAGTTGAAGATGAAGTTAATGATGACGATCATGAAGCTTCGGATCAGGTTACTATCGAACCTCGTAGGTTGACAAGGACGCTTACTGCTCCTGAGTGGTATGAAAACCCTGTCTTGGAGGTCATGTTGTTGGACAATGATGAACCTGTGAGCTATGGAGAAGCGATGATGGGCCCGGATTCTGACAAATGGTTAGAGGCCATGAAATACGAGAAAGGATCCATGTATGAAAACCAAGTATACACTACTGGAATCAGGATCTTTGCCGTCAGCCAGCTCTTTGCCGTCTGCTAGCTGACGGCAAAGAAGGTCTTTGCCATAAGCTTAAATAAAACTGACGGCAAACAGAGACCTGACGACAAAGATCATGTTTGCCGTCAGGCAGCTCTTTGCCGTCTGCTAGCGGACGGCAAAGCTTCTTTGCCGTCCGCTAGCAGACGGCAAAGAGGGAGGGTGGCCCACTAACGAGAACAACCTAACGTCCACTTTCTTTGCCGTCTGCTACCAGACGGCAAAGAAAGTGGCCAACCTAACAGCCGTTCCCTCCCACTAGCTAGGCTCTTTGTCGTCTGCTAGCAGACGACCAAGAGCTTTGACCTAACAAAAAACCGGTCAGCGCCTGCACCCCACCCCTCTCTCTCTATCCCCTCTGTACGCCCGCGCCCCGTCCCCATGCCTGAGCCGCCCCCGCCGCCGACCACCACCGCACCCGCCGCCCTCGACCCCCACCGCCCCCGACCCCCAAGGCCGCCCGCCACCCCGGCGCCCCGCTTAAGCCTTGCAGCCACCCCGCCGCCCCGGCATCTCGGCCCCTCCCCGTCCAGCCGCCCCCCGCCGCCCGGTGCCGCCCCGCTGCCCCGGAGCCCCGCCCCCCGCCGCCCGGCCCCTCTCCGTCCAGCCGCCCCCCCGCCGCCCGGCCCCTCTCCGTCCAGCCGCCCCCTGCCACCCGGCCCCTCTCCATCCAGCCGCCCCCTGCCGCCCGGCGCCGCTCCGTCCAGCCGCCCCCTGGTGAGGTTCTTCCCCTTTTTTTCTTACTTTTTTTCTTGATGTTTTTTGATTTAGGTATTGTTACTAATTTAGGTTAGTTGATTTAGGTTCTACCGTTAGTAATTTAGGTTAGTTGCTTTTTTTAGGTTAGTAGATTTTTGGTTAGTAGATTGTAGGTTAGTTTTTTATATTTAGTCATATTTTAGGTTAGTAGATTTTAGGTTAGTCATATTTGAGGTTATTAGTACATTTTGTGAGATGAAAAAAATAAGAAAAGAAGAAAAAGTAGAAGTGGAGAGGAAAAAGGAAAATAAGGAAAATGAGCAAGAAAAAGAAGACAAGAGGAAGAAGGAAAAGAAGGAAGAAGAATAAAAAGATGGAGAGAAAAAAGGAAAATAAAGAAGAAGAAGAAGAAGAAGAAGAAGAAGAAGAAGAAGAGGAGGAGGAGGAAAAGAATAGAAGAAGAAGAAGAAGAAGAAGAAAGACGAAGAAGATGAAAAAAAAGAACTAGAAGTAGAAGATGAAATAAAGATGTAGGAAAAGTAGAAAAGGAGGGCCACCGAGGGAAAATAGGGTTGCCGAGTGGTCGAGGGGTTGAGGATCGAGGGGAAAAGGAGTTGACGGTCTAGGGGTCGAGGATTGAGGTGTCGAGGGGTCGAGGGTCGAGGGGAAAAGGGATCCAGGGGTCAAGGGTCGCTGAGGGGTCGAGGGGTCGAGGATTTGCCATCCCAACCCTGACCCCCTGACCCCGACACCCCGACCCCGACATGACACCCCGACACCCCGACCCCGACACGACACCCCGACACCGCGACCCCGACACAGCAACCCAACCCCGACACGACACCACAGACACCCCGACCCCCAACACAACACCCCAACACCCCAACACGGCACCCCTAACCCCGACACATCACCCCTACCCCGACATGACACCCCTGACACCCCGATCCCGAAAAAGGTGCTCTTTGGCTTTCCAGAGGCCGACATGACACCCCCGACACCCCGATCTTGAAAAAGGTGCTCTTTGGCTTTCCAGAGGCCGACATGTCATATATTTGTGAATTATGAGTTAGGTCATATATTTTTCAATTTTGTTATACAGAACATCATATTTATCTTGATCAGGTGGATTTAAATGTACAGTTGTTTCATCGCTGCGAGGGTCTGGTGTTCGACGACCTCCCCGTGCGTTCAATGAGCTCCGCCCCTGCGTTCGTGGGCGAGCACAAAGGACATCTCCTCTTGCCACCTTCACTTCCTTTGTTCCGGTATTCGTGTCGATGAAACTTGCTAGCTATAGGTGTCTTCAATCATCAGTATGCGTGACCACTATGCGTCTCTCATTCGAAAGGGTTGCATCTATAAATATGAATTCATTAGCATATTTATAACCGTGATTCTTTCGAATTGTCCAACGTTATCCATGGACAGCCCGAGTATGTGTAGATTGGGTTCGTTTTCCCATATGCTCTGCTCTGGATCCGATGAAAAATTTCGTCAGTGCCTACCTGTTGTTCTACGGGTACACATCCTCTTTGGTTATTGCCGAGACGTGTATCAGGAGAACAGCGGGGAGGTGCTGTCGAAATTGTGCGTCAGATCCGGAGCAGAGCATGGGAAAACGAACCCAATCTACACATACTCAGGTGGGATTAGGACCTATCTTTATCTACTAGCATCTAGGTTGCATCGACGTAATAAAACTGACAAACTCTATTAACTGATGAATATGGTTTGCTGAATTATGTATATATTTTTTGTGTGTCCAGTAGCTAGGAATGATGAGTGATCGTGGGTGGATGTACACCGGTCACACTAGTCAGAAAGACATGACCCGTGAATGGATAACAAAAACCAAGGAGTTTGTGAGAGTCGCATTTGCAAATGGACAGAAGACAACCTGGTGCCCTTGTGTCAATTGCGACAACTATAAGAAGAAGTCAGAGTTTGAAATGATCAAACACCTGCAGAAGTGGGGTTTTACGCCTAATTATACGGTCTGGACATTTCATGGTGAGTCTACCCAACGTGCCAGAGCGGAGGTTGTTTGTCGTTGCACCGACGGGCATGGTACCGGGATCGAAGACATGGTGCAAGACATTGATGATGCTCGGGATTCAGACGATGAGATGGATGAATCTGCAAAGGCCTTTTATGAAATGTTGTATTCTTCAAATGTCCTCTCCACGAGCACACTGAGCTTTGTTAGCTGGATGCCATCGCGCAAGTAATGGTTCTGAAGGCTCAGTTCAACCTGGGCAGAGAATGCTACGACGCGATGATGACGATATTTGGATGCTTTCTACCCAAAGGCCATGTATTGCCACCATACATGTACCAGTCGGACAAAATCCTACGTGTGCTTAAGATGCCCTATGAGAAGATAGATGCTTGTGAAAATGGATGTGCCTTATTTAGGCTTGAGTATGCGTGCTTGAACTATTGCCCCATTTGCAATGCTTCTAGGTATGTTCTGGTAGACAATGGTATGGGTGAGAATAGTCAGACCAAAATCCCCATTAATATTCTTCGGTATCTGCCAATCATACCAAGACTTCAACGTCTTTTCATGGTCAAAGAGACGGCCAGACAGATGACGTGCCATAAATTGGGCAAAAGAACAGAACTAGATGCATATGGGAATCCGATGTTGTGACACACTTCAGACGCTTTTGTGTGGAAGCACTTCGATGCATTACATAAGGATAAAGCGGCAGATCCAAGGCATCCTCGAGTTTCCATCAGCCCGGATGGGTTCAATGTGCATGCTATGACGGCAGCACAATACAGTTGTTGGCCTGTATTTGTCATTCCACTCAATCTCCCCCTGGAGAGATTATGAAAAGAAAGAACATTTTCTTGACGTTGATAATTCCAAGGCCCAAATACCCGGGGAAGAATATGAATGTGTACATGCAACCTCTTAAGGATGAATTGCAAGAAGCCTGGGATAATGGGATTAAGAGATACGACGCCGCTACAAAAAATAACTTCAAAATGCATGTGTGGTAAATGTACTCGATGCATGACTTGCCGGCGTATGCGCTATTTGTTGGCTAGTGTGTGCATGGAAGGTTTCCATGCCCCACATGCAAGGCAGCTCTTCAGTTCCGTTGGCTGGAGGCAGGTTGCAAGTTTTCTTGCTTCGACATGCATAGATAGTTCCTGGATCCTAACCATAAGTTCAGAAAAGACAAGAAGAATTTCATCAAAGGTAGAGTTGTCAAAAACACTGCACCACCTGCGTTGACAGGCCAATAGATCCTGGATAAGATAAACACTCTCGAGCCGGATCCAGATCGCCCAGGGTATTTCAAAGGGTATAATACGGAACACGCCTGGACTCACAAGATATGTTTGTGGGATCTGCCTTACTTTAAAGACCTCCTTTGCCCAAACAACATCAACGTGATGCACAATGAAAATAATATCACGGAGGTCCTTTTTGGTACATTGTTCGGCATAGAGGGGAAGTCAAAGGATAATCCTAAGACTAGAGTCGACAAGGAGGCTTTATGTGATAGACCGTTACAAAACATTCGACAACCGAAAGGAAATAATAACTGGAGGAAGCCAAAGGCATGGTTTAATCTTGTAAGGCCAGCTATGAGGGAAATGATCTTGTGGGTGAAAATGCAGTTGATGTTCCCCGATGGGTATGCAGCAAATCTAAAGATTGGAGCAAGTCTTGACAAATTGAAAATATTTGGTCTCAAGAGTCATGATTGGCACATATGGCTTGAGCGGGTAATGCCGATGATGTTGCGTGGCTTTATCCCTGAGGATGAATGGCTAGTACTGGCAGAGCTGAGATATTTCTTCCGTGCTCTTTGTGCGAAAGAACAATCACCTGACGTGCTAGACGAACTGGAAGAGTTGGCGTCAGAGTTGATCTGCAAGTTAGAAAAGATATTTCCACCGGGCTTCTTTAATCCAATGCAGCATTTGATTTTGCATCTCCCGACCGAGGCAAGATTGGGGGGGCATGCAAAATCGTTGGTGCTTTGCAACTGAGAGGATGCAGAAGACGCTTCGAGCAAAATGTAAAAACAAACGTAGAGTTGAAGCATCGATGGCTGAGGCATTCATTACCGAGGAGGCAGCAAACTTCGTGACAGGACACTACAAAGCCAAGAATCGTCATTTGCATAATCCAAAGCCTCGATACAATGATGGCGACCACGAAAAAGGTCGATCCAACCTCAGCCTATTCAAAGGGAAGCCCGCACCAGCCGGTGCTTCGAAATCAATAGTGTTGGATGTCGAAGAATGGCGGACCATTTTGTTGTATATCTTCAACAACCTAACATAAGTGCAGCCGTACATCGAGTAAGTTCTTGGTACATTGTTTCGCAACTTCTAATTCCTTTGAAATGCTCTTATTCCCGAATACGTGATATAGTCGATACGTCGCCAAATTCTCGGATGGAGCGGTGATCCAAAAGGATTCCATCGAAGAGTATGAGCTTCTGGCAAAGCATGGAGGTGGCTATCCCGGTTTCATCTCTTGGTTCAAGCAAACGGTAATTTCCATTAATTAGATTATTTCACTTCTTCGCCTAGTTTTCGGCTAATGCAACAATCCTTTCGTATTAAACTTGTAGGCTAATGCAGAGTCTATGGACTCCGAATTGAGACAAGTCGCTAATGGTTTTGACTATAAGGTCCGTTCATTTGACAAATACGACATCAACGGATATCAGTTTCGTACTTTTGGCAGAGAGCTATCTATGGCCAACCGAAAGTCTACAAATTGTTGTGTCTCCACTATCGGCGAAGGAGGGGTCGAGTATTATGGAAGAGTTGAAGCAATTTATGAACTTACATTCTTTGGTGAAAACCCACCAAACATCGTAGTCTTCAAATGTTATTGGTTCCAGCCAAAGGAGACTAGAAGGACTCATGAACATATAGGCCTAGTCGAAATCAAACAAAGCACCCATTTAGATGTTCCCGATGTCTATATTACGGCTCAACAGGCGACCCAAGTTTTCTATCTACCGTGGGCCTTCCAAACGGATCGAAATTTGAAAGGTTGGGATGTCGTTTATGATGTACCGCCACATTTTAGACCACCTCCCCTCAATGAAGATGATTATGAACCTCACATTAACCCAGACACATATGAAGGAGAATTCTTCCAAGAAACACGTGTTTCTAAGAAACGTTTCAAGAACCGCTCTACCTCACCCCAGAACATTGAGGTCGACAGCGACAGTGAACCCGACTTCACCCCTAAGCCGGAACAAGAAGAGACGGAAGAAGAAGAGGTTACTACTGCGGATGACCTGACAATGCTTGACCGATTACATAGAGGCCTTCCACATGTTGATGCATTTATTGATGATGCTGATGAGCACGTCATTACTGATAGTGATGATGATTATGCATTTATCGATCCCGGAGCATATATAGACGATGAAGATTAGTATTAGTAATATGAGGTATTCAATTATTATTATATACATATATATTATTAATTAGTTCATGTTATTAGGTATTCAATTTTTTTTATGTTGAACTAATTTGGTTCACTCTTTGTCATTGCAGGTGTTAACAGATGGTGGGCTCGGGTCGAGAGGGCTCTGAGCCTCCTTCCTCGGCGCGTGCTGGGAGGGGTTCTATTATTCCACCCCAGCAACTCCGGAAAGCGCCGGTACACTGCATGCAGACACCGGCGGGTGCTTCTTCTTCGATCGGGAGAGGTCGGGGAAGACGAAGAGAGGTGCTAGAGGTAGGAAGGTTGCTGCACCTTCCTCGTCGCCACCCCCAGCTGATTCTCCCGACCATAGGAGTGCTCCATCTTAGGTGGACCCGTCTGACTTGGACCCATCTCGGACTCTGGTCCACGAGCCTCGGGTCAACGAGCCTCGGGTCACCGAGCCTTCGACCCAAGAGACTTCGGTCCCAGAGTCTTCGTCCCAGGAGACTCGGGTCCTAGAGTCTTCGTCCCACGTGACTCCGGAGGCTAGTGGCCATGCTGATGGTGGCAAGGACAACTTGTCTGAGGACACATATAGCAAGGGCAAGCTGGTTGAGGAGGGCAAGAAGGTCTACCAACATGGTTGTACAAAGCTCCCGCCCGTGCCGACGACCCGCGAGCATAGGTGGTTGATTGCGCCTAATGCGGAGAAGTAAGTGCATTTACTCTTTTTTAACCTTTTGCCTTCATGTTTCTTCAAATTAATATCTAATGTGTTGGCCTTGTCATATTGCAGGTGTTGGAAACACGAGCGTGGTGTCCGCAGGCCCAACCAGGTCCTTGGTGTGCTTCTCCGGCACCACTTCCCGGGGAAGGTCCAGTTGCCCGGTGAGGGTGAGGCTCCACAGCTAGCACTGACCTGGGAGCTGTACATGGCTGCCCCGGCCCCGCTGGAGGAGATGGTCGACGGTGTCTTGTGCGAGACGGTGGCTGACATTGTGATCCGTCGCTTTTGGGTAATTTCTCCTTTACAGAATTAAAAATCAAGAGCACCTAGTGATTGTACTAATCATTGTTGACTTTTTTGATTGCAGAACTTCTATAGGTGTCTTGAGGAACACGAGGCGAAAGAGGTTGTTGTTCTTGGAGCCGAGTGCAAGCGCCTACTTCCGAACTTACGGCACGAGGCTCGGGTGCAGGCTATTCGAGACTACTATGCCTCGACTAACATTAAGAGGGCCAAGAAGAAGTGCCGCAAAAATTATCTGAGTAAGGAGAAGTTAATGAAGGTAATTATCTATTGTTAAGGCCTCGTACTTAGTTTCTTTGATTTGATTCGTAGGCGTAGCGCTGAAATTTCTCTTGTCTAACTTAGGTGCCCTCGAGATGGTGTGTGGATAGGATGGACTGTTGGGAGGCATTGGTGGATGCGTGGTGCTCTCCCGAATGGCTAGCCGAACACAACAAGGCCAAGGATAAGCGTGCTCAAATGAGAGGTGTGCCACACCATCAAGGGAGATCCAACCTTTTTGAGTACGGGGATCACTGAGTATGTGGTTTGCTTCATGATTCATGCAATTTCATTCTTCATGCTAGCTTGAGCCCTTAACTAATATTTTGTTCCTCTCTTTTAGGCACGAGAAAACAAGAAGGAGGTGCCACCTTTGTTCGACCTCGATGCCATGGACCATACTGCCTCGTACAAGAAGGCCAAGGCATTCTCTAAGGATGACCTCGATCATCCAGAGAGCTTCAGCAACATCTCCTCCCACAACAAGATCGCGAGGTATAGAGATGAGGGGAAGGCAAGGAAAGAGGAGGACTTCAACCCGAGCTAGAGTCCTTTTGATCCAGAGCTCATGATGATATCTGGTAGCGGGAGGCCCCATGGCTCGATAGCCATTGGGGATGGACTGATATGTTGTCCTAGAACTCTCCCAGAGATCAAGAAGCGCCAGACGAGCTCTGATCCTGAGATAAGGCCACGTCCACGGCCAATGGAGCTCGCCATTGAGGCTAGGGCACAGGAGCTTCTGGCGGAGGCAAACAGGCAGGCGGCACAGAGGGAGAGGGACATGGAGGAGAGGACGGCTAGGCTCTTGGAGGAGGAGAGGATCCGGAACGACGCATCTCACCGGGCCCTATACGAGCTCCTCGTGGTAAGTTTCTCCTGCATATTAGCCAAATCATGCACGTAATGTTCGTTTCATCAGTAACTAATATGAATGACTCGTGAAAACAAAATGTGCAGACCTAGTGCCAGAACAATGGTTAGACCCCTCCGTCGATGCCCCATATTGCTATAGCACCCACGGTGAGTTTCATTTGAATGGTCATTAGTTACTAGTATTCACATTTGAGTTGCATCAGGCTAAGGAGACATTGCTTGCAAATGATCTTTGGTGTAGCGTGCCTCCCGACAACCATCGACCGATCCTTCTACGTCTGCCGCAACACCGACCGGTCCTTCTACGTCTCACCCTGGCGCAAACCTGACCGGTCCTTCACCTCCATGATGATGGTAAGTTTTGCCAAGTGTTTTGCTTAACAAATGCATACTTAGCTTAAGAAATGACCTAATTAGCTCCAAAATGACCTATACTTAGCTTATTTTCCTCAAAAATGACATAATAACCTTACTTAGCTCCAAAATGATATATTCTACCTAGGATGGCTATAAAATGACCTATACTCAGCATTTTTTCCTCCAAAATGACTTGATGTGCTTAGTTAGCTAGAAAATGGCATAACTACCTAGGATAGCTCAATAATGATCTATAGTTAGCTTAGCTAGTTCATTCATGACATAATTAGCTCACTTAGGTACAAAATGGCATAACTACCTAGGATAGCTCAATAATGATCTATAATTAGCTTAGCTAGTTCATTTGTGACATAATTAGCTCACTTAGGTAAAAAATGGCATAATAACTTTGGCTTAGCTCCAAAATGACCTATACTTAGCTTATTTTCCTCAAAAATGACATAATAACCTTACTTACCTCCGAAATGATATATTCTACCTAGGATAGCTATAAGATGACCTATACTTAGCATTTTTCCTCCAAAATGACTTGATACGGTTAGTTAGCTAGAAAATGGCATTATTACCTTGGAGAAGAGGAGAGGAGAGGAGAAAAAGACAGAGAAGATAAATTCTTCTTCTTCTTCTTTTTCTTCTTCTTTTTCTTGTTTTTCTTCTAGCTAGTCTTCTTCTTCTAACTTTCATCTTTCCTAATTTGTAGATTTTCTATAGATGAGGAAGCTTGCATTGATGGAGTGTACTCTTCTACTTGTGCTTCCTTTTTGTCTATGGAAACTTGTTGGAAACTTGTTTTGGATATGTATGTATGGATATGTTATTGGAAACCATTGTATGTTGGATATGTTGTTGGAAACTTGTATGTTGGATATGTTGTTGGAACTTATTGTTGGTATGCTTGTTGAAACTTATTGTTGGTATGCTTGTTGGAAACTTGTATTGTTGCTATGTTGGATATATATGTGAAATTCTGTCAAATTGAATGATTTTAAGAAAAAACATAAAAAATAGGGGCTATATAGCCACTTTGCCGTCTGCTGGCAGACGACAAAGGTCTTTGCCGTCAGCTAGCAGACGGCAAAGCTGCCACGTGGCAGCTACCTATGTAACCTGGGGAGCACTAGGCTGGCCTAGGTGGGTTCTTTGCCGTCCGCTGGCAGACAACAAAGACCTTAGTTCTTTGCCGTCTGCCAGCAGACGACAAAGAACCCACCTAGGCCGGCAAAGAAAAAGGTGATTTGCCGTCAGCTGGCAGACGGCAAAGAACTAAGGTCTTTGTCGTCTGCCACCGGACGACAAAGCACGCCGTTAAGCCCTTAACGGAGCTAAGTTGCCACATGTGTTGTCCATGCCCTTTGCCGTTCCCTGGCAGACAGCAAAGATGCAAAGGTCTTTGTCGTCTGCTAGCGAATGGCAATCCGCCCTTTACCATGGCTTATTCAGCCGGACAGTTGGCCGTCTGCTGGCGGACGGCAAAGCCTTTGCCGTCCGGCATGCATGCCTTTGCTGTCCGAGATGGCTGACGACAAAGTGCTTGATTCCTGAAGTTGTAGACTTTGGTAGACTTGCTCGTTGGACGGCAGGTCGTTGAGTACAAATGGACCTTTAAGATGAAGACAGATGCTGATGGTGAATGTCACCATTTATAAAGCTCGACTTGTCGCAAAGAAGTTTCCGCCAAGTTCAAGGAGTTGACTACAATAAGACTTTCTCACTCGTAGCGATGCTAAAGTCTGTTGGAATTAGGTTAGCAGTTGCTATGTTTTTCAATTATGAAATCAGCTAGATGGATGTCAAAAACATCATTTCCTTCCTTGAGGAAAGGTTGTATGAGATACAACCAGAAGGTTTTTTCAGTCCTAAGGATGCTAAAAGGTGTGCAAGCTCCAGTGATCCTTCTATGGACTGGAGCAAGCATCTCGGAGTTGGACTGTACGCTTTGATGAGGTGATCAAAGTTTTTGAGTCTATACAAAGTTTATGAGAAACTTGTATTTACAGTAAAGTGAGTGGGAGCACTATAGAATTTTTGATAAGCATATCTGGTTGACATATTATTGATCGAAAATGATGTAGAATTTCTGGAAAGCATAAATGGTAGATTGAAAAGTGTTTTTCAAAGGAAGACCTGGATAAAGCTACCTAATTGTTGAGCTTCTAGATCTATAAAGATAGATCAAGATGCTTGATGAGACTTTCAATGAGTACATACCTTGACAAGATTTTGAAAGAGTTCAAAATGGATCAGTCAGAGAAAGAGTTCTTGCCTGATTTGTAAGGTGTGACGTTAAGTGAGACTCAAAGCTCGACCATGGCAGAAGAAAGAGAAAGGACAAACATCGTCCCCTATGCCTTAGCCGTAGGCTCTGTATAGTATGCCATGCTATGTACCGCACCTGAGTGTGCCTTACCATGAGTCCTTCAAGGGGTGCAAAAGTGATCCAGGAGTGGATCACGGGACAGCGGTCAGGATTATCCTTAGTAACTAGAGGACTAAGGAAATATTTCTCGATTATGGAGGTGATAAAGAGTTCGTCGTAAAGGGTTACGTCGATGCAAACTTTAACACCAACCCGGATGACTCTGAGTAGCTATCCGGATACGTATAGTGGAGCAGCCATTTGGAATAGCTCCAAGTGGAGTGTGGTAGCAGTGTCTATAGTATGACATAGAGATTTGCAAAGTACACACGGATCTGAATGTTGCAGACCCGTTGACAAAAGACCTATCTCACATGCAAAGCATGATCGAGCCCCAGAACTCATTGGGTGTTAGATTCATAACAATGCGAATCACATGGTGATGTGAACTAGATTATTGACTCTAGTGCAAGTGGGAGACTATTGGAAATATGCCCTAGAGGCAATAATAAATTGGTTATTATCATATTTCCTTGTTCATGACAATCGTTTATCATCCATGCTATAATTGTATTAATCGGAAACTCAGATACATGTGTGGATACATAGACAACACCATGTCCATACTATGCCTCTAATAGACTAGCTCATTGATTAAAAATAGCTATGGTTTCCTAGTCATGGACATGAGATGTCATTTGATAACGGGATCACATCATTAGAGGAATGTTGTGATGGACAAGACCCAAACTACAAACGTAGCATATGATCGTGTCAGTTTATTGCTAGTGTTTTCTGCATGTTAAGTATTTGTTCCTATCACCATGAGATCATGCAACTCACTGACACCGAAGGAGTGCCTTGTGTGTATCAAACATCGCAACGTAACTGGGTGACTATAAAGGTGCTCTATAGGTATCGTCGAGGGTGTCTGTCGGGTTGGCATGGATCAAGACTAGGATTTGTTACTCCATGTGACGGAGAAGTATCTCAGGGCCCACTCGGTAATACAACATCACAATAAACCTTGCAAGCAATGTGACTAAGTGTTAGCCACGGGATCTTGTATTACGGAATGAGTAAAGATACTTGTTGGTAACGCGGTTGAACTAGGTATGGAGATACCGACGATCGAATCTCGGGCAAGTAACATACCGAAGAACAAAAGGAGCATCATACGGGATTAACTGAATCCTTGACATAGAGGTTCAGCCGATAAACATCTGCATAGAATATGTAGGAACCAATATGGGCATCTAGGTCCCTTTATTGGTTATTGACCGTAGAGGTGTCTCGGTCATGTCTACATAGTTCTCGAACCCGCAGGGTCTGCACACTTAAGGTTTGGTGATGTTTCGATAGTATAGAGTTATGCATTGTGGTGACCAAAGGTTGTTCGGAGTCCCGGATGAGATCCCGGACATCATGAGGAGCTTTGGAATGGTCCGGAGGTAAAGATTGATATATAGGAAGTCCTATTTTGGTTGCCGGGAAATTTTCGTGCTCATCGGTAGTGTACCGGGGGACCGTCGCGAGGGGTATTTCGACCCAAGAGGCTACATGGGCTGTGGGAGGATGAATACCAGCCTTTAGTGGGATGGTGGAAGTCCCACAAAGGCCCATGCGGCTGGGAAGAAAAGCCCAAAGAGAAAAAGGTGGAAAAAGGCAAAAGGACCAAAATATGGAGGAGTCCTAGTCCTACTAGGATTGGAGGAGGATTCCTCCTCCCCTCCCACTTCGGCCGAAGCCTAGAGGGCTTGGACCTTGCTCCAAGCCTCCTCCCGTCTTCCTCTTATATATACTTGAGGTTTTAGGGTTTTTGCACTAGATTTTCAGCCACGTGCTACCCTCTCCTCTAGTGCATAGTTTCTCCTCTAGATTGGTTTTTAGCAGTGCTTACGCGAAGCCCTGCTGGAATACCTCCACCACCATCACCGCAACGCTGTCGCACTGCTGGCTAACTCGTCTACCTCTCTGCTCCCTCTTGCTGGATCAAGAAGGCGGAGATCGTCATCGAGTTGTACGTGTGCTGAACACGGAGGTGCCGTCCGCTCGGCGCTAGATTGGAAGGACCGTGATCAAGATCGCGAGACGGATCATGATGAGTTCTCGGGACAGATCGTGATGAGTTCATGGGACGGATCGTGATTGGATCGCAGGATGGATCGTGATGGGATTACGGGACGCTCGGAGATTTGGATCGCGAAGACATTTGACTACACCAACCGTGTTTCTTAACGCTTCCCGCTTAGCGATCTACAAGGGTATGTAGATCCACTCTCCCTCTTGTAGATGCTCATCACCATGGATAGATCTTGCGTGTGCGTAGGAAAGTTTTTGTTTCCCATGCAACGTTCCCTAATAAAAATAGTGGGCACATCACTATTTAATGTTTTGACCTCTTCAAACCCACTTTCATCAAATTTTTTCATCAAGATTTTCACCCTCCAAATTATTGGGACGCCCTCTAGCTAAAGTTGACTCTTCTTCAGTCCCTTTATCATCAATTTTAACATTTTAAACAAGGAATAAATAGAGAAAACACCAATCACTTTAAGATCTTCATCATTTTTATCCTCTAGAGAAACTGGCTTAGCGGCCATTTGATTTACTAAAGTGGCTTGTGCGTCAGATATTTTACCTGGTCGATTTTTTGCATGAGCATACTTAGATTGGAGATTAGAAACTTCTCTACTAATATCATCAAGTTGTTTTGTTATGGACTCTAATGCGGTAGAGTGTTCTTTAAGATCCTCAGTAAAATACTTATTATCCTCAAATTGTGTAGTCATATATTCCTTCGTACTCTTTTCAATCTCAAGCAAGATATTGGGGTAAGGAACATCATAATACTTTCGTTGAGGCATCATGACTGCGCAAACAAGATTGCAAGCAAACAAGAGACCTCCAGAGAAAAAGGCAAAATAAAAATAAGGTGAATAAAACGGCAATTTTGTGAAGTGTGGGAGAGGAAAACGAGTGGCCAATGGCAAATATTGTAATTGCAAGGAGATGAGCTTCGTGATTAGGAACCTAATACATGTTTATGATGTCTCCTCGGCTCCCAAGATTCGCATGCAAAGAGATTGCTTCCTCCCCGGCAACAGCGCCATAAATTCCTTTGACGTGGCTTGAGACTGCGTCGGTATTTCCCCAAAGGTGAAGGGATTATGCAACACAACGACGGTAAGTATTTCCCTCGATAAAGAAACCAAGGTATCAATCCATAGAGGAAGATCAAGCAAGCACCTACACACAAACAACAAATACTTGCAACCTGACGCATAAGAGAGGTTGTCAAGATCGCAACGATGATAAGATAGATTAGATTGCAATAGGTATGGTAAATAGATGTCACAAGAACACAATGTAAAAGAGGTAAATAAAAAGTGCAGCAAGGTATTTTTGGGTTTTTGGATTTATAGATCTGAAAACAACAGAGGCAAATAGTAGATCGGAAAGCAATATGTTGGAAAAGTAGACCCAGGGGCCGTAGGTTTCACTAGTGGCTTCTCTCATGAGTACAACACACGGTGGGTGAACAAATTACTGTTGGGCAATTGATAGAAGATCAAATAATCATGTTGATATCTAGGCAATGATCATTATATAGGCATCACGTCCAAGATAAGTAGACCGAAACGATTCTGCTTCTACTTCTATTACTCCACACATCGACCGCTATCCAGCATGCATCTAGTGTATTAAGTTCATGGAGAAATAGAGTAATGTAATAAGAACGGTGCCATGATCTAGACGAGATCTATTCATGTAGGAATAGACCCCATCTTGTTATCCTTAATGGAAACGATACATGCGTGTCTTGCTGCCCCTTCTGTCAATGAGAAAGAACGCTGCAAGATTAAAATTCATCACAAAGCACCTCTTCCCATGGCAAGAAAAATTGATCTAGTTAGCCTAACTAAACCAAAGATTCGAAGAAGAAATATGAGGCTATAAGTAATCATGCAAATAATATATCAAAGAAGACTCAAATCATATTCATGGATAGGAATTGATCATGAACTCAAAATTCATCGGATGCCAACAAACACACCACAAAAGTCATTACATCAAATAGATCTCATAGAGACCATTGTATCGAGAATCAAAAGAGAGAGAGGAAGCCATCTAGCTACTGCCTACAGACCCGTAGGTCTATGGTGGACTACTCATGCATCATCGGAGAGGCACCCATGAAGACGATGCACCCCTCCGTGATGGTGTTAGATTGGATCTCGAGGTTCTGGAACTTACGGCAGCTGGAATTGTGTTTCCTCGACTCCTCTAGGGTTTTCCGAATATTTGAGAATTTATAGGGCTTATAGTCGATGGAGGGGGGTCCCGAGGTGGGCACCACCCACCAGGTCATGCCAGGGGCCTCTAGCGCGCCCTGGTGGGTGTTTCCCACCTCGGCCTTCCTCTTCGGCACTTCTCTAGCCCATCTGGTATCTTCTGGCACAATAAAATTCTCCAAAAAAATTCACAGTGTTTGGGCTTTGTCCGGTACCGATTTTCTCCAAAGTAAAAAACAAGCAAAAACAACAAGTGTCACTTTGGCACTATGTCAATAGGTTAGTCCAAAAAATGATATAAAGTTGCTATAAAATGATTGTAAAACATCCAAGATTGATAATATAACAACAAGGAACAAGCAAAATTACAGATACGTTGGAGAAGCATCAGTGGTTGTGAACCACGCCCGCGATGTGGGACTCCAAGCTCATGCGGGCCAGCCTCGTGAAGGTGGTTGCAGCGTTCTCCTAGCTGAAGGGCATGCTCATGAGTGGAGATGGTGGAGAGAAGGGCCTCATGAGGCAAGCTTGGTTGAGGGAGACGAAGTCGACGTACATGCACTTGCCGTCGCATGGATTGGAGACAGGGGTGGGGCTAGCGATCCACCTGGGGTGGGGGGTCTCGCGGGTGTTTCTTGCATCCTGGAGCTTGCTGACTTCCTGCTTCTTGACGGGCCACGCGCTTTGGCACGCTGCTAAGTGGTGCTCGACCACCTCCCCCAGCAGGCCAAGCATGCCTTATGCTATCCACAACGACACATCAGAGCTTGCCCGGAGGAAGGTGGCGAGTGTGCCTTCCTCTTTGAAGGAGGGGGTGCTGCTAATGGCGCGGGTGGGGCATGCGCTATCCCCATCTAGTGACACCCTCTTGGACCTGGCCCACTCCTAAGGGAGCAAGGGCTTCTTCTTTTGTGGGTGCTTCCTCGGCAGGCCTGAGGATGTCCTCACAGGTGGGGTATGTGGTGGCGGCGCCCTTGTAGGCATGCACGAAGGTGTGCATCGTGTCCTTCTCATTGCAGTGGATGGTTATGGTGACACCATAGCCGAGCATCTTGACGAGGCCGTTGGCATGATGGGTCAAAGCCATGAACCTGGAAAGCACAGGGTAGCCCAAGGTGGTGTTGTTGGGAAGGCTGATGTGCGCCACGTCGAAGTCGATGAACTCCATGTACTAGTTCTTGCGGGTGCCGAAGGTGACGGGAAGGCGGACTTGCCCCAGGGGAAAGGTGGAGCTATCGGTGACGCTCGAAAAAGGTCTGGTGGGCATCAAACACTCATAGGGCACCTGAAGCTTCTCCAGGGTCTTCACGGAAAGCACGTTGAGCCCTGCACCGCCAAGTTGCTGATAGTGGGGGTGCACAGCTGTGGAACAATGCCCACATCCTTCATGTACCTGGGATGGTCGCCGGCATCAATGGCTTGGACGCTTGAGGTGGTTGGCGGGCGTGGACGTCGAGAGGGCCGCATTCACCTCATAGTAGAACTACTTGAAGTGGTGATTGGACGGTGGGGCCTGGGACCCATCGAGGATGCAGGCCACCCTACAGGGCTGGTGGTAGCCCCCGGCGTTCTTGGCAAGATGGAGGTCGCTGACGTGTGGTGGTGCGGCGTTGGCCTGGGGGTCGGCCCGCTGCGGCTGGTTCTATCAGCCCTGGTGGTTGCTGCTGCCAGTGTCATTGTTTTTGTTGTCCTAGCGACTGCCTCCGCTGCAGTCGCCATGAACCCTACTGTCGCGCTCCTTGCGGCTGCCGTAGCGGTCGGTGTGGCCCTTGTGAACCTGCCTCAGCTCGTAGCAGTCCTCAGTGTTGTGGGAGTTCACGTTGTGATAGACGCACGCGTGGCGGTCGTCCTTTTTAGGTTCGCAGCGGTCATAGACGTGCTTGTAGTTCGGCTTCGCCACGAGCATGACAAGGCCCTTGCGCTTGGGTCCTTGCCATTAGACTTCACCGCGCTAGGCTCGGTGTCGGGGTCGTTGTGGAGGAACATGCGCCCCTCTTCGGCCTTGGCGCAGCGGTCAATGAGGATGAAGATCTTTGCCGCGGAGTCCAGCTCAACCCTGACGGAGAGCTTCTAGCGCATCTTTATGTCGGTGATGCTGCTTGTGAATGCGAACAGAATTACAACACCGAAGGCCTTCGGGATCCTATTGCGCACCTAGCTGAAACGCTGGATGAACTTGCGGAGGGGCTCATCAAGGCGCTGGCGCACGACCCGCAGGTCGTTGAGCGTGAGGGGGTGGTCGCTTGTGCCCATGAATTTGGCGACAAACTGCTTGCACGGGTGCTCTCACAAAAATATGGATGCCTCAAGGGGGTTCAGGAGCCATGCGCGTGCAGCGTCCTTCAGGGCCATGGGGAACCAGTTCGCCATGACCCAGTCATCCCCCTTGAGGCCTACATGCTGATGGTGTAAAGGAGGAGGAACTTTGTGGGGTCAGCGTTGCCATTGTAGCTAGGAGGAACTTATGGCTTGAACTTATCAGGCCACACGACATGGCGCAACTCAAGAGCGAGGGCCAAGTAGCCCGGGGTGGAGGCGATGCCGCAGTTGAGGGTCACGCGATTCTGGCGTCCAGCTGCAACATCCCAAATTTTGGAATGTTATAATAACTATTAGAATGTTTGTTTGTTTGCTTGAGTGATTGAAAGTGAGTGAAAATTTGAAACTTTTGAAAACTTTTGAATAAGAGGGAATAAAATGACTTTCCCATGTGATTTGAATTTCATTTCAAATCCAGAAACTTTATGCAACTCAATGATTTTCATGAGAGAGGATAATATGACTTCTTCAAATTGTATGAAATAGGAGTTGGAAGTTTGAAAAACTATTTGAAAGTTTCGCATATGGAGTTTCACTTTCATTTGAATTCCCTATTTGAATTTGCAAGCATCCAAACCCCTTGCAAAGATTTTTGAGAGGAGTAAAATGACACTCCAAAGCCAGGGGGTATTTTGTGAAGTTTCTGAATCATAAAACCCATGGGGTTATTTGAAAAAAATATTTGCAAAAAAGGATTTAAAAGCAAATAGGCCATTTCTGAAAATAATATTTTTTTCAAATTATTCAAATGACGGAATTAAAATGTTCAATAAATGGCATTTATTCTTCTTTTAACTTTGGTATATATTACTCATATATTTGGAATTATATCGAATGCATTAAATGAGTTTTACTGCGCTGGAATTTAGAAAAGGAAAGGCTTAAAGCTTTTATTAGCCGGCCGGCCACTTTCCATTTTCCCTCCCCCGAAATCCCTCCCGCTCAGCCACCACTCCCGCTAATCTCTCCCTCTCTCTCACTATCTGGTGGACCCCACCGCCCGCTCCCTCACAATCCCGTGGTCGTCTCCTTCCCCCCCCCCCCCCCCGACGACGTCGCCGGCGAATCCTCCCGTGGATCTCGCTCCTCCTTCCTTCCCTACCACCCGAGAATCTCTATAAGTAGCCCCTGCCTCCCCTCCCTCCATTCCCCCACTTTCCCCTCTGCCCGTGCCCTCTTTTCGCTGGAATCCTTCGTCGGAGTCCAAAGCCGCCGCCGCGCCATTTCCATCGTGCTGCACCACCCTGCCTTCCCCGAAACCCCCCGAGCCCCCAACCTCTCTCTCTCACTCACACGCACCTCCCAGTGCCCTCCCCGAGCCCCAGACCCCACCGGAGCCCTCTCTCCATCAACACCCGAAGGTTGCCGCCGCCACGAAACTCACCGTCGACGACACCTTTGTCCCCGAGCTCATCTGACGCCGTCAACGTCTTCGCCGTGCTCCCCCGCGTCGATTGGAGCCATCGCCAACACCAGAGACCCCCTAGAGCCGTCTCCCCGTCAACCTCACCGTCCCTGCCGTCGAAGTCGACCTCGCCGGCGACCCGCGGTGAGCTCCTTTCCTCCTTCCCTGTTCGATCTTAAACCAACGGCTACGATTAGACTCAGCTTACCCCTTCGGTTCTTTTAAAAAGAACCGGCCGGTTTTCTTTTAGCCGAACCGTTTCCCTTTACATTTCAGTCGTTCGCCCGAAACCCCCTCTCGCGCACACCTTTCAACCAACCACAGAGCGCCACGTCACCCCCTGTCCGTTAGAAACGATTTTTCTTTTTTGTTTTAATTTCTGTTTCAAGAATAGTTCTGATTTTATTTTTATCACATATTTTATGTTTTTATGTGTTTTAAATTGATTCTTTTTGCATTAGGTCACAAATTTTATCTAGTTTCTGTAGAATCCAAGTTTGACCATATTTGAATATTTAAATTTGAATTTAAACAGATTTGATTTAAATTTTGTTTTCTGAATATCTTGAGTTCTAAAATATATTTTGAGTTGATTCTTTTGTATACTTGTCACTAGTGACCTTAGTTATCAGTAGGTAGAGTTTGGGAATTTTTAGAGTATTTTAAAATAGTAGTTTCAACAAAACAGATTCTGTTTAGTTCTTGTAGGTTTATTTCTAATTCCTTTTGTTTTAAATTGTTTTAATTTCTTTTTCTTTTATATTAGTTGATAAATTTTATAATTTTTTCTGTTAGAAGATAGTAGTCCTTCAAAACAAATATTATTTTATTAGTGGATTGCATGGAATCAATTCTAGTTCAATTATAACTTCAATTGGATTTCCATTTCTAGTTTGATTTGCTATTTGAAAATACTTTTAATAAAATTTTGTTTTATAAAATATACTTTCTGTTAACTTAGTTAATATATATTTTGTTTTCTGTTAGTTATCAGTAGTACTTCAACTAAACTTATTTTATGTTATTATTTTGATAGCATGAAATCAATTCTAGTTTCATAATAACTTGCAAATTGATTTCATTGCTAGTTGGAACTCTTATTTGAAAATATTTTCATAACTTGTGTTATAAGTTTTCTTTTTCTGTTAACTCAATTGTTTTATACTTTGTTTTTCCCTTATTTTAATATTGTATTGTTTTACTTGTTGTTAAGCCTAGTGGGCAAACCCTCATGTTGTGTAGGATGTTGTTTTCATAGTTTTACTTGTTCTTCAAAAGTAATTCTATTTGCTAGTAAAATATTTACTAAAATACTTTTGTTATATTTTACTTTTGTTACTTTTGAATATATTTGTTTGTAGGGGAAAAACTACCCTAGTTGTGTTCATGAAAACTCTGTTGATTTTAACTTTGTCTTAGGTATTTCCTTCATCAACCTTGTTGCTTTTGTTCTTGTGTTACATTGTGATTGTTAGTTTTGATTGCTAGAAGTGTTTGCTTATGAATGCAATGTTTGTTATATAGATTTTCATTGGAGAGTGACGAATAGTCTATCAAGTTATTTTTGAGAGCGATCTTTATCTTCATCAACAGTACAGGCAAGTTCACTTTGACCATCTATTTCATACCTATGTTTTATTGCATGTAGTGACATCATTCAAACAAATCCCTCCCGTAGTGTTATTGAAATTCTTGTAGTTGAGTAGAATGCATGAGGTAGGAACCCACCACTTGTTACTAAAGCCCGGGGAACGCTAGTTAGTGCAATGCTATGCTAAAGTAGACGGGGTCTGGTATGAGTGTTCGTGAGTGGTGTGAAGAAGGACTCCACGTCAAAACAACGACTTCATGAAGGCTTCTTCAAGACCTGCATATTCAAGACCTCAAGACTTCGAGACCCGAGAAACAAGTTTTTAAATACACGCTACTGGGTGAGGGATGGTTGCAACGGTACCCTGGAGAAACCAGTGGATTTGCCCAGGTGTTGCTAGAGATGGCCAGTATTCACGCGGAAAGCCTCACCCGGACTCAAAGGGAAGGATGAATACTTCATGCCCGGAAGCTTACGTGTGTAGCCAAAAGTCATTATGGGCTCTGGCTTGGTTGGATATCGTGCTGACCCTGGACAGGCGGTGCTACGAGATGTAGAAGAACGGTAGGAAAGGATGGGCACCGACAGAGTCGCAGGGAACCCTTTGGAAGACCATGTTTTGGTCATCCATTTCTCAAACACCCTGAAGTGCGAGAAATCAAACGGAGGCGACCAAATCTTGTGGGTAAAGTACACAACACTCTGCAGAGTTAAAACCTAATCGATTAGCCGTGTCCCCGGTTACAGACAAATTGAGCCTCTGGACTTGGATCTATCTCTGAACTCTCAACACTGGACTGATAACTAATTGTGGGCAACTTATGATACTTAGGGGCATTGAGACATTGGTTGGCGGAACCATGTCATGATAGGTAACTCCATAGTGAAATTTCCTGATATTCCTTTGTTGTAGGAAAATAAAATCAGCTTTTATGCAAAAACTTAGCCACAGAGCCATAAAGCCTTATTGCATATAGTATAGTTTCTATCTTCTGTTCTGCTATGGTGATCTTGCCGGCATATTCAAAATGCTGACCTACACGGCTGCAACGTCTTATGTTGCAGATACTCTTCTACGATGGGTAAGAGTACGATTCAGGGTTACGGTCCGCACTCAACTTGCCGTTGGTGTTTTTGGGACTCCACTCCCGTTGACTGTATTCCGCTGCTATTTTAAGGTATATATCAGTTTTACGTTAATTACATGTGATTTCACTTTGATATATACATTGATGTACTGTGTGTGCCAGCATACTGATCCAGGGATGGCACAGAAAACACAGAGGCTTCACTCGTTTTGAGTCGGGTCGCTACACCAGCCATGGCGACGTCTTGGAGAACGCAATCCTCAGAGTTGTGCGCCTTCTCGAGGGTCACGCGCGCATCCTAGGGCATGCGATGGATAATCTGGCAACAGTCGTCGTCACCTTCAAGTGCGGTTGACTCATTGAACTACTCCACCACATGCGCCATGGGGTGTCGCTCGGGTGCGTCGCGGACCGAAGGACGAAGTGGAGGAGTATCGTGCTCATCTTGGTCAGGAGCAAGGAGGGGGAGGGCGCCTGACTATCACGTCTCGGAGTGTCGCGCATGGCATTGACAAGCTTGGTGATGCACTCGAGCCAGGCGTCATAGCCGTCATTGGCGGGGAGGTAGCACAGTAGCTCTTGGGCCATGAGGTGCGTGGCACACGGAGCAGGAGGGTCGTGACGCGCAAGCAAGGAGACGGTGGTAGAGTGGCCACGTGCCTGATAGTTCCTCGATGGGTGGATGGAGGTGGCCACACGCTCCTCGACGGAGTTAGGGGCGGCCCGGGGGTGCTGGCCTGGGGTACTACAGGGTCCCGGACGGTAGCTTGGCACACAACATGCTCCCGGCGGGTGGCGGCTTCGTCCATGTCGATGTTGACTGATGACCCACAAGTGTAGGGGGTAAATCGTAGTATTTTCTATAAGTAAGAGTGTCGAACCCAACGAGGAGCAGAAGGAAATGACAAGCAATGTTCAGCAAGGTAATTTCCGCAAGCACTAAAATTGTAGGTAATAGGTAGTTTGATAGCAACATAATTGGTAACAAGCAAGTAAAGGTAACGGTAAATAAAGTGCAGCAAGGTATCCCAATCCTTTTGTGGCAAAGGATAGGACAAAACGATCTCTTATAATAAGCAAAGTATTCTTGAGGGTACACGGGAATTTCACCTAGTCACTTTCATCATGTTGGTTTGATTCGTGTTCGCCACTTTGATAATTTGATATGTGGGTGGACCGGTGCTAAGGTGTTGTTCTTAATTGAACCAACAACCTACTTATGATTAACCCCCTCGCAAGCATCCGTAACTACAAGACCCAAATAAACTTCTTACGAAGTAGCGCATAAACTAGGGTTTCAGCTTCTATCACTCTAGCAACCCATCATCTAATAACTACCCCACAATGCCTTCCCTTAGGCTCAAGTATGGTGAATTGTCATGTAGTCGACGTTCACATGACACCACTAAGGGAATCACAACATACATATCATCAAAATATCGAACATATATCTAATTCACATGATTACTTGCAACATGACTTCTCCCATGACCTCAACAATGAAGGTAACTACTCACAAATAATATTAATCCACAAGATCATAGGGGTATTGAATAGCATAATGGAACTGAACATATGATCTTCCACCTAATAAACCATATAGCAACCAACTACACAAGGTAATCAACACTACTAGTCACCCACAGGTACCAATTCGAGGTTCCAGTACAAAGATTGAACACAAGAGATGAACTAGGGTTTCAGAGGAAATGGTTTTGTTCAAGACGTTGATGAAGAATGGCCTCCCAAGATGAGAGGTTTGTTGGTGATATCGACGGCTTCGATTTCCCCCTCTGGGAGGGAAGTTCCCCTGGCGGAATCGCTCCGCCGGAGGGCAAAAGTGCTCCTGAACAAGTTCTGCCTCGAGACGGCGACGCTTTGCCCTGAATGTCCTCCTCCTAATTTTTTTAGGTTTTTCCAGAATTTATACCAGAAGATGGGCTCCGGAGGTGGGCCAGGGTCAGAACCACCCACCAGGCCGCGCTTGGGGGTCCTTGCGTGCCCTGGTGGGTGTTCTTCACCTAGTGGCCCCCTCTAGTAGTTTTATGGTCCAGTATTTTTCATTAATTCCGCAAAAAATCTCCGTAAGGTTTCAGCTCGATTGGGAATGTGCAGAATAGGTATCTCTGATGTGCTTTTTTCAGGACCAGAATTCTAGTTGCTGGTATTCTCCCTCCTTGTGCAAACCTTGCAAATTATGAGAGAAAATGCATTAGAATTACTCCCCGAAGCATTATTATGCATAAAAACATTATAAATAACAGTAGTAAAACATGATGCAAAATGGACGTTTCAACTCCCCCAAGCTTAGACCTCGCTTGTCCTCAAGCGAAAGCCGATATCGAAGAACATGTCCACATGGTTTGAGAGAGAGGTGTCGATAAAAACAAAATACGGACATAGTAGCATCACGCTTATTATTATAACATCAAGAAACTTTAATATATAATTTTTGATACAACAATTATTTCATAAAAACATCATATAACTTCTTATGAGCAAGTAACAATTCATCACAATGTGGAAGTATAAAGCATAAACCTTATTGAAAACGGACAAACTATGTTCTCACTCAACTTTGCAACTACAATTCATCATATTTTCAGGAAGGGTCTCATGTAGGATCCTTTTGGCAAGTCCACATACTCAACCATCATCTATTATTCTATGATTACTAACACTCACAGCATACCCATGAGCAAAAAGTTTGAACCGGACATATAGAAAGATTATAGGGCCTTATAGTTTCGCCTCCCAACTTATTCACCTCAAGGGTGATGCCAACAATAATAACTCATGCTCACTCATATCCAACTGGATATACGTGCCTAGATCTTTCCTCACCACATGATGCTTGCAAAATGAGAAAAAATAAAAAGGAATAGCGAAGAATACTTTCCCTTGCATAAAAGTAAATACATACAGGTAAAGGATAGGCCCTTCGTAGAGGGAAGCAGAGGTTGTCATGCGCTTTTTAATTTGTATGCCAAAATCCTTAGCGCAAAAGAATGTCATCTTGTATTGCCCCTTGTGGTAGCAACCATTATTATGCAGTCTGCCACTTTTATTACTTTGCCATCACAAGTTCGTGCAATGCTCAATTTTCTCTTACACTAATTGATCCAACACTTTTAGAAGCAATTTTTATTGCCTTGATGTAGTGATGAGAACTTACTTGAAGGATCTTATTCAATCCATAGGTAGGTATGGTGGACTCTCAAACATGAGTTTGGGTTTGGTGTTTTTAGATGCACAAGTAGTATCTCTACTTAATGCAGAATTTTTGGCTAGCAAAGATATTGAGAAAGCACCACATGTTAAAGGATCTATGACAATATAACTTATATGTGAGTATGAACATGAATAAATCATTACGTTTTCTTCTTTGTCCAACGTCAACAATTTTGGCATATAATATTTAATGGGGTCTCACAATCATAAAAGATGTCCATGATAGTGTATTTGCATGTGAATCTTCTCTTCCCGAATTAATTCTTTCATGAATTGCATCATTTACTAATGTTATGTTTGCCAATCTCCAATAAATTTTACCACTTATACTTTTCTTTATTGTGATGTCATTACTCACCATAAGATTAGCATATGATCTTTTTCATTTATTCTCTTTTATCATGATTGCAACAAGAAAGAAAATGGGGAAAGACTTTATTATATAACTCTCACTCGATTACATAGATAGATATATCATGAAACTAGCACACAAAAATAGATCATACTAAAATTTTATTCAACTAGATCATGAAAAAGCTAAGGATCGAAATAACAAGTCAAAGATGAAAAGTGACAGTGATACGATATCGGGGCACCTCCCCCAAGCTTGGCTCAAGCCAAGGGGAGTGCCCATACCCGTGTACTCAAGTCTCCTTCAGTGGTAAAGATGATAAAGGTGGTGGCGATGAAGTGGTAGTAGGTTTGTCCTCCGGCTTCAAGGGCAAGGGCTCACCATCAAAAGTTGATGCACGAGTACCCGGAGTCCTGCAGCTGGCAGCTAAATTCATACCTTTAAATCTTGCTTCATATTCAAAAACTTGATTTTGAAGATCATAAATTTGACTCTGCAGAAAGTTGATTTGCTCGTTGGAGCTCAATACGATGTCTTTCATGGATTGGCCATCCACCAAGTTATCATGAGTGAATTCCGTGATCATGGAGTGATTGGCACTAAGTCCACGCTCCACCATACCTTTGCACTTTAAGATGTCTTGTTCCACTGCTTCCAACTTGGACTTCACACTTCCTGTCTTCGTGGGCCCTTGGACATCCCGGATGTGGAACACCCCTCACGCATCTCAATGGTTTGAGGGTGCTTCATCACCTGTGGCAAGTACGGGTTGATAACATTGGGAGAACTTGGTGAAGCCATGGATATTTAGATCGGACAAGAAAACAGTACGAAACAAGAACAGAGGAAAATCTCGCGATGTGATGGTCAAAATGATCGGGGGTATATATAGAGAATTTGTATTCTTGGAAATCAAGAAAACAAAAGGAAAATGGAGTCGGGAAGGTTCCTGAGGTGGGCACCAGCCACCAGGGCGTCCCAGGGATGGCAACCTTGCCCTGGTGTATCATGCTCACCTCGGTTCCCTTCTAGTTTATTCCTTATTTTCCAAAATTCTAAAATATTCCAAAACTGATAAAAGGTATTTTTGCGGATTTTTTGGAGTCCGTTTACTTACCGTATCACGTACCTCTTATCTTTCACGATTCTGGAGTGTTCCATAAGGTTTCTCTTATGTGCTCCTCTGGTGTCATGGTTTGGATAACATTGTTTTCAGCATTAATAGGCGAACCTAAGATATAGTGTTTAATTCTTTGACCATTGACCTCCTTCAGGTTAGTACCTTCGGCATTATTAATCTTGATAGCTCCAGAGCGATAAGCTTCTTCGGTAACATATGGTCCTTCCCATTTGGAGAGTAGTTTTCCTTCAAAAAAAACTGAAACGAGAGTTGTACAAAAGAACATATTCTCCAACTTTGAATTCTCGCTTTCCGATTCTTTTGTCATGCCATCTTTTAACTTATTATTTAAATAACTTGGCATTTTCGTAAGCTTGGGTTCTCCATTCATCTAATGAGATAATATCAAATAACCTATTTTCACCAGCAAGTTTGAAGTCATAATTGAGTTCTTTAATTGCCCAAAATGCTTTATGTTCTAACTCTAGAGGCAAAGATAAGCTTTCACATATACCATCTTGTATGGAGACATGCCCATAGGATTTTTATATGTTGTTCTATAGGCCCATAGTACATAATCTAATTTCTTAGACCAATTCTTTTGGGACCTATTGATAGTTTTTTGTAATATTAGTTTTATTTCTCTATTGCTAAGTTTGACTTGACCACTAGATTGAGGATAATAGGGTGATGCAATTATATGGTTAACATCATATTATGCAAGCATTTTACGGAAAGCATCATGGATAAAATGTGAACCACCATTAGTCATTAGATATCTAGGGACTCCAAACCTCGGGAAAATAACTTTCTTAAGCATTTTAATAGAAGTGTTATGATCAACACTACATGTTGGAATAGCTTCTACCCACTTAGTGACATAATCAACAACAACTAAAATATGAGTATACCCATTAGAGGAAGGAAAAGGTGCCATATAATCAAAACCCCAAACATCAAATGGTTCAACAACAAGTGAATAATTCATAGGCATTTTCTGACTCTTACTGATATTACCAATTCTTGTACATTCATCACAAGATAAAACAAACTTACAGGCATCCTTGAAGAGAGTAGGCCAATAAAAACCAGATTGTAACACCTTATGAGCAGTTCTATCTCCCGCATGATGTCCTCCATAAACTTCGGAGTGACATTTCTGTAGGATTTTTTCCTGTTCATGCTTAGGTACACATCGTCTAATAATACCATCTACTCCTTCTTTATAAAGATGTGGGTCATCCCAAAAGTAATTTCTTAAATCATAGAAGAATTTTTCTTCTTTTGTTGTTATGTGAAGCTAGGTGGAATATATTTAGCAACAATGTAATTAGCATAATCATAATACCATGGAGTGTTTTGAAAAACATTTATTGCAACTAATTGTTCGTCAGGGAAACTATCATCAATAGGAAGTGGGTCATCAAGAATATTTTCTAACCTAGACAAGTTAACAGCTATGAGGTTCTCAACTCCTTTCCTATCAGTGATATGTAAATCAAATTCCTGAAGCAGGAGAATCCACCTAATGAGTCTAGGTTTAGCATCTTTATTTTCCATAAGATATTTTATAGCAGCATGATCAATGTGAACAATAACTTTGGAATCAACAATATAAGATCTAAATTTATCACAAGCAAACACAACTGCTAAAAATTCTTTTTCAGTAGTAGCATAATTTCTTTGGGCACTATCTAGAGTTTTGCTAGCATAATGGATAACATTTAATTTCTTATCAACTCTTTGTTAGAGAACAACACCAACATCATAATCACTAGCATCACAGATAATTTCAAAAGGCAAGTTCCAATCAGGAGGTTGAACAATAGGTGCAGTGGTTAAGGATTTGTTTAGTGTTTCAAAGGCTTCTACGCAATCATCATCCAAAAACAAAGGGAATATCCATTTGCAAAAGATTAGTAAGAGGCCTAGAAATTTTAGAGAAGTCTTTAATAAACCTCCTATAGAAACCATCATGACAAGGGAAACTTCGAATACCTTTAATATCTTTAGGACATGGCATTTTCTCAATTGCATCAAATTTAGCTTGATCCACCTCAATACCTTGTTTGGAAATTTTATGCCCCAACACAATACCTTCATTAACCATAAAGTGGCACTTCTCCCAATTCAAGACAAGATTAGTTTGTTCACATATCTGCAAAACTCGATCAAGGTTGCTTAAGCAATCATCAAAATAAGTTCCATAAACGGAAAAATCATCCATGAAAACCTCCATAATCTTTTCACAAAAATCAGAGAATATAGCAGTCATACATCTTTCAAAGGTAGTAGGTATATTGTGTAAACCAAAAGGCATACGTCTATAAGCATAAGTTCCAAAAGGACAAGTAAAGGTGGTTTTCTCTTGATCAGATTGTGACACAGGTATTTGAGAGCAACTAGAATATCCATTCTAGAAACAAAAGTGTGTGTGCTTAGATAATGTTTCAAGGATTTGATCAGTAAAAGGCAAAGGGTAATGGTATTTTCTATTAGATGTATTTATTTTTCTAAAATCAATTACCATTCCATAGCTAGTAACAATTCGTTGTGGGATAAGTTCATTTTTATCATTAGGAACAACAGTAATACCTCCTTTCTTAGGTACATAATGAACGGGACTTAACCATATACTATCAGCTATGGGATAGATTATACCTACTTCCAGAAGCATTAATATTTCATTTCTTACCACTTCTTTCATCTTGGGATTCGATCGTCATTGGTGATCAACAACGGGTTTAGCATCAGGTTCTGTATTGATCTTGTCGTGACATGGAGTGAGGCTAATACCCTTAAGATCATCAAGAGTATATCCAATAGCATCCCGGTGCTTCATTAGAATTTTGAATAATATTTCCTCATCCAATTCTGAAAGGTTAACACTAATAATAACAGGATATATCTTTTTCTCATCAAGTTATGCATACTTCAGTGTGTCGGACAATTGTTTTAATTCAAACACAGGATCACCTTTAGGTGGAGGAAGACCTCCCAGAGTTTCAGTAGGAAAATTGTGTTGTCGTAGAGGTTGTTCTTCAAAGAATATTTTATCTATTTCATTCCTTTCATGCAAGTGCATATCATTTTCATGGTCTAGCAAATATTGTTCTAGTGGATCGGTAGGAGCGACGGCAATGGAAGCAAGACCAATTATTTGATCCTTACTAGGTAATTCTTTATCAAGAGGTTGTCTACTAAATTTGTAAAAATGAAAATCATGGTTGTTCTTGATATAGATTGCAATCCTACATGACCTATTATTCTCGGTAGACCTTTCCTTAGAAGGATTGGTGCAATTATTAACATGAAAGAAGGAAACATTATATTACAATTTACATTAAGGAAAGTCATGGAACACTTTCCTTGAAATAAAATAATATTTCCTTATGAATCTATTATGAGAGCTGCTTTTGGATTGCATACCAAGGATGACAATACCTAGATCTATTGTGTTTTGCCTAGCTAGGGGCGTTAAATAATAGCGCTTGTTGGGAGGCAACCCAATTTTATTTTTGTGTTTTGTTTTTGATTATGTTTTTGAGTGTTTCACACATTCTTAATTCTTTATTAATTTTGTTTTTGTGTTTTAATTAGTGTTAGATCCAAGTAAAATCTTTGTGTGATCTATGGTAGTTGTTGATTTGATCTTGCTGAAAAATAGAAACTTTTGCGCTCAGTCCATGAATTTTATAATTTTTCAGAGAGTCCATTTCATATGAAATTGTTACACAATATTTATATATAAATTTTCCATGTTTTGCTAATTTTTCAGAAGTTTTTGATTTACAACAGTATACGAAGTTTTCAGTTTGCTACAGACTGTTCTGTTTTTGACATATTCTATTTTCTTTGAGTTGTTTGCCTATTTTGATGAATCTATGGGTTGTATCATGTGGTATGAGCCATGGAGAATTTATATTACAGTAGGTATAACACCAATATAAATAAATAATGAGTTCAAAACAGTACCTAAAGTGGTGATTTACTTTCTTATCCTAACGGATCTCACGAGTTTTCTGTTAAGTTTTGTGTTGTGAACTTTTCAAGTTTTGGGTAAAGATTTGATGGACTATGGAATAAGGAGTGGAAAGAGCTTATGCTTGGGGATGCCGAAGGCACCCCAAGTCATATTCTAGTATTCCAAAGAGCCTAAGCTTGGGGATTACCCAGAAGGCATCCCCGTTTTCGTCTTCAATCCATCGGTAAATTTACTTGAGGCTATATTTTTATTCACCACAAGATATGTGTTTTTCTTGGAGCATCTTGTATGATATGAGTCTTTGCTTGTTAGTTTGCGACAATAATACTTGCTGCACACATCTTTTGAGAGAGACACGCTGAATCATAAATTTACTAGAATAATCTATGTGCTTCACTTATATCTTTTGAGTTGGGCAATTTTGCTCTATGTGCTTCACTTATATCTTTTAGAGCACGGTGGAGTTTGCGTTTTATAGAAATACTTGAACTCTCGTACCTCACTCATATTATTTTGAGAGTTCCTAAAAACAGCATGGTAATTGGTCTAGGTTATGAATTTAGTCCTAATATGATAGGCATCCAAAAGGGATATAATAAAAATCTCCATATTAAGTGCATTGAGTATTTATGAGAAGTTTGATTCCTTGCATAAAGTTTTGAGATATAAATATGGTAATGTTAAGATACATGTTAGGAGGAAAACTGTGATTTGGTAAAAATACTTGTGTAAAGGTTTGTGATTCCCGTAGCATGCATGTATGGTGAACCGTTATGTAAGGAACTCGGAGCATGACTTGTTTATAGATTGTCGACCTTTGTGTGAGGGTCGGGGGCGCATGATGGTTAACTCCTACCAACCTCCCCCCCCTAGGAGCATGCGTTTAATGCTTTGCTTGAATGACTAATAGAATTTTGCAATAAGTATGTGAGTTCTTTATGACTAATGTTGACTCCATCGGTTATACGCACTCTCACCCTTCCACTTTTGTTAGCCTCTCTATTACCGCACAACTGTTGTCGGAATACCATATACCTTCCTCAAAATAGCCACCATATACCATCCTCAAAACAGCCACCATATACCTTCCTCAAAACAGCCACCATACCTACCTATTATGGCATTTACATAGCCATTCCGAGATATATTGCCATGCAACTTCCAATGTTTCCTTTTATGACATGCACCATCACTTCCATATTGCATATAGAGTCATATTTTGTCATAGGTATCGAGTTGTAATTTTCTTTTGAGTTGTAAGTAAATAAAAGTGTGATGATCATCACTATTAGAGCATGTCCCATGTGAGGAAAGGATGATGGAAGCTATGATTCCCTCATAAGTGGGGATGAGATTCCGGACTAAAAAATGAATAAAAGAGGCCTTAGATTCCCACAAGAAAATGAAAAAATGAGAGAAAAGAGAGAAGGGACATTGCTACTACCTTTTTTCCACACTTGTTCTTCAAAGTAGCACCATGATCTTCATGATAGAGAGTCTCATATTTGGTCACTTTCATACAGCTAGTGGAATTTTTATTCACGATGCACGTCCACTTACTTCCTTTTTGAGCTTTCATACACTTATAGCTCTAGTGCATCCGTTGCATGGCAATTCGTACTCACTCACGTTGATGTCTATTGATGGGCATCTCCATAGCCCATTGATACGCCTAGTTGATGTGACACTATCTTCTACCTTTCCTTGACAACCTCCACCATATTCCATTCCACCTATAGTGCTATATCCATGGCTCGCACTCATGTATTGCGTGAGAGTTGAAAATGTTTGAGAAAATAAAGGTGTGAAAACAATTGCTTGACTTTTCGTCGGGGTTGTGCAAGATACAAATACTTCATGTGGGGAAGATAGAGCATAGCCAAACCATATAATATTGTAGGGATAACTTTGTTTTGCCATTATATTTGAAGAGATACAATTGCTTTGCTAGTATGCTTGAAATGTTATTGTTTCTATATCAATATTAAGATTTTGTTTTGAGTCTTATGGATCTTAATATTCATGCCACAATAAAGAATATTACATGGATAAATATGTTAGGTAGCACTCCACTTCAAAAATTCTGTTTTTATCATTTACCTACTCGAGGACGAGCAGGAATTAAGCTTGGGGATATTGATGTGTCTCCAACGTATCTATAGTTTTTTATGATGGAATTATATTATATTATCTATTTTGGATGTTTTATATGCATTATTATGCTATTTCATATTATTTTTGGGACTAACCTATTAATCTAGAGCCAAGTGCCAGTTCCTGTTTTTTCCTTGTTTTTGAGTTTTGCAGATATGGGATATTAAACGGAGTCCAAATGGAATAAATATTCGGAAGGAATTTTTTTGGAAGGAAACAAGTCATCCAAGGTTGGAGTGCACGTCAGGGGAGGAGCCAGGGCGCCACAAGCCTGCTAGGCATGGGCCCCCCTGGCCGCGCCTAGCAGGCTTGTCGCTCCCTGGCAGGTCTCCTAGCCCTGATTCTTGGCCTATAAATACCCAAATATTCCCGCCAACATGAAAGAGAGCCACACAAATACTTTTCTGCTGCCGGAAGCCTCTGTTCCCGAGAGATCCAATCTTGGGGCCTTCTCCGGTAATCTGCCGGAGGGGGAATCGATCACGGAGGGCATCTACATCAACTCCATGCCCCTCCGATGATGCGTGAGTAGTCCACCACACACCTATGGGTCCATAGCTAGTAGCTAGATGGCTTCTTCTCTCTCTTTGATCTTCAATACCATGTTCTTCATGATCTTCATGGAGATCTATCCGATGTAATCCTCTTTTGTAGTGTGTTTGTCAAGAGCCGATAAATTGTGAGTTTATGTTCAGATTATCCATGAATCTTATTTGAATCTCCTCTGAATTCTTATTTGCATGATTTCATATCCTTGCAAGTCTCTTCTAATTATTGGTTTCGTATGGCCAACTTGATTGGTAATTCTTGCAATGGGATAAGTGCTTGGTTTTGGGTTGAATCTTGCGGTGTCCTCACCCAGTGACATAGTAGGGGTAGCGAGGCACGTATTATATTGTTGCCATCAAGGGTAACAAGATGGGGTTTTCATGATATTGCTTGAGTTTATCCCTCTACATCCTGTCATCTTTCTTAATGTGTTACTCTGTTCTTCATGAACTTAATACTCTAGATGCTGGTAGGAGTCGGTCGATGTGTCGAGTAATAGTAGTAGATGCGGAATCATTTCGGTCTACTTGACACGGAAGTGATGCTTATATGCACGATCATTGCTTTGGATAACTACATGATTATTTGCTTTTCTATCAATTGCTTGACAGTAATTCGTTTACCCACCATGATATTTGTCTTCAAGAGAGAAGCCTCTAGTGAAATATATGGCCCTCGGGTCTATTTTCCATCATATACTTTCAGATCTATAAATCAAAAATACCAAAAATACATTGCTGCAATTTATTTATCTTTTACTTTCTGCACTTGTTTACATCTATCTCTTTAAGATCTAATCCTTGCAAATAACCGTGAAGGGATTTACAAGCCCTTTATAGCATTGGGTGCAAGAGTTTGATTGTTTGTGTAGGTGCATCCATTGGTGACTTGCTTGTTCCTCCTACTGGATTGATACCTTGGTTCTCAACAATTGAGGGAAATACTTATCTACTTTGCTGCATCACCCTTTCCTCTTCAAGGGAAAACCAACGCAAGCTTAAGAGGTAGCAGAGCATCACAATAGTACTACGTATACACGAAACCTATTTAGGAGATCAGGTACTACATACCGTTCAACTTTTGATCCACATCAAACAGTTTTGCATGCACGGAATATTACACCACCTTAAGTAATTAGTTGAGCCACACACGTGTGGTTGTGGTCTCACCCATCTTGTGAAGTTTAAGAGAAGCGCCCATTAGTGGCCCCATGCAATCTACCCTCAGAACTAAAACACGGGGGAGGGTGATTATGATGGATTTCTATTGGTTTTGTGTTACGGTAGGGTGAATTTGTAGTTGTAGTATAAGTTCGTAAGTTCATATATATACTGATCTACCATCCACCCGCTGAATCGAAGGCGTGTGCGTGTGTGGGCGGGGCAGGGGCATAAGCCAACATCGCCATGTGCTTTGCATGACATTGTGTAGTGTCACATGAAAGTTGTGCATTCCGTATTTGAACACCACAACAACCTTTCCATACATACATTTGGTCCACAAGCAGGTCTATTTGTGCGATGACCCTAGATTTAACGTGTTTAATTCCCAATGTTGTTATACAAATGGCAGGGTAGTTTTTTTAAACTTAAATAGCAGATGAGTCGAAGGAGACAATTGTGTGCGGTTGTGTATGCAATATAGTAGTAGACATGGTCCCCGCATGCTAACTGTGTGCCATTCCCGGCCCATAGTTGTAACATAACTACAAACCACCTTGCACCAACCCAGATAGAGAAATCTTAAAAATAATTACCCTCCTTGATCAATTTAAAAATTGATGGTTCTGCGGGTTTATCTCTTCGAATTGCACATGGGTATTATGTTTGGGCCGTGTGCGATGTTTGTTCCTCCGGTGCCACTTCAAGCCCTTCATAACAAAATTAGTTTCCCCTTCTTTTCATTCCCTCCAAGTAAAATTTAAAGTAGTCGCGACATTTCCTCAAACACCACCTAGGCCCCTCCCACCCCCAACCCCAATCAACTCCCTCACTCGAACCCTAGCTATCTCGTCATTGCAACAGCCACCCCCGATCCCGCTCCGCATTCCACAGTCAACCTCTCCTGCTCTCCCCCTCTAGGTTAAGAACCCATCTCCATACCCTCACCACCTCGAATTTCTTAGATGGCACCTGCTAAACACCTCCTTCCTCATAGATCCGCACTGATCCCCAATGCATACCGTCGCGGCCTAATCCCAACTATACTTGCAGGGGAGATTGAGGAGCGAATGGCCAAAAGGAGGTATATCGTGGCCTTTCCGATGGACGATGCCAAGGTGGTCGCCGAGGCTACCGGGGAAGCTGACTGCAATGACGAGGTGGCCGCCGAGGCCACTGGGAAAGCTGACTACGATGACGAGGTGGCTGCCTAGGCTGCCGGGGAAGCTATCCATGATGACTAGGTGTCCGCCTAGGTCGCCAAGGCCGCTTGAGAAGCCATCCACAATGATGAGGTGGCCACCCAGGCCACCGGGGAGGCTGACTACGATGGCGAGGTGGCCTCCGAGGCCGTCGGGAAATCTAACGAGTACGAGGCTGTAAGACAGCGGGTTCCCGTATGGATGCATATCGAAACAACCGGCTACGACGTCAACCTCGTCGATGGTGACGGCTTGTCGCGGGCTATGTCACAGGTTATGGCCCTACCCCGACCCCTCAGGTTCAAACCCCGTTGACCTCATGCAAGGCCCAGCCGCTAATATACTCCGCTTCGCTCTCAAGAATTTGCATTCCTTCATCTCCATGGAGCCTCTTTTATCATTTTTGAAGTAGGCGTTCTATGGCGGTTGTTCGTCATCGTCAGCTGCCAAGTCAGACCTCATCGATGGCGCCGACGCCTACAATGGCACACTATCTGTCTCTTCCAAGGGGAAAGAGCCCATCCATGACATCGGGGAGGGTACCCTGCATCACTGCTCTTCCAAGGGGAAGGATCCCATCTGTGACAACAGGGAGCACACCCATAATCTGGCTCTTCTAATGGGAATGAGCCCATCTTTGACAGGTGAGGAAACCCATCTCATGTTAAATTACTTCGCTCATGCTAAATGTATGGACTCTATAGTTGACTTTCATCAATATCTTTCTCAAGAGCCATATATGGTTCATGTTTAACCCAGTGCAGTTAACACATTCACTGTTTATTTCAATTCTTTCGCATGTGATGTTCAGTTATAAAATTTCATGTTTAAGCATCGGCTACGTTCTATGCAATTTCAACAGTACAGTTTGAATGACTATTTTTTGTTGCTATCAAGCCTGTTGTAGTGAGCATATGCCTTGTTTAACTAGTTTTCCTAGATCGGTTGTTTGTACTGGGCATATGTCCTGGTTCAATTGCTATATAGTATGCCTTGTTTAGTTATTCACGTCGTGAAGTTCCATATCTGAAAGTATGTACTTTCCAGTTCAATTTCATCATACTAGTTACAACGGCCATATGTGGTTCCTGTTATGCCTAGTGTAGTTAACACGCCCACTTTTTATTTCTGTTTTCTTCACAATGTGATGTTCGATTATACAATTTGATGTGTAAACACGAGCTACATTCTATGCAATTTCAACAGTACCACTATGAATGACTATATTTGGTTGTTGTTAAGCTTGTTGTAGTGAGCACAAGCCTTTCCATTTTTATGTAACTATAACTAGTGTTCTTAAACATGCACAATACCAGTTAGAATGACTATATTTTGTTGTTGTTAAATTCTAAGCCTATTGTAGTTAACACGTATCTCCACTTATTATTAGCTTACCTAGCATGCTTAAACCTGCACACTAAAGTTGTCATTTTGTGATCATGTTGTTTACCATGCATATATTTGGTTGATGTTTAGCCTGTCAGTACTTAACATGCCTTTCGGTGTACTTACCTAGGACAATATCAGGAACAACTGTTGTTTTTCATCAAGGTTAGTTTCATCACATGGCTTATATACTCCATCTCCCCAAAGTATAAGATGTTAATACATCAAATATGTGAGTATTTTGGATGTAATAAGATCTTATGTACTGGGACAGGGAATACTGTACTACATCATTGTGCAATTTTTGTTTACCTTCTAATACTAACTTGTTGCTTGTAGGTATATATGTCACTGGTAAATATCTGCATGTCGACCTTTTTTGCGTATGGGGCAATGAGATATTCATGAACCAACATCAAGTGAGGAAACCTATAAAGGTTGTTAATAAAATGGGACAAAATATGGCAATTAAACTATTTCTTTACACCATAACCAAGACAAAGTGAACTCCAGGATGGTAACTATGAACTCTGTACCCTTCTTTTTACTGTCCATAATGAGTTGTTTGTTTAGAAAATTACAATGTCTGAATCTATTTTGTTTGTAGTGGTTCTCAAAGCAGTTTCCTCAAGATTACCTCTCAAAACTACATGATTGGTGGACGTGCAAACGTTAAAGTATATCTAACAGGCCACGATGACTAACTAGATGTCCTCATCAACACATAGAAGAATGGGCAGTCCGCCATCACAAGGGGCTGGCCTAGAGTCATCCGTACATTATGCATGGAGGAGGACACAATATGGGGATTCCACTTCACCTTGTACAACTGCCAGAGTGTCTTTCGCCTCTTCCTTTACTGTATTTAATACAAGTATGCAACCATGGTCCGTCATTATTTATCTAGTCCTAATGTGATTATTATTTCTTGAAGTAATTCTTGAACATATGTACCTATGAATGGAATAATGCATTGGTTGTTTAACCTATGTCTATATAAGATGGTTATGAAAAATGCAATAGCCTACGATCAAATTCAAAACCTATAGAATTTTAAATGGTGGTGATTAAAATAGCCAAAAAAATAAGCTCTACATGTCATTACACCGCACACGGTTTGTAAGGCAGGACGTGTGTGATATACCTCATGATTCGACACGTTTCAGATAGGGAAACCGTGTGTGACAATGCACGCAATTGTTGTCTGCAAACCGTGTGTGATGTTCAACAATAATATAAAAGGTTAAGTGGACCTAAATATTTTGTGATGGTATCCTTATCATACACAATTTATAATGTTTAAATCTTTGTTCTGTCGTATGCATCCGACACGAGTATGACAGTTGGAGCATTTGCGAATCTTCGTATATCGCAAATGACGCTGTAGGACAAAATGTGTGTGATTGTCTCCTTATCGTACACGCTTTACAATTATGAATTGTTTGCGATGGCACACATCGTAAACAGTGCGCTACAGAATTGCGGTGCAATGTTAGTGTGATCTCACACGAATTGCATGGATGGGTCGGATGGGAAGGATGCCATATCTCAAACGGTTGACAGGTGACTCTCATTTGTGATAGATATGGAAATTCCATACGCTTTGTTTTGCTAAACGTTTGCATTCGTTGGCCACCATCGCTGATGATTTTGTCGTGTCATGTGGGATACACCCCCCTGTCGCCCACACAAGCAAGGCGATGGTTTACAACTACATCACGGAAAGGGGTTAAAAACCATTTGTATAGCACGTCATTGAACCAGTGTCATACCTTTAAATATTGCTTCATATTCAAAAACTTGATGAAGATCATAAATTTGACTCTTCAGAAAGTTGATTTGGTCATTGCAGGTGAAGACGGTGTCTTTCATGTACTGGCCATCCACAATGTGATCACGGGTGAATTCCCTGATCATGGAGTGATTGGCACTAAGTCCATGCTCCACCATCCCTTTGCACTTGAAGATGTGTTGTTCCATTGCTTCCAACCTAGCCTCCACACTTCCCATCTTCTTCGGGCGTTGGACATCCCGGATGTGGAGCACCCCCTCACGCATCTCAATGGTTTGAGGGTGCTTCATCACCTTCGGCAAGTACGAGTTGATAACCTTCTCGAAGAATTTGTCCTTGGGAGAACTTGGTGAAGCCATGGATATTTAGATTTGACAAGAAAACAACACGAAACAAGAACAGTGGTAAATATCGCGATGCGGTGGTCAAAACGATCGAGTGTATATATAGAGAATTTTTATTGTTGGAAATCAAGCAAATGGAAGGAAAACTAAGTTGGACAAGTTCCCGAGGTGGGCACCACCCACCAGGGTGCGCCAGGGATGGCAACCCCGCCTTGGTGTGTAGTGCTCACCTCGGTTGCCTTCCAGTTTGTTTCTTATTTTCCAAAATTGTAAAATATTCCAAAACTGATAAAAAGGTATTTTTGCGGATTTTTCGGAGTCCGTTTACTTACCGTGTCACTTACCTCTTATTTTTCATGATTCTGGAGTGTTCTAGAAGGTTTCTCTTATGTGCTCCTCAGGTGTCATGGTTTGGATAACATTCCTTTCAACATTAATAAGCGGACCTGAAATATAGTGTTTAATTCTTTGTCCATTGACCACCTTTAGGTTAGTACCTTCGACATTATTAATCTTGATAGATCTAGAGCGATAAACTTCTTTGATAACATATGGTCCTTCCCATTTGGAGAGAAGTTTTCCTGCAAAAATCTGAAATGAGAATTGCACAATAGAACATATTCTCCAACTTTTAATTCTCGCTTTTGTATTCTTTTGTCACGCCATCTTTTAACTTTATCTTTAAATAACTTGGCATTTTCATAAGCTTGGGTTCTCCATTCATCTAATGAGCTAATATCAAATAACTACTTGTCACCGGCAAGTGTGAAGTCATAATTGAGTTCTTTAATTTCCCGAAATGCTTTATGTTCTAACTATAGAGGCAAATGACAACCTTTCCCATATACCATCTATTGGGAGACGTAGTAGTAAATCAAAAAAATTCCTACGTGTTCACATGGATCCATCTATGGAGAAACCAGCAATGAGTAAGGGGAGAGTGCACCTTCATACCTTTGAAGATCGTAACGCGGAAGAGTTACTAGAATGCGGTTAGTGGAGTCATACTTGCAGCGAATCATATCGCGGTGGAATCCGATCTCAGCACCAAACAACGGCGCCTCCGCGTTCAACACACATGCATCCCGGTGATGTCTCCTATGCCTTGATCCATCAAGGAGGAAGGAGAGGTTGAGGGAGAGCTCCGGCAGCACGATGGCGTGGTGACGGTGGAGCTGCGTGGTTCTCAGGTAGAGCTTCGCTAAGCACTATGAAGGACGAGGACAGGGAGGAGTAGGGTTGCGCCGTGGGAGAGAGATGCGTGTCCCCAGCAGCCCCAAGGGCTCCTCTATTTATAGGAGGAGGAGGAGGGAGGGCTGCGCCCTAGGGTTCCCACCCTAGGGTGGTGCGGCATCCCCCAGATCCCATCTGGCCGGCGGCCATAGAGGGAGAGGGGTGCGGCTGCCCTAGGGTGGGCCTTAGCGCCCATCTACCCTAGGGTTTGCCCCCCTTCCACCGTCAGCTGTGCCTTGGGCCCTTGTGGGGGGCACACGAGCCCACCTAGGGGCTGGTTCCCTCCCACTTGCAGCCCATGCAGCCCTCTGGTGCTGGTGTCCCCACTTGGTGGACCCCCGGAACCCTTCCGGTGGTCCCGATATGTTACTGGTAATCCCCGAAACACTTCCGGTGACCAAAACCTCACTTCCTATATATGAATCTTTACCTCCGGACCATTCTGGAGATCCTCATGACGTCTGGGATCTCATATGGGACTCCGAATAACCTCTGGTAACCACGTACACTATTTCCCTATAACCCTAGCGTCATTGAACCTTATGTGTGAAGACCCTATGGGTTCGGGAGATACATAGACATGACTGAGACACCTCTCTAGTCAATAACCAACAACGGGATCTGGATATCCATGTTGTCTCCCACGTGCTCCGCGATGATCTTATCGGATGAACCACGATGTCGGGGATTCAATCAATCCCGTATAAAATTCCCTTTGTATACCGGTATGATACTTGCCCGAGATTCGATCGTCGATATCCCTATACCTTGTTTAATCTCGTTATCGGAAAGTCTCTTTACTCGTTCCATAACACATCATCTCGTGGCTAACCCCTTAGTCACATTGAGCTCATTATGATGATGTCTTACCGAGTGGGCCCGGAGATACCTCTCTGTCATACGGAGTGACAAATCCTAGTCTTGATTCGTGCCAACCCAATAGATACTTTCGGGGATACCCGTAGCATACCTTTATAGCCACCCAGTTACGTTGTGATGTTTGGCACACCCAAAGTATTCCTACGGTATCTGGGAGTTGCATAATCTCATAGTCTAAGGAAAAGATACTTGACATTAGAAAAGCTTTAGCAGACGAACTACACGATCTTGTGCTATGCTTAGAATTGGGTCTTGTCCATCACATCATTCTCCCAATGACGTGATCCCGTTATCAACGATATCCAATGTCCATGGTCATGAAACCATTACCATCTATTGATCAATGAGCTAGCCAACTAGAGGCTCATTAGGGACATGTTGTGGTCTATGTATTCACACATGCATTACGGTTTTCGGTTAGTACAATTATAGCATGAACAATAGACAATTATCATGAACAAGGAAATACAATAATAACCATTTTATTATTGCCTCTAGGGCATATTTCCAACAGTCTCCCACTTGCACTAGAGTCAATAATCTAGTTACATTGTGATGAATCGAACACCCATAGAGTTCTGGTGTTGATCATGTTTCGCTCGTGAGAGAGGTTTAGTCAACGGATCTGTGACATTCAGATCCGTATGTACTTTACAAATATCTATATCTCCCTCCTGAATGTAATTATGGATGGAGTTGAAGTGGCGCTTGATGTGTCTTGTCTTCTTGTGAAACCTGGGCTCCTTGGCATGGGCAATAGCTCCAGTGTTGTCACAGAATAGAGTCATCGGGCCCGACGCATTGGGAATTACTCCTAGGTCGATGATGAACTCCTTCATCCAGACTCCTTCCTTTGCTGCTTCCGAAGCAGCTATATACTCCGCTTCACATGTAGATGCCGCCACGACGCTTTGCTTGCTGCTGCACCAGCTGACTGCCCCTCCGTTCAAAATATATACGTATCCGGTTTGTGACTTGGAGTCATCCGGATCTGTGTTGAAGCTAGCATCGACGTAACCCTTTACGACGAGCTTTTCGGCACCTCCATATACGAGAAACATGTCCATTGTCCTTTTCAGGTATTTCAGGATATTCTTGACCGCTGTCCAGTGTTCCACTCCGGGATCACTTTGGTACCTCCCTACCAAACTTATGGCAAGGTTCACATCAGGTCTAGTACACAGCATGGCATACATAATAGAGCCTATGGCTGAAGCATAGGGGATGACACTCATCTCTTGTCTATCCTTTGTCGTGGTCAGGCATTGAGTCGTACTCAATCTCACACCCTATAACATAGGCAAGAACCCCTTCTTGGACTGATCCATATTGAACTTCTTCAATATCTTGTCACGGTATGTGCTTTGTGAAAGACCTATGAGGCGTCTCGATCTATCTCTATAGATCTTGATGCCTAATATGTAAGCAGCTTCTCCAAGGTCCTTCATTGGAAAACATTTATTCAAGTAGGCCTTTACACTTTCCAAGATTTCTATATCATTTCCCATCAACAATATGTCATCTACATATAATATGAGGAATGCTACACAGCTCCCACTCACTTTCTTGTAAAAACAAGGTTCTCCATAAACCTGTATAAATCCAAACACTTTAATCACCTCATTAAAGCGAATGTTTCAACTTCGAGATGCTTGCACCAGCCCATAGATGGAGCGGTGGAGCTTGCATACCTTGTTAGCATCTTTAGGATTGACAAAAGCTTCCGGCTGCATCATATACAGTTCTTCCTTAAGGAAAACATTAAGGAATGCCGTTTTGACGTTCATTTACCAGATCTCATAATCATAAAATGCTGCAATTGCTAACATGATTCGAACAGACTTCAGCATCGCTACGGGTTAGAAACGACAGCTTAGGTTTCTTTCCAAACCATAATTCATATAGTGTCGTCTCAACGGACTTTGACGGTGCCCTATTTAAAGTGAATGCAATAGTCTCTAATGCATATCCCCAAAATGATAGTGGTAAGTCGGTAAGAGACATCATAGATCACACCATATCCAATAGAGTGCGATTATGACGTTCAGACACACCATTTCGCTGAGGTGTGCCAGGCGGCATGAGTTGTGAAACAATTCCACATTTCCTTAGGTGCGTGCCAAACTCATGACTCAAATATTCTCTGCCACGATCAGATCATAGGCACTTTATTTCAAAGGGCAAGTTCCAATGAGGTGGTTGAACAATAGGTGAAGTGGTTAAGGCTTTATTTAGTGTTTCAAAGGCTTCTACACAATCATCATAAAAAACCAAACAGAATATCCTTTTGCAAAATATTAGTAAGAGGCCTAGAAATTTTTGAGAAGTCTTTAATAAACCTCCAATAGAAACCAGCATGACCAAGGAAACTTCGAATACCTTTAATATCTTTAGGACATGACATTTTCTCAATTTCATCAACTTTAGCTTGATCCACCTCAATACCTCATTCGGAAAAATTTATACCCCAATAAAATACCTTCATTGACCATAGAGTGGCACTTCTCCCAATTCAAGACAAGATTAGTTTATTAACATCTCTGCAAAACTCGATCAAGGTTGCTTAAGCAATCATCAAAAGAAGTTCCGTAAACGAAAAAATAATCCATGAAAACCTCCACAATTGTTTCACAAAAATCAGAGAATATAGCAGTCATACATCTTTGAAAGGTAGCAGGTGAATTGCATAAACCAAAAGGCATACATCTATAAGCTTAAGTTCCAAAAGGACAAGTAAAGGTGGTTTTCTCTTGATCAGATTGTGACACAAGTATTTAAGAGAAATAAGAATATCCATCCAGGAAACAAAAGTGGGTGTGCTTAGATAATCTTTCAAGAATTTTATCAATAAAAGGCAGAGGATAATGATCTTTTCTAGAAGCTTTATTTATTTTTCTCAAATCAATTACCATTCTATAGCCAGTAACAATTCTTTGTGGGATAAGTTCATTTTTATCATTAGGAACAATAGTAATACCTCCCTTCTTAGGGACACAATGAATGGGACTTACCCATCTACTATCAGCTATGGGATAGATTATACCTGCTTCCAGAAGCTTTAATATTTCAGTTCTTACCACTTGTTTCATCTTGGGATTCAATCGTCGTTGGTGGTCAACAACGGGTTTAGCATGAGGTTCCATATTGATCTTGTGCTGACATGGAGTGGGGCTAATGCTCTTAAGATCATCAAAAGTATATCCAATAGCAGCCAGGTGCTTCCTCAGAATTGTTAATAGTCTTTCTTCTTCATGTTCTGAAAGGTTAGCACTAATAATAACAGGATATATCTTTTTCTCAACAAGATAAGCGTACTTCACAGTGTCGGGCAATTGTTTTATTCAAACACAAGATCATCTTTAGGTGTAGGAGGACCTCCAAGAGTTTCAATGGGAAAATTGTGTTTTAGTAGAGATTGTTGTTCAAAGAAATTTTATCTATTTCATTCCTTTCACACAAGTGCATATCATTTTTTGGTGGATCGGTAGGAGGAACAACAATAGAAGCAAGACCAATTATTTCATCCTTACTAGGTAATTCTTTATAATGAGGTTGTCTACTAAACTTGGAAAAATTAAAATCATGAGACACATCACCAAACTTAACACTGACGAATTCCTTTTGACAATGTATCTTAGCATTAACAGTGTTCAAGAAAGGTCTACCAAAGATAATGGGACAAAAATCATCATCTGGGGAACCAAGAACTATAAAATGAGTAGGATATTTTATTTTCCTACACAAGACTTCAACATCTCTAACAATCCCAAGTGGTGTGATGGTGTCTCTATTAGCAAGTTTGATAGTAACATCACTATCTTCTATTTCAGCAGGTGCTATTTCATTCATAATTTCTTGGTATAAAGTAAAAGGAATAACACTCACGCTAGCACCCAAATCACATAATCCATGATAACAATGATCTCCTATTTTAACTGAGACAACAAGCAAGACAACTATGGGTCTATGTTGGTCTTTTTTATTGGGTTTAGCAATTCTAGCAGCTTCATCACAAAAGTAAATAACATGCCCATCAACATTTTCTACCAATAGATCTTTAACCATAGCAACACTGGGTTCCACTTTCATATTTTAGAGGGCTTAGGTGCTCTAATATTACTCTTGCGAACCACAGTTGATACCTTAGCATGTTCCTTTATCCTAACAAGGAAAGGTGGTTTTTCAATATAAACATTAGGCACAACTGGATCAACATTATAAATGATAGTTTCTTATTTAGCTATGGCCGGTTCTTTAGTTTTTTTTAATAGGAGGTGATATTTAAACCACTTATTTTTAGGGAGATCAACATGAGTAGCAAATGATTCATAAAAAGAGGCTACTATGTCAGAGTCAAGTCCATATTTAGTGCTAAACTTGTGAAAGCATCGGTATTCATAAAATATTTAACACAATCAAACTCAAGCTTGATACCTGACTCGTTACCTTTTTCAAGTTCCCAATTTTCAGAGTTGCGTTTAATTTTTTCCAAGAGATCCCACTTGAATTTAATAGTCTTCTTCATAAAACAACTAGCACAAGAAGTATCGACCATTGATCGATCATTATGAGAAAGCCGAGCATAAATTTTTTCAATAATAACTTCTCCCACGATATCATGATTGGGTCATGAATATAGCATTGAATTAAGCCTCCCCCAAGATAGAACGATACTTTATCCTTCACGAGGCCAAAAATTATATATATATAATTCCAATCACAATGAACTAGATGCATAGGATAAAGCTTTTGGTGGAATTCCAATTTCAAGCGATTCCAATTCCATGATTCAATATCATCACATAGCCGATACCATGTCAATGCTTTTCCCTTCAAAGATAAAGGGAAAACCTTCTTCTTAACTTCATCTCTGGATAAACCTGCAAGCTGAAATAATCCACATATTTCTTCCGCATGGATTAGGTGCATATCAGGATGTTTAGTTCCATCTCCTACATAAGGATTAGCTAGCAGTTATCCTAACATACCCAAAGGAATTTCAAAACTAATATTTTTGCGAGGTGTTGTAGGTCTAGGGGCAACTAACTGTGCTTCCGGTCGAGGTGAAGATACCCTAAACAAACCCCTCAAAGGATTGCATTCGATAGTAACAAGTGAAAATAGATTTCAGCATGTAGTATAAGTTTTTCCTTACCGATTTCCACTTACCATGAGTGCTTCACTCCCCGGAAATAGCACCACAAAAGAGTCTTGATGACCCACAAGTGTAGGGGGTCACTTGTATTCCTTTCAATAAGTAAGAGTGTCGAACCCAATGAGGAGCAGAAGGAAATGACAAGTGGTTTTCAGCAAGGTTATTTGTGCAAGCACTGAAATTGTAGGTAATAGGTAGTTTGATAGCAAGATAATTGGTAACGAGCAAGTAACGGTAAGGTGCAGCAAGGTAGCCCAATCCTTTTGTGGCAAAGGACAGGCCAAGATGATCTCTTATAATAAGCAAAGTGTTCTTGAGGGTACATGGGAATTTCATCTAGTCACTTTCATCATGTTGGTTTGATTCGTGTTCGCTACTTTGATAATTTGATATGTGGGTGAACCAGTGCTAAGGTGTTGTTATTACTTGAACTAACAACCTACTTATGATTAACCCCCTCGCAAGCATCTACAACTACGAGAAAAGTATTAAGACAAAGTCTAACCATAGGATTAAACATGTGGACCCAAATCATCCCCTTACGAAGTAGCGCATAAACTAGGGTTTAAGCTTCTGTCACTCTAGCAACCCATCATCTAATGACTACTCCACAATGCCTTCCCTTAGGCCCAAGTATGGTGAAGTATCATGTACTCAACGTTCACATGACACCACTAAGGGAATCACAACATATATATAGTCAAAATATCGAACACATATCGAATTCACATGATTACTTGCAACATGACTTCTCCCGTGACGTCAAGAACAAAGGAAAATACTCACAAATAATATTCATGCTCAAGATCATAGGGTTACTGAATAGCATAATGGATCTGAACATATGATCTTTGCAGCGACCCGATCTCAAGGGAGCGAAGTCTCTGTGCTTAAGTGTCATCCCTGGATCGGTATGCAGACACACACACAATACTTGAGGATTTACAACAGAGTTCAATCACACATTTATTACATCGAGAATCCTCAAAGAGTATTTGTTACATTAATGTGGCCTAAGGCCTAGTAAAACAAAATCATGCGAAAGCAATAAGTGTAACGAGTCCATCAACTCCACGAGCAAGCTGAGTGCAGAACAACGACCTATCGCACCTTATTCGTTTTCGGATAAATCTGCAACATGATAAATTGTAGCCGTGTAGGTCAGTACATGGAATGTACTGGCAAGTCACATCATAAAGTGTAATGAGCCTACATAGTACATGCAATTTGGCTGGTGGAAAGCTCTAAGTTTAGTTTTGCATAAAGCTAGTTTTTCCCTATCAAAAATAATTGTTCTACTTCTACAAATATCATAAGTCTGAGATGATGCCCATATCAATCATTCCAAAAAAATTTAACCAATTGATTAGTTAAGAGTGATGTGATCTCCTACATTTCCACTACTAAAAGCTCAAGTTGTCCATGACCAGGAACACGACTAATCGATTAGATTTACACTCTGCAGAGGTTGTGCACTTTTTCCCACAAGACTCGACCACATCCTTGATTGGAAGATCAAGACATAGTCTTTCGAAAGCATTTCCCCTAACCCACGGATAGGCCGGTACACCTACATCATCTACATCTGCTAGCCTATCCCGGAAGATGTCACACCATCTACTCAACTAAGCCAGAGCCCATATTGGCTTGCGGCTGCACACGGAAGCTTCTAGACATGAAAATAAGGTTGATCCCTTTGAGCATGGGTGGACGGACCACTAGTGTGCACTCCCATGGATTCTCATGAATGCCCCCACTGTACTTCGCCGCCATACAAACCAATTTCTACCCAGGTAGTTCATTAGAGTTGGTCCTAATTACTACTTTGTCACTCACATCTCAAGGTGATAACGATCCCCAATCCACGTCTACTTTGGCGAAGCATTGTAACATAACACGGTGGCGACAAAGTTGGTACGGTTCAGACCTACCTCAAATGAACTACAGGGTGCAAGCATATCCCTCGGGCATAAATTGTACCATAGGTGAAAACAAAATGTGATCCTACAACAAAGGACTATGTGCATATATAAAACATAGGTAAAAACATATATGATCAAAATGTAACTTGCCTTCGTGCTGGGAGTGAAGTTCTAGGGAATGCTAGTACTCTGCTTTACACTCCGGACAATCTATCGCAAAGTAAATAAACACACATAAACAAGCATTCATACAATTCAAAGAAAACATGCAACAAAATATTTGCAAAAGCCAAATAAAATCCGACACAAGTCATTAGCATGAAAATTTTCAAAGTATAAATAGTGTTCAAAATTCGTGACGTGCACTAGTGTTCCTACAAGGCATTCTAGTAAAATTATGGTGAACAAAAAATAATTGTGTAGGACATATTGTGGCAAAAGTTCATGGCAAAGGATTTAGTTAGTGTGACGTGGTGCAAAAAGAATCACTTCAAACAGGTATACCGTTGGAAGATATGGCCTAATGAAATTTAAATTCAAATCTGAAATAATTTCAAATTTGAACTTGCACAAGTTTGCAATGATGGGTTCTCTGGTTGGGGCTATTAGAGACGTAAATTTAGCCATTGGTTTCATCTCGTTTCGATCTACGGTTAAAAAGTTAAGGCCTTTTGAAGTTTTGAAACAAATCTGAAAAGAACCCTGGTATAATAGCATTTTCTGAAAACACTATATTATGAACGTTCGCGGCTAGAGCGTCATCTGGTCGGCTCTGATTTGTTGGATGCGTTCGCGCGGTGGCTACGCGATGAACATTCGTGAATTAAGTAAAACCACCCGGTTTGGCTAAACTAAAAGAAAAACAGACGTGCAGCTTAATATAAACCGCACGGTTTAAATCAAATAAAAAAACCAATCTAACCTACCGGTTTGGTCTAGAAAATAAAAACCATCCTAAACTATGCTACGTACGAACAGAGGAGGGCCAGGGCTTACAGAGACGAGCTCTGCGTCGGGCAGGGACTCGGCGTCGGTGGGAGCGGCAGCTCCGGCGAACTCCGGCACAGGCGAGGTGGTCGGGGAGGTGCGACTCGTCGGGGGCTTCCGGGCGATGGTGACGGCGGTCGACGGCGATGACCGGAGGGAGCCGATCGAGAGGCGGAGCTTCGGTGAACTCCGACGATGCAGGTCGTTGGGGCGGCGGCTCCGGCGAACCTAGGGGCACAAAAATATGTCAGGGGGATGCGGGATGAAGAGGGGTTGTGATTCCCGAAGTAAAAAGGCGTCATGGCGGCTCACCGGCGTCGAAAACTTTGACAGAAAGCTTCGGCTCTGGCGAGATGCAAACGGGCGGGGCGAGCGGTGCAAGCTGCGAGAGGTGGAGCAGGTCGGCTGAATGGAAAGAGGAGGCTCGGGGCTTTATATAGGCGCGATCTGGCAGCACGGGACTGTGGGATAATCTCTATCCCGAGAGCTTCGCCCGGCAGGTGCGGACGCCCTCGCGCGGCTCTATCTCGTGCTGTGAGCGAGGTTGGGGACGAAGGCTGGGGTCGAGCCCCACCTGCAGGTGTGAGAGAGAGAGAGACTAGAGAGAGAGATCGTGGGGAGGGAGGGGAGCGAGCGAGCGCTGGGAGGGCTTGGGCGATCGGCCTGGCTGGCTCGGCCTGGCTGGCGCGGGTGAGCGGCCTGGTGGCTCGCTTCGGCGGCCTGTGTGTGTGCGTGTGTCTTTCTGTTTTTTTTTCAAAACTATTTTTTTCCAAATCAGAATCAAAAAAAGTAATTCCTGCTCATATTAGTAAAATAGAGCACGAGGAACATTAATTCCTACTCATATATATCAGAAAATTCTTAAAATCCTTATTGGTAAAATAGAGCACAAGGAACATTAAGTCCTGCTCATATAATTTGGAAAATATATTTTTTCTAATGCAATAAACTAAACTCTAGCTAACAAAATAATTTTCGATGCAACCTTGAGAACACCAAATATTAGTCCAACACTTCCCCACTCATGTATATTTTGAGGAGGTCATATTATCCTCTCTCTATTATTTTATGTGAGTGGAAAAACATGAACATCATAAACTCCAAATGCAATAAAAATATGATATGCAATATGGTGATCCTATTAACATCCTAATTTAATAAAATTGGGATGTTACAAACCTACCCCCCTTAAGTTGAATCTCGTCCTCAAGATTTGGGTTGGCCAGCAAAAAGGTGAGGATGGTCACGCTTGAGATCTTCCACTCGTTCCCAAGTAGCTTCCTCCTCAGTGTGGTGACTCCAGTGAACCTTGCAGAACTTGATGACCTTGGTATGAGTGATCCTTTCGGTAGTCTCAAGTATATTAACAGGCTTCTCCTCGTACGTCAGATCGCTCTCCAACTGAATTGCTTCCAGAGGCACTGTATCTCACAGAGGAATATCGACCATCTCTGCATGACGCTTCTTTAGTAGGGAAACATGAAACACATCATGAACTCCTGACAAACCCTCTAGTAGTTCCAACTTGTATGCAACTTCTCCTCTGTGTTCCAGAACTCTGTATTGCCCCACGAATTGTGGTGCTAACTTTCCTTTAACTGCAAATCTCTTAATACCTCGAAGTGGAGACACTCGCAGATATGCTCTATCTCCCACTTCGTAAATCACTTCCTTGCGTTTAGCATCGGCATAACTCTTCTGTCTAGACTGAGCTATCTCAAGTCTATCACGTATCAACTTGACCTTCTCCTCAGAATCTCGAATCAAATCCGATCCAAACAATTTGTGATCACCAACTCCATCCCACATCAACGGTGTTTTGCACTTCCTCCCATACAATGCCTCAAAAGGGGCCATCTGCAAACTAGCTTGATAGTTGTTGTTGTATGAGAACTCTGCATAAGGTAAGTTATCATCCCAACTAGACCCGTAGTCTAGCACACAAGCTCTCAACATGTCCTCCAGAATCTGATTCACTCTCTCTGTCTGCCCATCTGTTTGTGGATGGAAGGCTGTACTAAACTCTAGCCTGGTACCCAAAGTTTCGTGTAGCTGATGCCAAAACTTTGAAGTAAATTGTGTTCCTCTATCTGATACAATAGTCCTCAGAACTCCATGCAGACATACAATCCTGGTCATATATATCTTTGCCATCTTAGCACTTCTACAGGTAGTCTTTACGGGGATGAAGTGAGCAACCTTGGTCAAGCAATCAACTATTACCCAAATGGAATCATAACCTGCACGGGTCCTGGGTAATCCTGTGATAAAGTCCATGCCAAGTTTATCCCATTTCCAATCAGGTATCGACAATGGATGAAGTAAACCTGCTGGTTTCTGATGCTCTGCCTTTACCCTCTGACATACATCACATACTGCTACATACTCAGCAATTTCCCTCTTCATACCAGTCCACCAAAAACTTTCCTTCAAGTCCAAATATATCTTGGTGTTTCTCGGGTGTATCGAGTAAGGAGAATCATGAGCCTCTTGAAGAATCAACTTCCTGATCTATGGATCATTGGGCACACAAATACGTTGCTCAAACCATATGTTTCCATGCTCATCCTCATGGAATTCTTCTGCCTTTCCTTTGTTGATCCTCTCCTTTATCTCAACAATACCTTGATCCAACTTCTGAGCTTCTTTGATCCTTCCCAACAAGGTGGACTAAAATTCGAGTGCAGCAACGTAACCTCTTGGAACTATTTCCAACTAGAGATCTCTAAGTTCATCAAACAACTCCTAAGGTAATCCTCCTACGATAAGAGTGTTAACATAACTCTTACGGCTCAACGCATCTGCCATGACATTGGCTTTTCCTGGATGATAATGCAAACTCATGTCATAATCCTTGATGAGCTCCAACCATCTCCTTTGCCTGAGGTTCAACTCTTTTTGCGTAAGGATATACTTCAAACTCTTGTGATCGGTGTAAACATCACATTGATTCTCAATAAGGAAATGTCTCCAGGTCTTGAGTGCATGCACCACTGCTGCTAACTCCAAATCATGCGTGGCATAGTTCAACTTATGAGGTCGAAGCTGACCTGAAGCATAAGCTACAACCTTTCCTTCTTGCATAAGCATGCCTCCAAGTCCTTGACGTGAAGCGTCGCAATACACTTGAAAAATCCTTGTATATATTTGGAAGAATTAGCACTAGAGTTGTAACCAAACATTTCTTCAACTCCTGGAAACTGGCTTCACATTCCTCAGTCCAAATAAACTTGGTGTCCTTCTTCAACAACTCCATCATGGGTGTTGCAATCTTGGAGAAATTCTCGATGAACCTCCGATAATATCCTACAAGTGCAAGGAAATTGCGGATCTCGCTTATTGAGGTTGGTGCCTTCCATTCTGTGACTGCTTCTTGACTGCTGCCAGATCATTAGTGGGCATATTGTATGGCCCTATTGGAGATAGGTCCGGTGCCTGGCGACAACTCAATCAGAAACTTAATCTCTCGGTCTGGCGGCATACCGGGTAACTCCTCTGAAAATACATCGGCATAATCCTTCACCACTGGTACTTCTTCTTGGACAACTCCCGGTAGGGTCGCGGCTTGGTGGCATCCGTTGGGTTAGCATGGATGAGCTATAGAGAGAAATAGGCCTAAGGGAGAAACTCTACCCATATGTAAATGATGGCAATAAAAATCCAAATCACTCCAATTCAACTCAATCAAAGAGTTCACACGAAACAAATCTAAGGCGAGCCATGTCACAAGGTTTGACAAGGTCCCACAAATAAAGCAATCAAATACTAATCAAATATCGAATCCTAATCTCCCATGGTGGTCTAAATCTACTCCTCATCGAAAGAGAGGTCTATCATGTTGATGTCGGCTCCAGCAGCATCACTCTGTATCTCCTCATCGTCGTCCTCATAGTCTTTGTCCTAACTAACATAGTCCCCGTAAGAGTGATCCTCTTGGAGATTCTCCCTGTCATCAAGCATTTCCTCAGCTTCCTCCAGCTGAAGCTTCAAGTCGTTGAACTTATCCTGCAACGCATTGAGCTCCACCTCGTGTTCTGTGCGAGCGTTCTGAAGATCTTCTTCCAGCTCGGCCTTCCTGGTCATCAGGTTGTGGGTGATGATGAGGCTGTTGTCCATCTCTTCCTTCATCCTAGTGATGAGCTCCTCCGGGTCCTCAATGTGTGAGGTGATGGTGTCGTCCTCCCTGGTGCGCACCACATCTCCATCCGAGTCACAACGCACGAACATGACATAGTTAGTCTTCTTGAGATCCTCGTGGTAGTCCTGGTGGATGCGCCCAAGTGCAAAGAGTGTGGCTGTCCCTTTGCCAATGCCCCGTGATCCTACTTCTATGTGGAAGTCGATTGGCTCGGTGGCGTCTCCAAAAGTTCGCCTTGGAACATGGACGTCAATCCTCTAGTGCATCTCCTCAAGTAGAGTGGCCCTAAAGGTACCGGTGAGCTGGGCAGGGCAATGTGCAGATCTCTTGTGATATTCATGAGTTGTTTTCCGAAGGGGATGGTCGCATCGGGCTAAGCAAACTCAACGATGGGGGTCGACATCTACAGTCTGAAAGAGAGGAGAAATTAGTAGTGAAGCAGGGAAAAGCATGAGACCAAAATAGGGGTATAAAAGTGTTGTAAAATATGGTTTTTACCCTGTGGCTTTCCATTTTCTAGGGTCGCATCCTACAGTCAACGTGTGCTCTGATACCATCTTGTAGCGACCTGATCTCACGGGATGGGAGTCTCTGTGCTTAAGTGTCATCCCCGGAGCGGTATGCTGACACACATAGTACTTGAGGATTTACAACAGAGTTCAATCACACATTTATTACATCAAGAATCCTCAAAGAGTATTTATTACATTAATGTGGCCTAAGGCCAAGTAAAATAAAATCATGCGGAAGCAATAAGTCTAACGAGTCCATCAACTCCACGAGCAAGCTGAGTGCAGAACAACGACCTATCGCATCTTATTCGTCGTCAGATAAATCTGCAACATGATAAGTTGCAGCCTTGTAGGTCAGTACATGGAATGTACTGGCAAGTCACATCATAAAGTGTAATGAGCCTACATAGTGCATGCAATTTGGTTGGTGGAAAGCTCTAAGTTTAGTTTTGCATAAAGCTAGTTTTTCCCTATCAAAAATAATTGTTCTACTTCTACAAATATCATAAGTCTGAGATGATGCCCATCTCAATCATTCCAAAAATTTGTAACCAGTTGATTAGTTAAGAGTGATGTGATCTCCCTACATTTCCACTACTAAAAGCTTAAGTTGTCCATGACCAGGAACACGACTAATCGATTAGATTTACACTTTGCAGAGGTTGTGCACTTTTCCCCACAAGACTCGACCACATCCTTGATCGGAAGATCAAGACATAGACTTTCAAAAGCATTTTCCCTAACCCATGGATAGGCCGGTACACCTACATCATCTACATCTGCTAGCCTATCCCGGAAGAGGTCACACCATCTACTCAACTAAGCCAGAGCCCATATTGGCTTGCGGCTGCACACGGAAGCTTCTAGACATGAAAATAAGGTTGATCCCTTTGAGCCTGGGTTGACGGACCACTAGTGTGTACTCCCATGGATTCCCATGAATGCTCCCACTTTAATTCGCCGCCATACAAACCAATTTCTACCCAGGTAGTTCATTAGAGTTGGTCCTAGTTACTACTTTGTCACTCACATCTCAAGGTGACAACACTCCCCAATCCACGTCTACTTTGGCGAAGCATTGTAACATAACATGGTGGCGACAAAGTTGGTACGATTCAAACCTATCTCAAATGAACTACAGGGTGCAAGCATATCCCCAAGCATAAATTCTACCATGCAATCCTACAACAAAGGACTACGTGCATATATAAAACATAGGTAAAAACATATATGATCAAATGTAACTTGCCTTCTTGCTGGCAGTGAAGTTCTAGGGAATGCTAGTACTCTGCTTCGCACTCCGGACAATCTATCGCAAAGTAAATAAACACACATAAACAAGCATTCATACAATTCAAAGAAAACATGCAACAAAATATTTGCAAAAGCCAAATAAAATCCGACACAAGTCATTAGCATGAAATTTTTCAAAGTATAAATAGTGTTCAAAATTCATGACGTGCACTAGTTTTTCTACAAGGCATTCTAGTAAAATTATGGTGAACAGAAAATAATTGTGTAGGATATATCGTGGCAAAAGTTCATGGCAAAGGATTTAGTTAGTGTGACGTGGTGAAAAAACACTTCAAATAGGTATACCGTTTGGAAGATATGGCCTAATGAAATTTAAATTCAAATCTGAAATAATTTCAAATTTTAACTTGCAAAAGTTTGCAATGATGCATTCTCTGGTTAGGGCTATTCGAGACGAAAATTCAGCCGTTTGTTTCATCTCGTTTCGATCTACGGTTAAAAAGTTAAGGCCTTTTGAAGTTTTGAAACAAATCTGAAAAAAACCCCTGCTATAATAGCATTTTCTGAAAACACTATATTGTGAACGTTCACGGATAGAGCGTCATCTGGTCCGCTCTAATTTGTTGGATGCGTTCGCACGGCGGCTACACGATGAACATTCGCGAATTAAGTAAAACCACCCGGTTTGGCTAAACTAAAAGAAAAACCGACGTTCGGCTTAATATAAACCGCACGGTTTAAATCAAATAAAAAAATCAATCTAACCTACCGGTTTGGCATAGAAAATAAAAACCATCCTAAACTATGCTATGTACGAACAGAGGAGGGCCGGGGCTTACAGAGACGAGCTCTGCGTCGGACAGGGACTCGGCGTCAGCGGGAGCAGCAGCTCCGGCGAACTCCGGCACAGGCGAGATGTTCGGGGAGGTGCGGCTCGTCGGGGGCTTCCGGGCGGTGGTGACGGCGGTCGATGGTGACCACCGGAGGGAGCGGAGAAAGGGGCGGAGCATCGGTGAACTCTGGTGACGCAAGTCGTCGGGGCGGCGGCTCCGGCGAACCTAGGGGCACAAAAATATGTCAGGGGGATGCGGGGTGAAGAGGGGGTGCGATTCCCGAAGTAAAAGGCAACATGGCGGCTCATCGGTGTCGGAAACTTCGACAGAATGCTTCGGCTCTGGCGAGATGCAAACGGACGGGGTGAGTGGTGTGAGCGACGAGAGGTAGAGCAGGTCGGCTGAATGGAAAGAGGAGGCTCAGGGCTTTATATAGGCGCGATCTGGCAGCGCGGGGCTACGGGATAATGGCTGGCTTCGGCCGACCTGTGTGTGTGTGTGTGTGTTTCTATTTTTTTAACTATTTTTTCCAAATTAGAATCAGAAAAAGTAATTCCTGCTCATATTGGTAAAATAGAGCACAAGGAACATTAATTCCTGCTCATATATATCAGAAAATTCCTAAAATCCTTATTGGTAAAATAGAGCACAAGGAACATTAATTCTTGCTCATATAATTTAGAAAATATTTTTTTCTAATGCAATAAATTAAACTCTCGCTAGCAAAATAATTTTCGATGCAACCTTGAAAATACCAAATATTAGTCCAACACTTCCCCACTCATGTATATTTTGAGGAAGTCATATTATCCTCTCTCTATTGCTTTATGTGAGTGGAAAAACTTGAACATCATAAACTCGAAATGCAATAAAAATATGATATGCAATATGATGATCCTATTAACATCCTAATTTAATAAAATTGGGATGTTACAATCTTCCACCAAATAAACCATATACCAATCAACTACACAAGGTAATCAACACTACTAGTCACCCACAGGTACCAATCTGAGGTTCCGATACGAAGATTGAACACAAGATGAACTAGGGTTTGAGAGGAAATGATGTTGTTGAATATGTTGATGAATAATGGCCTCCCGGAGATGAGAGGGTTGTTGGTGATGTCGATGGCTTTGATTTCCCCTTCTGGGAGTGAAGTTCCCCCAGCGGAATCGCTCCGCCAGAGGGCAAAAGTGCTCCTGCCCAAGTTCGACCTTGAGACGGCCGGCGCTTCGTCTCGAAAGTCCTCCTCCTAATTTTATTAGGATCCAGAATTTATACTAGGAGATGGGTCCGGAGGTGGGCCAGGGTGAGCACCACCCACCAGGCCGCGCCAGGGGGTCTTGGCGTGCCCTGGTGGGTTTTCCTCACGTGATGGCCCCCTTCCGATAGTTTTCTGGTCTAGTATTTTTGATTTATTCCACAAAAAATCTTCGTAAAGTTTCAGCTCCATTGGGGATGTGCAGAATAGGTATCTTTGATGTGCTTTTTTTAGGTAAAGAATTCCAGCTGCTGGTATTCTCCCTCCTTGTGCAAACCTTGCAAATTATGAGAGAAAATGCATTATAATTACTCCCCAAAGCATTATTATGCATAAGAACAATATAAACAATAGTAGGAAAACATGATGCAAAATGGACGTATCATTGACGTCGAGGTCGAAGGTGCGAAGACGGCAAGCCCCCCTACCTTGCGCGCCAAATGTCAGAGTTCGAGATCTGCGTCCAAGAACTTCTCCAAGAACAAGGTTCAAATGCTGGGAGGCTTGGATTGCGACCTGCATTGCGATGGCAAACATGACACAATTGGCGACAAACTCACTCTACCTCACCAAAAATGACACGGACACACGAGCTACCCAAGTTTAGGCCATCGTGTGGTGTAAAACCATGCTCCTGCTTGTGATTTGGTTGCCTTCCAAAGATAGGAGCTTGAGGCTTCGATACATGATGGTTGGGGGAGAGAATAGATCGATCCCCTTACATGAACGTGGCCCTTCCCCCTTTGTAGTGCCTTGATCTTCTTCCCCTAAAACATTGCTAGGAAAGGGTGGCCACAAGATGGCAATTCGAAGGGAGACAAAAGCCAGGCCTATATCCTGACTAAAGGTGGTCTCCACCTGGTAAAGCAGTCTTAGTGACGTGGTCGTGGGATCGGCAATGACCTCCGACCTACAGCGTCGATCCGTCCTAATATTCTTTCATCCAAATGGAAACCTTTGGGGAACATGCTTTCGGGGAGGCATCGCCCGCTGCTTTCTTATCACCAGAAAGGAAACTGCACCCAGTTGCGCCCGCTGGCACGGCCTTTGTCACCCTACCCCCACATGGGCGCACCACCCACCTGCCGGCAATAGGTTCCTGCAAACCGCGTCGTGTGGCAGTCCTTACAGCGTGGCTAGCCATGAGGGGCCTAGCGAGGTGGTTCGGTACTTGGCAGATCATGTTAGGCGCAGCTTGACGGCAATGAGCCTCATAGGATCAGCCCACTTACGAGTCAGTCTCTCCGAGGCGGCCGACACTGAGCCACCCCTCGTCGAGCCGGCCCTCCAGTCGCCTCCTGACCCAGAGGCAGACGAGCCATTGCATCCTGGTTTCCACTAGGCCGATAGGCACATCTCATCGTAGGGTGGCCTAGTGGTGTGTGACGTGGCTTGAGACTGCATCGGTATTTCCCCAAAGAGGAAGGGATGATGCAGCACAGCCTCGATAAGTATTTCCCTCAGTTATGAAACTAAGGTATCAATCCGTAGAGGAACATCATGCACCCATGTAAACAACACTTGCACACAAATAACAAATACTTGCAACCCGACGCGAAAGAGAGGTTGTCAAGCTCTCTACGGTAATAAGATAAATTAGGTAGTGATAGTTTTGACAAATAGATCTCGCAAGAACACAAAAAAAATTAGGTAAACAAAAAGTGCAGCAAGGTATTTTTGGGTTTTTGGTTTTATAGATCTGAAAACAAAAGAGGCAAATAGTAGATCAGAAAGCAATATGTTGGAAAAATAGACCCGGGGGTCATAGGTTTCACTAGTGGCTTGTCTCATGAGAATAGCACACGGGGGGTGAACAAATTAGTGTTGGGCAATTGATAGAAGATCAAATAATCATGACAATATCCACGCAATGGGTGAACAAATTATTGTTAGGCAATTGATAGAAGATCAAATAATAATGACGATATCCAGGCAATGATTATTATATAGGCATCACATCCAAGATAAGTAGACCGAAACGATTCTGTATCTACTACTATTACTCCACACATTGACTGATATCCAGCATGCATCTAGTGTATTAAGTTCATGGAGAAACAGAGTAATGTAATAAGAACGGTTACATGATGTAGACAAGATCTTTTCATGTAGGAGTAGAACCCATCTTGTTATCCTTAATGGCAATGATACATGCGTGTCTTGCTGCCCCTTCTATCATTGGGAAAGAACACTGCAAGATCGAACCCATCACAAAGCACCTCTTCCCATGGCAAAGAAAAATCGATCTAGTTGGCCTAACTAAACCAAAGATTCGAAGAACAAATACGAGGCTATAAGTAATCATGCAAATAAGAGATCAAAGAAGACTCAAATCATATTCATGGATAGAAACGGATCATGAACTCAAAATTCATCGGATTCGAACAAACACACCGCAAAAGTCATTACATCAAATAGATCCCAAGAGACCATTGTATTGAGAAACATAGAGAGATAGGAAGCCATCTAGCTACTGCCTACGGATCCATAGGTCTATGGTGGACTACTCATGCATCATCGGAGAGGCACCTATGAAGAAGATGAACCCCTTCGTGATGGTCTTAGATTGGATCTCGCAGTTCTGGAACTTGCGACGGCTGGAATTGTGTTTCATTGACTCCTCTAGGGTTTTCCAAGTATTTGGGAATGTATAGGGCGAATAGATGGTTGAGGGAGTTCTCGAGGTGGGCACCCTCTACCAGTCCACGCCAGGGGCATCTGGTGCGCCCTGGCGGAGGGTGGCCAGCCTGGCCCCCCTCTTCTATTGTTCTTTGGCCCATCCTGGCTCTTCTGGTCCATAAAAATTCTCCAAAAATTCCCGTAGTGCTTTGGCTCTGTTTGGTACTGATTTTCTACGAAGTAAAAAACAAGCAAAAACAACAACTGGCATTATGTCAATAGGTTAGTCCCAAAAAATGATATAAAGTTGCTATAAAATGATTGTAAAACAACCGAGATTGATAATAAAATAGCATGGAACAAGCAAAAATTACAGATACGTTGGTGACATATTAGCATACCCAAGCTTAATTCCTACTCGTCCTCGAGTAGGTAATTGATAAAAACAGAATTTTTTATGTGCAATGCTGCCTAACATGTTCATCATATATTGTTTTCTTTGTAGCATTGACATTTGGACTTTTAAATGGTTCAAAGCAATAGTCTAGTTTTGACATGAAAACTTTAATACTCAAGCATATCAACAAGAAACCATATCTTCCAAAATATCAACGTTAAAGCAATTTATCCCTATCCCATCATGCTCAATCATTGATCCATTGACAATACATACTCAAATATTAGCTACACCTAATGCTCGAGTAAGATCATAGTGCCCCTACTTGGTGCTTTATAAGAGAAGATGGAGACTCAAATTGAAAATAAAAATTGCATAAAGTAAATAGATAGGCCCTTCGTAGAGGGGAGTAGGGATTTGTAGAGGTGCCAGAACTCAAGTGTTTAAATTGATAGATAAAAATATATTTTGAGTGGCATGCCTATGCTATTAACGAAAACGACCGAGAGATTTCAATATCTTTACACGCTAGATACATCATAGGCGGTTCCCAACACTTTCCAAGGAATTTATTATTTAACAACATAAAGAAAATATTTTATTTTATTTTTCATTTTGGGACTGGGAATCCCTATTACCGTTGTACTCTCGTGCAATGACAAGTGAATAAAAACTCATCTTGAGAATAACACATCTAGCATGGAAAAATATTGGTCACCCCCTATTGTTTCATGAGCGGTACGAGCACACAAAAAGGAAAAAATATTTTGAAATTTAGAGATGGCACATACAAATTTTCTTGGAATGGCATGGAAATACCGTATACATGTAGGTATGATGGACTCATACGGCAAAACTGGGTTTAAGGATTTTCGATGCACAAGTAGTATTTCTACTTAGTACAAGTGAAGTCTAGAAAATAGGTTGGGAAGCATCCAACCAAGAAACAAAAAACCACATAAGAGAGCATTAAGCATAACTAATACCGAATAATGCACTATAAGTACGGTGTAATTTCGTAGCACAACTATTGATTTTCATGCTTGCATAGGGAATCACAAACCTTAACACCAATATTCTTACTAAGCATAATTACTCACCAACATAACTCACATATTACTATTGTCATGTCTCACAACTATTACAAGGAATCAAGTTTAATTTGTCCAATGATCTTCATGAAAGTTTTTATTATATCCCTCTTGAATATCTATCACTTTGGGACTAGTTTCATATATTGCAATTGCTTTCGACAAGCTCACATGGATATAAGCGAAGAACATGAGCATACAAGTTTCATCTCTCAAAATAGTATAAGTGAAGCATGACAGGATTTGTTCAAAATAACTAACTCTCAAATTAATATAAGTGAGGCATGAGAGCATTTCTTCAAACATGTAAAAGCACGCCGTGCTCAAAAAGATATAACTGAAGCACTAGAGCAACTCCTTTGCTCAATAGATTTATGTGAAGCATAAGGATACTAATGAAAATGAAAAGAGCAAAACAAGCAAAGATACAGGATGATCCAAGCAAAACTCATGATATGTGACGAATAAAAATGTAGTTCCAAGTAATATACCGATGGTTGTTAGATGAAAGAGGGGATGCCACTCGTGGCATCCCCAAGCTTAGTTAATTGTTACTCTTTGGATATTACCTTGGGGTGTTGTAGCATACCCAAGCTTAGTCTCCTCTAAATCCTTATTCCTCCATCCAACATGATCTCACCCAAAATTTGAAAACTTCAATCAGACAAAACTTGAGAAAATTCTCGTGAGATCCGTTAGTATAATAAAGAAAATTGCCACTTTAGGTACTATTCTAAACCCAATTCATATTTTATTATTGCATTATAAATACTAAATTTACCATGACTTATACCCCCCCTGATACAAACCATAGATTCATCAAAACAAGCACACAATGCAACAAAAACAGAATTTGTTTCAGACAGAACAGTATGTAGTAATCTGTACTCTACACATACTTCCGGAACTCCAAAAATTCTGAAAAATTAGGACAACGTAAAGAATTTGTATATAAATAAGTTTTTAGAATTTAATTTCAATATCATGTTCCATTTAAAAACTAAAATTCGTGCACTTGGAACAAAGTTTCTGTTTCAGGTTCAACATTGTTTCTACTCATCTTATGGATCATCCTAAAGGCATTACTTGGCACAAACACTATATGAAACATTAAAACACAATAATAACAGATTCATAATTGTGCAAAACACTAAAAAATATAAAGTAAAATATAAAAATATTTTATTCGTCGGGTTGCCTCCTAACAAGCGCTATCGTTTTACGCCCCTAGCTAGGCATAACGCATAGACTCAAGTATTGTCATCTTTCATTTTCATTCCATAGAAGGCCCTCATGATTGATTCATATGGTGGCTTAATTATTGGTCTAGGGAAGTGTTCCATACCCTTTCAAAGAGGAAATTGAAACTTAATATTGCGTTCTTTCATATCAATCATGACACCTATAGTGTGTAAAAACGGTCTACCAAGTATGATGGGACAAGACGAATTGCAATGAATATCAAGAACAATAAAATCATTGGGAACATAATTCCTATTTTCAAGAATAAGAACATCATTAATTCTTACCAAAGGTTTTTTCATAGTAGAATCCACTAAGTGCAAATTAAGAGAGCATTCTTCAATATTTGTAAGACCAAGCACATCACACACAAAAATCGGAATTGTGGAAACACTAGCACCAAAATCACCCAAATCAAAGCATTCATAATTTTTAATCTTGACTTTAATGGTAGGTTCCCACTCATCATGCAATTTTCTAGGAATTGAAATCTCTAATTCCAACTTTTCTTCTAAGGATTTCATCATGGCATCAACGATATGTTTAGTAAAAGCTTTATTTTGTTCATAAGCATGGGGCCAATTTATCATAGATTCCAGCAAAGAAATACAATCAACCAAGTAGAAACTCTCATAATTAAAGTATTTGTAATCAAAGATAGTGGGCACATCACTAGTTAAAGTTTTGACCTCTCCAAACCCACTTTTATCAAAAATTTCATCAAGATTTTTACCCTCCAAATCATTGGGACACCCTCTAACTAAAGTTGACTATCCTTCAATCCCATTATCATAAATTTTAACATTGATAAACAATGAATCAATAGAGAAAACACCAATCATTTTGAGATCTTCATCATTGTTGTAAAAGTAATCGCTAGAAAACGCTTTAAAAAATTCTCTTTTAGCTCTAAACACAGCGGTTCTTTTCTTACTTTCATCCATAGAAACATATAAATCCTTAATTGATTCATTAATCTTGGGTGCAAAAGAATGCAACTTGAGATTTTCTACATCATTGGAAATTCTATCAATGCTTCAGAGGTGTTCCTATCGTAGTATTGAAAGACTTTCGAACATTGATAAACTCTTTAAAAATATTCTCAAGATCAGAGGTGTTCCTATTATTATTATTATAGTTACCATAGGAATTACCATAATTATTAGAGGAATTTTCTTGAAAAGGCCTAGGATTAGAATTACCTCTATAACCAATGTTATTGAAATTATTTCGCGATATGAAATTCACATCTATGGAATCACTATTTTGCTCAATCAAAGTAGACAAAGGCACATCATTAAGATTAGTAGGAGAATTTTTACTAGCAACCAACTTCATAAGAGCATCAACTTTTCACTCAAAGTGCTAATTTCTTCCACTGAATTAACATTTTTACTAGTAGGTGCTATTTCAGTATGCCATTGTGAATAATTCGCCATAATATTATCTAGCAATTTAGTAGCTTATTGATACGTCTCCAACATATCTATAACTTTTTATTGTTTCATGCTATTATATTATCTGTTTTGGATGTTTTATATGCATTAATATGCTATTTTATATTAGTTTTGGGACTAACCTATTAACGTAGTGCCCAGTGCCAGTTTCTGTTTTTTCCTTGTTTTTGAGTATTGAAGAAAAGGAATATCCAACGGAGTCCAAATGGAATAAAATTCGACGATGATTTTTCTTGGACCAGAAGGAACCCAGAAGACTTGGAGAAGAGGCCAGAAGACCCATGGGTGGGGCCACAAGCCACCTGGGCACGCACTAGGGGGCGCGCCCCCTGGCTTATGGGCCCCCCGTAGCTCCTCCAACCCTAATTATTCGCCTATAAATTCAGGAATATTCCCCCAATAACAAAAAGAGACACAATAATACTTTTCCGCCGCCACAAGCCTCTGTACCCGTGAGATCCCATCTTGGAGCCTTTTCTGATAATCTGCTGGAGGGGGATTCGATAACGGAGGGCATCTACATCAACTCCATTGCCCTTCCAATGATGCGTGAGTAGTTCACCACAGACCTTCAGGTCCATAGCTAGTATCTAGATGGATTCTTCTCTCTATGTTCTTCAATACCATGTTCTCCATGATCTACATGGAGATCTATCTGATGTAATACTCTCTTGCGGTGTGTTTATTGAGATCAAATGAATTGTGGGTTTATGATCAGATTATCTATGAATATTATTTGAAACTTCTTTGAATTCTTATATACATGATTACATATCTTTTCAAGTCTCTTAGAGTTATTGGTTTGGTTTGGCCAACTAGATTGGTAATTCTTGCAATGGGAGATGTGCTTAGTTTTGGGTTCAATCTTGCGGTGTCTTCACCAAGTGACAAAGTAGGGGTAACGAGACACGTATTTGTATTGGTGCCATCAATGATAAAAAGATGGGGTTTTCATAATATTGCTCAAGTTTATCCCTCTACATCATGTCATCTTACGTAATGTGTTACTCTATTCTTCATGAACTTAATACTCTAGATGCAGGCAGGAGTTGGTCGATGTGTGGAGTAGTAGTAGTAGATGCAGAATCGTTTCGATCTACTTGAAGGACGTGATGCCTATATGAATAATCATTGCCTTCAATATCGTCATAACTATGTGTATTTCTATCAATTGCTCGACAGTAGTTTGTTCACCCACCGTCTTATTTTCCTTAAAGAGAGAAGCCTCTAGTGAAACTTATGGCCCCCGGGTCTATTTTCCATATTATATTTTCAGATATATAAACCAAAAACACCAAAAATACCTTGCTGCAATTTTATTTACTTTTATTAGTTTTAGTTCTAGCAATCTTTTATATCTATCTCTATCAGATCTCATCCTTGCAAGTAAGCGTGAAGGGATTGACAACCCCTTTATAGCGTTGGTTGCAAGTGTTTGATTGTTTGTGTAGGTGAATAAATTGGGGACTTGCTTGTACCTCCCACTATATTGATACCTTGGTTCTCAACAACTAAGGTAAATACTTATCTACTTTGCTGCATCACCCTTTCATCTTCAAGGGAAAACAAACGCAAGCTCAAGAAGTAGCAAGAAAGATTTCTGGCGCCGTTGCTGGGGAGGATACATAGCAAGTCTACATCAACCCTACCATGTACCCATCACAAACTCATCTCTTTAATTTACATTATTTTCCATTTGCCTCTCATTTTCCTCTCCCCCACTTCTAAAACGACTTTCAGAAAAAAACCAAAAAGATTTGCCTTTTTATTCGCCCTTCTTCCGTTCTTCTTTTCGTTTGCTTTTTGTTTGCTTGTGTGCTAGATTGCTTGCTTTGTCATGATGTATGAGAATACCAAATTCTGTGACTTCTCCAATACTAATAATAATTATTTTATTATTACTCTGATTTCTCCCACCACCAGTGCGGAATCTAATGAAATTAATGCCGCTTTGCTTAATCTTGTTATGAAAGAACAATTTTCCGGCCTTCCTAGTGACAATGTCGCATCCCATCTAGATACTTTCATTGAGTTGTGTGACATGCAAAATAAGAAAGATATAGATAATGATATTGCAAAAGAAGAAAGATGTGGATAATGATGTCCCATCTAAATACTTTCATTGTGTTCTCACTACGAGATCGTGCTAAAACTTAGTTTTCATATTTGCCTAAAAATAGTATTTATTCATGGAATAAGTGTAAAGATGCTTTTATTTCCTTGTACTTTGCCCGCTAAGTTCATCTCCCTTAGGAACGATATAATGAATTTTAAGCAACTTTAGAAATTGCCCCGCACATGGTTTGAGTTTATGGATGATTATACAAATTTTTTATGCGGGATTAAATTTTGCATCTAGGAATCTTTTAGATTCCTCCACGGGTGGCACTTTTATGGAAATCACATTAGGATAAGCTACGAATATCCTAGATAATATTATGGCAAATTACTCTCAATGGCATACCGAAAGATCTCCTACTAGTAAAAAGTGCATGCTATTGAAGTAATAAATACTTTGAGTGAAAAGATGGATGAATTAATGAATTTTTTTGCTATTAAGAGTGCTCCTATTGATCCTAATGATACCCCTCTGTCTTCTTTGATTGGGAATAATAATGAATCTATGGATGTGAATTTTGTTGGTAGAAGCAATTTTGGTAATAGCGCGTATAGAGGTAATTTCAACCCTAGGCCATTTTCTAGTAATTACTCTAATAATTATGGTAATTCCTACAACAATCCTTATGGAAATTATAATAATATGCCCTCTGATCTTGATAATATTGTTAAAAATTTTATTGGTTCTCAAAAAGTTTTTAATGCTTCTACTGAAGAAAAAGTGCTTAAGATTGATGATTTGGCTAGGAACATTGATAGAATTTCTCTTGAGATTGATTCTTTGAAAGTTATATCCACTCCACCCAAGCATGATATTAATGAGTCTTTGAAATCTATGAGATTTTCTATTGATGAAAGTAAGGAAAGAACCGCTAGAATTCGTGCTAAGCGTGAATGGCTTGAAAAAGTGTTTTCTCGCGATAATAATGATGAAGATCTTAAAGTGATTGATGTGACTCTTAATGAATCTTTGTTTCCACTATAAATCTTGATAATGATGGGACTGGAGATAAGTCAACTTTAGTTAAAAGGCGTCCCAATGATTCGGAGTCAATAGATCTTAATGCTAAAATTAATAAAAGTGGGATTGAAGAGGTCAAAAATTTAAATAGCAATGAACCCTCTCCTTTGGATTTCAAGGACTTTAATTATGATAGCTGCTCCTTGATTGATTGTATTTCCTTGATTCAATCCATGTTGAATTCCCCTCACGCTTATAGTTAAAATAAGGCTTTTACTAAACATATAGTGGATGCTATGATGAAATCTTTTGAAGAAAAACTTGAGCTAGAAGTTTCTATTCCTAGAAGGCTCCATGATGAGTGGGAACCTACTATTAATATTAAAATCAAAGATTATGAGTGCCATGCTTTGTGTGATTTGGGTGCTAGTATTTCCACGATTCCGAAAACTTTATGTGCTAGGTTTCCATGAACTTGATGATTTCTCATTAAATCTGCATCTAGCGGATTCCACTATTAAGAAACCTATGGGAAGGATTAATGATGTTATTATTGTTGCAAATAGTAATTGTTTGGACGTATATTTCATTGTTCTTGATATAGATTGCAATCCTACATGTCCTATTATTCTTGGTAGACCTTTCCTTAGAACGATCGGTGCAATTATTGATATGAAACAAGGAAACATTAGATTCCAAAGTACATTAAGGAAAGGAATGGCACACTTTCCTATAGAGAAAATAAAATTACCTTATGAATCTACTATGAGAGCTACTTATGGATTCATACCAAAAATGACAATACCTAGATCTATTGCGTTATGCCTAGCTAGGGGCGTTAAACAATAGCGCTTGTTGGGAGGCAACCCAATTTTATTTTTATTCTTTTGTTTTTGATTCTGTTCTTGAGTGATTTAAACATTATTACCTCTTTAGTAATTATGTTTTGGTTTTTTAATTAGTGTTTAAGACAAGTAAGACCTTTGGGGTGGTCTACGGTGATTGTTGATTTGATCTTGCTAAAAAACAGAAACTTTTGCGCTCAGTCCAAGAATTTTATAAATTCACCAGAGCGACGAATGAGTCTGAAATGTTTACACAAGATTTATATACAATTTTATGAGATTTTCCTAACTTTTCATAACTTTTCGAGTTTACAAATTGCAAAGTTTACAGATTGCTACAGGTTGTTCTATTTTTGACAGATTCTGTTTTCTTTGTGTTGTTTGCTTATTTTGATGTATCTATGGGTTGTATTGGGGGGTATGAACCATTGAGAAGTTGGAATACAGTAGATATTACACCAATATAAATATAGATATGACAACAGTACCTAAAGTGGTGTTTTCTTTTTGTTATACTAACGGATCTCACGAGTTTTCTGTTGAGTTTTGTGTTGTGAAGTTTTCAAGTTTCGGGTAAAGATTTCATGGACTATGGAATAAGGAGTGGAAAGAGCCTAAGCTTGGGGATGCCCAAGGCACCCCAAGGAATATTTAAGGATACCAAAGAGCATAAGCTTCGAGATGCCCTGGAAGGCATCCCCTCTTTTGTCTTCAATCCATTGACAAATTTACTTGAGGCTATATTTTTATTCACCACATGATATGTGTTTTGCTTCGAGCGTCTTGTATGATATGAGTCTTTGCTTTTTAGTTTGCCACAATCATCCTTTCTGCACACATCTTTTGAGAGAGAGAGAGAGACGCATGAATCGTGAATTTATTATATTACTCTATGTCCTTCACTTATATCTTTTGAGCTAGGCAATTTTGCTCTAGTGCTTCACTTATATCCTTCTAGAGCACAATGGTGTTTTATTTTATATAAATAATTGAACTCTTGTACCTCACTTATATTATTTTGAGAGTCTTTAAACAGCATGGTAATTGCTTTAAGTTATGAATTTAGTCCTAATATAATGGGCATACAAGAGGGATATAATAAAAACTTTCATATAAATTGCATTGAATACTATGATAAGTTTGATTCCTTGCATAAAGTTTTGAGATATAAAGATGGTGATATTAGAGTCATGCTAGTGAGTAATTCTGGATTGGTAGAAATACTTGTGTTAAAGGTTTGTGATTCCCATAGCATGCACGTATGGCAAACCGTTATGTAACAAAGTCGGAGCATGATTTCTTTATTGATTGTCATCCTTTGTGTGAGGGTCGGGAGAACGCGATGGGTAACTCCTACCAACCTCTTGACAGTGTCAAAACCAGTGGATCTCAGGTAGGGGGTCCTGAGCTGTGAGACTAGGATCAATGGTAACAGGGGACGAAGGAGACGATGTTTTCCCAGGTTCGGGCCCTCCTATGGAGGTAAAACCCTACGTCCTGCTTGATTATATTGATGGTATGAAGGTTACAGAGTTGATCTACCTCGAGATCGAATAGCTAAACCCTAGATGAGTTTCTCTCTCTGCTCTGCAATCTAAAACCCTCCGGCTTATATAGACACCGAGGGTATCTAGAGTTTACACATGGTCGGTTGCACATCAAAGGGAAAAACATCCCTATCTACTATCGAAGACTTGGAGGACACGCTTCGACTCCTTGAAGCCCCCACCCTGGCGACAGGGCCTTTGATCATCCAATGCTAAGCTAGCGGCCCACATAGTCCGGCCCATGAGAAATAGGTCAGCCATCCGAGGACCCCTTAAATTACGTTTCCCTCAGTAGCCCCCGGACTATCCTCCAATGCCAACGAATTATATCCGGAAAATCTCGCGCGTCGAAGTCTTAGGCTTGCGAGGCGAGTCCCTCTATCTCTTCTTGTTCGACAATCATTCTGTCATCGGTGAAATCCCAAGCGTCACGAAATTGTAGGGTCCATTGTAATAACTATCAGCACCTCTCGATCCTCGTGCGCCAAGGGGAGATGAGCGGTTCAACAGATTTTTACAAGACTGCCCCTCCCATGAAGGAGGAACCATCCATTTAAACAAGTTGAATCGTGGTCTAGGCCGCGTCATCTTCTTCCTCTCCGTCAGAAAGAAAAAACCATCAGCCATAGACCACCACAATAGCATGGTGAGCGCCCCCAGCTCTTCCTCGCGCCCTTATGTCTCCCCTCCCGGGGATTGGACAAGCTGCTCTATATCCCTCCTTCGACTACGCAACCTTGAACCCAAGGGTACCTTCCTTCCTCGGATCTAGCGGTTACCCGTGCCGGTTTGACTCCTTTCAATGGCGAAGCCTTCATAGAAAACTTCCCCAATCCTCAAAAGGGAGAGCGGGTATGTTTCATACCCTTCCTTTTGTGGGGTCTTGGGTTCCCCATTCATCCATACCTGAGGGGATTATTGGAGGTCTACGGGATCCAACTCCATCATCTCACCCCCAGGGTCCATTCTGCATATCTCGCGCTTTGTTGCCCTTTGCGAGATGTTCCTGGGCTGCGAGGCACACTTTGAGCTGTGGGCGAAGTACTTATGCCTCGTCCCTCGCACTCGATATAAGACAATTTTAGAGGTTGGAGGAGTCAAAATATGTCGCATAGCCGGGACGAGGTATCCAGTGGGAACACTGAAGGAGTCCGAAGAATGGTCTTTGGAATGGTTCTATATCGAGGGTGTTCCCCTATTCAATCCATCTCGGAGGGGTTTGCCCAAATACTCTGACGCCCCCTTGAAGAAAAGGTAAAACGGGTGACCTAAGAGCTCATCCCAAGAGGACGGCGTTGAACTGGAATGCTTGGCTGCCCATGTAAGGGTACTAGCTCATCACAAGTTGCCCATGATAGAGGTCATGGCCGCCACCATCACCTGGTGTGTTCAGCCTCTTCAGCAAAGAATACACCCTTTGTGGCGTTACAACAGGACAATCGACACCACTCGCACTCGACGGCTGGGCCCTGTCGATCAAACAACATTACCCGCCACCCTTGCCGACCTATACAAAGGGGAGAAAGAATACTTTGTTTGGCTACCAATCAAGGAGGGCTACTCAAGTCACAATCCCATCGAATGGGCGAGCCTTTCAATTCTGTGACCGAATTCGGGTTTTCAATTTGTCCCTTTTTGACCGAAGCCTTTAATTTGTCTTAACGGGAATGGAGAAGCTTCGTCAAGACTATTAACTGTTCGCCCCCCAACCCGAGAACTATTCTTGGGATGACGATCATGGTTTTCATGACGACCTGGATCTGTCAGTTGAGTTCGAAGATGGGGTCTTCTACCAAGAGAGCCTCGACTGTTCCAAGGTGGCTATCATAGTCGATTGCCCCGAATCATTTCCTTCCCCTTCTATAGGCAAGAAGAAGAAAAATTTGTCCCGCAAAAGGCAAGTATCCTCCGTCGACCCACACAAGCCGGCTCCAGCTCCCAAGCGTCGTCGGTCCACGCGACAAACATCGACTACGGTGGTAATGCCCGGACCGGGTAGCAACAGGGATCCGTCAAGTGAGCCGGTCGTGGGGACAGGCCCGACCACTCGTTCAGCTCAAAGGTACTTTGTTCAGCTATTTAATTTATTATTACAATCGATAGGACCTCACAAGAGATCTCCTGTCGAAATACTCAAGCAACGAGTTTAGCCATCTCCTGCCGAGGATGTTGCCACGGTGTCCGACAATGCTCACAACTCCAGATCTTCTACTCATGTTGAACCCGCTGTGGAGATCCCTATGGTTAATCAGGTGCCTGAAGACTCTGGGGACACGGTATCAGTTACTAAATCTGAGGTAGAGAGTGCGATGAATCACCAGTGGCGACTAGAAGCCTTGTGCCACTCGGCGTTCTCTGAACAAGGGTTCAATGCTCTACGCTCGGCAGACGCACACATCGGGGCTGCCCGAGCTGGGTTCGGGGAAGCCATGAAACTGATATCGTCTAGCCTGCAGGTGAGTGCTTGGCTATAAGAATCCGAACACATATGTAAACCCAGTAGCCCCGAGCCTTGAATTGGTCGGAACAACCTAATTAAGAGTTTGCGTATTGTTTTTCTGATGATGCGGGCCTCAAGGCAGCAGAACGAGCAACTGACCAAGGAACTGGAGGTGAGCCGAACACAGGTGGAAACCGTGAAGGCCGAACTTCACCAAGTGAAGAATTTCACCCGGGAGGCGCATGGTAAGTATATCCAATCTGCTGATCTAAGTATATAATCTTGTGCTGACGCGAGGGTACTTTCTAGCAGTTGAGTCTATAGGGAAGCTGCAAAAGGATTTAGATGCAGCGCGAGAATCTCAGAGGTACACTGAATCCTAGCATGAGGTCGTCTGCCTTTCGTTGCAACGAAACCTTGAGGAGAGGAAACGCCTCCAGGTAGAAAACAAGCAACATGCCGTCGAAATTGAGATCTTGAAGACTCAATTGGCCCAAGCCCAAGAAGAGAACCAAAAATTACAGAGGAGCATGTTTGGTAAGCGTGATTCTAACATCTGACGGTACTTCTTATTATGAAGTGTAATGGGCATGCCTTGACTCATGTATAGGTCTCCTAACCGAGTAGCCCGAAGAAGAGATCGGATCCTACCAGGGAAGGCTTCTGAAGGAACGCTCCGTCATTCATGAGTGGGATCGGAAGGCTATGAGGAGTATGATAAAAGCACTATGGCCTACCGAGCATCCTCCGGAAGGGATGGCCGAACTCGTTGATCGGTTCAAGGGAGCTCAGAGTCGGTTCCTGTTACGGAAGACATCGGCCTGCCGGGAGGGAGCACGAGAGGCGTGGGCAATTGATCAACACATGGTATACCGGCCTTAACCCCGAGCATATGGCTCAGGTTGGGCCAGCTGGGCCTGATGGGCTAGAAGTACCACTTCACTTGGTGTACGACCAAGTGATGCCAGCCGCTCGTCTCTCGCAGGAACATAGCTCCTTGGATGCCTTAATAGAGAATCTCGACCAGCAGACAGATGTATGATTGTATGTAACTATGTACTGATAATCAAAAAATTGCTCTGCCTATGCTGTAAACTTTGTCTTAACCGGCCATCAGGTTTGACCTCCTGCGCTAAGAGCTTGGGAGTGTTCCTTACAATATCGCTCGGGAAGAGTGAATTATGTTCGGGAACCAAGCAATCCAGACATTTCGTGCGAACAGACAAAAAGCACACGGGGAGATATGTTATATTACTACTTAGCGTAAGAAACATCTTCCGAAGAAAATAGTACCTCTTTTGGTACCTTCCTTCAGGGTACTACGTAAATCATAGGTAGTAAGGCAGTATACTGCTAGTATGCGACTAATGGCTTTCGCGAGGAAAGAAGCCCGAGTAATGGTGATAACAACCATAATTTTATTTGTTGTTTCCGTCATAGCCGACCAATTTTTTGTTGAATATAGGTACCTTTTGGCTTCACCCGTCTGAGGTACGTATACAGATAACCTGGTCGTAACAATCGCAGAGGTGCTCCCTTTACTCTCTAGCCTAAACATCGAGAACGTGGACGGTAAGCACAGGAGTGAGGCAACCCGGCTTGGCAAAAATCTTAGTTCGAATTGATGCATATAATGGCTTAAAAATTGACCAGGGAAACATGCATACACAATAAATGTGAATATATGCTTAGAGTATACAATCATTGGCTTCAGGAAGAAGCCCCCAGGTGTTCTGTTCAGATTTAACAGGTAAGGATGTATGCCTAAAATTTTAATACAAGTTTGATTGAACCAAACATAGACTTAGCAAGAAGAGAAGAAGCCCAATCCTAACGAAAATCAAGGTGGGAGGGAAAAGAAAAAATAAAGAAAAAGGAAAGAAAAGGAGTTAAAGGCTGAAGAGTATGACGACACCGGTTTATTCGTAGAAGCGCCAAAGACAAGTTGCATTCCATGGGTTTGGATCAACGCGGTTATCCGAAGGGTTTTGAAGATGGTAAGCCCCTCCCGCGAGTACTTCGTCAATTATGAAGGGGACCTCCCATTTGGGGTTGATTTTATGCTTCTGCTTCTCCGGGAGCCGTAAGACGAGTTCACCCACATTATACGCTTTTGCCTTTACCTCCCTACGCTGGTAACGTCGGGCCTGTTGTTGATTAAAAGGAGAACGAGCCCGGTCTATGTCGCGCTCTCCTTCTAAGGCATCGGGGTCATCTTGTCGATCTAACTCGGCCTCCTTCTCCTCATACATGCGCACCCTTGGTGCGTCGTGAATAATGTCACAGGGAAGGACTGCTTCTGCCCCATAGACCATGAAGAATGGTATGTATCCTGTTGATCTGTTCCGGGTGGTGCGCAGGCCCCACAGAATGGAATCAAGCTCCTCTACCTAATGACAGTTGGACTCATGTAGGGATCGACCAAACATGGTTTAATGCCACTCATGATGAGGTTGTTTGCTCGTTCAACTTGTCCAATGGTCTGCACGTGATACATCGATGCATAATCGAGCTTGATGCCCACTTTTGTGCACGAGTCTTTGACCTCTTGGGCTGTGAAGTTGGATCCATTCTCCGTTATTATACTATGTGGGATGCCATAACGGTGTACCATGCCGGATATAAAGTCGATTACTGGTCCGGACTTGGCTGATTTGACAGGTTTTTCCTCTATCCATTTGGTGAATTTGTCAACCATGACCAGTAGGTATTTATTCTTCTTGGTCCCCCTTTAAGGGGTCCGACCATATCCAGCTCCTAAGCTGCAAAGGGCCAGGTAATTGGAATAGTCCATAGAGCTGTTGGGGGCATGTGACTTTGGTTTGCTAAAATTTGACACCCCATGCGGTGCTTGACAAATGACTAGGCGTCCACTCGAGTAGTGGGCCAGAAGAAACCGGCTCAAAAGGCCTTGCTAACTAAGGCCCTTTACGCAACGTGATGGCCGCCCATCCTTGCGTGGACTTTGGCTAAGAGTTGTCGTCCTTCTTCCTCAGATATGCACCTATGTAGTACTTTGGTAGTTCTTTTCTTGTATAACTCACCATCATGGACTTTATAGGCTTTGGATCACCGAATTATGCGTCGTGCCTCCCTCTGATCATTGGGGAGTTCTTTGCAAAGAAGGTAGGCAAAGAAGGGCTCGGTCCATGGCACGATTACTGCCATGACCTCATGAGCCAAGGGCGTTTCGTCCATTACGGAGCCGCCGATGATTTGGTTGCATGGTTCGTTCATAGGGGGAACAACCTCTTCCGCGCTGGTGAGACTGGCACCCTTATTATCGTCCTGCCAAACCACTGATGGCTTAAAGAGCCATTCCAGGAAGGTGTTTTTTGGGATAGGGTTGCATTTTCCCCCCGTGTGTGTCAGTATGTCGGCGGCTTGGTTGTTGTCTTTAGCGACATGGTGAAATTCTAGCCCCTCGAACCATGCGGATATCTTGAAGACAATGTTTCTATATGCTGCCATCTTCGGGTTTTTGGCATCGAATTCGCTGTTGATTTGGGAGATGGCCAAGTTGGAGTCTCCCCGTACCTCTAGTCGTTGTATGCCCATTGATGCTGCCATCCGAAGACCGTGAAGAGTGCTTCGTATTCAGCTACATTGTTGGAATCGGCATACATGATCTGCAACATGTATCGAACGTTGTCGCCTGTGGGGGATGTGAGAATAACTCTAGCCCCCAGTACGCCACAGTTTTGGATCCATCAAAGGTACATCATCCAATGGGAGTATGTACTATATTCCATGGGGAGCTCAGCCTCTGTCCATTTGGCGAGGAAATCTACCAGCACCTGAGATTTAATAGCTCGTCGTGGTTTGTAGGCAATTTCAATAGGAAGGAGCTCAATGGCCCATTTGGCTATGCGTCCGGTGACGTCCCTGTTGTTGATTATATCGTTCAGGGGTACTTCAGATGCCACCATAACCAAACACTCTTGAAAGTAGTGTCTTAGTTTTCATGATGCCATAAATATTGTATATGCTATCTTATGGTAGTGCGGGTATCTGGACTTGCACTGCGTTAGTACTTCTGACACGTAATAGACCGGCTTCTGAATCCGGAATTTGTTTCCCTCCTCCTCTCGTTCGACGACGAGCATTGCGCTCATGACTTGGTCGGTGGCCGATATGTATAATAACATGGGCTCATCAGCGCCTAGTGTTGTGAGTATGGGATTACTTGCCAACAATGTATTAATTTCATCTAACGCAGCCACTGCTTCATCGATCCATTCAAAATTGTTGGTCTGTTTCAACAATCTGTAGAGCGGTAAGGCCTTTGCACCGAGGCGGGAGATAAAGCGGCTTAGCGCCACCATGCAACTAGCCACCCTCTAGACATGCTTTGGCTCTATGGGAACTGCAAGTTCTGATAGGGCGCGGATCATAGCAGGATTCGCTTCTATTCCTCTATGGGAAATGATGAATCCGAGCAATTTACTAGCGGGAACTCCGAATAAACATTTCTCCAGATTGAGGTGTATATCGTACTCACGTAGGCTGGCAAAGGTTTGCCTTAGGTCATCAATCAGCTGGCTGACGTGTTTGGTTTTAATTACCACATCATCCATGTATGCCTCGACTATTTTACCGACTTGTTATGTGAGACAAGTCTGGATTATGTGCTGGTACGTAGCCCCGGCGTATTTTAGCCCAAAATATGGCGCAGGAGATCAGACACATGTCTGATGGGTCGCGCGAATCATTCGGCCCTCAAGACGTCATCGGATGGAAAAACATACAACATGAAAAAAAATTGCATCGTCGAGGCGATTGATTTTGATATATAATTCTTCTCAATCCGAGGTCGTATGCGACATGAAGAGGCAAAACAAAATAAGCCTGGAGTTTCACTCGCGACTTCCGAGTGAAAGTTTGTCGGCCGAGTGAAACGTTTGCCGTCCGGTCGAGTGAAAAGTTTTCCATCCGGTCGAGTGAAATTGTCGTCCGAGTGAAAATCGCCGTCTGAGTGAAAAGTACCGGTCGAGTGAAAGTGCAGGTCGAGCGAAAATGTCCGTCTGAGTGAAAATCGTCGTCCGAGTGAAAAGTACCAGTCGAGTGAAAGTTCAAAATGGCCTCAGTTGGAAAAGTGTTCAACATGAAAGTTGTTTGTAACGTCGAAACAGTCAACTTTGCTTTTACGGTCATTAGCATCTGAGGTAATATGAAGCCTGCAGAGAAGCTACAACATTCGGACAATCCAATCTACTACGTGACCGAGTCCGATTCAAAGTTAAAGATGACCTCGTGGAGTATTCAAGATGGCTTTATTTGGGAAAGTGATTAACAGACAGATTGTTTGTCTCATCGAGGCATACAAAATTGATGTTTGGACCATCTTCATCAGAGGTCATATGCAGATTCCACGCCCACGCAAGGAGCAAGACAGAAGATTGGGCCAGATTTGGGCTGAATCCGAGTGGGACTAGAACTAGGACTCTAGGACGTGAATTGATGTAATTTTCTTGTAAGGAAAGCCTAGATGAATCCTTTGCTTGTATGGGAAGTCCAGCCGCCTCTTATATATGTTGGGGGTGACGGCCGATTGAACAACACACAATCGAACAAATCAATCTACTACTTTTTCATGTTCATCTATCCCCTACCCTTGTATCTTTCTTCTCGTTCTTCGTTCGTTCTTGTTCTTGGAGGGCAGCGATCCATGGGTCCCTAGGGGCGATCAGGTCGACCTAGGGCAGCCCATAGCCGTCGTGTGCCTTGACGGGGTCCCTCCCCGGCGTGTGGGGTTTCGGGTCCTCAAAAGCTCCCGCCGGATTGCTTGCGTACCGCGCTTCCGTACGGGTCTCCTTCGATGTGAGCTGCGGTGCATCACTCCCAACGTCGAGGGTACACGGTGACATGTTCGTGTGTCAACACACTTTTTGGCAACTCCACTGGGGACGAAGCTTTGAACGGTCTCCAGCCTGTTCTTGCTACGAGGAGAGCGTCATCAAGCGGCTGCAATCTACACGGTAACATGCATCATAAATCTACTTATGTAGATGCAAATATCGATTATATTGCTGTCACTAGATCCTTTGATGGGCATACCATGTCGTCTAGCCCTAACGAGCAAAGGCCGACTAAGTATCCTGTTGGAGAATCTTGGGAATTACCTAATTGTGACATGCAACTTATAGATCCGAACTTTCGTGCATTGGCAACTCCCTTCAATATGCCGGTGAACAACACGATGAGTTCGAGTGATCAATATAATACACCTCATGCACAGGAGGGTGTTTCACGGTTTTTTCCATAGGCAACCGGCTCACAATATGCGGGTTCATCCTCAAACATGCCGATTGATGGGGGAATCGGCCATACTTCCATTAGCTATTTGGCTGATTATCCTCACTCATCATATAACACACCTCGTGAGTTTAATTATTCAGCAACATATGCAAATAAAAATATTCATGACTTGGCCCACCTTCATGGTTATTGCCGAGTGAGTGGAGATTCAATAGGAGCATTTGTGACTAATATTGCAAAAGATGAGGTGGCTCTGGCTGCTTTAAAAAGTTTAGCCCAGAATAAGCAGATTACCGCTCTTTGCCTTGAGCAACATGATAAGGGTTTGGTACCTGATTATGAGGCAATAAGAGCTAAGGTTTTGCAAGAAGACAATGTGTTGCCAATTGACCAAATTGGTGAGAGGAAATATGGTTCAACAACAATGCATACGTCTTCACCTATCATTGCAGCGTGTCATACACCCCCTATAAAATTGCAAAATTTTGGCAACATCAGTTCATTGCTGAAAGATCCTAAAAGCATTGGGGGGCAAGCTGATCCAAGCAGGGACGAATTTAAAGAAAAAGATGTCGCCCGAATGGACAAGGTCAATCCAAATCTCACAAGAAATTGCGTCAACAATTTTACCACACCGACTCTTGAGGAGTTACCAGCAGAATATCGACAGGCTTATGAAGCACTCAAGAAGAAGCGTGAGGAGGAAGATTTGCAAGAATACGTGAAGTCCCTTCCTTTATGCAGCAACCATGTTGGTCCCTCTGCGATGTTGAGGCAAGATAGAACAGAAGCTTTGCAAGCCAAACAACAAAAAAGGATTCACTCGGTTAATACGGTTGACTCGATGAAACCGAGTCAAATATGACTAAGTCGTCTACAGCCGAGTCGAACGGTTCCTTTAAAGCCAAGACAATGATATCTTCGGTTGAACCAGATTGAGCACCGAGACGGCCAAGGTCGAGTGCATAGAGTCAATATCGAGTGCATCGAGCCAGTTAAGGCTGAGTGCATCAAGTCAGCCGAGTGTATTGAGTCATCCAAGTGCATCATCGGCTAATGCCGAGTGCATCGAGCCAGTTATTGCAGAGTGTACCAAAACAGATGATGCAAGCTTCACAGAGCAAAGGAACAACAAACGCAGCAAATTGGATGTGCTCGATTTTTCTAGATGTGAGGGAGCTTACAAGCTGCCCTGTGAGTTTCGTGCTAAAGAAATTTATGAGCATCAAGAACAAAGTAATATGGCCAAACACAGTTCAATTAACGATGAACATCAAGAACAAGAACATGTTGCTAAGCAAAGTTCAGCTGACCAAGAGCGTCTGAGTGGAATCCATTTGGATAGTCCGAGTAAAATCTACACGGGAAATCCAAGTGATGATGCACGCAATCCAGAAGAAGAAGAAGGGGCATTGGAGAATTATTTAGAAGTGGAGCAAGATATTGGTCCAGTTATGCAACCATCTTCTCCTCCCAACGTCTTCACAAAGGTATGCCTAGATGACAATTTACTCAATTTTCGATTCGGTCAAAATCATATTGTTGATCCACCCATTAGCAAGATTATTATTAATTTTGAAAGAACAATCGAGATGAGTAATTTGTTTTTTGGAGTAATCTTGTCACTATTCATGCTGATCAACACATGGCACCATTCACAGAAGCTAATAGTGACAACTTATCACAACCAAAGTTGTTCCCGTCATGTCGGCTAAACTTTATATTCATATGGACAACTTTGTTTGTTTTATGCCTAGCTAACATTTGGTCTTATATGAGATGTATATTCTGCAATTATTTTGGTTGCAGAAACATAAAGCCAGGTCCAAAGTTCTCTGAGATAGCCGATTCGAGAGCATCGGGAAAGGAGGACGAAAATCAATGCATAGCCGAGTCAGATGACGTTAAGTCGACACCACTCGATTGTTTTGTTTCAGAGCCGGTATCACAATATCAGTTAATGGATGAGCAGTCTACCTTCAGTCCGGGCATATGTGATCACATCGTCGGTGCATCACCGACTAATCCTATTATTATAATTGATCACGATGCCGAGCTGTCAAAACAAGAACAAGTGCAATGTTCGTCAAAACAGAATGCCAAAGAAAACAATGTGATTCATCAAGCCACACAATCGGCCAACAGAGGACGATTGGAGCTCGTTGAGGCACAAGCATGCGGCGAGTCGACTCAGATTGGTTTTGATGGTGATCAAGTGTTGACTCAGCTACCTCAAGCTGGCTGATCCAAAGACGGACAGGTATACGCTAATGATGATGGGATCAAATCTTCAAGTGAGATAATTATTCAAAAATGCATCAGCAATAATATTGAAGACATGAATTCCATCAAAGTTACAACTGACATATCTAGCACTGGGGGGCAACAAGAAAATTCAAAGACCGATGCACTCAAAACCAAAGAATGCAAAGGCCGTGGTAAGCACAAAGGTAAAAAGCCGAAAGTCACTTTCGCGCGTTATTGGAAAAATATCAGAAGATAAGTGAGGCGAAGAGTGCTTATCGGCCGAGTGAAAGAAAGGCATCGAAGTCACCCCCAAGGAATAAATCTGAATACTGGGATTGGTGAAGGAAGAAGTTGACTCCATATCCTCCTTTTGGGCCACCAATGCTGATGTCATACGTACCTCCTCATGCCGACTATTATTCATATCAATCATGGGATAGGTATAAATCAAGGGAGCACCATCCATCATATTTTAAACCACCTCACCAAAATTATGTAGCTTCGAGAGGATCATTTTTGTTCAACAACAACATGTTAAAGACTGACTCAACCAAAAAGAATCGGTCCAGAGCTCGGTGAAAAAGATGGATGTGGTCAAGCAAATTTACCGAGTGAAAAAGGATGGCCGCAAGTGTGCTCTTTCAGATCCGACTCCGAACGACAAAAAGCCAGCTGAGTCTACGTTGGCTACTAAAGGCAAGGATATGAAGCATGTAACTTTCAAGGATCCAATTGCCAAATTTCAACAGGCCAAGTTAGAGGTTCCCAAAGCCAAGAAAAACTTGACAGTGCGTAAAACAAAGCCACAGCCGAGATGCCTACTCGGCTTATCATATTCGCAAGAAAAGAAGCTAAAGCGGCTTAGGGCCTATGAGCTGGAGAAGAGGAACATGGCATGGGTCCCCAAAGGAAGCCGTCAAGGCAAGAATGATGTGACAGCTCCTGTTGCAGGAGTAAGAGATGACAAGCGTGAAGCCGGTAGGAAAAAACAACGATTTTCATGTCACAATACGAGACTCCAGACAATGCATCATCCATGTTCTTCGACCGTTTCATCAGAGTTTGTGCCAAACAATTTATCGCTAGCTGCAATTTCTGATTTATTTCGGCTATTCAAACTTTAGTTGGTAGGTTCCCCAGATCCTTCAAGATGAGAACGCATGGCCGATATTTGTTTATCGTCCTGAGATTTCATCATGTTGGTACAACAAGCATTAGGGTACTATCTCAGCTGAATCTGAGTGGATCATCAATTAGGTAATATTACCAAGGTTCGAACCGACTGAAATACAGTCGGTATGTCCGATTGAAAATCTTTGTGATGACCCGACTGGTCCTATTTGGATCGCCACTCGAGTAATATCGTTAAAACTGAAGATGGACCTATCAAAATTGTTCAAATAACTTCAGATGGAGTTGATCCAACAACAGGCATGTTTTTTCACACCTGAACAGTCTGATGCTTGGTGTAGCCAATTCACATATGGCCGACTTATTTATTCACTCGGCTCGTGAGGAAAATACGGCTGACTCATCTTTGAATCGGCCAGGAAAACTACATGTGACTGACTCATTAGTCAATTCAGCCAGAAGTGAAGGATCTAGTGTTATTCAGGAAGCTAACTGGGTGAAATCTGAGTGTCAGTCATTTGCAAGATCCGAGAGAAGCAAGATTGTTCAGCACATGGCTTAATAAAGAGTTTGATCTTTGATGATTTGTGTTGCCGAATAGTTGACGGTATTCCTTTGAGGTGCATGGTTATAATCGTTCGATAGCCGGAATGGTGTATCATCGAATGGTTCTAATATACCCAAGGAGTGCCTGAGCGTATGGCCGATAATAATTTTCGTTCTTACCATACACAGTCGATGGAGTGTTGACATCGTCCTTGGAACAAATGTGGTACAAATTATTTTTCAGCATGCTTTGCCGAAAAATAGGGGGGCATGTGTTGACACCTGCTTTTGGCATGATGCAAAATGCAGTAAAGATGGACTCAAACGAAAAGATTTTTTCTACAAGAAAGTTCATATTGCCGAATAAAACAACCTTGATGTTTAGGCCATCACCATTCGGCATCATTTCAAGGGTCAAATTACACTTGGATTGTCGTGTAGATGTCTGAGTGTTTTTTGATCGATTACGCCTCCAAGACAACCACGAATGAATAAATATTCTACATGGATTGTCGTAGTCTCGTCGATTTGATCAATTTTGACATATAAATCATCTCAATCTGAGGTCATATGCAAAAGTTAGAGCAACCAGAGTACAGCCCTACCACAAAGCAAAATATGGCGCAGGAGATCAGACACATGTCTGATGGGTCGCGCGAGTCATTCGGCCCTCAAGACGTCATAGGATGGAAAAACATACAACATGAAAAAAATTCGCATCGTCGAGGCGGTTGATTTTGCTATATAATTCTTCTCAATCCGAGGTCGTATGCGACCTAAAGAGGCAAAACAAAATAAGCCTAGAGTTTCACTCGCGACTTCCGAGTGAAAGTTTGCCGGCCGAGTGAAACGTTTGCCGTCCGGTCGAGTGAAAAGTTTTCTGTCCGGTTGAGTGAAATTGCCGTCCGAGTGAAAATCGCCGTTTGAGTGAAAAGTACCGGTCGAGTGAAAGTGTCGGTCGAGTGTAAATGTCCATCCGAGTGAAAATCGCCGTCCGAGTGAAAAGTACCGGTCGAGTGAAAGTTCAAAATTGCCTCGGATGGAAAAGTGTTCAACATGAAAGTTGTTTGTAACATCGGACGGTCGTAATCTGAGGTAATATGCAGCCTGCAGAGAAGCTACAACATTCGGACGGTCCAGTCTGCTACGTGACCGAGTCCGATTCAGAGTTAAAGATGACCTCGTGGAGTATTCAAGATGGCTTTATTTGGGAAAGTGATCAACATACAGATTGTTGGTCTCGTCGAGGCATACAAAATTGATGTTTGGACCATCTTCATCAGAGGTCATATCCAGATTCCACGGCCCATGCAAGGAGCAAGACAAAAGATTGGGCCAGATTTAGGCTGAATCCGAGTGGGACTAGAACTTGGACTCTCGGACGTGAATTGATGTAACTTTTTTGTAAGGAAAGCCTAGATGAATCGTTTGCTTGTACGGGAAGTCCAGCCGCCTCTTATATATGTTGGGGGTGACGGCCGATTGAACAACATACAATCGAACAAATCAATCTACTACTTTTTCATGTTCATCTATCCTCTACCCGTGTATCTTTCTTCTCGTTCTTCGTCCGTTCTTCTTCTTGGAGGGCAGCGATCCACGGGGCCCTAGGGGCGATCAGGTTGACCTAGGGCAGCCCATAGCCGCCGCGTGCCCTGACGGGGTCCCTCCCGGGCGTGTGGGGTTTCGGGTCCTCAAATGCGCCCGCCGGATTGCTTGCGTACCGCGCTTCCGGACGGGTCTCCTTCGACGTGAGCTGCGGTGCATCACCCCTGGCGTCGAGGGTACATGGTGACGTGTTCATGTGTCAACACTAGGTTTGCCAACCATTCAGGGCGCTTAATCTCCTGAATGAATCCGGCATCTAGCAGTTTGGCTAATTCTTCACCCATAGCTTGTCGTTTGGGTTCGGAGAAGCGGCGTAGAGTCTGCTTAACGGAATCGAAGCCTGCGATGATGTTCAGACTAAGTTCTGCTAGCCGGCGTGTGGTTCCAGGCATATCGGAAGTTGCCAGGCAAAGATGTCCCAGTTTTCTCGTATGAATGCTCAGAGTGCTTCGTCCACTATGGGGTCCAGCTGAGCTCCAATGGACGTTGTCTTATTCGGGTCCGTTGGGTGTACCTGAAATTTAACGATTTCATCTGCAGGTTTAAAGGACGTGGGTTTGGGCCTTTTTCTTAGGATCACATCATCCTTGTCTATTGTTGACTGGAGTGCGGTCAGTTCTTCTGCAGTGAAGGTCTCAACTAGTGCCTCGAGGGCGAGCGTTGCTGTTTTTTCGGCTCGAAGGGCTATATTCGGATTACTGGCGATTATGATTACCCCGTTTGGGCCTGGCATCTTGAGCTTCATATACCCATAATGTGGTATAGCCTGGAATTTTGTGAAGGGGCATCACGCCCCAGCAGGGCGTGGTAGCCGCTGGGGAAGGGCATGATATGGAAGAGAAGTTCTTCAGATCGGTAGTTTTCGGGCGTGCCGAACACTACGTCCAGGGTGATAAGTCCTGAACAATACGTCACTTTCCTAGGAATGATCCCCCGGAATGTCGTGTTGCTATGCTCGATGCGAGATTGGTTGAACTGTATTTTTTCCAGGGTATCTTCATAGATAAGGTTTAAACCACTGCCGCCATCCATTAGCACTTTATGCAACCTGAAGCCATCGACGATGGGGTTTAAGACCAGTGTAGCCAGTGTATGACCGAGACGGATGGCTGGTTGGTCCATATCTCTGAAGGTGATGGGTATGTCTGCCCATGAACTTGTTCCTGCCACATGATAGACATGTTCGAGTTCTCTAAGAGCTCTTTTCCTCCTATTCCTTGAGGGGAATGTTTCGTAGATCATCAGGACTTCGGTGTTGTATTCTGGTGGCGATGTGGATCGCCTGTTCGGCGATAGTGCCTCAAGGATGGTTTCACCGCTTTTTGAGACCTGCCTGATGACCCAGCAAGCTCTAAGGCTGTGAGTCGGGGTTGTGTTCAGCAATACAGAATGTATAAGGCATGGTTTATCAAATAGCCCGTCAAGGATAGTTCTGACCCCTGTAAGGGGTCTATTTCGCGGGTTCGAGTTCGGCTAGCCACTTCAGGGGTATCCACTTTTTACGATCTCCTCTAGGATACTCGGTAAAGGTTGGTTCCGAAAGTAGTCGTTCGGCTCGCAAGGTGCTCTAGATGGCACAATATTTTTGTACCAAATCCGACACCTTGGTGAAGTTGCGAACGTGTCGACGAGCTAGGGAGTTGAGAATCCCTTCCTCATGGCAATTGCGATTGAAGGTTGCCATTATCTCCTGGTCACTAACACCATGTACTTTGTTTCTAGCGAGGAGGAGTCTGGCCCAAAAATGATGAACCGACTCTCCTGGTAACTATTTAACATCTCATAAGTCCAAAGACTTGGACTCTGATGGGGTTATTACCCCTGGGTAGGCCAAAGCACGAGAGTTCTCTCCCCCGCTTCAAGAAATTAGCACGTGGCCGACTACTTACGGTCGGCTGGTGCATAGCCGGCACGCGTGTTGCCGACTGGGTGAAGGCCAGCTAATCGAGGAGCGGGCCCGGCCCTCGGCCGGCTGAGCACGTCTGGTTGCCTTCGAGACGTCTCCCCATTGATCCTCGAGCGGACAGGCTTCCATCCCATCCCTCTGCATGCAAGTACGGGGACACGACGGGATGCCCACGATGGACGCCAATGTAGCCACAGTGGCCGCTGACGCGCGGGCGCGCGTGGCTACAGTTCGGCCATCCGGGCCGCTGACCTTGGCGACCGTGACCGGGCGGGGGAATAGTGCCAGCACGCCCTCACCCACTCGATTACCTGCCCCAACGTGGCTATAGTGCATCCGGCCATACCAGAGACTTCGGCCGGCTGGCACTAGATGACGCCCCCCCCCCCGGGCGACCCGTATCGTAGCAGGTGGGCGGGGGCCAATCACGAAGCCGACTGGTAAGCCCTAGTGGGCGGTGGGACCGCTTAGTCGGTGGACCCTATGGGCGACGAGACGGCTCGAGGGGCGGGACCCCCTGGTCAGTCAGAGAGGCTGCTAGCCGGGCCCCTCACTTATGTACCTCAAGAATATTGTAAGCCAGAGGGTTGGCCTATGAAAACCCCTGAGGCCCCCATGCAATGGGGATGACGAGTCTCACGCACTCACACCTACGGTACACTTCCCTCACTCTCACACTTCATAGCATAGGAGGGCGAGTCGGCTGCTCCCTCTTCCTCCTCTAGACACAGCTCCAGGAGCAACCTTGTAAAACATACCCATCCATCAACTAGACCAAGAAGGACTAGGGGTGTTACCTCCCATGGATGGCCCTGAACCTGGGTACATCGTGTGTCTTCACCACTTGTACCTAATCTCGCACCCGGAGCCCGTCGGCGTCCTTCGGCCCCAACCACCTACGATAAGCCTACCCATGGCATCTGTCGTGAGAAAATGACGACAGTTGGTGCCCAACGTGGGGCCCTACGCGGCGCCGGCCGGATTCATGCTCTGGGCAGGACCCGTCGCCATTCCCCGCCGTCGCCGCACGTCCGGGCGAAACCGCGGGCTCGTGGGGCTTGCTCCGGCAGGCTCTGCGGGCAGCTCCGTCGACCTCACGCTCGACATCGATGCCCTCACCGAGCGCTTCGGCAGGCTAAGCCTTGCCGAAGCTCCGGTCACCGACGAGTACCCTAGCCAGGTGCTCGTCTGCGCCGATCCGCCCACGGCTGTGGGCGCACTCGTTGCGAATCAGTCCAGCGGCTCCCACGATCACATGGGAGCAATGGCCGTCATCTCCTCCACCTCCTCCGGATGCGCGCGGGCCGATGCCGACGCTGCCATGGCCCGCGTCGGCACCTCCGACCCACTCAGTGCGGCCCTCCGGGGCCTGAGCACTCCCATTGCCCCGACGACAAACCCTGACGCCGCCACAGCCGAGCTCGAGGTGGCTCGCCGTCTCCTGTTCGAGGACGCCAGCGCCCTCGTGGCCACGCGGTGCCGCATGGAGGCCGCTCAGCGGGAATACGCTTCCGCCTACGGTCTCACCCTGGCTGGCACCGAGCCCAGCTGGCGTGGGGCTGTACGCGACCGTGGTCGCGTGGTCGCCGAAATCTTGGGTAGCAACGTGCCCGTCTGTGACACCCCATAGCCAACCTGCAGGCCGCCAAGGTAGCCTACGAGGATTTGGCTACCTTGGAGGGCGAAGAATGTATCACTCGCGAGCGTCACTTCAAGGACCTCATCGACGCCGCCGACGAGTAGCAACATCTGCTCGGGGTAGGCGGTGCCGCCTCTGAAGGCCCCCGGCTCAAGCGCGAGGGCACGGGGCTGCTGGCCGTCAGCCGGCTCAGCACTCCTACTCCTCTCGCGTATCCGGCCGCTTGGTCGGGGCAACCAACCCCCAGCCCTCTCAACTGTCGGCGAACGAGTAGCCGGCTATAAACTACCAGCGACCAACGACCCCCCACCTCGCAGCGGCCGACACCACGAGGCGCCGGTAGCCAGCCAGCACAGCCGCGGGCATACGCCACCCCCACGGCGCGAGCCGGAATGGTCGGTTCCGCCCGTCATTCGCCCCGAGATCTCGGCCCGTCTCGGACCATGTGTCCCCCCAGCGAGAATGATGCCCGTCTCTGCATCGACCGGCTCGTGCAGTCGGCCCTCCTCGAGGAGGAGGGCTCGATTGGCCTGGCGTGTTTCGGCCCTCGGATCTATAACGAGCCATTCCCAACCAGCTTCACACTCCCCAAGACACCCCAAAGTACAACGGGGCCGCCAAGCCCGAAGACTGGCTGATCGACTACACCACCGCGGTTAGCATCGCTAGGGGGAACAAACGCATAGCCATTCGCTACACTCCCCTCATTTTGATCGGCTCGGCCCGCATCTGGCTCAACAACCTGGCGGCCGGCAGCATCAACACTTGGACGGACTTCGAGGAAGCCTTCGTCCACAACTTCACCGGCACCTACAAGAAGTCGGGTCGCCCTCGTGAACTAGCCATGTGTGTTCAGGGGCCGGACGAGTCCCTCTGCAACTACCACACTCGGTGGACCAAACTCAACAACTCTTGTGAGGGGGGGCATGAGGTGCAAGCCATACAGTACTTCATCGAAGGCTGTCGTGACGGCACCCCCCTCAAGAAAAAGCTTCTGTGCTCTGAGCCGGCTACGCTCGACGAGCTCATGACCAAGGCGGACAAGTATGCCACGGCCGACTCCGCCATTCAGGTCAAGACGACCTTTCCTGCCAAGGCAGCACCGACGACAGTCGGCAGCCGCCGAACAACAAGCGCAAGAACGACCAGCCGGACTCCCGCTATGGGAGCCGGCAGGTAGCCGCCATCGAGGAGCAGAGCCGGCTGCCTAGTCTTCCAGCCAGCCAGCGCACTGGCAAGGCTACCTGGCAGCCCAAGGTCACCTTCAAGCAGATGCTCGACCTCCCCTGCAAGAACCACTCTAGGCCAAGCCCTCCATGCACACGCTCCGGTAGTGTAGCTTCTCACAGTGATTGGCCCGGGGGGACGGCCTTCCGGCTCCTCCCGTGCCGCCTACCCGCGTGCCGGCCCCGACCCCAGCTGCTACCCCGGCGCCGGCGCCGGCTCCGGCCCAAAACGACGGTTGCCTGCACGACCAGTTCCCCAACCAGGACAATTGCTATGTCGTCTTCACCAGTGAAGAGACGATCAAACATGCTCAACGTCGGCTCCATAGTGAGGTGAACGCCACCATACCGGCAACTGCCCAGTTCATGCACTGATCGGAGAAGCCGGTCACCTGGAGCCGGGAAGATCACTCGCCCGTGATGCCAAGTCCCGGCAGTATGCCCTGGTCCTCAACCCCACCATCGCCACCGAGAAGCGCACCTGCCGCTCCTCACGGGTGCTGATTGATGGTGGCAGCAGCATCAACATCCTTTACCTCAACACGATGCGCAAGCTAGGTCTGAAAATAGAAGACCTGCAGGCAAGCTGGACGGTTTTCCATGGCATCGTGCCTGGAAAGTCCTACTCCCTTGTCAGCAAGATCACGCTTGACGTCCTCTTCGGTGGCCTCGGCCACTTCCACCATGGGTCGGTGTTGTTCGAGGTAGTGGACCTCGCGAGTCCCTACCACGCGTTGTTGGGCCGTTCGGCTCTCGTCAAGTTCATGGTGGTCCCCCATTACGCCTACCTCAAGCTCAATATGACGGGCCCCAAGGGAATCATCACCATCGCAGGAGACTACAAGATGTCACTCGAGTGCGCTCGAGATGGCAGGTGGTTGGCCGAGGCCCTGGAGATAGCCGAGGAAAAGCGGCAGCTCGACCGACTCTTGGCCCTCACTACCAGCCAGCAGGCAGTGCCAGCTCCTCCCTCGCAGTCTGTCGGCGAGGCCTCCTTCCAGTTGTCCAAGGACAGCAAGCAGATCCCGCTTGACCCGGCTAACCCCGCTCAGTGCATCACCATCGGCTCCCGGCTCGACAGCAAATAGGAAGGCGAGCTCGTCGACTTCCTCCGTGAGAATTGGGACATCTTTGCATGGTCCCCCAAGGACATGTCGGGTGTTCTGAGGAAGTTCACCGAGCACAAACTACACGTCCGGCCGTACGTCAAGCCGGATGACGAGGATATTTACCTAGGGTAGGGTCCTAGGTAAGGCCCGCATACCCTACCTAAGGACACCACATGGGAGGACTTGGAGATCAAGCATGAACTTCTGAGTGGATAACTGGAGACGTAATCCACTCGACAGTAATCCACTTGGAGACTCCCACTCTCACTCGGCAGTCGCGTGTCACTCGACAGACCTCGCTTCACTCGACGCCAGAAGACCAGGAGCCGTCATCAAGAGCCCAATGGGCAGACGCTGGGTTAATGGCCTTTAATAGCTTTTACTGCGTATGTTACCTGTAACGGCAGACTTTACACCCCATGACCAGACCCTTTGATGCGGGACCATTATGAGGGGCAGCGAACTCTATATAAGCTGCCCCTCCCCTCCGGCACAAGGGTTAGAAACTATTGTAATCTCTACATCCCACTCGACATAAGAGCTCCCGAGCACTGAGACGTAGTGATGTTACCTCCACAAGAAGGGCCTGAACTCATACACTTACGTGTACACCCTCGCCATAACTAGGACTCTGCCCTCTCCATTCGTACCCCTACCATCTACTGTCAAGCTCGTTCCCATGACAGTTGGCGCCCACCGTGGGGTAGGCGTCTAAGCGACTTCCGATGAGGTTGCGTTTTTCATCTTTCAACATGTCTTCCGGCGGTGTCTTTGCTCTGGGCTGCGAGATCCATTTTGGAGCACTCACTTTCATCACCGGCGATTCGGCATAGCTCTAGGAGGCGCCTCTCGATGTCGAGGCGCTCCCGGTTCGCGAGGCCGCGCATTTCCGCGCAAGTCCGTGTGGTGTGTTGCTACGTCAGCTGTCGACCCCTTACGCATCGGCTTCTCTCGCCGTTCGCGGTTGCAAGCGGTCTGGCCGCTCACGACTCCAGTGATGGGTCGAACACGCAGCGGCACGTCAAGCTTCTTCGCAGGTTGCAGCACTCAAACCTGTCGAGTCCCTTCATGGTGTGTTCGAATCGGATTCCGGTCCGTCCGACGTGCCTTCCGAGTGCGAGAGTTGTGATCCCGCCGCGGAGGTCTTGATGGCGGGCTCGCATCAGAGCTCACAACCTGGTTTTGGTCGTGGTGAGTACGAGGCTGGTGGACCGTCTAACATGCAATTGCGTCGTGACGAGAAGATCCTTCATACCCCCATCATCAGCGCGACCGCTGAGGCCCGGGCTTTGGAGGCCGCGCATGTTCATCTGGAAGAGCTCCAGGCAGAGATAGATGAGCGCGCTCGTCCGTGCCCGCCGTGCTCCAGTCGATGTTAGCGACAGCAGTTCCCGATTGGATCTCACGATGGCGTCGAGGTATACCGAACTCCCATGCTTAATGTTGATGTCGCTGCTAGGATAGCAGATTCCATTCAGCCTTCCTAGTCCGAGGCTGGTCGAGGGTTGTTGTAGATCAGAGCATTGTTAGATGCAGCAGAACGCCAGAATTCAGCAGTTTCACAGGCTCGTCACAATATACACAGCAATTCACCCAAGGCAGAGACAGTTCAGTCGGCACATAGTCCTGGGTCGCCCTTGTGTTGTCGAGGCGGCGGTTATCATGAAGGGCAAGACAAATATCAACACCACCGCGAAGTCCACCGTTGAGTGCCCACTCCTCCGCGAAGTGGTCTGTACGCGCCCCGGTGCCAGGACGACAGGCACTCCTTCGGTGACGAGCGGGATGCAAACTTTGATGCCGGCGCGTACCTTGTTCAGAAGCGGATTAACAAGAGCAGAGCCTTCAGAGGACACGACAAAGATGTCCCGAGTGGTAGCTCATCTGTAGTGTCTACTCCAGAGTGTTTTAGCAGAGCTATACGCTCTGTGGAGATTCCCCCCAACTTCAGAATGGCGACCGGGATCGGAAAGTTTTCTAGTGAAACAAAACCAGAGACTTGGCTTGATGATTACCGAGTGGCTATGTAGATTGGCGGCGGGAATGACGATGTCGCAATGAAGCACCTGCCTCTTATGTTGGATGGACCCGCTCGAGCTTGGTTGAATTGTTTGGCTCCTTCCAGCATTCATTGTTGGGGAGATCTTGCCCAAGTGTTTGTGCGGACCTTCGAGGGCACTTGCAAGCGCCCCGCAGGTCTGGTCGACTTACAACACTGCGTTCAGAAGCCCAGCGAAACCTTAAGAGACTATATTCAGTGATGGTCCACCCTGCATCATACGGTGGAAAATGTGTCGGAACACCAGGTTGTTTGTGCCTTCAAGGCTGGTGTGAGATACAGAGAGCTGTATTTGAAGTTCGGGCGCACGGGCGACATTTCACTCGGCAAGATGATGGAAATTGCCACTCGCTATGCCAATGGCGAGGAAGAAGACCACCTCCATAGCGGCAAAGGAAAAGCGGTTGCCAACGAGTCTGGCAATGGTAACAATAGGAAACAAAAGCGGAAGGCTGAAGACCTAGTTCCGGCGGAGGCCGCAGCACTGGCGACTCAGTCAAAAAACAAGGGCAAGGCCAAAGCTCAGTATGCCCCCAAGAAGGGGAAGGGTCAGCCAGGAACTAATATCTTGGATCAGCCGTGTGTGATTCACACGAAGAAAGATGCAGAAGGCAACCTGATTTTGCCAAAGCACACCACTCGACAGTGTCGGACCCTCATCCAACAATTCAAGGGAGACCAGTCGAGTGGGAAATCTCCTGAAAAAGAAGATGAAGACGAAGAGAAGGAAACCTTCCCGGATGTCACTGCAACCCTGGTGATCTTTGCTGACATCGAGAGTAAGAGCCGTCTGAAAGTCATAAATAGAGAGATCAATATGGCCGTGCCAGACACCCCCACCTACCTCAAATGGTCTCAGTATGCTGTCACATTCGACCAGTCTAACCATCCTACACGTGTGGCCACACCCGGTCGACAGGCTTTGGTAGTTGATCCGGTGGTGTAGGGGACTCGACTCAGAAAAGTCCTCATGAATGGCGACAGCGGCCTGAACATTCTGTATGCGGATACCCTGAAGGGAATGGGCATTCCTATGTCCCGTCTCAGCGAAAGCAACATGCATTTCCATGGGGTCATCCTAGGAAAGAAGGCCAAGTCACTCGGCCAGATATCATTGGAAGTGGCATTCGGAGATAACAAAAATTTCCGAAAAGAAAAGTTGATGTTTGAAGTCATGGGTTTCAAGAGCGCTTACCACACCATTTTGGGTCGACCCGCCTATGCACGTTTCATGGCCCGATCGTGTTACGTGTATCTCAAGCTGAAAATGCCGGGCCCGAAGGGCGTGATCACGATCACTGGCAATCGACAGCGGGCCGAAGAGTGCCTCCAGCAAGGGTCCAAGATCACTGATCAACAGATGGCCATGATCGAGCTAGAGGAGTACAAGAAAACCACTGATCGTGCTGATTTGCTTCGCGCAAAAAAGCCGGCTTCCGAGTCGGCATTGTTGTTGGCAGGTGAAGTAAAGAAGGTGCACATCCACCCGACAGATCCAACAGCTGCCCCGACGAATATCTTGACGACACTCGATAGCAAATAGGAAAACAAGCTCATCCAGTTCCTCCGTGAGAATTGGGATATCTTTGCATGGAAGCCTGCTGACATGCCGAGAATTCCTAGGGAGCTGGCTGAGCACCTTGTGTGAGTGGATCCGAAGGCCAAGCCTGTCAGGGAGCATTTGCGTTGATCCGCGGCTGAAAAGCGCAAGGCAATCGGAGACGAAGTGGCCCGTCCCTTGTAGGCCAAGTTCATTCGGGAGATTTACCACTCTGAGTGGCTCTCGAATGTTGTGATGGTGCCCAACAAAGATAAGTCGTTGCGCATGTGCACTGACTTCAAACATCTTAATAAGGTGTGTCCGAAAGACCATTTTCCACTCCCCCGCATAGATCAGATTGTTGACTCAACAACGGGGTGCGAGCGATTATCATTTTTTGTCCCCCTCGAAGCAGAGATATCCTCATTATCAGAAGCTGGTGTATGGTATTTACTTATCAGCGAAGAAGGTGGCACATTATTTCCAAGACCACTCGATCTTAGTCCTTAGTGATGCACCTTTATCAGAGATTTGCAATAATCGCGACGCATCAGGTCGAGTGGCTAAATGGGCAACTGAGCTGGGGCACTTCGACATCGGATTCGAAGCCAAGAAGGCAATCAAGTCCCAAGCATTGGCATATTTCATGGCCGAGTGGATCGAACAGCAACAACCTATCCAAGTTCACCCGGCGCATTGGACAATGTTCTTCGACGACTCCAAGATGCTGAATGGATCCGGTGTTGGCGTTGTTCTGATATCCCCCAGAGGCGACAAGCTCAGCTATGTCTTGCAAATTCGCTTTTATTCCTCCAACAATGAAGCAGAGTATGAAGCACTTTTGTACGGGTTGCGCATGGCTATTTCGCTCGGCGTCAAGCGCTTGCTGGTTTATGGCAACTCAGATTTGGTGGTGAATCAAGATATGAAAGAGTGGGATGTTAGAAACCCTGCTCTGACTGGATACTGCAATGCAGTCCGGAAGCTAGAGAAGAAATTTGAAGGCCTGGAACTTTACCATGTTCCTCGACTAAAAAATCAGGCAGCAGATGAGCTATCCAAGATTGGTTCCACTCGACGGCATGTCCCCAGCGGAGTGTTCCTGAAGCATTTGCATACTCCTTCGATCCAAGAAGATGCCTTCACCGAAGAACCCCCGCAAACCTTAAGCTCCTCTGACTCGACTAAAGTCGACGTTCCCTCCGTGATTGACCTGGTCATGGAGGTGCTAGTTATCATTCCCGACTAGACTGTACCGTACATAGCCTATATCCTCAAACAGGAGCTTCCTGAAGATGAAGCAGAGGCTCGATAGATTGTGCGCAAGTCTAAAGCTTTCACTGTGATGGGATATCAGCTTTTCAGAGAAAGTGTGTCGGGTGTCACCCAGCGCTGCATTTCGCCCGAAGAAGGTCGAATGATTCTAGATGAAATCCACTCCGGAACTTGTGGACACCATGCGTCTTCAAGGGCAATCGTTGCTAAAGCATACCGAGCGGGTTTTTATTGGCCACGGGCTAATAAAATGGCTAAGGACATTGTTGATCATTGCAAAGGCTGTGAGTTCTATGCAAACCTGTCACACAAGCCAGCATCTGCTCTGAAAACAATTCCACTCGCCTGGCCATTTGCGGTTTGGGGGCTCGACATGGTTGGACCTTTCTGACCTGGGAAAGGAGGATTCACTCACCTGTTGGTAGCAGTCGACAAGTTCACCAAGTGGATCGAAGCCAAGCCCATCCAGAAGCTCAATTCCCGCACGACGGTCACGTTCATGAGAGAGATCATTATCCGGTTCGGCATTCCCCACAGTATCATCACGGACTATGGCACTAATTTTGACTCGAAAGAATTCAGAAGATTCTGTAACTCCCAAGGCACCCGAGTGGATTATAATTCCATTGCGCATCCTCAAACCAATGGGCAAGTTGAGCGGGCTAACGGTCTCATTCTGCAAGGTCTGAAGCCTCGTCTCATGCGCGATTCGGATCATGCCACTGGTGCGTGGGTAACTGAGCTGCCGTCTGTTTTGTGGGGGTTGAGGACAACGCCTAATCGGTCGACTGGACGAACTCCTTTCTTCCTTGTCTATGGTGCTGAAGCTATACTACCGAGTGACTTGGCCCACAACTCTCCTCGAGTGGAGCTGTATTCTGAAACCGAAGCCAAGCAGGCCAGGCAAGATGGGGTAGATCTTCTGTAAGAAGAGCGTGAGATGGCTCTGATCCGGACCACAGCCTATCATCAAGACTTGCGGCGCTTCCATGCAAGGAACGTCAGAAGCCGAGCATTCCATGAAGGAGATTTGGTGCTCCGAGTGAATCAGCACCGACCTCACAAGCTAGCTCCTGCATGGGAAGGCCCTTTTGTAGTCACGAAGGTGCTAAACAATGGGGCCTATCACTTATATAATCTCATGAAGCAGATGGATGAGCCACGAGATTGGAATGCAGACCTGCTTCGACATTTTTACACTTGAGACATTAGTTATCTGATGTAATAAGAGTTCTTCATCAATGCAATTTGTGTCTCTACAATTAATACCTCGTCCATTCCAACTGTGCAGTTATTTACTTGGGGATACTCTGAGCGACGAGAATCCTCGCACTCGGAGGCTTAGCTATGAAACATGTTTCGCCTAAGTTAAAAACCCTGTCGGGTGGATAGAAGTCCATTCACTCGACGACCTATTTGCAAATCCTTCTTCGCTTGGGTTCAAAATAATAATTTCTCGAGTGGATGGTAATCCATCCACTCGACAGCTTAGATGCGAGTCGACATTCACCTAAGTTCAAAATACTCCGAGTGATGAGCGATCCTCACGCTCGGGGGCTTAGCTGCAAATACAATTCACCTAAGTTAAAAAACCTCGTCGAGTGGATAGTAATCCATTCACTCGACAGCTTAGACGCAAATCGACATTCTCCTAAGTTCAAAATACTCCGAGTGATGAGCGATCCTCACCCTTGGGGGCTTAGCTGCGAATACAATTTGCCTAAGTTAAAAAACATCGTCGAGTGGATAGTAATCCATTCACTCGGCAACTTAGATGCGAATCGACATTCGCCTAAGTTCAAAATACTCCGAGTCGTGAGCGATCCTCACACTCGGGGGCTTAGTTGTGAATACAATTCGCCTAAGTTAAAAGCCTCATCGAGGCGATGGTAATCCATCCACTCGACAGCTTAGATGCGAGTCGACATTCACCTAAGTTCAAAATACTCCGAGTAATGAGCGATCCTTACGCTCGGGGGCTTAGCCGCGAATACAATTCGCCTAAGTTAAAAAACCTCATCGAGTGGATAGTAATCCATTCACTCGGCAGCTTAGATGCGAATCGATATTCGCCTAAGTTCAAAATACTCCGAGTGATGAGCGATCCTCATGCTCGGGGACTTAGCTGCGAATACAATTCGCCTAAGTTAAAAGCCCCGTCGAGGCGATGGTAATCCATCCACTCGACAGCTTAGATGCGAGTCGACATTCGCCTAAGTTCAAAATACTCCGAGTGATGAGCGATCCTCATGCTTGGGGACTTAGCTGCGAATACAATTCGCCTAAGTTAAGAGCCGCGTCGAGGCGATGGTAATCCATCCACTCGACAGCTTAGATGCGAGTCGACATTCGCCTAAGTCCAAAATACTCTGAGTGATGAGCGATCCTCACGCTCGGGGGCTTAGCTGCAAATACAATTCGCCTAAGTTAAAAAATTCATCGAGTGGATAGTAATCCATTCACTCAGCTTAGATGTGAATCGACATTTCGCCTAAGTTCAAAATACTCCGAGTGATGAGCGATCCTCACGCTCGGGGACTTAGCTGCGAATAAAATTCGCCTAAGTTAAAAAAATCATCGAGTGGATAGTAATCCATTCACTCGACAGCTTAGATGCGAATCGACATTCACCTAAGTTCAAAACACTCCAAGCGATGAGCGATCCTCACGCTCGGGGACTTAGCTGTGAATACAATTCGCCTAAGTTAAAAAATTCGTTGAGTGGATAGTAATCTATTCACTCGACAACTTAGATGCGAATCGATGTTCGCCTAAGTTCAAAATACTCCGAGTGATGAGCGATCCTCACGCTCGGGGACTTAGCTGCGAATACAATTCGCCTAAGTTAAAAAATTCTTCAAGTGGATAGTAATCCATTCACTCGACAGCTTAGATGTGAATCGACGTTCGCCTAAGTTCAAAATACTCCGAGTGATGAGCGATCCTCACGCTCGGGGACTTAGCTGCGAATACAATTCGCCTAAGTTAAAAGATTCATCGAGACGATGGTAATCCATCCACTCGACAGCTTAGACGTGAATCGACATTCGCCTAAGTTCCAAATACTCCGAGTGATGAATGAACCTCACGCTCGGGGACTTAGCTGTGAATACAATGCGCCTAAGTTAAAAAATTCGTCGGGACTATGGTAATCCATCCACTCGACAGCTTAGACGCGAATCGACATTCGCCTAAGTTTCAAATACTCCGAGTGATGAGCAATCCTCACACTCAGGGGCTTAGCTGCGAAACACATTTCGCCTAAGTAAAAACCTCATCGAGTGGATAGTAATCCATTCACTCGACAACTTAGCCGCGAATCGACATTCGCCTAAGTTCAAAAATACTCCGAGTGATGAGCAATCCTCACACTCGGGGGCTTAGCTGCGAACACGCTTCGCCTAAGTAAAACTCAGCCAAACAGACGATTGAAAGCCAAATATGAACAAAATCCAAAGGGTAAACCACGGATAAACGTTTCGTACGAAAGCAAATGTGCTCAGACCTTAGGCCCGAACAAAGTTTTAAAGGATACAAATCCACTCGGCATACAGAGGCAAATTTAACTGTTTCTTTCAAAGACAAGTTTTTCAAGCAGGTGACGGACTTGCGGGCTCGACGAAGGTGTCCAGGTCGATCCCGTCGGCGATTCTGGTGGCCGCTTCGATGAAGGTATCCATGAAGTCCTCAAACTGGAGTTTCTTCGTGTTGACCACCTGAAGCTCCTTCTGCATCTCCTCCTTCACGTCCCTGCAATGGACCCTGACAAGTGACAACGCCACGTCAGCCCCATAACGAGTGGCAGATTTCTTCCAGGCCTGCACTCGACTTGGAAGTTCGTCCAGGCGAGCCATCATAGAGTTGAGGTCAAGCTGGAAGGTGTCCTCGGTCCATAGCTCTTTGTCAATCCTCCCCATTGCAGACTTCAGTCTGACAAGATACGCCTGGATACCCTGGAGCGGGAAATTGAGTCGGAGCATGTTCATGGCCACCGCATTTTCGACAGGAGACTTGGTGGGATCCAGATTGGGCTCAACCTCCTGTGTCTCCTTCTCAAAGTCTTGGCAGAATTCTGTTGAAGAATGGGGAATGGGAGGAGAATCGGTGAACTGCAACCCTCAAAGATTTTACAAAGCTCAGTCGACAAAAATACTTACCGTCGAGCAGAATATACATCTTCCTCGAGAACTCGCCCAAATGCTTCTCCAGGCCATTGCTCCTCTTGTTCAACTGCTCGGCCCTCTTGACGAGGTCCGTGCGCTCCTGCTTCAGCTTGTCATTCTCTTCTTCCAGCTTTTGGCGGCCGCCAACTTCTGATCTGCAGCTTCAGTTTTGTCCCTGGCCACCCGTTGGGCATCGGCGAGTGCTTTGTCCTTCTCCTCCAGGGCCTTCTTCATGGAATCTAAAGAAACAACATTGTTGAGTCGTGCTTGGAGTCGACGGTTTTCATTGCGCACGTCTGTTCGAGTGAGAGCACTCGGTTAAAAACATGAAAAGTGAAGATGGGAATGCTGACAGTCGACAGTAATTACCTCCCAAAGACTTCAGCTCAGCACACGCTCGCTCCAGGGCGTTGTTGGTAGCCGCCAGGTCCACCTGCAACTGGTTCCTCTCCTCCTCCATCTCCTTGTACTGCATCCCAAGTTCGCAAGCTGTCTGGAACAAACAAAAGACAGGAGTTCACTCAGCAAGTAGTTCTGGAACAAGTCGACTGAGTTATGAACACCGGCGAATGACCATTTTGGAAGAATTCAAGCAGAAAGTCCACTCGACATGTCGAGTGGCTCTGGTGCTCCGCGCGCCATAAACAAATTCAAAAGATGTCTCTATTAAGACCCCTGTCGAGGCAAGCACTCGAGAGTGGTCTCGGAGACTACACCCAGTGGGTGCGCTAAGAGCACCCCCATTGAGACGGTTAACTCTCGATCCGTCGAGTAACTCGTCAGAACATACACTCGACATGTCGAGTGACATTAGTACCACGCGTATGACAACAGACTCTAAGACCCCTGCCGATGCAAGCACTCGACAGTGGTCTCGGGGACTACACCCAGTGGGTGCGCTAAGAGCGCCCCCACTGAGACGGTTAATTCTCGATCCATCGAGTAACTCGTCAGAAAAAAACACTTGATAAGGTGGGCCCTGTCATAATACAATAGATGCTAAGACCCTTGTCGATGCAAGCAATCGACAGCGGTCTCGGGGACTACACCCAGTGGGTGTGCTGAGAGCGCCCCCACTGAGACGGTTAACTCTCGATCCGTCGAGTAACTCGTCAGAAAACACACTTGACATGTCGAACAACAACAGTACTGCGTATACTACCAATCCTAATCCTACTTGACTACGATCCGATTTATTCGACTGGAGGAGGTTCAACCATTCTACGGCAATCACCCAGTGGGTGTTCGGCAGCCAAGAGAAGACAATAATTCAATCGACAATGGACTTACAATCGAACTTACTCGGACATTGGTGCGGAGGGCTGCACTGACGTCAAAAGCCAGTTTGCTGGCCTCGTACGCCTCCTTAGTCCTCAGCATGAGCTGCTCCGCCTGGATCATGGCTTAATTTGCAGCTCCGGTTTGGTCTTCCGGGATGCGATGCAGAGCGAAGGCCGTCATAGCTGGGGGCGGCACAGTCGCTGGAGCAGCTGGATTAGCCTGAAGAGGTCCGGTCGGAGCCGACGTCACGACGGTCGAGACGGTTGGAGGAGCATGCGACGGAGGCGTTGCAGACTCAAACCTTGGCCGCGTCGAGTCACCTCTCCTCTGGGAAGAATATGCAGTTGAGCACTAGGGTGCTTGCGACGATGACGCCCTTCGAGTGTGAGCGTGCGAAGTGTCTAGCAGCCCCTCATCGTCCTCCACTTGAATGACCTCTGCAACAATCGACAACATCAACATCTACATGTGTCGAATCCTATTCGGAAAAAATAACAATTTTCTTACCTCTATGAGAAGTGGCAGCGTCAGTGCTGTCAACATCCATTACGTCCTAATCGTCTCGACAAGGCGAGGTCACAGATGTTGCAGCTCTGATGGAGTAGACAGCTTTCACTCAGATATAACTCAAGACTTCAGTCGACAAAACAATTCGGAAATGAACACTTACGTGGAGACGATAGGTACGACCACCCTCATACGGGGCAGTGCTTTGCGAGGCTTGGAGGTGGCTTGCTTGGGCTGCTTGGCCAGTCTCTCGTTCGTATCGACAGTTGAGGGGCGGTTCCATTTTGGGTTCTTCTCGCTTGGGCCCGGGGCCTTGTCCTCAGCAGCTGCCGGATCATTGAGATCCTTAGTGCGGCCTTCGCGACGAGGGGGCGACTCGACCCCTTCCTCTTTGCCAGAATCTTCATATTCATCCTTGGAGTCGGAGAGTCCATCGCCGTCCACACTACCGCCCTCACTCGCCACACCGTCGTGCACATAATTCCCGTTAGGAACGGGCGAGTGCATGTTCGTCCATTCCTGCATAATTCAAACAAGAGAGTTAGACCACAAGTTAGTACATCACTCGATAGTATAAACGTATCAGTCGACATTACACATCTCACCAGGTTCTTCGGTGGGTTATCAGCCGAGTAAGGCTGGATCCTCTTGGCTCCCGAGGGGTTGTCACAATTTCCAGTGATGCTCCGAAGCCACTGCTTGACAATCCCCTGTGTAACTTCTTCTGGATCCGTCCTGGTCGAGTCCCCAGACCGGAGTAGTGCCACATGGTGTGGTCTCTGGCCTGGAGCGGCTGGATATGTCGACCGAGGAACGTTTCGAGCAGATCCATGCCTATCACCCCGCCCCGAATCAGTTGAACCACGACCTCGACTAGGATACCTACTTGGACATGCTCCTCGTCGGTCACCTTCAGGGACTTGGGGGCAGCGGGTCGGTCAGGTGAAAATGGAGGAAGACCAGTCGACATGTTGGGTGGTGCTACATCTTTGCAGTAGAACCAGGTCGACTGCTAGCCTTGAAAAGATTCGGGAAGAGAAAAGGCAGGAAAGGAATTACGTTACCTTTTCTGGACCCCTAAGCCTCCACACAACTGGAGCACGTGGGTCTTCCCGTCGGCAGCAAGGACTTTCTTCACAGTCTGTGATCTTACCGTGAAGAGATGCTTAAACAACCCCCAATGAGGAGGGCACCCCAGGAAATATTCGCACAAGGTAACAAATGCAGACAAGTACGCCATGGTGTTCGGTGGAAAGTGATGCAGTTGCACACCAAAGAAATTCAGAAATCCCCGGAAGAATGGGTGAGGGGGCATGGATAAACCTCTTTCTACATGGGAGAGGAGAAGAACCTGCTCTCCATCGCGCGGCTCCGGCTCCAGCTCCTCCCCCGGCAACCTCTAGGCGCCGTCCGCCACCAGCCCGTTGGAGACGAGGCCCTCGAGGTGCTCGCGGGTGACAACAGAGGGGAGAAAATCCCCCTGCATCTAACCCGCGGGCGTGGTGAACCGAGCGGTCGAGGGCTTCTTGCCCTTGAGCTTCGACGTCCCCTTGTTTGCGCACTCCAGCTTCTCCGTTGCATTCTTCATCATCGGAGCGATGGCTCTAGTCGGAGGAGAGCGGTGTGCTGTCCTGGGGAGCAGAGGAGGCGGATGAAGAGAGGGGGAATCGGCGGAAGGTACTGTGCAATCCGTGGCTCAGAGTGCTTTATATGCTGCCGAGTGTCTCACTGACCGGTGGGCCCGCGAGATAACCGCACACGCCAACTGCTGACGGCGCCCCGTGCGTGGCGGGATGACCAGCAAAAGAATCGAGGCGTCGTGCCTCCACTAGCCCTGATCGTGGCGTCATCTCCGCGCATGCGCGCGCTTCCCTAATTTTCGTATCCCGGAGAATCCGGGCCCGTCAGACCGACCCGTCACCTCCCCAAGATGCGCTCGATTCACTTGGACACTTTTAAGACTGAATGGATCCAGGTGAGCGAAGAAGAATTCAATCGACGTAAATTTCGTTGAAGACCCAAATATCATTCGGAAGATTTTGCGTGTCGATCCTGAATGAATGCTAAGGCTCAGAGTTCAATCGACGCAAGTTCCATGAAAATCTCAAATGTCATTCGAAGGATTTGATATACTAACTCAAGGTCTTCATGGATACCTCCTTCCATCACTCAAACCCCAATCCATTCGAGGGCTAATGACGAGGATATGTACCTAGGGTAGGGTCCTAGGCAAGGCCTGCATACCCTACCTAAGGACACCAAACTTGAAGATCAAGCATGAACTTCCGAGTGGATCGCTGGAGATGTAATCCACTCGGCAGTAATCCACTCGGAGACTCCTGCTCTCACTCGGCAGTCGCGTGTCACTCGACAGACCTCGCTTCACTCGACGCCAGAAGACCAGGAGCCGTCATCAAGATCCCAACGGGCAGACACTAGCTTAATGGCCTTTAATAGCTTTTACTGCGTACGTTACCTGTAAAGGCAGACTTTACACCCCACGACCAGACCGTTTGATGCGGGACCATTATGAGGGGCAGTGAAATCTATATAAGACGGCCCTCCCCTCCGGCGCAAGGGTTAGAAACTACTGTAATCTCTACATCCCACTCGACATAAGAGCTCCCGAGCACTGAGACGTAGGGCTGTTACCTCCACGATAGGGGCCTGAACTCATACACTTGCGTGTACACCCTCGCCGTAGCTAGGACTCTGCCCTCTCCATTCGTACCCCTACCATCTACTGTCAGGCTCGTTCCTATGACACCGGTCAAGCAACCCCTACACCTTTTCTCTGAGGAGAAGCGGCGTACTATAGGAGAAGAGATCGCCCGGCTGCTCGCAGCCGGCTTCATCATGGAAGTTTTCCACCCAGACTGGCTGGCCAACCCAGTCCTGGTGCTGAAGAAGAACGACCTGGCGCATGTGCATCAACTACACCAGCCTGAACAAGGCGTGCCCCAAGGACCCATTCACCCTACCGCGGATCGATCAAGTCATCGACTCCACGGCCGGCTGCAATTTGTTGTCCTTCCTAGACGCCTACTCCGGCTACCACCATATCAAGCTGGATCCGGAGGACCAGCTCAAGACCTCCTTCATCATGCCCTTCGGGGCCTACTGCTATATCACCATGTCCTTCGGCCTGAAGAACGCAGGCGCCACCTTCTAGCGATGCATGCAGAAGTGCCTCCTGCCTCAGATAGGCAGGAACGTCCACATCTATGGCGACGACATCGTCATCAAAACCAAGAAGCACTTCAGCCTCCTCGATGATCTTTGGGAGACCTTCGCGAACCTATGCGAGTACAAGATCAAGATCAACCCGAAGAAGTGCATCTTCGGTGTCCCAGCCGGCCAGCTCCTCGGTTTCTTCGTGTCCACCCGCGGCATCAAAGCTAATCCAGAGAAGATCGGCGCGATCGAGCGCATGCCCAAGCCGATCCGGCTCCGTGATGTCCAGAAGTTCACCGGCTGCCTCACCTCGCTCAACCGGTTCATCAATCGGCTGGGGGAGAAAGCCTTGACCCTCTATGGGCTCCTTCGCAAGACGGCTCTAGTCGAGCTGGGTCACACCAAGAAGTCGGGCACGTTCGATTGGCCCAACGAGGCGGACGAGGCCTTCTACGGCCTCAAGAAAGCTCTCACCCGCGCGCCCATCCTGGTCGCGCCGGCCGAGAAGGAGCCCTTGCTCACCTACATCGCGGCGACCACTCGCGTCATCTGCTTCATCTTGGTGGTCGAGCGGCCGGAGGAGGGCAAGTCCCTGCCGGTCCAGCGCCCCGTCTACTACCTCAGCGAGGTCCTCTCCGCCTCCAAGCAACACTACCCTCACTACCAGAAGATGTGCTAAGGCATATACTTCGCCGCCTAGAAGGTCAAGCAGTACTTCCAAGAGCATACCATCACCGTGATGAGCACGGCCCCGCTCAGCGAGATCATGAGGGGCCAGGACTCCACCGGCCGAATTACGAAATGGATCAGCGCCCTCGCCGACCACAAAATCTGGTACGATCCGCGTACCGCCATCAAGTCGCAGGCACTGGCCGACTTCCTCGTCGACTGGGCGAAGACAGATTTCGTGTCGCCTCCCCCAGACTCCACACACTAGCGCATGCATTTCGGCGGCTCAAAAATGACGACCGGCCTGGGTGCCGGCGTAGTCCTCTACTCCCCAAAAGGTGACCAGCTCAAGTACGCCCTCCAGATCCACTTCGCCGCCTCCAACAACATGGCCGAATATGAGGCCATCGTACACGGCCTCCGGCTCTCCAAGGAGATCGGCATCAGGCGCATCCTATGCTTCGGCGACTCCGACCTCGTGGTGCAGCAGGTCTCTGGCGAATGGGACGCCAGGGACGCCAACAAGGCCAGCTACCGCTTCCTCCTACAGCAACTCAATGGCTCCTTCGAGGGCTGGGAGTTCCACCATGTCCCATGGGCGGACAACGAGGCGGCTGACACGCTGGCAAAGATCGGCTCCACCCGGCAGGCCATCTCAGCTGGCGTCTCCCTCGAGCGGCTGCTCAAACCATCAATCAAACCTTCCCCGGAGTCGGAGTACATCTTCGTGTCAGTCGACGCCGCGGGCCCATCGGTGGCTCCGGCCGCCCCCATGACATCTTCGCCACCGGCTCCTCCCGCCCAAGCTGCCTTGCCGACGCCGGCTGCGTCCGAGGTAGCCGACTCCGACCCTGCGGCTGTCATGATGGCAGTCGAAGCCCCTCCTGCCATCCCCAATCCGGGGGCTGGCGAGCCAGCCCCGGAGGCTGGCGAGCCGGTCCCGAGGACTGGTCAACCAGGCCCGGGGGCTCCCAAGCCAGCCCTATCCCATCCTGGCGCTCCTTCTGCGCAAGGAGCTCCCCCCGGACGAGGCCATGGCAAGACAAATCCAGTGCTGGGCCTCGGCTTATAGCATCATCAATCACGAGCTCGTCCACCGCAGCACCACTAGCATCTTCCAATGGTTTGTCGAGCCGGAAAAGGGCCTGGAGATCCTCCTCGATATCCACCAAGGCGAGTGCAGGCACCACGCTGCCTCCAGGACCTTGGTGGCCAAGGCTTTTTGTCATGGTTTCTACTGGCCCACCACTTTGGAGGCGGCCAAGAAGCTAGTTGACGAGTGCGAGGGCTGATAGCGCTTCAGCATGCAAAGCCACCTACCGGCGTTGGCCCTCCAGACCATCCCCCTCTCGTGGCCCTTCGTCGTCATTGGGCTAGACATGGTGGGTCCCTTCAAGACTGCACGAGGTGGCATGACACATCTACTCGTGGCCATCGACAAATCAACCAAGTGGATCGAGGCCCGGCCAATCAAGAAGCTGGACGGCCCCACAGCCGTCCGGTTCATCGACGACATCATAGTTCGCTACGGCGTTCCCCACAGCATCATCACCGACAACGGCACGAACTTCGCCAAGGGCGCGCTCGCGTGTTTCTGCTCCAAGCAGGACATCCGGCTCGACCTGGCCTCCGTCGCTCATCCACGGTCAAATGGCCAGGTCGAGAGGGAAAACGGTCTAATCTTGTCTGGCATCAAGCCCCGGCTCATAACACCGCTGGTGAGGTCAGCCGGCTGCTGGGTCAACGAGCTGCCGGATGTCCTTTGGAGCCTCAGGACCACTCCCAACCGATCAACCGGCTACACGCCCTTCTTCCTTGTGTATGGGTCCGAGGCGATCATCCCCACCGATATCGAGTTCGACTTGCCTCGGGTCGCCCTATACATGGAGAAGGACACAAAGGAGCCAAGAGAAGACAGCGTCGACCTACTCGAAGAAGCCCACGAACTGGCCTTGAGCTGGACGGCAATGTACCAGCAGAAGCTTTGGCACTACCATAGCAAACGGATCAGGCCGCTCTCCTTCCGCGAAGGGGACCTAGTGCTCAGGTGGATCCAGCGGACAGCCGGCCAGCACAAGTTGTCCTCCCCATGGGAGGGCCCGTTCATCATCAACAAGGCACTGCACACCAATGCGTACTACCTAATAGACGCCCAGAAGCCGCAGAAGCACAAGAGAGATGCCTCCGATGAGGAGACCGAGCGCCCGTGGAATGCGGCGCTCCTCCGTCCGTTTTACTGCTGAACAAACCAGTGTATGTATATATCCCTCACCTTTTGGGCTTATGAATGCAATGGGTGCCCTAGGCCAGCTCTTGGGGCACGCCCTTTTCGTTTCCCTCCAAGGTTTTCTCCTGACCGGCTCCCCAACCCGGCTCCCAGGCCCGGGGGCTCTCCGGCTGGTCCTAGGTCGCCTCCCTAGAAATCGACCAAGTAGTGTGAGCTAAGCGAACCCTCCCACCCCTCCCAGCTACAGACCGGCTCCCGGCTATCTGGCTGACGGGGCCCCGGGGCGGCAAAACTTAGCGCACATGAAAATTCGATCGCAAGGGGGTTGCTAGCTAGGACTAGCCAGACTACCGCCTCGCCTCTGCCACTCAACTTACCCCAAAAAACTCTCGCGGTTCCTAAGCTCATACCCGGCTCTCTCGAGGCGGACGCCCCGACCCAGCTACATACCGGCTCCCGGCTGTCGGGCTAGCGGGGCCTAAACCAAAGGAGAAAAGGGGCGAGCAGAAGGAACCATGGGATCAAAAAGGGTAAGGACGAACCGGCACGCATGATAGGCAAACACATTAAGCATTCAGCACACAAACTTAAAATAAAGTAGGCCCACGGCCATTACGATTCATTACATTACACCCCCTAGTGGGTGGACTTGAGTCTAACGTACAGGAGAAATAACAAAAGAAAAGATAAGACGCCCGGGGGCTCACGCCACGGGCGCGTCGCTAGCCAGCGCATCTCCAACCGGTGCATCGCCGGACGACTCGACTCTTGCCCCAGAGGTAGTCACGGCCTATAGGTCGCCTTCCTTGGCCTTCGGGGCAACCTCCGCAGTCCCAGATGTCTCGGTGCTGGAGTCTGTACTCTCATCGGCGACCCCCTCGTCCTCTGGACCTTGGGGGTTGCCGAAGGAGTCCTCGGCCACCGGCTCGCTGTCCTCGCCAAGGGCCGGCAGGAGCTCGTCTGGGTCGACGTACGACACGAGCTCATTGGCCCGGTGGACGAGGACCGGCTCTCGGGGCGCTTGCTCCTCAGCCAGCTCGTCCCGTATAGTGGCCAGCCGGTCCAGGTCAACACCGCGGTACCACGAGGTGACAAACCAAAGCACCATGTTCACGCCGGCTCGAGCCGTCGCCGCCTTCCAGACATCGAGCCGGGCCATGACGTGCTCAAGCCACAAGGCCACGCGCTTCTCCGGAGCTCCATGGCCCTGCCACAAGGCGGTGATGACCTCCTTGCCTGGCATCTTCAGCCGCTCCACGCTCCGCTCGAGGTGGATCAGCCGGTTCTCTATGGCGAGCGCAAGCTCCGCCATATCCCAAGTGGAGTCCTCCTCGATGGAGCGCCCGCACGCCCGGAGACACTCCCGGTGCTCCTCGACAGCACGCTCAGCGCAGCGCTGGGTTTCTGGGAAGCGCCCTGAAGAAGAAAGGGAAGCAGGAGGAGAAGGCAAATCAAGGATAAGAACTGGCAATAAGAAAGAAGCCGACAGACAAAAGAAAAACGGGTACTTACGCTCGAGGGAGTCGTCCAGCTCGATGGCGAAGTGGAGCGACGAGTCCCGCTCTGACACCAGCGCCGCCTCCGCCTCGGCAAGAACCACCCTGCGCTCCTTGAGTGTCCTCTCGAGGTGGATCACCTTGTTTTGGAGGGCGGCGGTGCGTTGGGCAGCTTCGGCCATTTCCTTGACGGACTTCTCCTTGGCCGTCACCTCCCGTGCCACGTTGGCCTTCAAGCGGTCTTGGGCCGTCGGCCCATCCGCCAGCTGGGCGCTAAGCCGGTCCCTTGCCTAGGTGACCACGTGGACGCTTTGCACCAGGCGGTCCCGCTCGGAGACCGCCCCGATCTTCTCCACCCGTAGAGTGGTCAGCTCCTCTGCAAAGCAAAACGGGCATCAACCAGAGATTCTAGGCCCGTTCCGGCTGCCAGGTAGCCGGCCCAGCTCCCGGGGGCTATGCCCCCCCCCCACACAAGGCCTGACATACCTCGCACCACGCCAGCTCCTCCTCCAGTCGGTAGAAGCCGTGCTTGCCACGATTGTGGATGGAGACCGCCTCATCAAGCAGCTTCCGCCGCTGGGAGTTCCCCTCCTGCCACAGGAAGTCAAAATTAGAAGACGCACAAGGAGATTCGGCCCGGCTGCCCCATAGCCGATCAGCCAACCCGCATCTCGGGGGCTACACCCAGTGGGTGCGCTTGCGTGCCCCCACTGAAAATTTCAACAAGGACAACAACACTTACCTCCGTGCGCTGCAGGGTGGTGTCAGCCGCCTCCGGGAACCGTGCCAGCTCCTGGCGGCACCGATCCAGGACGCTCCCCAACTCCCCGAACACGGGGACCGGGCCACCTGTCGAGGGAGCCGGAAGGGTTGGGACGCGCGCTAGTGCCTCCCAGTCCCGGATCATGTCCTGCATGGACCTCCGGGCCTGGCTGTTGTCGCCGTCCGTCCTGACGTTCGCCATGGTGCCGGGCGCTGGGGTAGGGTTGATGACAGCGAGGGCACGGGAATCAGTCCCCAATTGCCCCTTGCTTGCCGCTCGTGCTGCCTCTTCCTCCTACCGGCTTGACGCGGCGACCGCGACGGACGGTGCCTCCGTCTCCATGGCTGCCGCCTCCGGTGCCACCGGAGCCTCCAACACGTCGACCCGTGTCGGCTCGACCACGGGTGGCATCACGTCCGACACCGTCGGCCGGGTCGCGTCGACGGATGGCTCCGTAGCCGCCACCCCCGATCAGGCCGCCTCCTCCGTAGGCGGGGGCGCAGACGGCTTCACAGCCGCCCCTCGTGGCTCGCTCGATGGGGGCCTTGATAGATGGGTCGATTCCGCCGCCGAGTCGGACACCCACGCGGGGTCCACGGACCTCCTCCGCCTCCCGCTGCTTGAAGTCCTAGAGCGCGAGGCCCCGCCTTGAGCTTTGGACTTTGAGGCTCGCACCTCTGCGAGCCTCCTCTTCTCATCCCGCTGTGTGGCTGCGTGCTCGCGGGCCAGCCGGCTAGCGGCGTCCGTCGGGTCGACCGTCGACTCCACTTCATGGAGCTCGATGGGGTCCCTGAGACGCATAAGGGTCAAACACACACCGACCCATGACTCGGAAAGGAACACACGCAAAAAAGAAAGGTCACGTACCTGGTAACAATGGGTTGAACCCGCCTAGAGCGTGTCGGTGGCTTCTGCATGGCCACTTTCACCCGCTTACAGGCAAGTGGCGGGGCCGCCGGCTCCTCCTGAGCCGGCCTCTTCCCCCGGCTGGCGACTCCGGACGCCGGGGCCTGAGCCGGCCACTCCTCGCTCCACCCACGCCGGTCCTGCTGAACTAAGGGGGAGGCGCGTCCAGGATCATCACATCATCATCATCATCATCATCGTCGTCGTCGTCATCGTCATCGGTCCAGTCCCTGATCGTGGGACAGATAGGGTACTCACCGGCTCTGCTGGGCTCTCCGGCTGCGCTGGACCCTCCGGCTCCGTTGGGCCCGCCGGCTCCCGGGTCGGCCGCCTCCTCGACCACCCCCCAAGGAGTCAACCCCCTCTTCGGGCGGGCCTCCCTGCTCATAGTCCTTAGAGTCGGAGTGGTCGGGCTCCGCCTCAAAAATCTGGGGGTGTGGGCCATTTGACGTGTTCTGTCGCACGAACAACTGCGGTCAGCACGGAGAAGTAAGGTCGGATGCAGGCTGCCAGCTGGGGGGATTCAAACAAAAAGGGCCACCTCAACGAAACGTACCAGGGCAGGTCGGTTGAGGCGGTCGTATGGCTCCTTGCCAAAGGTCCATGACGCTGGCGCCAGCTTGAACGTCGTGATGGCGTTCACCCGCCTCGCCACCTGGGCTGACGTCAGGTTGACGGTCGTCAGCCGGCAAGGGTCCCGGTGGCCGGACATATCGCAGATCCGGTGCAACCTCATCTAGAGAGGCAGCAGCCGGTGCGCGATGAAGGCCGCCACCAGATCGGAGGCGAATAGCCCCTCCCCGCTGCTCAGTTGCACGAGCTGGCCGAGCTCCGCAAGAGCCACTCCGCGCGGGGCGGCTCCTGACCAGTTCGCTCCGGAGGAATGCGCGTTGACGAAGGCCGGCAGCCGGATGTAATCCCGCTATAGGTCGGCGTTCTTCAGGTAGAAGAACGTCCGATGTCATCCCTTGGCGGAGTCAATGAGGCTGAAGTGCGGGAAGCGCGTGCCACGGCAGCACACCGCCGCGCCCCCGCAGGTGTTGCTCTTCAGCGCCTTGAGGTAGAATAGCGCGTTGAAGAAGTTGATGAAGGGGAGAATCCCCAAGTACCCCTCGCACAGCGTCACGAAGCCCACAATGTAGAGGATGGCGTTGGGGCCGAGGTGGTGCGGTTGGAGGTCAAAAGTATCCATCATCAGATGGAAGAAATGGCTCCCCGGAGCCCGAAGCCACGGGAGAAGTGCCAGGCGAAGACGTCGAACTCTCCTAGTTGCGGCTCGGGCACCAACTCGTCGCCCGGTGCACGGGCAATCACGCGCTCCATCGGCGGCCGCATGTGTGCCCGGCGGAGATTCGCGATGGCGGCCTTCGTGACCACGGACCCGGTCCTGCTTCCTATGCGCCCTTCGGCCATTGCGACGGCGGGATGGCGTGTGAGCGTGGTTGCGTGCAAGAAGAGCAGCGGCGCGCGAGGGAGTGGAGAAGTCAAAGAGAAGAAGAAACAAGGGGGAAAATGGGGTGCGGGTGCTTCCGCCCTCTGCCCTCCCTCCCCTTTTAAATGGGGAGGCCATGACCGAGGGACATGGGGATTAACTGCGCCCACTTCCCCAGAATCTCCGTGCACGCGCGGCCGTCTTGGGCCGCAACCGCCGCTTCGGGGCGCAGAAGATCCCTGCCTGTGCCCCGAGGCCTACTGGGCTACACCCGAGGCCTAGCAGGCTAGGCCCAGGGCGACGTCTCGTCTACCCGCGTGTGTGGGACCCACACCATCATTACTCGTTGTGTGACGCGCGACGGGTCGTCCTGGGTCCCGGGGCATCGCGACGGGACCCGAGGCATCGGGTTCGGTCGCCGACCCGGCTGGTTTTTCAGCTTCGCGCTGGAGGCGGGCGCCGTTGGGGAGAAGCCGCCGGCTCCCGTCCGTCTGCCGGACGCGGGCCCCCACTGGCTTCGGGGACTACTGACGGGGTTATTACCCCTGGGTAGGCCAAAGCATCGGGGTTCTCTCCCCCACTTCAAGAAATTAGCACGTGGCCGGCTACTTACGGTCGGCTGGTGCACAGCCGGCAGGCGCCTTGCTGGCTGGGTCGAGGCCGGCTGAGCACGACCGGTTTCCTTCGAGCCGGCTCCCCCATTGACGCGCGGACAGGCTTCCTTAACATCCCTCTGCACGCAAGTACGACGACACGACGGAATGCCTACGACGGACGCTAGTGTAGCCACAATTGCCGTTGACGCGCGGGCGCGTGTGGCTATAGTTCGGTCGTCCGGGCCGCTGACCTTGGCGACCGCGACCGGGCAGGGGAATAGTGTAGGCACACCCCCTCCCACTCGATTACCTGTCCCGGCGTGGCTACAATGCAGCCGGTCATACCGGAGACTTTGGCTGGCTGGCACTAGACGACGCCCCCCAGGCGACCCGTGCCGTAGTAGGTGGGCAGGGGCCAATCATGGAGCCGGCTGGCGGGCCCCAGCGAGCGATGGGACCTCTCAACCGATGGACCCTATGGGCGATGAGACGGCTCGAGGGCGGGACCCCCTGGTCAGTCGAAGAGGCTGCCAGCTGGGCCCCTCACTTAGGTACCTCGGGAATATTGTAAGCCGGGGGGTTAGCCTATAAAAAAACCCGAGCCCCTCAAGCAACAGGGATGACGAGCCTCACATACTCACACCTACGGGACACTTGCCTCACTCTCACACTTCATAGCATAGGAGGGCGAGCCGGCTGCTCCCTCTTCCTCCTGTAGACACAGCTCTAGGAGCAACCTTGTAAAACATACCCATCCATCAACTAGACCAAGCAGGACTAGGGGTGTTACCTCCCATGGAGGTCCCTAGACCTGGGTACATTGTGTGTCTTCACCACTTGTACCTAATCCCGCACCCGGAGCCCGTCGGCGTCCTCCAGCCCCAACCACCTACGATAAGTCTACCCATGGCATTTGTCGTGAGAAAACGACGACAGACTTTGCTGTGATGCTTGAGTGCACGACTTGGGTGGTGGGTGGGAAATTTTTTGATTCCACGCCATGATGTGAGTCTGGAATTATGGATTCCGAGTTGCATGCTAGATCAAGGACCGATACCGATCTATCTCTACAGCGAACTCCAAGGTCTGGGTTGCAAGCAAGGTTTCGATAATTGGAGATTGGGGTATAAATCGATTTTAATTCCGGTCGTTGGGGGGATGAGCCCCCAGCCATACACTCGATGGTGGAGACTAAGTGATTGACCATGGGGATGGGAATCTCCCTATTGTCGGGTTTAAGCCCGAGCCGGTTATAGACCGGGGTCTGGTCGTCAGTCATACGCATGGTCTGAATCCGATCAAACAGCTCATTTAGGAACGAGGTGACAGTAGGATGCATGTCGCTGAAGAGAGTGGGGTCGATCTGCGGCGTCGCAGTTCTGGAGTCACTTGAAAGCGGATCCGGTCCTGTTCCGCCATAGCGGATCCGAACACAACGACTGGATTGGGCATTCCAAACAGCCCGAGGGTGAAGGTCACCTCAGAGGTGGGTGAGGGAGTCCTGGTTTAAGGGGTCCTTGGGTGGCCGACCTGTTTCTCATGGGCCGGACTATATGGGCCGTTTATCGAGCATTGGATTGATCGAAGGCCTTGTCTCTAGGAAGGAAGCTTCGGGAATCATGGGGTGTCCTCAAAGATTGGAATAGTGGATAGGCATGTTTTTCCTTCTATGTGTAACCAACCATGTGTAAACCCTAGGTACCCTCGGCGCCTGTATAAGCCGGAGGGTTTTAGGTTGTAGCACAGAGAACAACTCATCTAGGGTTTAGCTATTCGATCTCCAGGTAGATCAACTATGTAACCTACACATCATCAATATAATCAAGAAGGACGTAGGGTTTTACCTCCATAGGAGGGCCTGAACCTGGGTAAACATCATCTCCTTCGTCCCCTATTACCATCGATCCTAGTCTCATAGCTCGGGACCCCTACCCGAGATCCGCCAATTTTGACACCGAAATTTGTGCTTTCATTGAGAGTTCCGCTGTGAACATCAAAGGAATCGATGGCTCGCGTTGTCGTCAACGAAGAAGTCCACAACATGGACACTTTTGTCCCCGGCAAGATCTTTGCTTTCGGCAACATTGTGTTGCACGCCGACCCACCGACCATCTAGGATGGGTCGGAAGTTTCGCCCTTGATCAATAGGTCAAATTCAGAAACCTGGAGTTCTTCGTAGACTCTCGGGGTGACATAGTATTGCCTCCCACGCTCGAAGACTCCGAGGCTTTAACATCGGATCCCTCTTTCGGTCCCGCCCGTGGGATCCATCCCAGCGATGGCCTGACCTTTAGTCCGGATTCGGTCTTAGTGCCAGATGCCTGGACACATGTTCTTGATGAACACTCTCCTTGCATGGATGCACCAGAGGTCAACTCCGAACGGTCCGAGCAGGTCAACCCGATCGAGCTCTTGACACTCAACGAGGCCCTAGATCGGATCTCTTCGATGAAAATTACCGATGACCCAACCCTGATATTTTCTCAAATCAATCTCAAGGCGCGTCAGGATGGATTTTTTTATCCCACCCACCACCCACTTGATAGCCATTGTCGAGGATTTAACCGACATGTTGGACTATGCCTCCGAGAAGGCAGAATGCATGGATCAAGAAGATTGCGCCCCTACCCCCGTAAACACAGGGCAATGGGCTGCCACCTCCACGTACGACATCTGCATGGTGGACACTCCAGCCGCTAATGGCGAGCACACACCTAAAAAACGATGGCGACAGATTGGGTGAACCATCGTCAAGGCGCCGAAAGCCGCATAAATGATCAAAAGGAAAAAATGGAAGAAAAGCTATCATCGGCATCGGGGACGGAGATACCCTAGAAGACCTCGGCGAACCTGATATCCCCGAACACCCACTAGAGGGTCAGGAGAGACCAGAAGATCAGCTCAACCCCGATGACCTAAATGATTCCGAGGACGACAATTACCTCCCCCTGTTTAGGAGGAAGACATCTCGGAAGCCGATGACTTTGCCATCCCCGATAACCTTGAAGATCAAGAACTGTTCAGGCAACAGCTTATAGCCACGGCTCGCAGCCTGAAAGCAAAAGAATGGCAGCTTAAAGCCGAACAGGACAACCTCAACGATGGATGGACGAGAGTCCTCTCAGCTGAGGAAGGATACGGTACCAGTCTTTGGGAGCAACCTAAAAGCTATCCACGTAGAAGGCTGTTATCACAATTCGATCATGAGCTTACTAACACACTGTCTCCCAAACATACCCCATACGACAAGCCAGACCGGACCCCTCGAGGACGAGACAGGACGGCTGACGACACCGGTTATAGGCCGACGATACCCTGAAGACGGGGAAAAGAGCCAATAGAGCCCGATGACAGGTTCGACCTGTGGCACAACCTAGACCATAGGGAAGGTCACACAAGATCCATCTACGGATCCAGAGGGTACTCACCTGATCGACGGGACGGGTACTGTCCTTGGCTCAACCGCACCAATTGAGATCGGGAACAAAACCGAGCTAGAGCAGACGCCGACTATCAACGTGATATAGCTCGGGTTAGAGGCGCTAACCACCCACTGTGCTTCACGAACGAGGTGATGTAGCACCAGTTCCCACAGGGGTTTAAACCTGTGAACATAGAGCAATACGATGGGACAACTAACCCAACTGTATGGATTGAGGATTTCCTCCTCCATAGCCACATGGCGCGATGAGATGATCTCCACGCCATCAAGTACCTACCCCTAAAGCTTAAGCGGCCAGCTCGGCACTGGTTAAACAACCTCCCCGGAAATTCCATCGGGTGCTGGGAGGATCTAGAGGATGCATTCTGATCTAACTTCCAGGGCACCTATGTTCGGTCGCCAGACTCCTCGGACCTAAGTAACGTCGTCAAGAAGCCAGGAGAGTCCGCGCGGCAATTCTGGAATCGGTTCTTAACCAAGAAAAAACCAGATCGTCGACTGCCTGGACGTCGAGGCAATAGCCTCCTTCAGGCATAATATTTGGGATGAATGGCTTGCTTGCCAGCTTGGCCAGGGTAAACCTCGGACAATGTCCGCCCTTACATCACTCATGACTCGCTTCTGCGTGGGCGAGGACAACTGGCTAGCAAGACGGAGCCACAACCCCGAAGACCTCGAAACCTCTGAAGTTCGAGAAGTAAATGGGAAACAAAAATGCAATAAGAACAAGCGCCAGCACAGCAACAGCGATGCCGATGACACAGTCATTAACGCCGGCTTCCACAACTCCCGACCTAGGCAGCGGAAGAAGCCTCCAAAAGGCAATCGCGATAGACCCACCCTGCTGGACAAGATCATGGAGATGCCTTGCCAGATCCATGTCACTCAAGATAAGCCCGCCAACCACACCAACCACAACTGTTGGGTATTCAAACAGGCCGGCAAACTCGCAACCGAGGATCAAGGCAAGGGCCCACACAGGGAGGACGAGGATGAGCCTCGCGGTCCGACTCATAGTGGACAAAAGAAGTTCCCTCCAGTGGTAAAAAACGTAAATATGATATACACCACTCATATACCCAAAAAGGAGAGGAAGCGTGCCCTTCAAGAGGTCTACGCCGTAGATCCTGTAGCCCCGAAGTATAAACCATGGTCGGTGTAACCAATCACCTTCGCTCAACGCGACTACCCGACCAGTATCCGTCATGGGGGCTCGGCCGCCCTCGTCCTAGACCCCATCATAGACAGGTATCACCTCACTAAAGTCCTAATGGATGGAGGAAGTAGCCTTAATGTGATTTACTCAGACACGATGAAAAAAATGGGTATAGATCCGTCAAGGATCAAACCCAGCAACACTACCTTTAAAGGAGTGATTCCAGGCGTCGAAGCCCGGTGCACAGGCTCTGTAAGCCTGGAAGTAGTGTTCGGTTTGCCCGATAACTTTCGACGCGAAGATTTGATCTTCGACATTGTACCTTTTCGCAGCAGCTATGACGCCCCGCTAGGTCGTATAGCGTTTGCTCGTTTTAACGTTGTCCCACACTACGCGTACCTCAAGCTCAAGATGCCCGTTGCCAAGGGGGTCATTACTATCAACGGCAATACAGAGCGCTCTCTCCGAACTGAGGAACATGCATTGGCCCTGGCGGCCGAATTCCATTACAATGATGATCAGCAAACACCGAGATCCGCTGCAAAGGCGTGTAAGGTTGGGAAACGAGCTCGGTCTTAGCCCGAACACCCAGAACCCTCCTCTCCCCATAAATAGGGATTCTTCCCCCACTGCACAGCCCTAGGACCAGCAAAGCACGTGCCGAGGAGGCACAACTTTGCTCTCAAGATTCCATGGGCAGTGGTGGGGAGAACTATCAAAGTGTACGTGTTCGGCTGGACCGAACTACTACCATTAGATGTTTTTGGACACACTACAGGTACCATCAAGGGCTTGCTAAAAGCGTAAAGCTCATCCACACTTCGGCGGCTTCTCAAGATTTTGTTTCCAAGGTCCGCTCACCGAACAACAACACCCATAGAGGTATACAACTCCCTTGGTGGCACAAGAGTGGACAAGCGACACGACATATCGCGGACGTTAGGTCACCCGCAGAAGACCCCTGGGATAACCCCTCCTGTAAAAATTTCATTTCTGAATGCCTGTAAACAAGTCGCTTTGGCAATTTGAATAATAAGAGTGGTTGAGCAAAATACAAAACCATTATACATGGTCGTTTCGCTATCCTTTTTGGCACATACTCTATTTTCTCCCTCTTCTTGCGAAACTGATCGGTACACATTACGATGCAACCGGCTAATAGATCGGGGGCTCAAGTTTAAAAAAATCTCCATATGCACAATTGATTATGCGTTTGGTGTCTTGGAATTCGCTTTATATGCATTGGTTCTGAACTATGTCTTGGGTCACTAGTTCGGTTGCTCGGCTCCTATGCTTGCCCCTTTATGTTCTGCTCGTTTAGCTAAAAGGGCAAAGGGAGAACAACTGCGATTGTCTTTCCAACTAGCCTGGTCAAGCACCTCAGGGGAGAAAGCCGAAAACTGACTGTCATAGTATGTGAGAACAGGTCTGCGAATCCGAGCTTAAGTGTCATACTAAAAACCTCGTTGGAGGTTATTCCATGTCATACGTTGGGTTTGGTATTCGTCCAAACCATGTGATATCGGCTTTAGCCGCGGGTTATCCAAACATCACAAACCACTAGGGGCTAGTCATCAGCCCCCCGCATTCCTTTTCGCGCTCCTACGGCTAAGTGAAAGTAATAAAGCACTATGGTCTGATTGCCTTGTCCACCTCACACTACCGCCTTCGGGTACCGATAGCTCGGCTAAGGGTCACAATGCGTAGGAAGAGACACCTCGTGTAGTATCTACATGGGGGCTGAAGCCGACGACTCACAACTTTCAGTTTCAACGGACACATAGGAGTTATAAACGAATGCAAAACATAAAATACATGATAAACTATGCATAATAAACATACAAGCGTTAAAAGGTCTTCTGACATATTACAACGCATTTACTCATAAATGTTTTCTTTCGAACACTGAGCCTCTATCGCCCGAGCACCCTCCATAACTACGAAGAAGTATCCCTCAGGGCACCTATGCTCCTTTCTAGAAGGCGGTGGAGTGGTGGCTATCCTCATCTGATCAAGCCCCGGCCAGTGCACCTTGGCCCTCGCAAAGGCCATCCGAGATCCCTCGATACAGGAGAAACGTCTTAGCGTGTCGATCTAAGGCGAGGCGTCGCTCAACTTTTGCACCAGCCCGAAGTAGCTGCTCGGCAATGGCTCGTTGGGCCACAGCCGGATACATAGATCCTTCATGGCCGGCTCCGCCATCCAGTGTAGCTCCATCAGTTGCTTCAGCTACTCGATAAGGAGAGGAGAGCACTCGAAGGCTTCAAATTGCGCCCAGAATAGTCGAGCTTCATCTCCTTCTCCCCGCGAAGCATAGAACTGGTATGCGTTTGCTATGCTCTTCTAGAGGTCTGATTAGGTGCCTGAGGAATGCCACACTTGGGTGAGCAATGCGAACCTGCTATCACCAAAGACACACTGCAGTAAATACGGCTTACCATCCATGATATCCTTAACTTGTCGGACTTGCTCTTCAAAGAACCGCCTATCCACCCGCTCCTTTTGGAGATTGGATTTCAAGGTGGATAGTTTGGTATCTTGTTCCTTGCCTTTCTGCTCAAGGTCCTCGCACTTCTGGCCGGTGTCCTTGTGCTCCTGCTAGATTTGTTTTCCATTTGAGCCTCATGCTTCGCGCTTGTGTCTTTTAGAGCGGAAAGTGCGACAGCCGCTTGTTCGGCCAACCCCTTCACGTCCGCGGTCTCTTGCTTTGCCTTCTGAACCTCAGCCTTGACCTTCTCAATTTCCCTTGCCGAAGTTGTGTAAGTATCAAAGATATAACCATACAGCATCGACAGTACAAATCACTAGTGATGAAAAATCTGGATATTACAATCCGGCTTACCTTGCGGCTCGTCGGATCTTTTGTTCAGAGCATTAAGCTCGTCCTCGCAGTTCTTGAGCTTCCGATTTAGCTCGTCTAGCTCGGCGGCATTAGCAGACACCGCTGATGATGAAGCCTACAAACAACAAACCCCTATCAGATTACCTGGGTTCATACCTCCAAACTGTCATAAACATGACCCTATGTTCGGTCCTCTTAAGGGTTATTACAACATTCGGGACACTAATTTATGATTGACCCCTAGGTGAGGTGTTCCAAACTCACCTAGGGATCGGGGGATATTATGTAGCACATGACCCTATAACGGTAGCACAAATGTAACAAATTAATATTTCAGAAATGAAACATTATGTGGATCACCTGGAAGCCCGTCTGGAGACCATTGAAGGCCTCCTTCAGTACCCTATCAACGGACTGAATGCTTTGCAAAACCTCGGAGATGGAGGCGCTTGATAGAGCCTCCGCCATGACCGGACACCCATTGGTCGGTGGCGCCGGTGGTGATCGGTTAGCCCGATTTCTAACCGGGGATTGAACCGGTAGCTCCGGAAGAGTGGTGTGCTCTGGAGATGACCTTGGAGGAGACTGGACACCCCTCCTTTCGTCTTCCTCGGTATCCGGGAGGGGCTCCTCCCCCGAGTCCTCGGCGGTTGAGGCGTTAACCTCGACCATGGCGTCGTCGCCCTGCCACTGATACCCGGCTCCATAGGAGCCTGGTGGGATGACACCTCCGCGGCATCCTTCGTGGCGCCTGGAGGGGTGGGATGCGATGCGGTCCCGCTCTCCGCTAGCTCGGTGGGTGGGGTCTCCCCGTCCGAAACTTGGTCGGTGGGGAGAACGCGTGGTGGGATGGAGATCAAAAGGCGCTCATGTGTTTATAACATTCAAAACTTGGCATTAGTAGCTCAGGTAGTCTTCGGATTCTTACCTTCGAGATGGGGGCTTGACCCTTAGGTTCCTTTGAGGAACCTTCTCGAAGTCTTTGGACCCGGTGTCCGAGTCCAAACTGTCGTCGGGCACGATCAACCGCGGCCGACGTGCCTTCTTCGGGGCAGGAGGAGGTATGTCCTCTATGGCGTCCGATGCTGCTGCCCTCTTTCTTGCGAGGGGGGAATCGCCTTCCCCCTCGTCCTCATGCTCCTCCTCTTGATTAGAGGAAGCATGGGTTTCCTTGGATGCAGCGTCCGGCTGGTGCTTGATATGGAGGCCTCCTCGGCCTATCTTCTTCTTCTCCTTCTTTTCTAGCACCTTGTAAGGCGCCACGACAAGCATCTCCGACAACATCTTGGACCTGGGGTCTTCGAGTTGTGGTGTCGGGCAGTTGATGCCCGTGGCTTTGCTCAACCATTACTGCAGAGGTGTTCAGAAAGGTTCTTAGATTTTCTTTCAGAAAATAGAGACGATCTATTAAAACTATGTTATACCTGGGAAGGAGGGTTATCGGCATGTAGGCCACGATCCTCCTCCTCGGCTGGCCAGCTCTCCTAAGCCTTGAACAGCGGCTTCCACAGCTTCTCCGGAGTGGTGCGGAAGAGCCGACGAATAGTAGGCTCATTTTCGAGCCGATAAGCCCACATGAGAGAGTCTCGGTGCTGACAGGGGAGGATGCGCCGCCGAACCATAATTTGGACCATGTTGGCTAGCTAGATCTTGCCTCTGATCATTGAGGCGATGCGCTTCTGCAGGTTGTCCACCTCCATATCCCACCCCCACTCAAGGCAGTTTCACAGCCATGAGGTCAATCTAGTCGGGGCGGATCTGAATTCGGCCGGGGCAATCCGACCTTCCTCCCTTGGCTCGGTGATATAAAACAACTCTTTTTGCCAAATTTTGATGGTGTCAATGAAGGTGTCGGATGGCCATCCAGCGCGGGGGAGCTTGCTGATGACCGCCCTGCTGTAGTCTGCGTGTTCGCCTGCGACGCACTTCGACTCAATATTAAATACCTTGAGCCACAGTCCGAAGTGCAGTTCGACCCACAAGAAGGCCTCGTAGACGATGATGAAGGTCGATATGTGCATGAAGGAGTTCGGCGGGAGGTCATGGAAGTCAAGTTTGTCGGCGTTCTGGGAACGGGGGTACCCAGACCTGCCTGCCTACGGTCCAGGGCATGGTCCACTTCATCAACTAAGTGGGGCCAAGCTAGACCCCACTCAACACAAGGCCCTCGAGAGGGCCCTAGCCTCGCGAGGAACGCAATGGCAAGACACGCGAAGGATGGTCCTCCTCAGGACCCCTCCGGAGCGGCGGAGGTTCCTGTGCAAGGTCTGGCCTCGGGTGTCAAGGGTGACACATGGAAGGACAGGCGAGCATCAGTGTGCCAGGCGGCACAGTTTCCCCTTTGGTGCAAAGGGAACAAGGACCAACGCGGGTTCCCAAAGCTCCCCCAAAGGTTTCCATTCCGGTGCAAGAAGGCCACAGCACCTGCCCTGTAGGGCAGATGTCATCGCTGAGCCCACCCCTGCGCTGTCAACAGCCACTTTGCAGACGAACATCGCCTTTGGGCAGGGCGAGCACGAGCCCCTGTTCCCCTTCAAAATTGGCCGTTGTGGGATCCCTTCCTGCCATTGTGATAAGGGAAGAGGACCCAGGCCACTGCTATATAGAGAGCATAGGTTGAATCGTAGGGAGGGGATCGGATCCAAACTCTACCATCAAACTCCATCTTCCACCCACTGATCCACGAGGAGTCTGGAATATCACCGAGAGCCCTCAGGAGGCCCCAAGATACTGTACTTGTTCATCCACCTCACCTCCTTGAGAGGCAATCCAGCAAAGTAGGAGTAGGGTATTACGCTTCGTAGCGGCCCGAACCTGGGTAAACTGTTGTGTTCGTCTCTCCCTCGTCATCGTGCGAGTTCATCGTTGCATCCATCGAGTAGTGAGTTAGGTTGGGTGAGGCTATGGGGGATCTTCGCACACACCCCTGTGTTCGAACCTCAAGGGTTTTGCGGAGCCCGAAATCCGACATTTGGCGCACCAGGTAAGGGGCATGTCAGAGTCTCCCTTAATCCAAGATCTTCACCCACCTCGTCGCTCCGATGTCTGACGCTCGCCGAGCCCGCGCCGAGCACCGAGCCACCTGTGTCGCCCAGACGGCACCGGTGGGCCACGCCGCCGTGCGCAGGTTACCCTCACCTGTGGCAAACGCCACCATGGGCCCAACGCCCATGAGCAACAAGACTCCTCCCATCCGAACACCGCGCAGCGCGACGGCCACAATGCCACTCCGTCGATCCTCTCGGCCTCCAGTTCATTCTCTCACGTTCGGCCAGGACTGGTGCACGGCCAAGGTGCGCTCGTCCTGGCCAACGAACTGCTTCGCTACAACCCCACTCCCGACCACTATGAAGACTGGTTTCGGCGCATCACGGAGCTTGTCAGCACTGCTGGCGATGCCCCGGTGCTCTCCTACTCACTCCGACCCCAACCATCCCTGGCGAATGACGTGGTACAAGACGCGCAGCCTCCATCTCCGCGATGCGACATAGACCCCGAGCGCAGGCGAGAGGCGCGCCCCCGTGACCGGCCTCACGAGCCGAGGGCGAGACTGGGGGACAAAGTGAGTTGTCAAGTGCTTCGCCGGCCGCGCACCGACACGCGTGCATTCCCTGCGCTACCAACCCAATGTCGTGGCCGGATACTGCTCGAGGCGGCCCCACAGGAGCATCAAGACCAGATCGCACTCACACGCATGGCGTCCGTTGAGCCGGTGGGGTGCCTTCCCCTTGCCCCGGAGCTCTACCTGACTGTGTGGCCTTGCAAGTTCAAGCCTGACCTGCCCCCGCGCTATGACGGCAGCGCGGACCCATCCGAGTTCCTACAGCTCTACTCGCTGAGTTTCCCGGCGGCAAGAGGAGATGACCAGGTCATGGTGTGTTGGTTCCCCATGGCGCTCAAGGGAGGCACGCTCTCCTGGTTCTTCAACCTCCCGGAGGCATGCATCACTTCCTGGGATGGCCTGCGCAAACACTTCATCGCCAACTTCCAAGGCACTCGCGACCGCGCGCCCACCGTGAATGACCTATGGTGTATCAAGCAGCAGGACGGGGAGACTCTGCACAAGTTCATACAATGGTTCACAACCACGCGCCTCAAGATCCCCAAGGCGTGCGACGAGGCCATCATTTCGGCCTTCACCAACGGAGTCACGGACCTCAAGATGAAGGAGGAGCTCGCCATGAATGACGAACTATGCTCTTCCTGGAGATGTTCAACCTGGCGAACAAGTGCGCCAAGGCCGAGGAGGGCCGCCTATCGCTCCTCGGGCCTCCAGCGGCAGAGCTAGAAGAGAAGAAGACCAAGGCTAAGGAAGCAAAGCACAAGACCCTGGCCGTGCTTGCGGCCGAGCTCGAGGTGAAGCACAGCCGGGGAGAAGAGAACCCCTCAGGAGGAAGGCCGACCTGCATCTTCCATGGGACCAACAAGAACGACATCGCCGACTGCCAGGAACTCCGACTGATCCGCGCCGAGCATTTCAGCAGGCGCTCCGGCCGGGGCGACCGAGGCTTCAAACGCGACGGAGGCCACAGCAGAGGCCACTGGGACAACCGGGAGCCGCGTCGGGGGTGGCACGATCAGCCTCAGGAGGACCGCTAGCGCGATCAGGCTCGGGACGACCGCTGGCGCGACCTGCCTCGTGAGGACCGCTGGCGCGATGACCCTCCTAAGGGGTCATGACGCGGCCTGCCTTGTGAGGCTCGCCCACGTGAGGCAGGTCTACCTCCTCTGCCTCCGCCACCCAGAAGGAAAGAGGAAGATAGGCAGGACGATGGGGCTAGGGACTTCCAGGAAGTCAGGGCGGTGTCCTGTATCTTGGACGGAGCCCAGGCCCCAGCATCGAACCGTGCCTTCAAGCAATTCGCGCGGGAGGTGAATGCCGCCCTCCCGAAGCCTGAAGCGATGCGCCCCCCTGAATTGGTCCCAAACCGCCGTCACCTTCGACTCAAGCGATTAGCTCAGGTGTTCATTCATGGTTGGCAAGCTCACCATGTTGTGTACCCCAACCATCAGCAACATTCTTGTCACCAAGACCCTCATCGACAGTGGGGCGGGGCTCAACGTCCTCTCCATCAAGACCTTCGAGATGCTCCAAGTGCCATATGAACAGCTCATGCCAACTAAGCCCTTCTCGGGGGGTCACAGACGGGTCCACCGTGCCAATCGGGCAAGTGCGTCTGCCTGTCACCTTCGGCACGTGCAAGAACTACCACACCGAGGTCATTGTCTTCGACGTCGCGCACATCCACCTCCCATACAACACGATCCTCGGGTACCCGGCTCTCGCCAAGTTCATGACAGTAACTCACCACGAGTACAACGTCCTAAAGATGCCAGGGAGTGGCGGGGTCATCACCATTGCCTGTGATGAGAAGGACATCGTCTGCACCCTCAAGCGTGCTTGCCGCGCCGCGGTGGCTGAGCACTCAGACGACGAGGAAGACACACTGCCTTGTGAGGACCCACACAAGAAGAAGAAGCAACTCCTCCCCGCTTGGCGTCCTGCAACTTCAGCCTCTGCGCTCAAGGGTGGGGCCCGGCCTCCCATCGCATAGGAAAGCACGCTCAGTGCCACTCTTTGGCCGGGCACGGTAGCTCCCATCGGGGAAGTTTCTGGCCTGGTCAGTGAGGCAAGAGAGGCACTCGAGCACAACCTGGAAGCACGCTCCGACGCGCGTCATCTCGAGCTGGGGTCACGGCCCGTGGGGCCCAGTTCGCGAGAGTCCATACTCAGAGCGATCAAAGAACTTCAGAGAGCCCAGGCCATACGAGGCGGGGACTGCCCTGCACCACCAATCGCAGTCACCATCATCGGCATGGTCGATCAGTCGGGCATATGCGCCAACGCGCTCGCGATCAATAGGGTCACGGCTCAAGGACCCTTTTAGCCAGCGCGTGCGGATCATGGGTGGGTCTACTCGAACACGTATGTCCGCATGCCCTTCAGGCCGGCAAATGCTGGCGTCACCTTCCAGCGCCTTCATCGAGCCATGCTTGTGCCCTGCCTGGCAGGGCGTAGCGAGGAGCTGGAGGAGATGCTCGAACCAAGCGAAGGTTTTGAGCCTCGGGAGACGACGAACCCGTGAGGGTCGTGCTCGTGGAAGCGGGAGATCGGACAATGACGGTGGCCTCGGCTCTTCAGCGGCATGGCCGCTAGGTGACTTTTTGTTGGCTGTTGCCAGGTAACTTTTTGGTTCACTCTGTCCAAGAGCGCCCACCAGGACACATGATCTTCAGGTGATCAGAGCTCGCCCCCGCCGTCGCTTCATTTATGCATATTTCAGTAGTTTCTTGTGCGTCTATTCTATGCCCTGATGTTCTACCTTGTTTGCATCATTGGGTGGTCGACCCCTCGCTTGGGGGCTCTGGCCGCGGTGTGTCACATGTAGTCTCGGGGGTCCCTCGGCCCCACGAGGCAGCAGCCGACAGGATGGAATGGGGGCCGCTCGAGCGTCAAGGGGGGCTCTTGAGCATTGAGACTTAGGAGCCTTACCGGTCATAATGCCACTCGGCCTCCTGATGTCGTCCTGGTTCTGGTCGGCGTCAGGAGCGCCGGGGCCTCGCCCCGTGAAGTGTGTCCTTGGTTTCCGGTCATACCTAGCGATGGTGGGGAAATGTGCAGGACCGGGACCTGTAGACGTAGAGCTGCTTGAATGTCAAAGGGGGATCCTCACGAGCCTTACTAATCATAATGCCACTCGGCCTCCTGGTGTCGTCCTGGTTTCCGGTCGACATCAGGAGTGTCGGGGCCTTGCCCCGTGAAGTGTGTCCTTGGTTTCCGGTCATATCTAACGGTGGTGGGGAAATGTGCGGGACCAGGACCTGAGGACGTAGAGTGCCAAGAGGGCTCCCAAACTACCACACTCAAGGAGAAGAAGAAGCAGGCGGGGTTTCAATGGCCCCATCTATAGGAAGATTCAGGCGCAAACCGTCTTTGAGGTAGAGACACTCGCGAGACCAAAGCGTCCTCTCGACCTCCCGGATACACCTCCCAGTTCTGTCGTGCCGGCCACACGTACGAACTCTATGGATTGTACATGCCTGGGGCCCCCCGAGGATGCGGAGGGGTCCACCAATGACTATGCCCACACAAGGTGGAAGCCACAGCTTTGTACTGGTGGTCAACATGGTCCACCAATGACTATGCCCACGCAAGGTGGAAGCCCCACACTCGGTGTGGGGGATAAACAACTGAGGGCGCCCCCCAATGGCTGCATCCAACCTCAGGAAGGTCCCTAGCGGCCCCCTTTTCTCGTTATGTTCCATGGGGATGCAAGTGAGAGGGGGCTGCACTGGGACTACAACCAGGCCAAGCATGGTACACGCCACCTTCCCAGGTCTGCTGAACCTGGTCTTCACGCGCCCATCTCCGGAAAAGCTGGCAAGAAAAGGTATGCGAGCCGCTTGTACGCCAAGGGGGACTCCTGAGCATCGTGACTCAGGAGCCTAACTGGACCTGTAGCCCCTCGCCCCTTGGACCGTCCTTGGTTTCTGGTCAGCCCAACGGTGGTGGAGGTATGCGCGGGCCGAGCCCTGCCGACGCAGAGCCTAGAGAGCTCAAAAAACTACTCGAAAATCACTAGGGAGGACGCTGGAGCTCGCACGTGAAGGGGGACTCCTGAGCATCGTGACTCAGGAGCCTAATTGGACCCGTAGCCCCTCACCCCTTGGACCGTCCATGGTTTCCAATCAGCCCAACGGCGGTTGAGGTATGCGCGGGCCGGGCCTTGCCAATGCAGAGTGCTAAAGGTGTTCGGAAGTTTCGAGTTATCTCAATCCTCACCATGTTCCCTTCATGAGGGTTGCTCGCACGTGAAGGGGGACTCCTGAGCATCGCTACTCAGGAGACTAACTGGACCCGTAGGCCCTCGCCCCTTGGACCGTCCTTGGTTTCCAGTCGGCCCAATGGCGGTTGAGGTATGCGCGGGCCGGGCCCTGCAGACGCAGAGCATCACAGCAAGCAAGAAGGAAACAAGGCACAGAAAGCAATCATGCAGTCCAATGGTTATTACAAGCATTAGAAGTTCTCACAAACGCAAAAGAGTTTAACGCCTCCATGCAGCACTGTGTGCATTGCAGGAAAGGAGCAGGAGGAAGGAATCAGGAGGAACCGTTGCCACCGTTCGTCCCACCCTCAGGGGACTCGTCATCGACATCGCTAGTGTCGTCCTCCCCGCTGCCAGCCTCAGTAGCATCCAGAGACGGAGGAACCGGGACACGGGTGAACCTCTTAACCAGCACATCCACAGCGCCCTTCACCGCCGCTACGGCTCCAGTGCAGACATCAGGGGCGACCGGGAGGATCAAGGAGTCAAAGTCAAACCCTAGCTCGCGAAGATGAAGATGGCTGAAGATGCTTGACGCGGCTTCTAAAAAGAGGTCGCGGCACTCGCTGTCCAAGACCCTATCCACCTTGACGATGGCACTCTCTAGCGCCTCGACGAGCCTCGAGGCAAGCACCGTGAAGCCGCTCTCCGGAGCAGCCAAAGGCTCCGCGAACCCATCTCGGCAGAGGGCATGGAGCACCTTGCGAAGCTGGAGCTCAATGGCAGGGAAGGCACTCAGCGCTACAACCTTCTTCTCCTCGGCCGCGGCAATAGCTCCCTCCGTGCTGTCAAGAAGGATCTTCCTCGAAGCAATCTCCTTCTCCTGCATGTCTAGACGCGCTCGCTCTACATCTTGGCGGGTCGCCACCTGAGACAGCTCGGTTTCCTGGGCGGCAAGCTTGGCCTTGCGGGCCTCGAGGTCTTCCGTCCGCTGACGAAGTTGCATCGCATGCTTGGATTGTTCCTCCTAGAAGGTCTTCAGATGGGCCACCACCCGCTCACGTGCGGCACGAGTGGCCACGACCTCATCCTCGCCCTTTGCCACGGCAGTCACGGCCCAAACCCACATCGCCTCAGCGGCGGCGGCGGCCTGGAGCCACCCTAAGAGGAGCTCTAGGCGACCACCCATGAGGCAATCACCGGCACTCCCGAAGGCGTCGCGAGCCTGACTCAGAGTAGTGAAGGCCCTATCCAGGACAGCGCCAGCACGCACCAGAGGTGATGAGGTCTCCTCCTGAGGATCCCCCAGCGCGGTCGCGACAGTCGCCCTCGGGGAAGCGGCGCCACGAGAGACAGGAGGCTCTGGAGGCCGCTCGGCGACCGCGTAAATGGGCAGATCGGCATGCAGCGACCCCTCAGGGATTGATCCTCCAGACATCGGTGTCACCATGCCCCCAAGGACAGGAGTGATCGCATCAGCGGGTATCGGGGGCTCAGGGGGCTCGGCAACGGTGGCCTGAGGGGTCGCCCCGTGAGCCCTCTCTTCTTCAGCAGCAGGAGATAGTGTGTCGGCAGAGACAGGCGGTGGGCTGGGAGTTGCCTTCGGTTTGACGCCCGCCTTGTTCTTCCTCATCTTCAACACAACAGTATTCCTAGTCACCAAGCAAGGGGAGGTCAACAATGCACAAGCCATAGGCATGTGGGCCAAGCCAAGTCGGGTCACTTACTCCTTGACATCGACCCACTTCCTCTTCCTTTCTATCTCGGCAGCGATGGGGGCGCCTGAGCTCCCCATGGAGAGGGGGCCGCCACACGGAAGAGCAGAGTCACTGACGGCCGAGGCATCCGCGGACGAGATCGACATGGCCTCGTCCTCGCCCACCTTGCCGGCGAGTGGCGATTCGAGCAGGGGCAACATCGGCGCCTCGATCGTCCCACCGGCGAGGCAGGGCACGCTGGAGGAGACTCGGCTCCGCGCTTCCGGGGAGTCGACATGCACGCGGACAGCATGGCACGAGGGGCTGGCCCCAACCGCCTTAGCAACACGCGAGGAAACCGCGACAGAAACTTCACCAACGTTGTCGTCATCTTCAAGTTCGCGCAGCAGGGTGCCCTGCGACGGGGGGGGGGGGGACGCCCCCGCCTGGCAATCATCGGCGGTCCTCTCCGAGTCCTCCCCGCACGAGGTATCGCCGGAAGACACCACCATCGTACTAGGGCCATTAGCTGGGAAAAGCCCCAGCTCGTTGAAGACAAGCATCACGACAACTAGGTCAGCCCCGTTGTCATGGCAGTATAGCGGGTCGTGAGCCTCGGGAAGATCACTAGGGTCACCGCCGAGCAAGATTGCCACAGCCTTGCTTAGTTCCTCGGGAGATATGCACGCGGACCAGAGCCTGAGGTTGTCGCCGTTTCCCTGATAGTCCCACAAGGGCCTAGAATGGGCCTGAAGGGGTGCCAGACACTGAGAACTCCTTCACTATCATCCCGCCAGTCAGCTTCTTGGCACTGATGTCGCGGGTGAAGCGTTCCAGGACAGGCTCGGCCCGGGAGTCGGAAAGCTTCACGGAGCTCCACGCAGGAGTCTTCTCCGGTAACCCCTTCGGCAGATCCAACCGAGGGTTGGTGCCCTTGAGATCCATGAGGACCCAGTGGTGCCTGAAGTTCTCCACCTTCTTCCCAGCCTTCAGAAGCATGTTGCCGCTCTAGACCGCGACGAAAGAGACACACGCCGACCGTTGGGCGCCGTCATGCAAGCGCAAGATGAAGAAAGGGAAGAATAAAGCTACCGAGGGTCGCACGCCCACGAAGGCCTCACAGTAAAAGGGGAAGATGGATAGGAGCAAGATGGAATTGGGCTGGAGGTGAACAGCCTGGATCCCGTAGTGGTCAAGGATGGCGGTGAAAACGCGGAGAAGGGTGGAACGAGCCCAGTGAAGATGCTATGGAGGAAGAAGGGGTTAAAATATCTGACGAGAAAAAGGCAAATGAAAAGGAGAGCATGGATAAAACGGCAAATTTGTGAAGTGGGGGAGAGGAAAACAAGATGCAAATTGCAAATAATGTAAATTGCAAGGAGACGAGATTTGTGATTAGGAACCTGGTAGATGAGATTGCTTCCTCGCCGACAACGGTGCCAGAAATTCCTTTGACGTGGCTTGATACTGCGTCGGTATTTCCCCAAAGAGGAAGGGATGATGCAGCACAGCAACGGTAAGTATTTCCCTCAGTTATGAAACCAAGATATCAATCCATAGAGGAAGATCACGCACCCTGATAACCCACAAGTGTAGGGGATCGCAACAGCTTTCGAGGGTAGAGTATTCAACCCAAATTTATTGATTCGACACAAGGGGAGCCAAAGAATATTCTCGAGTATTCGCAGCTGAGTTGTCAATTAAACCACACCTGAAAGTCTTAATATTTGCAGCAAAGTATTCAGTAGCAAAGTAGTATGGAAGTAACAGTACGGTGGCACAAGTGATAGTAGCACTTTTGTAGCGATTGTAACAGTAGCAACGGAGAAGTAACTTATCAAGGATCAATATGTGAAAAGCTCATAGGCAATGGATCAGTGATGGATGATTATGTCGGATGGCATTCATCATGCAACAGTTATAAGATAGGGTGACACGGAACTAGCTCCAATTCATCAATGTAATGTAGGCATGTATTCCATATATAGTCATACATGCTTATGGAAAAGAACTTGCACGACATCTTTTGTCCTACCCTCCCATGGCAGTGGGGTCCTAATGGAAACTAAGGGATATTAAGGCCTCCTTCTAATAGAGAACCAGACCAAAGCATTACACTTAGTGAATACATGAACTCCTCAAACTACGATAATCACCGGAAAGAATCCCAGTTATTGTCACGCTAGGGGATGCGGATCATAACTCGTAATATGTGTATACAACTTGCAAGATAGTATCAAGAACACATATATATTCATGAAAACATAATAGGTTCAGATCTGAAATCATGGCACTCGGTCCCTAGTGACAAGCATCAAGCATAGCAAAGTCATAGCAATATCAATCTCAGAACATAGTTGATCCTAGGGATCAAACCCTTCCAAAACTAACTCGATTACATGAAAAATCTCATCCAACCCATCACCGTCTAGTAAGCCTACGATGGGATTACTCACGAATGGCGGGGAGCATCATGGAATTGGTGATGAAGGATGGTTGGTGATGACGAAGGCATCGATTTCCCCTGTCCGGAGCCCAAAACAGACTCCAGATCTGGCCTCCCGAGGAAGAACAGGAGGTGGCAGCGGCTCCATATCATGAAATGTGATGAACTCTTCTTTGTGATTTTTCTCCCCGAATATGAATATATAGGAGAAGAATTGAGGTCGGGGGAGCCATAGGGGGGCCACAATCTTGCCAGGCGCGGCCAGGGGGTGGCCTCGTCTGGTGGGCTTATCACCTGTGGGTGGCCCCCCTCCGGTTGATTCTTTCGCTAGTATTTTTTATTAATTCCTTTTATTTCTGCACAAAAATAACACCAAGCAATTCTGCTGAAAACATCATCGGTCTGGTTAGTTCCATTCAAATCATGCAAATTAGAGTCCAAAACAAGGGCAAAAGAGTTTGGAAAAGTGGATACGATGGAGACGTATCAACTCCCCCAAGCTTAACCCATTGTTTGTCCTCAAGCAATATCAACTGAAAGTGATAAAGAAAAACTTTTACAAACTCTATTTGATCTTGTTGTTTGTAAATATGTCTAACTGATGTTCAGATTTTCAGCAAAGATTATGGACTAACCACGTTCACAATAACCTTTCGGTCTCACATTTACTCATATCAATGGCTTAATCAACTAGCGAGCAATAATAATAACCCTCGGATGACAACACTTTTATTAAAACAATCATGATACAATATGACCGAATGGTATCTCGCTAGCCCTTTCTGAGACCACAAAACATAAATGTAGAGCACCTCTAAAGAATAATGACTGACTAGACATTATAATTCACGGTAAAAGAGATCCAGTCATACTCATACTCAATATCAATTAACAGCAAAGCATACAAATGACGATGGTGCTATCTAGCTGGTGCTTTATTATAAGAGGAGGATGACTCAACAATAAAGTAAATAGATAGGCCCTTCACAGAGGGAAGCATTGATTTGCAGAGGTGCCAGAGCTCGAGCTTTTAGAACAGGGATGAAAAATAATTTTGAGCGGTATGCTTTCATTGCCAACATAGCAACCAAGAGTTTTCACTATATTCCATTCTAGATACATTATAGGCGGTTCCCAAACAGAATGATAAAGTTTTTACTCCCCATCCACCAATCAATCACACTCACGACGAGCCGAATCCACATGTACCGTCCATACAAACACAATTCCTGGGGGTGTTTTGTTTATTATTTGCATTTTTCTTTCTTTCTTTGATTTCAGGACTCGGAATCCCTATTACCAGCCACTTTCTCGTGAATGATAGTGAATCAACACATATCGTGAGAATAACCCACCTAGCATGGAAGATACTGACAGCTCTAGGTCGCTACATGAGCGATTTGGGCATACAAAATAGAATGTCTATTTGAAGGTTTCGAGTTTGGCACATGCAAATTTACTTAGAACAGTAGGTACATACCGCATATAGGTAGATATGGGGACTCATGTGGAACAACTTTGGGTTTGAGAAATTGGATGCACAAGCAGAGAATTCCTGCTTAGTACAAGTGAAAGCTAGCAAAAGACTAGGGAGCGACCAACTCGAGCGACACACTCATCAACATGCTTTGAGGTTAACCAACATTGAGTGCAAGCATGTGTAGGATATAAATCACCATGAACATAAATATCAAAGAGGCTATGTTGATCTTGTTTCAACTACATGCATGAACATGTGCCAAGTCAAGCCACTCGAAACATTCAGAGGAGGATACCATCCTATCATACTACATCACAACCTTTTTAATACGCATGTTGGCACTCAAGACAAACCATTATCCACTCTTAGATAATTAAGCATGGCATGAGTAACCATAATCTCTAATTATCATTGCAGATATGTTTCACCCATAATGGACTGAATTCAAAACGATGAGCTAATCATATTTACAAAAGCAAAATAGGTCGAGTTCATACCAGCTTTTCTCCATCTCAATCTTTTCATCATATATCATCATTATTGCGTTTCACTTGCACGATCGAACGGTGTGAATAATAATAAGAGTGCACGTGCATTGGACTAAGCTGGAATCTGCAAACAATAACTCATAGGAGAAGACAAGGTAATATGGGTTCCCTAATAGGTAAACAATAATGCATATGAGAGCCACTCAACATTTTCATTGTGGTCTTCTCCTTATGAACCAAAGAAATAAAATTCAAAACAAGAACGGGAAAAACTATTTACATGGGAAAGCTCCCAAAAAACAAAAGAAGAACAAAAAATCTTTTTGGGTTTTCTTTTGAATGCTACGACTAGACGAACTAGAAGGTAGAGCTATAACTAATTTATTTATTTTTGATTTTTTCTCAAATTTAATTAAACACACAGGAAGAAAGCGGAAAGAAGAAATAAACTACCATGGATGGTACAATGAAAAAGTTTGAACACCGACTACTAAGATGGATGTGTGAACATGAATGTAAATTCGGTGAGAAATACGTACTCCCCCAAGCTTAGGCTTTTGGCCTAAGTTGGTCTAGGGTCATGGCGTGCACGGGGAATATCCGACGTCATAGTCGGGGTTGTACTAGGCTGTGGTGGCTACCACTTGAATGACTGGAGAGTGAAGGCGAGCTGCTTCCGCATTTCTCTCGTACTCGTTTCCCTCCTCTCTGGTTATAAAGTGTCTCCATTTTTTCTGAAAGTTAAAGAAGGCAGGAGCAGAAAGAGTAATATGGACATCACGTTGTCTATCAAAGATTAGTCAGTACAGGAGGGATTTTTCGTTCCTCTCATGAAACAGATAACGCACCAAAGCCTCGTAGTCAAGGAAAGTTGGTGGTAACTCAATATCATTTCCCCATGTAGGTACCCCAAGATAATTAGCTACACGAGTGGCATAAATCCCACCAAAGAAATCTCCATCCTTAGCATTATTATGCAACCTTCTAGCAACAATGGCTCCTAAGTTATATTGTCTATCATCCGTTAGGTCACTCTTAAGAATACTAAGATCAGGTGCACAAAGGTGGCTATGATCGGTTTTACCGTTAATACATTTGCCTATGAATAGAGCAAAATAATTTATGGCGGGAAAGTGAATGCTCCCCAAGGCAGCCTGTGTAATATTTCTAGTTTCTCCCACAGTGATGCTAGCAAGAAAATCATTATATTCAGATTTGCGCGGATCACTATAGCTGCCCCAATGTGGAATTTTACACGTATAGTTAAAATCCTCTAGGCCCATAGTATAAGATTCGTCATAAAGATTAAATAGGATAGAAGGTTTGATACGATTGAATGAAAATTCAAACCTCCGCACAAAAGAATCCGTGAGTTGATAGTATTGCTTGCACTTATCTGAAATGAATTCTTCAAGGCCAGCATTTCATGTGTATGAATAATCTTCTTCCTTGAAACCGACATCACCCATGAATTGATATGATGGCCATTCACAAGGCCGTACTTGTGCTTCCCTCAATGGTTCAAGGTCGGGTTCACGTATCGCGAGTCTCGGGGTCTTCTTGCTTGAGGAACCACCTTGAAATACCCTCTTCAACATTCTTTCTTTCTCTGAAAAATTCTGAAATTTTTAGTGACATCAAAACAAAGGTGAATAAAACTCAACAAAACTCATAGCAACTACTCCTACAAGTGCCTAGAGACTATATCATGCATCAAAACTACTTGGGACCATACAAATTTGAAATGCAAGCTCAAGAACAAGGGAACCATAGCAACCAAAAATTGCAATATATAAAGCACTATAACAAAAACTAATTAGACCATTGGAGGAGTCACATACGAAAGAACAATCTCCTAAAACAGTTTTGTGAATGGAGCTTTGCACAAGGAGATCAAAAATGGTAGTAAAATGAGCTAGAACATGGGTTTGAGCAATGGTGGGATTTTTTCTTGAGGAAGACGAAGTGGATGGAATCTGGAATAAGTGAAGGGGGGCATGTGGGACCTACAAGCCACCTAGGCGCGTCCAGGGGGTGGTCGCGCCCTGTGAACTTGTGACCCACTGGTGCTGCCCTACTGTGTGCTCAATGCCAGATATTTTTAAATATTCCATAAAAATCATATTACATTTTCATGGCATTTGAAGAACTTTTATTTTCAGGTCATTTTTCTATTGCACAGAAAACTCAGAAAATAGAAAAATAATAGCATTTTTTACTTTATTTACTCTAACTAACAGAAAGTAAAACTTGGTATAGAAAGTTGTTCTTTCTAAATTCATCCATCTCATGCTTATCAAAAGAATCCATCAATAAGGTTGATCAAGTCTTATTAACAAACTTCTTTTGAATAACATGAAACCGAAGAATTTTCGAATAACACTAAGTTACCTCAAGGGGGATATGCATGTCCCCAACAATAAGTATATCATATTTCTTCTTGACAGTAGGAAGAGAGAATTCAAAGTCTCCAATAATAATCGTTGAAATTTTTTCAATGGAGTTGATACTATGAACTTGAGGTTGTTTCTTCGAAAAGTGCACCGTATGCTCATTACCATTAATATGAAAAGTGGCATTGCCCTTGTTGCAATCAATAACAGCCCCTTTAGTATTCAAAAAGGGTCTACCAAGGATGATCGACATACTTTCATCCTCGGGAATATCAATAATAACAAAGTTCGTTAAGATAGTAGCATTTGCAACTACGACAGGCACATCCTCACAAAAACCGATAGGTAAAGCAGTTGATTTATCAGCCATTTGCAAGGACATTTCAACAGGTGTCAACTTATTCAAATCAAGTCTACGATATAAAGAGAAAGGCATACACTAACACCAGCTCCCAAATCACATAAAGTAGTTTTAACATAATTCCCTTTAATAGAGCATGGTATAGTGGGTACTCCTAGATCTCCCAATTTCTTTGGTACTCCATCCTTAAAAGTATAATTAGCAACCAAGGTGGAAATCTTAGCTTCTGGTATCTTTCTTTTATTAGTCACATTATCTTTCATATGCTTAGCATAAGGAGACATTTTCAGAATATCAGTCAAGAGCATATGCAAAAAGACAGGTCTAAGCATTTCAACAAAGCGCTCAAAATCCTCGTCATCTTTTTTCTTGGATGGTTTAGGAGGAAAGGGCATGGGTTTTTGAACCCATGGTTCTCTTTATTTACCATGCTTCCTAGGAACAAAGTCTCTTTTGTCATATCTTTTATTCTTAGGTTGTGGGTTATCAAGATCAACAGCAGGTTCAATCTCCACATCATTATCATTACTAGGTTGAGAATCAACATGAACATTATCATTAATATTATCACTAGGCTCATGTTCGTCACCCGATTGTGTCTCAGCATCAGAAACAGAAATATCATTTGGGTTTTCAATTGTATCTATAACAGGTTCACTAGCAGCATGCAAAGTTCTATCATCATCCTTATTCCTCTTATTACCGGAGCAACTAGGTGCATCAGTATTACTCCTTTGAGAATCTTGCTCAAATCTCTTAGGGTGGCCCTCAGGATACAAAGGTTCCTGAGTCATTCTACCACCTCTAGTCACAACTCTAACAGAATGATCATTGTTCTTACTATTCATCTCATTAAGCAAATCATTATGTGCCTTAAGTACTTGTTCTACTTGAGCGGTTACCATGGAAGCATGTTTACTTATAAGCTTAAGATCGTTGATAGTTCTACTCATATAATCACCTAAGTGATCAAGCATGTAAGCATTATGTTTCAATTGTCTACTAACATAAGCATTGAAAATTTCTTGCTTAACAACAAAATTATCAAACTCATCAAAGCATTGGCTAGCAGAATTATTATAAGGAATATCACCTTCATCAAATCTATGAAGAGAATTTACCTCTACTACCCGTGTCGGGTTATCAAGACCATGTATTTCTTTAATAGGTGGTAGATTCTTAACATCTTCAGCTTTAATACCTTTTTATTTCATAGATTTCTTTGCCTCTTGCATATCTTCAGGACTAAGAAATAGAATACCTCTTTTCTTTGGAGTTGGCTTCGGAGGTGGTTCAGGAATAGTCCAATCATTATCATTGTTCAACAGTTTGTTCCCTAAAAACACAACCAACACAACTATATAGGTGGTCCCTAGAAGCATCGGCTAGTCCATTATAAAAGATATCAAGTATTTCATTATTCTTGAGAGGGTGATCAAGCAAAGCATTAAGTAATTGGAGAAGCCTCCCCCAAGCTTGTGGGAGACTCTCTTCTTCAATTTGCGCAAAATTAAATATTTCCTGCAAGGCAGATTGTTTCTTGGGGGCAGGAAAATATTTTTCAAAGAAGTAATATATCATATCCTGGGGACTATGCACACAACCAGGAGCAAGAGAATTAAACCATATCTTAGCATCACCCTTTCATGAGAAAGGAAACTACTTGAGAATATAATAATAAAGAATTTTTTCCTCATGAGTAAATAGGCTGGCTATATCATTCAATTTAGTAAGATGTGCCACCACAGTTTCAGATTCATAGCCATGGAAAGGATCAGATTCAACCAAAGTAATTAACTCAGGATCGACAGAGAATTCATAATCCTTATCAGTAACAAAGATAGGTGAAGTAGCAAACTTAGGGTCATATTTCATTCTAGCATTCAAAGTTTTTTCTTTCCGCTTGCATAGAAATTTCTTAAGATCATCTCTATCCTTACAAGCAATAAAGTCCCTAGCTACCTATCCTTCCATAACATAACCCTCGGGTATATCAGGCAATTCATATCTAGGTGAGATAGGTCTAGTAGGTGTCTCATAATGTTCAGTTTCAATAATTTCATTGGTTTCAGAACTATCATAATTTTCAGCATTGACTCTAGCAATTTGTTCATTAAGAAATTCACCTAGTGGCACAGTATTATCAAGCAAAGTATCATCATAAGCATCATGCATAACATAAGTGGCATCATCAATTACTTGCAACATATCATAATTACTAGCAGGTGGTGGTGTCGCAAATTTACTCATAACAGAAGGTGAATCAAGTGCAGAGTTAGATGGCAATTCCTTACCTCCCCTCGTAGTAGAGGGATAGATCTTGGTTTTTGGATCTTTCAGATTCTTCATAGTGATCAACACATATAATTCCCAAGTAACTTAGAGAATAGAGCTATGCTCCCCGGCAACGGCGCCAGAAAGAGGTCTTGATATCCCACAAGTATAGGGGATCGCAACAGTTTTTGAGGGTAGACTATTCAACCTAAATTTATTGATTCGACACAAGGGGAGACAAAGAATATTCTCGAGTATTCGCAACTCATTTGACAATTCAACCACACCTGAAAGTCTTAATATCTGCAGCAAAGTATTCAGTAGCAAAGTAGTATGGAAGTAACACTACGGTGGCACAAGTGACACTAGCAGTTTTGTAGTGATTGTAACAGTAGCAACGGACAAGTAACTTATCAAGGATCAATATGTGAAAATCTCATAGGCAATGGATCGGTGATGGATGATTATGTTGGATGGCATTCATCATGCAACAATTATAACATAGGGTGACACAGAACTAGCTCCAATTCATCAATGTAATGTAGGCATGTATTCCATATATAGTCAAACATGCTTATGGAAAAGAACCTGCATGATATGTTTTGTCCTACCCTCCCGTGGGAGCGGGGTCCTAATGGAAACTAAGGGATATTAAGGCCTCCTTTTAATAGAGAACTGGACCAAAGCATTAGCTCTTAGTGAATACATGAACTCCTCAGACTACAGTAATCACCGGAAAGAATCCCAGTTATTGTCACCCTAGGGGATGTGGATCATAACTCGTAATAGGTGTCTACAACTTGCAAGATAGGATCAAGAACACATATATATTCAAGAAAATATAATAGGTTTTGATCTGAAATCATGGCACTCGGGCCCCAGTGACAAGCATTAAGCATAGCAAAGTCATAGCAACATGAATCTCAGAACATAGTGGATACTAGGGATCAAACCCTAACAAAACTAACTCGATTACATGACAAATCTCATCCAACCCATCACCGTACAGCAAGTTGTTGGAAATATGCCCTAGAGGCAATAATAAAATTGTTATTATTATATTTCCTTGTTCATGATAATTGTTTATTATCCATGCTATAATTGTATTGATTGGAAACACATTGCATGTGTGGATATATAGACAACACTTTGTCCCTAGTGTGCCTCTAGTAAACTAGCTCATTGATCAAAGATGGTCAAGGTTTCCTAGCCATTTACATGAGATGTCATTTGATAACAGGATCACATCATTAGGAGAATAGTGGGATGGACAAGACCCAAACTAGAAACGTAGCATATGATCGTGTCAGTTTATTGCTGCAGTTTTCTGCATGTCAAGTATATGTTCCTATGACTATGAGATCATGCAACTCACGGATACCGGAGGAGTGCCTTGTGTGTATCAAACGTCACAACGTAACTGGGTGACTATAAAGGTGCTCTATAGGTATCTCTGAGTGTGTCTGTTGGGTTGGCATGGATCAACACTGGGATTTGTTACTCCGTGTGACGGAGAGGTATCTCCGGGCCCACTCAGTAATACAACATCACAATAAGCCTTGCAAGCACTGTGACTAAGTGTTAGCCATGGGATCTTGTGTTACGGAACAAGTAAACAGACTTTCCAGCAACGAGTTTGAACTAGGTATGGAGATACCGACGATCGAATCTCGGGCAAGTAACATACTGAAGAACAAAGGGAACATCATACGGGATTAACTAAAACCTTGACACGGAGGTTCGAGCGATAAAGATCTTCGTAGAATATGTAGGAATCAATATGGGCATCCAGGTCCTGCTATTGGTTATTGACTGTAGAGGTGTCTCGGTCATGTCTACATAGTTCTCGAACCCGCAAGGTCCGCACACTTAAGGTTCGGTGACGTTTTGGTAGTATAGAGTTATGTATGGTGGTGACCGAAGGTCTTTCGGAGTCCCGGATGGGATCTCGGATGTCACCAGGAGCTCTCGAATGGTCCGGAGGTAAAGATTGATATATAGGAAGTCTTTTTATGGTCACCGAAAAAGTTTCGGGCTCGTCGATAGTGTACTGGGAGTGTCAGGAGGGTACCGCGGGACCATCGGGAGGGGTATTTCGACCCAAGAGGCTACATGGGCTGTGGGAGAAGGAATGCCAGACTTTAGTGGGCTGGACAAAGTCCCACAGAAGGCCCTTGTGGCTAGGGAAGAAAACCCAAGGTGGAAAGAAGGCCAAAGTGGGAAAAAGGAAGGGGTCCTAATCCTACTAGGAGTGGAGGAGGAGGAGGACTCCCTCCCACTTCGGCCAAAGCAAAGGGCTGGCCCCTTGGGGGCCAAGCCTCCTCCTCCCCTCCTCCTATATATACTAGAGGTTTGAGGGTTTTTTGGACACGGAAAAACAGCCACATGCTACCTCTCCTCTAGATCGCAGTTTCTCCTCTAGATCGGTTTTCAACGGTGCTTAGGCGAAGCCCTGCTGGAATAACTCCACCACCATCGCCGCAATGCCGTCGTTCTGCCATAGAACTCGTCTACTTCTCCACTCCCTCTTGCTGGATCAACAAGGCGGATATCGTCATCAAGCCGTACGTGTGCTGAACACGGAGGTGCCGTCCATTTGGCGCTAGATCGAGACAGATCGTGATTGGATCGCGAGACGCTCGGCGATTTGGATCGTGAAGACGTTTGACTACATCAACCGCGTTTCTAAACACTTCCTACTTAGTTATCTACAAGGGTATGTAGATCCACTCTCCCCACTCGTAGATACTCATCTCCTAGATTGATCTTGGTGAAGCGTAGGAAAATTCCCAACAGTGGCATCATGAGCTAGGTTTATGTGTAGATGAGATCTCGAGTAGAACACAAAGATTTTGTGGGCGTTGATTCTTAGATTACTTCCTCCCTTGGTCGTGTTTTTTGTTCACCGGTATTGTGGGATGAAGCGGCCCAGACCAACCTTACTCGTACGCTTACGAGAGACCGGTTCCATCGACTGACGTGTAATTTCGTTGCACAAAGATGACTGGCGGGTGTCTGTTTCTCCTACTTTAGTTGGATCGGATTCGACAAAGGCGGTACTTGAGAAGGTTGAAAAGCAATTTATGTATCACCATTGTGGTTTTGCTTAGGTGAGAATTGTTCTTGCTAAATACCCGTAGCAGCCACGTAAAACTTGCAACAACAATTAGAGGACGTCTAAATTTTTTTGTAGGGTATGTTGTGATGTGATATGGCCAATTACATGATGAGATATATGTGATGTATGAGATGATCATCTGTTGTATAGAATATCATGACTTGCATGTCGATGAGTACGGCAACCGATAGGAGCCATAGGGTTGTCTTTAATTATTGTATGACATGCATGTCAATCATTAAGCGCTATGTAATGCTTTACTTTATCGCTAAACGGTAGCTATACTAGTATGAGCATGGTGGGAGCGAAAACCCCGATGGCGACACAATGATGGAGATCATGATGATGTAGATCATGGTGTTATGCCGGGAATGATGGAGATCATGTCGGTGCTTCCAAGATGGAGATCAAAAGCACAAGTTCATGGCCATATCATGTCGCTTATGATTTGCATGTGATGTTAATCCTTTTATGCACCTTGTTTTGCTTAGGACGACGGTAGCATTATAAGGTGATCCCTCACTTAAATTTCAAGTTAAATTGTGTTCTCCCCGAGTGTCCACCGTTGCGAAAGTTCGTCGTGTCAAGACACCACGTGATGATCAGGTGTGATAGACTCTATGTTCACATACAACGGGTGCAAGCTAGCGTTGCACGTGCAGAACACTCGGGTTAAACGTGACGAGCCTAACATGTACATACATGGCCTCAGAACATGAGTCATATAGTAGATATGATCAACATGATGATGTTCACCATTGAAACCACCTCAACTCACTTGATGATCGGACATGAGTTGGTGAATTTGGATCACGTATCACTTAGATGACCTAAGGGATGTCAATTTGAGTGGGAGCTTTAGTAATTTGATTAACTAAACTCATTATCTTGAACAATAGTCTTAGTAACCTTTGCTTATTTATGTTGTAGATCAATGGCTTGCGTAGTAGCACCGCTGAACTTTAATGCGTTCCTAGAGAAAGCTAAGTTGAAAGATGATGGAAGTAACTTTGTGGACTGGGCCCGTAATCCGAGGATTATCCTCACGGCTTCCCAGAAGGCATATGTCCTTGATGCACTGCTTGGTAACCAACCCGCAAACATGTCATCTGAAGACGTTATGTACGCTTGGGAGGCACGTTCTGGAGATTACTCAATAGTTCAGTGTGCAATATTGTATGGCTTAGAACCGGGACTTCAAAGACGTTTTGAACGTCATGGAGCATATGAGATGTTCCAGGAGTTGGAGTTTATCTTTAAGAAGAATGCCCGGATCGAGAGGTATGAGACCTCCGATAAGTTCTATGCTTGCAAAATGGAGGAGAACGGGTCTATCAGTGAACATATACTCAGAATGTCTAGGTATTTGACTCGTCTAGCGGAGTTAGGGATGCCCCTTCCGCCAGAGGCGATCACTGACAGAGTTCTTCAATCACTACCACCTAGCTACAAGAGATTTGTGATGAACTATAACATGCACGGGATGAACAAGTCAGTCACCGAGTTTTTTGCGATGCTGAAAGTCGCTGAGTCTGAAATCCAGAAAGAACATCAAGTGTTGATGGTCAATAAAACCACTAGTTTCAAGAAGAATGGCAAGGGCAAGAAGGGTAACTCCAATAAGAGTGGAAAAACAGTTGCTCCTCCTGTGAAGAAACCCAAGGCTGGACCCAAGCCAAAAACTGAGTGCTTTCATTGCAAGGGAACTGGTCACTGGAAGCAGAACTGCCCCAAGTATCTGGCTGACAAGAAGGCGGCCAACAACAAACAAGGTATATATGATATACATGTTATTGATGTGTACCTTACTAGCTCTTGTTGTAGTGCCTGGGTATTTCATACCGGTTCGGTTACTCAGATTTGCAACTCAAAACAGGAACTACAGAATAGACGAAGGCTGGCAAAGGACGAAGTGACGATGTGCGTGGGAAACGGTTCCAAGGTTGATGTGATCACCTTCGGCACGCTCACTCTTCGATTACCATCGGGATTAGTGATGAACTTGAATAATTGTTATTTAGTGCATGTGTTAAGCATGAACATTATATCCGGATCTTGTTTATTACGAGACGGTTACTCATTTAAATCAGAGAATAATGGTTTTTCTATTTATATGAGTAATATATTTTATGGTCATGCACCTAATGTGAGGGGTTTATTCATATTGAATCTTGATAGTGATCATACACATGTTGATAACATTGATGCCAAAAGAGGTAGAGTTGATAGTGATAGTACCACTTTCTTGTAGCACTACCATTTGGGTCATATTGGTGTAAAACGCATGAAGAAGCTCCATGCTGATGGACTTTTGGAGTCACTTGATTTTGAATCACCTGACACATGTGAACCATGCCTCATGGGCAAGATGAATAAAACGTCGTTCTCTGGAACAATGGAACGGGCGAGTGACTTGTTGGAAATCATACATACTGATGTGTGTGGTCCGATGAGCATTGAGGCGTGCGGTGGATATCGTCATTTTCTCACCTTCACTGATGACTTAAGTAGATATGGTTATATTTACTTAATGAAACACAAGTCTGAAACGTTTCAAAAGTTCAAGCAATTTCAGAGTGAAGTTGAGAATCATCATAACAAGAAGATTAAATTCCTGCAATCTGGTCGAGGAGGTGAATATCTAAGTTATGAGTTTGGCAGTCACTTAAGACAGTGTCGAATTGTTTCACAATTGACACCGCCTGGAACACCACAGCATAATGGTGTGTCCGAATGTCATAATTGAACCTTATTAGATATGGTGCGTTCTATGATGTCTCTTGCCGACTTGCCACTATCGTTTTGTGGTTATGAATTAGAGACAGCTATATTCAATTTAAATAGGGCACCATCAAAATCCATTGAGACGATGCCATATGAACTGTGGTTTGGCGAGAAGCCAAAATTATCATTTCTTAAAGTTTGGGGATGTGATGCTTATGTCAAAAAGCTTCAGCCTGAAAAGCTGGAACCCAAAGCGGAGAAATGTGTCTTCATAGGATACCCGAAAGAGACAGTTGGGTATACCTTCTATCTCAGATCCGAAGGCAAAGTGTTTGTCGCCAAGAACGGAACATTTCTTGAGAAAGAGTTTCTCTTGAAAGAATAGAGTGGGAGGAAAATAGAGCTTGATGAGGTTATTGAACATTTACTTCAACTAGAGAGTAGCGCAGCACAGAAAGATGTTTCTGTGGAGCCTATGGCAGTTGAAGAGGAAGTTAATGATGATTATCATGAAGCTTCGGATCAAGTTACTATTGAACCTCGTAGGTCGACAAGGGCGCGTACTGCTCCTGAGTGGTACGGCAACCCTGTCTTGGAGGTCATGTTGTTGGACAACAATGAACCTACGAGCTATGGAGGAGCGATGATGGGCCTGGATTCCGAGAAATGGTTAGAGGCCATGAAATTCGAGATGGGATCAATGTATGAAAAAAAAGTATGGACTTTGGAAGTATTACCTGAAGGGCGAAAGGCCATTCAAAACAATGGATCTTTAAGAAGAAGACGAACGCGGACGGTAATATCACCATCTATAAAGCTCGACTTGTGGCAAAGGGCTTTTCACAAGTTCAAGGAGTTGACTATGATGAGACCTTCTCACCCGTAGCGATGCTTAAGTCCGTCAGAAACATGTTAGCAATAGCTGCATATTTTGACTATGAAATTTGGCAGATGGATGTCAAAACAGCATTCCTCGACGGTTTCCTTGAGGAAGAGTTGTATATTATGCAACCAGAAGGTTTTGTCGATCTAGAGAATGCTGACAAAGTCTGCAAACTCCAGCGATCCATTTATGGACTGGTGCAAGCATCTCAGAGTTGGAACAAGCGCTTTGATGAGGTGATCAAAGCGTTTGGGTTTATACAAGTTTATGGAGAAGCTTGTATTTACAAGAAAGTGAGTGGGAGATCTATAGCGTTTATAATATTATATGTGGATGACATATTGCTTATTGGAAACAATACAGAAATGCTGGAAAGCATGAAGGAATATTTGAACAAGAGGTTTTCAATGAAGGGCCTGGGAGAAGCTGCTTTCATATTAGGCATTAAGATCTATAGAGATAGATCGAGACGCTTGATAGCACTTTCACAAAGCACATACCTTGATAAAGTTTTGAAGAAGTTGAAAATAGATTAGTCCAAGAAGGGGTTCTTGCCTGTGCTACAAGGTGTGAAGTTGAGTAAGAATCAATGCCCGGTGACTGCAGAAAATAGAGAGAAGATGAGTGTCATCCCCTATGCTTCAGCCATAGGCTCTATCATGTATGCAATGCTATGCACAAGACCCGATGTCAGCCTTTCCATAAGTATGGTCGGAAGGTGATCAAGACTATCCTTAAGTTCCTGAAAAAGACTAAGGAAATGTTTCTCGTTTATGGAGGTGATCAAGAGCTCGTCGTAAAGGGTTACGTCGATGCAAGCTTTGACACTGATCAGGATGACTCTAAGTCACAAACTGGATACATATTTATTTTTAATGGGGGGCGGTAAGTTGGTGCAGTTCCAAGCAAAGCATGGTAGTGTGGGGACCCCGACTCATAAGTCGTGATCACCGAATGTACATGCATAGTGATCCCAGAGATCAATGCTCACTGAACACACAGAAACTTAATAACAAGAGTCTTACATCCATTACATACTGGTTTACTCAAATATGGCCTTTATGGCCAAGTCTTCATACGATTGCAGCGGAAATCTTCAACGATAGCGTAAACCCATGCCGTCTGACTTAACCCTATAGGCATTCTGACTCGGAAGCCTCCTAGCTCGCATGTCCTCCACCAAGGTAATCTTCATCATAAACTGATCTTTCATGCCTGGCCAATAAAATAACCAGTGGCAATCCAATGGGTACTTTGAATGTACTAGCAAGCAACCCATATTTGGAACAAGACAACAACAATGCATGATATAGCACTAATAGGTAAGTTTTGCAGAAAGCTAGTTTTGAGTGCAATGACATGATCAAGTAAATTAAGTAAGCATGCATCAACCATGGACAGGTGTTCATAAGAACACGTCACAATCATCATCATAAGCAGGGGGTGGATGTCTCATGTTCAACCATCACACCAAGTCCTCAGACTTGTCTCATGTACCGTCTGGACATCTCATGTTCAGTCATCAAGCCAAGTCATCCGACTCGACTCAAGTGTCATCCTTGTCACCACACACACACACACACAAGGTTTTGAGGAAACATCTAGACGTAGTTTAAGAAGGACCTCCAACTGTCCAAGACCATGGACACGGCTATTCGAATAGTTTTACAATCTGCAGAGGTTGTGCGCTTTACCCACCAGACTCGGGGAACTTCCGTGTCATCCACGACTCGCGGTATATTACATACCCGAGGTAAGCACCCGAACAATGCCTTTACCATGGTGATACAAAAAAAGAGTCCACTCGTTGGTGCCATACCTCATGATATACATCACACGTATCATCCATGAGGGCATGCAACGGTGTGCGCGGTGCCTGTAAAGACAGTGAATGGCCTTCCACTCCGGGACAACCCCGTCTAAAGAGTGACCATTTCACTCTCGCCACTTGTAATGCGGACTCCTTGCTAGCACCAACCATAGTAATCAACAAATCCCCTTCCCATATAGGGGTAGAGTGGTTGCACATGTAAGGTTGGGACAGTCAGCAGACCCTAAATCTAATCCGTTTTCGAAAACTGTAACATCCCAAAATTCCATTTTGGAATGTTATGATTTATAGCTATGCATCTATCATCACCATTGTTTGAATACATGTATTGTTGAAATGTTCTTTCTAAATTTCTGAAAGCCCTTTCTATTTTCCCTAAGTTGCTTTCACCTATTTGAAATCTTGGTAAAATGTGCAAAATAAGAGGGGAGTAACATGACACTCCACACCAGGGTCATCTTGGTGATCTATTTGAACAAAAATAACCAGGAGTTATTTTGAAAATATTTGCAAAAAGGATTTAAAAACAATTAGGCAATTTCTGAAAATAATTTTTTTTTCAAAGTGTTCAAATGACAAAATAAAAATGTTCATTAAATAGCATTTATTATTATGTTAAATTTGATATATAATAACCCTATATTTATAAACGTTTTGAATGTTTTAAGAGCTTTTGAACGCTCTGGAAAATCATTAAAGGAAAAAAAAAGGTAACGGTTTTGTATTAAACGGCCGGCCCAACGGCTTTAAAAGCCGAGACCGTTACCGGTCGACCGACCGACGCGTATTCATCGCCCCCTCTCTCACTGACACCGGGCCCCACCCCTGACCGACCGTTAGCCCGACCGGTCATCCCTCTCCTCCCCCGCACGCGCCGGACCTCGTCGGCCGTTTCTTTCCACCTCCCCGGATCTCTCTCCCCTCTTAACCCCCTGGCTCCCCCGCACTCGTATAAAAGCCGGCCAGTCCCCGCATCCATTTTCCCCCAAACCCCTCTCCTATCTCGCCGGAAGGCTGCCGCAATTCCTCGCCGGAGTAACTCCGACCACCGAAGCTCCCGTCGACCGTAGCCATCGACTCCGTCCACCCCTCGCCCAACCGTTGCCACCAATCGACGCCGGACATCAAGCTCCGTCGCCCGGACCACTTCGCTGCCTTCCTCGACCACCGGAGCTCCTCGCCGTCATCTTCGCCGCCTTCGGATCCACCGGAGACCTCCGACGCCGGCGACCTTTCCTCCGTAAGCTCCCTGGACCGTCGGATCAATAATCAACGCGTTAGATTAGATCGGATTTAATTCCGAATCGTTTTCCTCTTCGGACCGGTCGCCCGCCCGTAAGCTCCCACGCGCACACGCCCCCAACCAATAGGATCGTGCCACGTAGCCCCCTGGCCGTCCGATAGATATTTCCTTTTTCTGATTTTTGTTTAGTAAACAGAACCTGTTATGATTTTGTTTTGCTTATATCTTTTAATCTGTTTAATGTTTTGAGTTGATTCTTTTTGCAATAGCTCACATTTTTCATGTAGTTTCACCATGTACTTTTAAATTTTAAATTTGAACTCTAAAATTTGAATTGAATCAAATTTGCTTAAAACTTTGAAATCTGAATAACTAGAGTTTGAAAATAGATTTTGATATGAATCTTTTTGCTACTGTTTGGTCTTAGTCAGGACTACCTTTATGCTTAGTTTGAAAAATTTTAGGATGATTTTGATTAGTGTTCTAGCTATAAACAGAATCTGCCTAGTATTATAGTATAGTTTTATTTACTTAGTTTTAGTTAGTTTAACTTAGATTTAGTTTTAATTTGTTTAGTAGGTTCTGTTGTTTAAACATTTAGTGTTTTACTTGTTGTTAATAAAAAAATATAAAATTGTTTAGTTATCTCTTGGTTAATATAGGAATCACAACTTCCTTTCAAATAGGTTTAATTTGATTAAAACAACTAGTTTAGTAATAGATTCTTTTAATAGAGTTTTATATAATTTAATTTTGTTTTCTAAGACAAGTTTATTTGTAAATTATTTTCTGTTAAGAACATGTTTTGTCAATAAATAATAAGTTTTGTTTTGCTCTCTTGTTATTAAAACTATATTTGTTCCATTTAGTGCTTATCAAAACTTTTACAAACTTTACAAAAGTTTTCTCAATCATCATCATGGTGCCCCGAAGATGGAGATCATAGGAGCAAGATGATATTGGCCATATCATGTCACTATATTGATTGCATGTGATGTTTATCATGTTTACATCTTATTTGCTTAGAACGACGATAGTAAATAAGATGATCTCTCAATAAAATTTCAAGAGAAGTGTTCACCCTAACTGTGCACCGTTGCTAAGGATCGTTGTTCCGAAGCACCACGTGATGATCGGGTGTGATAGGTTCTAATGTTCGCATACAACAGGTGTAAGCCAGATTTACACACGCGAAACACTTAGGTTGACTTGACGAGCCTAGCATGTACAGACATGGCCTCGGAACACGGAAGACCGAAAGGTCGAACATGAGTCGTATAGAAGATACGATCAACATGGAGATGTTCACCATGGATGACTAGTCCGTCTCACGTGATGATCGGACACGGGCTAGTTGACATGGATCATGTGTCACTTAGATGACTAGAGAGATGTCTATCTGAGTGGGAGTTCATTGAATAATTTGATTATGTGAACTCGATTATCATGAACTTAGTCTAAAATTGCCTTTAATATCTATATTGTAGATCCAATGGCCAACGCAAATGTCAACCTCAATTTCAACGCGTTCCTAGAGAAAACCAAGCTAAAAGATGATGGAAGCAACTATGCGGACTGGGTCCGTGGCTTGAGGATCATCCTCATAGCTTCCAAGAGATTGTATGTCCTTGATGCACCGCTAGGTGACCCACCCATTCTCCCAGCGGACCAAGACGTTACGAACGCTTGGCAGTCGCGCTGCGATGATTACTCCCTTGTTCAGTGCGGCATGCTTTACAGTTTAGAATCGGGGCTCCAAAAACGTTTTGAGCAACACGGAGCATATGACATGTTCCAAGAGCTGAAACTGGTTTTCCAAGCTCATGCCCGAGTCGAGAGATATGACATCTCTGACAAGTTCTTCAGCTGTAAGATGGAGGAGAACAGTTCTGTTAGTGAGCACATCCTCAAGATGTCTGGGCTTCACAACCGCTTGACTCAGCTGGGAGTTAATCTCCCGGATGACTCAGTCATTGACAGAATCCTCCAGTCGCTTCCACCTAGCTACAAAAGCTTTGTGATGAACTACAACATGCAGGGGATGGAGAAGTCCATTCCTGAGTTGTACTCGATGCTGAAATCAGCAGAGATCGAGATCAGAAAGGAGCATCAAGTGTTGATGGTAAACAAGACCACTAGTTTCAAGAAAGGCAAGGGTAAGAAGAACTTCAAGAAGGACGGCAAAGCTGTTGCCGCGCCCGGTAAGCAAGTTGCCGGGAAGAAGAAGAACAAGAATGGACCCAAGCCTGAGACTGAGTGTTTCTATTGTAAGGGTACCGGTCACTGGAAGCGGAACTGCCCCAAGTACTTAGCGGATAAGAAGGACGGCAACATTAAAGGTATATGTGATATACTTGTTATTGATGTGTACTTGACCAGCGCTCGTAGTAGCTCCTGGGTATTTGATACCGGTGCAGTTGCTCACATTTGTAACTCCAAGCAGGAGCTGCGGAATAAGCGGAGGCTGGCCAAGGACGAGGTGACGATGCGCGTCGGGAATGGTTCCAAGGTCGATGTGATCGCCGTCGGCACGCTACCTCTACATCTACCTTCGGGATTAGTTTTAAACCTTAATAATTGTTATTTAGTACCAGCTTTGAGCATGAACATTGTATCTGGATCTCGCTTGATGCGAGATGGCTACTCATTTAAATCCGAGAATAATGGTTGTTCTATTTATATGAGAGAAATGTTTTATGCTCATGCCCCGCTGGTCAATGGTTTATTTTTGATGAATCTCGAACGTGATGTTACACATATCCATAGTGTGAGTACCAAAAAGTGTAAAGTTGATAACGATAGTTCCACTTACATGTGGCACTGCCGTCTTGGCCATATTGGTGTCAAACGCATGAAGAAGCTCCATGCTGATGGACTTTTGGACTCACTTGATTTCGAATCATTTGACACATGTGAACCATGCCTCTTGGGCAAGATGACCAAGACTCCATTCTTCGGAACAATGGAGCGAGCAACTGACTTGTTGGAGATAATACATACCGATGTATGCGGTCCAATGAGTGTCGAGGCTCGCGGTGGCTACCGTTATGTTCTCACCCTCACTGATGACTTGAGCAGATATGGGTATGTCTACTTAATGAAACACAAGTCTGAAACCTTTGAAAGGTTCAAGGAATTTCAGAGTGAGGTCGAGAATCAACGTGACAGGAAAATAAAATGCCTACAATCTGATCGTGGCGGAGAATATTTGAGTCACGAGTTTGGCACACACCTTAGGAAATGTGGAATTGTTTCACAACTCATGCCGCCCGGCACACCTCAGCGAAATGGTGTGTCTGAACGTCGTAATCGCACTCTATTGGATATGGTGCGATCTATGATGTCTCTTACCGACTTACCGCTATCATTTTGGGGATATGCATTAGAGACTGCCGCATTCACTTTAAATAGGGCACCGTCTAAATCCGTTGAGACGACACCGTATGAATTATGGTTTGGAAAGAAACCTAAGCTGTCGTTTCTAAAAGTTTGGGGATGCGATGCTTATGTGAAGAAACTTCAACCTGAGAAGCTCGAACCCAAAGCGGAAAAGTGCGTCTTCATAGGATATCCCAAAGAGACTATTGGGTATACCTTCTACCTACGATCCGAGGGCAAAGTCTTTGTTGCCAAGAATGGATCCTTTCTCGAGAAAGAGTTTCTCTCGAAAGAAGTAAGTGGGAGGAAAATAGAACTTGATGAGGTAATTGTACCTTCACTCGAACCGGAGAGTAGCGCAGCACAGGAAGTTGTTTCTGTGGAGCCTACACCGGCTAGAGAGGAAGTTAATGATGATGATCATGAAACTTCAGATCAAGTTGCTACTCAAAGGTCCAGTAGGACACGTTCCGCACCAGAGTGGTACGGTAATCCTGTCCTAGAGATCATGTTGTTGGACAACGGTGAACCTTCGATATATGAAGAAGCAATGGCGGGCCCGAATTCCGACAAATGGCTTGAGGCCATGAAATCCGAGATAGGATCCATGTATGAGAACAAAGTATGGACTTTGGTGGACTTGCCTGATAATAAGCGAGCCATAGAAAACAAATGGATCTTTAAGAAGAAGACTGACGCGGACGGTAATGTGACCGCCTATAAGGCTCGGCTTGTCGCTAAGGGTTATCGACAAGTTCAAGGAGTTGACTACGATGAGACTTTCTCACCCGTAGCGATGCTGAAGTCAGTCCGAATCATGTTAGCAGTTGCCGCATTTTATGATTATGAGATCTGGCAAATGGATGTCAAAACGGCATTCCTTAATGGCTTCCTCAAGGAAGAACTGTATATGATGCAGCCGGAAGGTTTTGTTGATCCTAAAGATGCTAACAAGGTATGCAAGCTCCAGCGCTCCATCTATGGGCTGGTGCAAGTATCTCGGAGTTGGAACATTCGCTTTAATGAGGTGATTAAAGCGTTTGGGTTTGTACAGGTTTATGGAGAACCCTGTATTTACAAGAAAGTGAGTGGGAGCTCTATAGCATTTCTTATACTGTATGTGGATGACATGCTGATAATGGGAAATAATATAGAACTCTTGGAAAGTATCAAGGCCTACTTGAATAAGTGTTTTTCAATGAAGGACCTTGGAGAAGTTGCTTACATATTAGGTATTAAGATCTATAGAGATAGATCGAAACGCCTCATTGGTCTTTCACAAAGCACATACCTTGAAAAAATATTGAAGAAGTTCAATATGGATCAGTCCAAGAAGGGGTTCTTGCCTGTGTTGCAAGGTGTGAGATTGAGTACGACTCAATGCCCGACCACGGCAAAGGATAGAGAAGAGATGAGTGTCATCCCCTATGCTTCAGCCATAGGCTCTATCATGTATGCCATGCTGTGTACCAGGCCTGATGTGAACCTTGCCATAAGTTTGGTAGGGAGGTACCAAAGTGATCCCGGAGCGGAACACTGGACAGCGGTCAAGAATATCCTGAAGTACCTGAAAAGGACAAAGGACATGTTTCTCGTTTATGGAGGTGCCGAAGAGCTCGTCGTAAAAGGTTACGTCGATGCTAGCTTCGACACAGATCCGGACGACTCCAAGTCGCAAACCGGATACGTGTATATTTTGAATGGAGGGGCAGTGAGCTGGAGCAGCAGCAAGCAAAGCGTCGTGGCAGCATCTACATGTGAAGCGGAGTACATAGATGCTTCGGAAGTAGCAAAGGAGGGAGTCTGGATGAAGGAGTTCATCACCGACCTAGGAGTGATTCCGAATGCGTCGGGCCCGATGACTCTACTCTGTGACAACACTGGAGCTATTGCCCTTGCGAAGGAGCCCAGGTTTCACAAGAAGACAAGACACATCAAGCGCCGCTTCAACTCCATCCGTGATTACATTCAGGAGGGAGACATAGATATTTGTAAAGTGCATACGGATCTGAATGTCGCAGATCCATTGACTAAACCTCTCTCACGAGCAAAACATGATCAGCACCAGAATGCTATGGGTGTTCGATTCATCACAATGTAACTAGATTATTGACTCTAGTGCAAGTGGGAGACTATTGGAAATATGCCCTAGAGGCAATAATAAAATGGTTATTATTGTATTTCCTAGTTCATGATAATTGTCTATTGTTCATGCTATAATTGTGTTAACCGGAAACCGTAATACATGTGTGAATACATAGACCACAACGTGTCCCTAGTGAGCCTCTAGTTGGCTAGCTCGTTGATCAATAGTTGGTCTCGGTTTCATGACCATGGACATTGGATGTCGTTGATAACGGGATCACATCATTAGGAGAATGATGTGATGGACAAGACCCAATCCTAAGCATAGCACAAGATCGTGTAGTTCGTTTGCTAAAGCTTTTCAATGTCAAGTGTCATTTCCTTAGACCATGAGATTGTGTAACTCCCGGATACCGTAGGAATGCTTTGGGTGTGCCAAACGTCACAACGTAACTGGGTGGCTATAAAGGTACGCTACGGGTATCTCCGAAAGTGTCTGTTGGGTTGACACGAATCGAGACTGGGATTTGTCACTCCGTGTGACGGAGAGGTATCTCTGGGCCCACTCGGTAAGACATCATCATTATGAGCTCAATGTGACTAAGGAGTTAGTCACGGGATGATGTATTACAGAACGAGTAAAGAGACTTGCCGGTAACGATATTGAACAAGGTATGGGGATACCGACGATCGAATCTCGGGCAAGTACCATACCGATAGACAAAGGGAATTGTATACGGGATTGATTGAATCCTTGACATCGTGGTTCATCCGATGAGATCATCGTGGAGTACGTGGGAGCCAACATGGGTATCCAGATCCTGCTGTTGGTTATTGACCGGAGAGGTGTCTCGGTCATGTCTACGTGTCTCCCGAACCCATAGGGTCTACACACTTAAGGTTCGATGACGCTAGGGTTATAGGGAAAAGGTATACGTGATTACCGAAGGTTGTTCGGAGTCCCGGATGAGATCCCGGACGTCACGAGGAGCTCCAGAATGGTCAGGAGGTAAAGATTGATATATAGGAAGTCCAGTTTTGGTCACCGGAAAGTTTTCGGGCTCATCGGTATTGTACCGGGAGTATCGGGAGGGTGCCGGAGGACCCCCGGGAGGGGTGTGACGACCAGAGGACTTAGTGGGCCTTTATAGGAGGTGTGCCAGCCCATATTGGGCCAGCCAAGACCTCCTAGAAGGGCCCATGTGGCTGGGATCTAGAGATAAGGGCAAAAGGGGTTTGAAAGGAGGAGATCCACCTCCCTTGTGGGAGGTGGACTCCTCCCCCACTTCGGCCAAACCTCTCCTCCTTGGAGGAGGGGCCAAGCATGCCCTCCCTCTCCCTCCTCCTATATATACTTGAGGTTTTGGCCCTTTGAGAACAGATCTGAACTCTCTCTCTCTCTCGGCGAAGCTCTACCTCTCTTCTTCCTCCTCCGCAGCGCTTGGCGAAGCCCTGCCGGGATACCTTGCTACTCCACCACCACCACGCCGTCGTGCTGCTGCTGGAGCTCTTCCCCAACCTCTCCTTCCTCCTTGCTGGATCAAGGCGTAGGAGACGTCACCGGGCTGCACGTGTGTTGAACGCGGAGGTGTCGTCCGTTCGGCACTTGATCGGATCTTCCGCGATCTGAATCGCTGCGAGTACGACTCCATCAACCGCGTTCTTGTAACGCTTCCGCTTAGCGATCTTCAAAGGTATGAAGATGCAATCTCTCCCCTCTCGTTTCTGGTTTCTCCATAGATAGATCTTGGTGACACGTAGGAAAAATTTTGATTTACTACTACGTCTCCCAACACATGTAAGGTTGGGACAGTCAGCAGACCTTAAATCTAATCCATTTTCGAAAACACACACACTCACACAACTTGCTCCGGTACACCACTTTTTTCTCAAGTGGGTACCCAACTCAACATCATCTCCCTCGAGCATTAGTGGCACCCGACGGGGTTTTTGAAAAGTCTTTGAAAATATTTTTGTTTCCATCACCATGCATATTCCCTATCCCACTTGCGTAGCATCTACTAGCAACCTAACTACTCCCACCCGCACAACCCTCATAAGAATAGTAGGGTAATGCACGGTGCAACTATCAATGGTAGAGTATCGGAGGCATCCCACCGAAGGGGGAACACCACATCATGATCAATCATCGAAACAACAAGTGCTATATGTCATGCATGAAAAAGTTTCTTAACATGATCAAAGGGCTGCTTGACTGGCTTAGCAATGTCTTCGAGGTCTTCACCCGCTTCTCGTCCACTCCGAGCATTTCATCTACTTTGTCAACTATCACCGGAAACAACCGCAATAAGCAACACAACAAGCGGAAAAATAAAAGTGCTCTATAAATGGGACTTTTATTTTTCTTGGACATCTCTGGCCATAAGAAAAATAACAAGGGAGGTTTCATTCGATGTGGATCAAGGGGGAGTCTTGAATTGGAGGAAATGAAGGAAATGAGGATCCTACAAGATGTCCACAGAAAATATTTTGTAAAAAGGAGTGGATGGACCCAACAAATAGAGCATGATTTTAGAAACATGAGGGATGTGGTTTCACTAGATTTGGAGTTGACATGATTTTCCTATGGATTTTCAAAGTGGGTCAGATATGAATAAATGGCTCAACAATTTACATACCAGAATAAGTATAAGGAAAAATGCTCGCCACTTAGTGAATTAATTTAGATACATCTAGGAACTTGAATCACTCTGTTTGGATCTATTATGAATGCTCTAAGGATTTTGCAAGGGGGCTCCATAATACAAGTTATAAGAAAAATATGGTGGATCAGAATATGCTATATGGAGAAATTGTGCAATGCACATATTTGTATAGCACATGATTTTAGAAGTCTGTAGAAACTTGAATCAATGAATTTGGAATTATATTGAATTTTATATGGATTTTACAAGTTTCAAAAGAAACATAAAATGTATACATATAAAAAAGGCTACCTATTGGGCCAACAATGCCTGGGCGCACTGGGCCGGCCCAGCCATTTCGTGCAAGGGCCACGCCGATGGCGTATTCCTTGGAACACGCCTTCGGCCGAGGGAGGCGTACACCGCCGGGGCGTCTCCACTTAACGGGGTGGGCCCCGGGGCCACAGCCACTTATGGGCGGACCCCACCGGCGGGCCTCCCCTACCTCCCACCCGAAACAGCGGAGCGGCAGGGAAGACCGGCCGTGCCTGCGTCGGCGCCCCATCCCGGCAGCACAGGACCCCCCCCCCCGGCGGCGCACCAGCAGGCCTCCCCTACCTCCCACCCAAAATAGTGGAGCGGAAGGGAAGACCGGCTGTGCTTGCATCGGCGCCCCTTCCCGACGGCACAGGGCCCCCCCCCCGGCGGCGCACCGGCCACCGGAGATCTTGGGGCGGTGAGCCGCACCCACCTTGCGGTCGTGCTTCCTCTGAGGAGCGTCGGAGGGAGCAGGGCTTTGGCCCCAGTAGAGGACGGAGATGGGAGGCGATGGAACAAGGGCTCCGACCACCCGGAGGAGGAAAAATAGCATGGGGAGAGGGTATCTGAGGTTCTGTGGAGGTTTTGGTGTGATTCAAAGGAGAGGAGGGCTCAGGTGAGCTCGGATTTTGAGCGGGGCCGAGGCGGAGCCATGGCGGCCATGGAGGACGGGGCCGAGATCGGGGGCTCAAGTGGCTCGTCCAGGGAGGCCTCTAGGAGGGTTAGGAGGGAACTGGACCCATCTAGGGTGCTGAAGGGAGAGGTAAAGCAAGGGGTGACGTGGGGGAGCTCGAGCGTGCCTCGGATGCCCTCTGGCGTGGTGATCACGCGGGACAGAGGGGCTTTGGGGCTTTCTCTTTGTCAGGGAGACGCGTGGGAATCAAGTAGGGACTCCCTGACACGCTTTGGTTCTCCATTGAAGCTGGACAAGAGCTACAGGATGAATCTTGTCGGTAGAGCACCGATGCCGCATGTCAATAGCGTGGTCACCACGCCATGGACTGTCCACGGTGACTTTTTGGTCGGCTAAAGATATCTAACGTGCAAGGCATGCAAGGGAAATGGATCTGGATGAAATGGGTTTTCACTGCTGGGAACTTTGCAGCAGCAAACTTGGGGCTCATCTAATGTGTTTTTACTAGAGGCAAATTGGGGAAAAACCTTGACCAGTGGACTTAGCTATGGAGGGACTACAAGTCCACCAATTTTCATCTTAGGGAGATCAATGCACAAGGTACTTGTAGTTCAAGGCTACAATTCCTGCCAAAATCTATTTTTAGAGGTAGTGCTCATATTTCCCACATGAGTATGCCATATTTGGGTTTGGGTTGATGCAAATGATTCTTTGGAAAGGTTTGGGGGCATTTTTATGAACAGAATAATGGGAGAGGGGAAATAAGGGGTCTTACCATGGTAAAGGAGAGGGAGAATGAGGGAGTTATCTCCCCAAATAATTGATCAGAGGACATGGCAATGTTACTGCAGGTAAATTGAGGTTAGAATATACTATGGTAAAAAGTTGGGGGCAAGAGGAATCTTTTTAGGCCCACTTTGCTTGTCCACAAGTTTATGGCTGAAGGTGTTTGTGTTGTGATTGGGCTAAGCAGGGGAATCCTATGACCTTGAGATTTACCAGGGGTAAATGGTAAGTCCATTTGGTCCTGATCACAAGTTTGGAGATGATTTTCTGAAAGTTTGCAATGTAAACATGGTAAACCCTAGGATTCAACAAAATCAAGTTTTTGTAGATCCAATTGGGTTAAACTAATCCCCTTGATTCACAACTTGGTGTAACATCATTATTTGGGGATTAGAACATGTCCACAAAGTTTGGGATCAATAAGAGAAACTTCACAATGTAAAGTTGATCAAATTTGGCTCTGGACAGGAATGGTCTTAGGATATTTTGGTGAACCAAAACAATTGGGATTGAGATGAAACTTGTAAACAGGATCACATATATCATGTGTGACACTCTAGAATTTTCCTGGATTTATTTGAGAATATTTCTTATAGAAATATTTCAAATCCTTGAAATAGGCAAAAATGGTTTTGAAGGGTTTTGTCCAATATTTTGAACATGACCATGTGTTTAAACTATTATATATGGACAATATATGTCCACCGAGTTTTCCTAAATTTTCTGAAATACTTTTAAAGCATTTAAATAATTTTTCCCTATAAAACATCATTTCTGGCTTTAAGAAAAAGCCTTTAAATAAAATAGGAAAATAATCTTTAAAATTAATATCTGGTGGTTTTGGTAAGTCTTATATATATTGGGTTTCAAATAAAGTATTTGGGGAAAAAGGATACACCCAATTTGGGGACTTGCAGTGCAAATCTCAAATCAGGGGTTTTTGAAAACCTAATTTAAATAAATGCTTTTTGGCCAAAATAATATTTTGTAAAAAATATTTTTAAGTCCTACTCACATGGCATGATCATTGTACAAGATTTGGGATCAATGAAAAAGGGTTCTTGAGGGTAGGAGGATGTTTATGAATAACAGAGCACCAGCAAGCAATCAAACAAGCAATCAAATAACACACAAGTCAAGCATTCAAATGCACTCAAAAAGTTTTAATTGGCCCTAATTTTTGAGTCATGATAACTTAGTCATGAGGCAAAACACAGGGTGTGAAATACCTACCCCCTTAAAAGAATCTTGTCCTCGAGATTCCTAAGCTAGGTGCTGATGCAGACATTCAGAGGTGAGGTATTCTTCATGTTCCACGTTGTTTCTGCTCCGGCGTGGTTGTCCTTCTGGGTCTTCAAGTGCCTGATGATATGTCTTCGAGTGCACTATTGACTTCGTCTAAGGGTGAACGAGATTCCCATAGGGCCTGACTTGCGTGTGTAACCCAAGGTTAGAAGACCTGGCAAAGCAGAGTGTTTGTGTGCTGGTCCTGGGGTTGTTAGTGACATCTAGATGCCTCACGTTAGAATAGAAGGGTCGAGTCTTGGTGTAGCTCCTCGTTGATGGGGAAGTCTTTATCTTCCTTAAAGGAGGAGGTCTTCAGTCGTAGGTGGCCTCCGTCCTTGAGAGTGCTGAGGTGCATCATCGTGGGCTTCTCGTCGAGATCTTCTGCTTGAGTAAGCTTCCCAGGTAGATCCTTCATTCTTCTTTGGTCATTTGCCTTCTTTGTCATGGACGCACGTTTCTGGATGGTATTTGAGTGTTTGGTCTACTCATCTCTCCATGGCAAGGTTTGTGCTAAGTCTCGCCCCTAAGACCGAGCTTAGAGACTTGGTGTCAAAACGGGTTCTACCATCTGGGAAGGTTTCAGTGGGGTTCTAGATAAGCTGACTATTCAGAGTATAGATCAGCCATCTAATCCCCAAGGTCTGACGCTTGGCAAGTGGGGTGAACTACCTTTGACAGGTGGCTTACCATGATCGAGTCATGGTTTATGCCCTAGATTGTTTAAAAAGGGCTGATAACGAAGTCATGACAGTCGCCCACTCCATTCCAGGCATCTCAAGGGAGTAGGGACGTCATGCTCATCTTACACTATCAAAGTGGTGGAGTGAGGGGTGTTACCCACTCCTCGGTTCCTTCCTAGACAGGAACTGATGGATGACCAGTCATAATAAGGGGTTCCTCAACCCCCTTGATGTGCAAGGGCTTCATCATGCTTGGACGTCGGTGCTTCTTGATATAGTCTATTTGATGTGGCCGGCGGAGGAGTGGTGGTTGACTTCCTTTGCTTCTTCTTCGTTGTTGTCATGGCTTCGCAATCGCAATGGTTCTTCATCTTGCTTGGGCAAGAAAGCCTTCTTCTGTAGGGAGGTGCTTCACGGAGTCCGACTCCTTTAAGGTGAAACCTTATACTCGGGAGGTATGGTAATGGGTGTTCCTGGGGCTGGTCCAAACAGGACTAAGGTGTTCCTTCCTCTCATTGGGTAAATAAGTATATCATCCGTGAGGATAACATCATACTCCTCCAATACCACATAAACACATTGCTCATGGGATGTGTGAGAGAGGCGGTCGTTTGTTCCGGGTGGTCACTTGTCCATGGGTTTGTGGTCCAACCTAATACAGGTCCTTGTGGTGACCTTCCATATGAACATGTCTGGTGGAGGTCGGGTGGAGTATCGGCCATAGTCAAATGACGTAGAGCCAATACCTATGGTCATAATCCAACCATATTATGGCTCGATAAAGCTTTGGAGTTTCAAGTATCTTAGGATGTGAGTGAACGTCTAACATCTTATCCTGAGCACAACTATGGATGCCAATAGTACTGCCTATTACTCCAAATAAAATCACCCTATATCATCGAAGGTAACATCTCATAAATTCAACTCCAATATTACACATGCTACTCATATCTCCAAGGGTTTTGGGAGAAGGACTATACCAAAAAATCTCGTATGTATACTATAGCTAACTCACATATATCCCTATATAAAAATCCTCGGGTTAATTTACAAGCCGCTAAGCTTGATCATGACACTACCAATCCAATTGTCCTTCTGGCCTATCCAAGGTCTAAGGTACTTCATTGCTATGATAAGGAAACACGTAGTAAACCGCTCCAAGATCTTGTTTCCTTCCTATGAATCCAATTAACCGATCCTCGATTATCATCCACTATTACCTGATCCATTACTGCTACCAATCCAGCATCGATGGTGTCCAACATAATCTCCTCGGGTTCATTCAATCCACATATCATTGCAACGGCTATTATCATGAACTTCCAACCTCATGGCCAACTACGCTCCAAGGTTGAGCTTATATAGATACCTATATTACCCCTAACATCATCTGATTCCTTCTACTATCATCCACTGAGAAACATGGTATCATTATCAAGATCATTGGACTAAATCCAAATTACTTCGAACCATGTGGTTTGATTGATCTTGGACACCTATTAGAATCACCTATTTAAGTCCAAGGTTTACATCTAGTAAGGATTCTCTACTAGTTATTCCAGTCACCATCATATCACCATCAATCAACTATCTACATTTCTTGCCAAAGTCAAGTCATTGATCCACCAAGAGTTTCAGCATGAGGTCATATTTGTCCTACTAATCCAATTTGATCAAGGGACAAGTAAGTTATGCTACTCTATCAATCTTGATCCACCAAGTTCGTCTACCAACATTAAACCTCGTAATCCACCAAAGGGTCTCAACTGCTTCCTCAAGACATCTATTATGGGCAAATCAAATCATTATCCACAAATTGTATACCCTTAGAATGACTCTTCCTATGGCATCAAGGTTCTAGTGCTGGCGGAAGGATGAAGGATGTTTGTTCACTATGATCACTAGCTCCAAAATGAACCCAGTGCAAAGCAGGGGTTATAGGAGCTCAATAAGTGCTCTGGCAAATCCGTGTATTAAACACGTGATCAGAGGCTCGTGCTAGGGGAGCTCATGAGGTAGAGGCTGGTCTGGGGAGGGGTTTCTAGTCTTGAGGGAAGAGCCTAATCCCTACGGGGTTGCGTTTCGTTGAGTACGCTGTAGTCAAAGTCTTTGGTGTCAATTGTTTGTCGAGGTGGATCCTTGGTGTATCCGGTCTTGCTGGTCTTCATTTGACGAGAGGGGAGAGGGAAAGTAGCATAGAGGAGCGTGCCTAAGGGGGTGGTATAGTGCAGGTGCAATCAAACAAGTGTTGAAAAGGCCAAACGGTAAGATAGGTGATATGGTCACACACTTGTTGCCTAGGGATAAAGTGTGACTTACACCAAAGCACAAACAGGCAAAACAAGCAACACACATCATGGTTCCATCTGAACCATCATACGGGCTCGACTTCGCATGGGGGACACACGACCTATCCTACCCTAGGGGTTCTCGGACTCATTAGTCGTGCTTGCCTAGTGTCTTGGAGAGGACTCCGCTTAGTTTTCTGGGTCTTCTTTGGGTGTTGCTATGTCTTTGGTTGTTGTTCATCAAAACGATCCTGGTTGCGCCTGAAGAGTCCTTGACGACTTCGGGTCTGTTGAGATGATGATGAAGGTGATTCTTCACGGCTGTTGTCGACAGGGTCTTCTGGTGTCCTTGTGATTGTGACAATGCCTTCTTGTCTCTTGAGACATCGAGCATTCCAGGTAGGCAACCTTTTATGCAATGTCATTAACAAGGCATGGTAGAGTTGTATCCTGCCAGTCACGTTGATGATTTCATTGGCACCAAGAGTGGGGGATGATGAGAACCGTTTTCCTGCTCACCATAGTGAGGCGGACCAAATGGCGAGGTTCTCATCCACCGGTGGTTACCGCTATAACAATGAAAAGGACAGGGTTGCTCTATTAGCGACGCATTATCATGACATTTGTCTTGTGCCCTGGTCATCGAAGGCCAAGGTGGCATCATCCTTGGGCTGTGTCGAGGGTGTCACTATCATCTAAGCCTTGATATCCTCATCCTTCGAGAAGTTATCTTCTGTTGGTAGCTCCTTGTCTAGTGTCGCCAACTTGGGTCCAAGATATGTCGGCAATCGTCTAGCAAGGTGGCTTCCTTCCAGGTTACCCACGAGGGTTACAAGGAATCCCGTGGTTAGGGGCACAAAGGTAGTAGCGACCATTTGCAAAGTTTTGAAAAGCAGACCAGGAGAGCTAAGAGAAAAGTGGTGGAAGTGCTAAGGCAAAAACCTTTGCTTCCCTTGGAATTTTAGGAGAGGCGAGAAATAGAGGCTTTGTAACTGATTTTGAAGGGTCTAGAAAAATAGTTTTGTCTTATCTAACGTCCATGCTAACTTAGGGCTTCCTACAGTCAGGGTAGCTCTGATACCACATCTGTGGGGACCCCGACTCATAAGTTGTGATCACCGAATGTACGTGCACAGTGATCCTAGAGATCAATGCTCACTGAACATACAAAAACTGAATAACAAGAGTCTTACATCCATTACATACCGGTTTACTCAAATATGGCCTTTATGGCCAAGTCTTTATACGATTGTAGCGGAAATCTTCAATGATAGCGCAAACCCATGTCGTCTGCCTTAACCCTATAGGCATTCTAACTGGGAAGCATCCTAGCTCGCATGTCCACCACCAAGGTAATCTTCATCATAACCTGATCTTTCATGCCTGGCCAATAAAATAACCAGTGGCAATCCAATGGGTACTTTGAATGTACTAGCAAGCAACCCATATTTGGAACAAGACAACAACAATGCATGATATAGCACTAATAGGTAAGTTTTGCAGAAAGCTAGTTTTGAGTGCAATGACATGATCAAGTAACTTAAGTAAGCATGCATCAACCATGGATAGGTGTTCCTAAGAACATGTCACAGTCATCATCATAAGCAGGGGGTTGGACGTCTCATCATAAACCATCACACCAAGTCCTTAGACTTGTCTCATGTACCGTCTGAACATCTCATGTTCAGTCATCAAGCCAAGTCATCCGAATCGACTCAAGTGTCATCCTTGTCACCACACACACACACACACAAGTTTTGAGGAAACATCTGGATGTAGTTTAAGAAGGACCTCCAACTGTCCATGACCGTGGAAACGGCTATTCAAATATTTTTACACTCTGCAGAGGTTGCGCCCTTTACCCACCATACTCGGGGAACTTCCGTGACATCCACGACTCGCGGTATATTACATACCCGAGGTAAGCACCCGAACAATGCCTTTCCCATGGTGATACTAAACAAAGAGTCCACTCGTTGGTGCCATCCCTCATGATATACATCACACGTATCATCCATGAGGGCACGCAACGGTGCGCCCGGTGCTTGTAAAGACAGCGCATGGCCTTCCACTCCGGGATGTCCCCTTCTCGAGAGTGACTCACTCTCGCCACTTGTAATGCGGGCTCCTTGCTAGCACCAACCATAGTAATCAAGAAAGCCCCTTCCCATATAGGGGTAGAGTGGTCGCACATGTAAGGTTGGGACGGTGAGCAGACCTTAAATCTAATCCGTTTTTGAAAACACACACACTCACACAACTTCCTCCGGTACACCACTTCTTTCTCAAGTGGTTACCCAACTCAACATCACCTCCCTCGAGCATTAGTGGCAACTGACGGGGTTTCTCAAAAGTCTTTGAAAATACTTTTGTTTCCATCACCATGCATATTCCCGATCCCACTTGCGTAGCATATACTAGCAACCTAACTACTCCCACCCGCACAACCCTCATAAGAATGGTAGGGTCATGCACGATGCAAGTATCAATGGTAGAGAGTCGGAGGCATCCCACCGAAGGGGGAACACCACATCATGATCAATCATCAAAACAACAAGTGCTATATGTCATGCATGAAAAAGTTTCTTAACATGGTCAAAGGGCTGCTTGCCTGGCTTAGCAATGTCTTCAAGGTCTTCACCCGCTTCTCGTCCACTCCGAGCATTTCATCTACTTCATCAACTATCACCGGAAACAACCGCAATAAGCAACACAACAAGCGGAAAAATAAAAGTGCTCTATAAATGGGAGTTTAATTTTTCTTGGACATCTCTGGCCATAAGAAAAATAAAAAGGGAGGTTTCATTGGATGTGGATCAAGGGGGAGTCTTGAATTCGTGGAAATGAAGGAAATGATGATCCTACAAGATATCCATAGAAAATATTTTGTAAAAAGGAGTGGATGGACCCAACAAATAGGGCATGATTTTAGAAACATGAGGGAAGTGGTTTCACTGGATTTGGAGTTGGCATGATTTTCCTATGGATTTTCAAAGTGGGTCAGATATGAATAAATGGCGCAATAATTTACATAGCAGAATAAGTATAAGGAAAAGTGCTCACCACTTAGTGAATTAATTTAGATACATCTAAGAACTTGAATCACTCTGTTTGGATCTATTATGAATGCTCTAAGGATTTTGCAAGGGAGCTCCATAATACAAGTTATAACAAAAATATGGGTGGATCAGAATATGCTATATGGAGAAATTGTGCAATGCACATATTTGTATAGCACATGATTTTAGAAGTCTATAGAAACTTGAATCAATGAATTTGGAATTATATTGAATTTTATATGGATTTACAAGTTTCAAAAGAAACATAAAATATATACATATAAAAAAGGCTACCTATTGGGCCAACAATGCCTGGGCGCATTGGGTCGGCACAGCCGTTTCGTGCAAGGGCCATGCCGATGGCGTATTCCTTGGAACACGCCTTCGGCCATGGGAGGTGTACACCGCTGGGGCGTCTCCACTTAACAGGGTGGGGCCCGGGGTCGCAGCCACTTACGCGCGGACTCCACCGGCAGGTCCTCCCCTACCTCCCGCACGAAACAGCGGATCAGCAGAGGAGACCGGCCGTGCCTGTGTCGGCGCCCCATCCCGGTGGCACAGGCCACCCCCGGCGGCGCACCGGCCACCGGAGATCTCGGGGCTATGAGCCGCACCCACCTAGCGGTCGTGCTCCCTCTGAGGAGCGCTGGAGGGAGCAAGGCTTCGGCCCCAGGAGAGGCCGGAGATGGGTGGCGGTGGAACAAGGGCTCTGGGCACCCGAAGGAGGAAAAATAGCACGAGGAGAGGGTATCCGAGGTTCTGCGGAGGTTCTGGTGTGATTCAAAGGAGAGGAGGGATCGAGTGAGCTCGGATTTTGAGCGGGGCTGAGGCGGAGCCATGGCGGCCATGGAGGATGGGGCCGAGCTCGGGGGCTCAAGTGGCTCATCCAGGGAGGCCTCTGGGAGGGTTAGGAGGGAACTGGAAACGTCTGGGGTGCTCAGGGGAGAGGTAAAGCAAGGGGGCGACATGGGGGAGCTCGAGCGTACCTCGGAAGCCCTCTAGCGCGGCGAGCACGCGGGACAGAGGGACTTTGGGGCTTTCTCGTCATTGGGGAGAGGCATGGGAATCAAGTAGGGACTCCCCGATACACTTTGGTTCTCCACCGGAGCTGGAGAAGAGCTACAAGACGAATCTTGTCGGTAGAGCGCCGTTGCTGCATGTCAACAGCGTGGTCACCATGTCATGGATTGTCCAGGGTAACTTTTTGGTCGGCTAAAGATGTCTAACGTGCAAGGCATGCATGAGATAGGTCACTGGCAAATTTTCAAGGGAAATGGAGCTGGATGAAATGGGTTTTCACTGCTGGGAAGTTTGCAGTAGCAAACTTGGGGCTCATCTAATGTGTTTTTACTGGAGGCAAATTGGGGAAAAACCTTGTCAAGTGGACTTAGCTATGGAGGGACTACAAGTCCACCAATTTTTAGCTCAGGGAGATCAATGCATAAGGTACTTGTAGTTCAAGGCTACAATTCCTGCCAAAATCTATTTTTAGAGGCACTGCTCATATTTCCCACATGAGTATGCCATATTTGGGTTTGGGTTGATGCAAGTGATGCTTTGGAAAGGTTTGGGGGCATTTTTATGAACAGAATAATGGGAGAGGGGAAAGAAGAGGTCTTACCATGGTAAAGGAAAGGGAGAATGAGGGAGTTATCTCCCCAAATAATTGATTATAGGGCATGGCAATGTTACTGGAGGTAAACTGAGGTTACAATATACGGTGGTAAAAAGTTGGGGGCAAGACGAATCTTTTTGGGCCCAGTTTGCTTGTCCACAAGTTTATGGCTGAAGGTGTTTGTGTTGTGATTGGGCTAGGCAGGGGAATCCTATGACCTTGAGATTTACCAGGGGTACATGGTAAGTCCATTTGGTCCTGATCACAAGTTTGGAGATGATTTTTTGAAAGTTTGCAATGTAAACATGGTAAACCCTGGGATTCAACAGAATCAGGTTTCTATAGATCCAGTTGGGTTAAACGAATTCCCTTGATTCACAACTTGGTGTAACAGCATTATTTTGGGATTAGAACATGTCCACAAAGTTTGAGATCAATAAGAGAAACTTCACAATGTAAAGTTGATCAAATTGGCTCTGGACAGGAATGGTTTTAGGATATTTTGGTGAACCAAAACAATTGGGATTGATATGAAACTTGCCAAGAGGATCACATATATCATGTGTGACACTCTAGAATTTTCCTGGATTTATTTCAGAATATTTCTTATAAAAATATTTCAAATCCTTGAAATAGGCAGAAATGGTTTTGAAGGGTTTTGTCCAATATTTTGAACATGACCATGTGTTTAAACTCTTATATATGGACAATATATGTCCACTGAATTTTCCTAAATTTTCTCAAATATTTTTAAAGTATTTAAATAATTTTTCCCTATAAAACATCATTTCTGGCTTTAAGAAAAAGCCTTTAAATAAAATAGGAAAATAATCTTTAAAATTAATATCTAGTGGTTTTGGGAAGTCTTATATATATTGGGTTTCAAATAAAGTATTTGGGGAAAAATTAGACACCCAATTTAGGGACTTGAAGTGCAAATCTCAAATCATGGGGTTTTGAAAACCTAATTTAAATAAATGCTTTTTGGCCAAAATAATATTTTGTAAAAAATATTTTTAAGTCCTACTCACATGGCATGATCATTGGACAAGGTTTGGGATCAAGGATAAAGGGTTCTTGAGGGTAGGAGGATGTTTATGAATAATAGAGCACCAACAAGCAATCAGACAAGCAATCAAATAACACACAAGTCAAGCATTCGAATGCACTCAAAAAGTTTTAATTGGCCCTAATTTTTGAGTCATGATAACTTAGTCATGAGGCAAAACACAAGGTGTGACAGGTAGCTGATTCTAAATGCGAAGCGGATTACATCGCAGCCTCGGAGGCAGCGAAGGAAGGTGTCTGGATGAAGGAGTTCATGACAGATCTTGGAGTAGTGCCTAGTGCACTGAATCCAGTGGATCTGTTCTATGATAACACTGGTGCCATTGCCCTGGCCAAGGAACCAAGGTTTCACAAGAGGACCAGACACATAAAGCGATGCTTCAATTCCATCCACGAGTACATCAAATAGGAGGACATAAATATTTGCAAAGTACATGCGGATCAGAATGTTGTAGACCCGTTGACTAAACCTCTTCCAAGGGCTAAACATGATCAACACCAGAACTGTATGGGTGTTCGATTCATTAAAATGTAAATCACATAGTGATGTGAGCTAGATTATTGACTCTAGTGCAAGTGTGAGAATGTTGGAAATATGCCCTAGAGGCAATAATAAAATGGTTATTATTATATTTCCTTGTTCATGATAATTGTTTATTATCCATGCTATAATTGTATTGATTGGAAACACATTGCATGTCTGGATATATAGACAACACTTTGTCCCTAGTGTGCCTCTAGTAAACTAGCTCGTTGATCAAAGATGGTCAAGGTTTTCTAGCCATTGACATGAGATGTCATTTGATAATGGGATCACATCATTAGGAGAATGATGGGATGGACAAGACCCAAACTATAAACGTAGCATATGATCGTGTCACTTTATTGCTATAGTTTTCTGCATGTCAAGTATATGTTCCTATGACCATGAGATCATGCAACTCACGGACACCAGAGGAGTGCCTTGTGTGTATCAAACATTGCAACGTAACTAGGTGACATAAAGGTACTCTACATGTATCTCCGAGGGTGTCTGCTAGGTTGGCATGGATCAACACTGGGATTTGTTACTCCGTGTGACGAAGAGGTATCTCAAGGCCCACTCGGTAATACAACATCACAATAAGCCTTGCAAGTAATGTGACTAAGTGTTAGCCACGGGATCTTGTGTTATGGAACGAGTAAAGAGACTTGCCGGCAACGAGATTGAACTAGGTATGGAGATACCGACGATCGAATCTCGGGCAAGTAACATACCGAAGGACAAAGGGAACATCATACAGGATTAACTGAATCCTTGACATAGAGGTTCGACCGATAAAGATCTTCGTAGAATATGTAGGAATCAATATGTGCATCAAGGTACCGCTATTGGTTATTGACCGTAGAGGTGTCTCGGTCATGTCTACATAGTTCTCGAAGCCGCAGGGTCTGCACACTTACGGTTCCGTGATGTTTTGGTAGTATAGAGTTATGTATGGTGGTGACGGAAGGTTGTTCGGAGTCCCGGATGAGATGCCGGACGTAATGAGGAGCTCCAGAATGGTCTGAAGGTGAAGATTGATATATAGGAAGTCCTGTTTTGGTCACCGGAAAAGTTTCGGGCTCATTGGTAGTGTACCAGGAGTGCCGGGAGGGTACCGTGGGACCATCAGGAGGGGTATTTCGACCCAAGAGGCTACATGGGCTGTGGGAGAAGGAATACCAGCCCTTAGTGGGCTGGTCGAAGTCCCACGGAAGGCCCATGCGGCTAGGGAAGAAAACCCAAGGTGGAAAGAAGGCCAAAGTGGGAAAAAGGAAGGAGTCCTAATCCTACTAGGAGTGGAGGAGGAGGACTCCTCCCTCCCACTTCGGCCAAAGCAAAGGGCTGGCCCCTTGGGGACCAAGCCTCCTCCTCCCCTCCTCCTATATATACTAGAGGTTTGAGGGTTTTTTGGACACAGAAAAACAGTCACATGCTACCTCTCCTCTAGATCGCAGTTTCTCCTCTAGATCGGTTTTCAGTGGTGCTTAGGCGAAGCCCTGCTGGAATAACTCCACCACCATCGCCGCAACACCGTTGCGCTACCGGAGAACTCGTGTACCTCTTCGCTCCCTCTTGCTAGATCAAGAAGGCGGAGATCGTCATCAAGACGTACGTGTGCTGAACGCGGAGGTGTCGTCCGTTCGACGCTAGATCGGGACGGATCATGATTGGATCGCGGGACGCTCGGTGATTTTGATCGCGAAGACGTTCGATTACATCAACCGCATTTCTTAACGCTTCCCTCTTAGCGATCTACAAGGGTATGTAGATCCACTCTCCCCTCTCGTAGATACTCATCTCCTATATTGATCTTGGTGAAGCGTAGGAAATTTTTTGTTTCCCATGCAATGTTCCCCAACACAAGCCTACGATGGGATTAATCACAAACGGCGGAGAGCTTCATGGAATTGGTGATGAAGGATGGTTAGTGATGATGAAGGCGTCGATTTCCCCTCTTCGGAGCCCAAAACAGACTCCAGATCTGGCCTCCCGAGGAAGAATAGGAGGTGGCGGCGGCTCCATATCATGAAACGTGATGAACTCTTCTTTGTGATTTTTTCTCCCCGAATATGAATATATAGGAGCGGAATTGAGGTCGGTGGAGCCACAGGGGGGCTACAATCTTGCCAGGCGCGGCCAGGGGGTGGCCTCGTCTGGTGGGCTTATCACATGTGGGTGGCCCCCCTCCGGTTGATTCTTTCGCTAGTATTTTTCATTAATTCCAAAAATAATCTCCGTAAATTTTTAGTTCAATCCGGGAACTTTTATTTCTACCCAAAAATAACACCAAGGCAATTCTACTAAAAACAGCGTCAGTCCGGGTTAGTTCCATTCAAATCATGCAAATTAGAGTCCAAAACAAGGGCAAAAGAGTTTGGAAAAGTGGATACGATGGAGACGTATCACACCCATGTAAACAACACCTGCGCACAAATAACAAATACTTGCAACCCGACACGAAAGAGAGGTTCTCAAGCTCTCTACGATAATACGATAGATTAGGCAGTGATAGTTTGGGAAAATAGATCTCGCAAGAACACAAAATAAAATAGGTAAACAAAAAGTGCAGCAAGGTATTTTTGGGGTTTGGGTTTTATAGATCTGAAAACAAAAGATGCAAATAGTAGATCGGAAAGCAATATGTTGGAAAAGTAGACCCGGGGGGGCGTAGGTTTCACTAGTGGCTTCTCTCATGAGTATAGCACACGGTGGGTGAACAAATTACTATTGGGCAATTGATAGAAGATCAAATAATGATGAAGATATCCAGGCAATGATCATTATATAGGCATCACATCCAAGATAAGTATACCGAAACGATTCTGCATCTACTTCAATTACTCCACACATCGACAGTTATCTAGCATGTATCTAGTGTATTAAGTTCATGGAGAAACGGAGTAATGCAATCAGAACGGTGACATGATGTAGACAAGATCTATTCATGTTGGAATATACCCCATCTTGTTATCCATAGTGGCAATGATACATGTGTGTCTTGCTACCCCTTCTGTCACTAGGAAAGAACACCGCAAGATCAAATCCATCACAAAGCATCTCTTCCCATGGCAAGAAAAATCGATTTAGTTGGCCTAACTAAACCAAAGATTCGAAGAAGAAATATGAGGCTATAAGTAATCATGCAAATAAGAGATCAAAGAAGACTCAAATCATATTCATGGATAGAAACTGATCATGAACTCAAAATTCATCGGATCCCAACAAACACACCGCAAAAGTCATTACATCAAATAGATCTCCAAGATACCATTGTACTGAGAAACATGGAGAGAGAGAGGAACAAATCTAGCTACTACCTACGGACTCGTAGGTCTATGGTGGACTACTCACGCATCATTGGAGACGCACCTATGAAGAAGATGAACCCCTCTATGATGGTGTTAGATTGGATCTCGTGATTCTGGAACTTGCGGCGGCTGGAATTGTGTTTCGTCGGCTCCTCTAGGCTTTCCACATATTTGGGAATTTATAGGGTGAATAGTCTGTTGAGGAAGGTCCTAAGGTGGGCACCCTCTACCAGGTCGCGCCAAGGGCCTCTAGCGTGCCCTGGTGGAGGGTGGCCACCCTGGGCCCCCTCTTGTGTTGTTCTTTTGCCCATCCTAGCTCTTCTGGTCCATAAAAATTCTCCAAAAATTCCCATAGTGTTTGGGCTCCGTTTGGTACTGATTTTCCGTGAAGTAGAAAAACAAGCAAAAACAGCAAGTGGCACTTTGGCACTATGTCAATAGCTTAGTCCCAAAAATGATATAAAGTTGCTATAAAATGATTGTAAAACATCCAAGATTGATAATATAACAGCATGGAACAAGCAAAAATTATAGATACATTGGATATGTATCAGTGCGCAAATCACCGAGCAAGTAGGTTCATTGGCCGGATGTGCATACTATTGTTGATTACTAGCCGGATGTGTGCATAGTTTTTTTGAGGACTAGCCGGATACACATAGTTTTGTTGATCACTAGCCAAATGTGCATAGTTTTGTTGAGTAGCGACCCATGTGGCAGGAGGAGGTGCATGGGACGACCAAAAATGACTCGGAGGTGCGATCTGATGACCCACATTGCTGATGGCATGAGAGGCTCCCTAGCATGCTTAGTTAATGTCTCTAAACTAGCCGGATGTGTGCATAGTTTTGTTGATTACTATGCGAATGTGTGCATAGTTTTGTTGCTCACTAGTCGGATGTATGCATAGTTTTGTTGATCACTAACTTAACATGCATAGTTTTGTTGATCACTAGCCAGATGTGCATATTTTGTTGACAATGTTATATTTTCTAGTGTTCTCGTGCATGTACAGTGTCCAAGAAGTCAGAGAAGAAAACCTTTAACATGATACATTGTTGGTTGAAGTTGAATGGACAACCAAAGTGGAGTGTTTACATAGTCAGGGCCGCTACCCAGGCCACTGAGGAAGAAACCGGTGACCCAACCGGTCCAACAAAAGGAACACAAAAGAAGGTTAGAAGATGGTTTTCGGGAAATGAGTGGGAGGAGGAGAGGGCAAAGCGATAAGGTGCGGCGGTGAAGATGGAGGAGAAGTTGGAGGATATCTTGTCCAAGAAGGAGGAGTCATACGTCAAGCACTCGGACATCGAGGATGAAAAAAAGGCAGAGAGATTCAAACTGTTGATGGAGGTGACAAAGAATAAGCTAGCACTCGAAGAGAAGAGTGTCAGGATCGAGGAGAAGAAGGCCATACTCGAAGAAAAGAATGTGAAGATCGTAGACGACATGAAGGACGCCAAGATGTTGTCCTTAAATTTGTTGTCTTTGGATGTCGACGCAAGGATGATCGTGCAAGCCCTCTGTTGCAAGATGTTGTAGAGATAGAAATATGAGTTGGAGGCAGTGGACAGGAAGACAGAGGTGTCGGTGTCAAAACCAGCGGATCTCGGGCAGGGGGTCCCGAACTGTGAGACTAGAATCGACGGTAACAGGAGACGAAGGGGACATGGATTTACCCAAGTTTGGACTCTCCAATGGAGGTAATACCCTACGTCCTGCTTGGTTGTATTAATGATATGGGGGGTTACAGAGTTGATCTACCTCAAGATCGTATCTCTAACCCTAGATGAGTTGTTTTGTTTCTATACCCTAAAACCCTTCGGCTTATATAGATGCCGAGGATGCCTAGGGTTTACACAAGGTCGGTTACATGCCGAAGAGATAAACATGCCTATTTTCTACATCAAACGTGGAGCACAAGCCGTGCTTCCCGAAGCTTCCATCTTGGAGACTAGGCCTTCAAATCTTCCAGTGTTCGGTAAGCAGCCCATATAGTTCGGCCCATAAGAATAGGTCGGCTCCTCGAGGACCCCTTAATCCATGACTCCCTCAGTAGCCCCTGAACTTGCCTCCAACGCCAAGGGTCTTCAACTCCAATTGCTTCATGAAGAAAGTCTTTGGCTTGCGAGGTAAGTTCCTTCCGCCGAACAGAGTTCAGCCTCCGATGACAAATAGCTTCTAAATAGTCGTGCGTCCGAATACTGTGAAATAAGTTGGCTTTGAAGGCCAAACGTCAGGGAAGAAAAGATAACGTTCCCTAATGACCTCTCCATCAAAAGGTCACGGCCCATCATGACTGCTAGGCCAGTTACTAGGACTCGATGCACGGTTCGAGGCTGTTCCACCAACACGATCTATCAATGTGCAGATCGTGCCCCGTTTTACACGGGATATGTTTAATCATACGCGTGCAACGACACACACATCTCGGGAAGTGGAGGGATTAGCGGTGCGATGGAGGGAGTCTAAACGATAAGCCTCATAAAAAGGGAAGAAAACCCCCCGAATCTGATTACTCTCCTCATCTGCCTCCTTTGCTTTCCATTCCTCGAAGCCTCCGAAGCCCAGATCTAGATATTCCACCCCCCACCACCACCACCTCCAAGCTCACCAATGGCGGGCTCAGTGCCCAACGACCAGTGGAGGCCTCCGCTGTCAACAATAAGGACGTCATGGACCTCAAGAAGGCCGGATACCTCCCCGCCGATATCCCTCACCGAGCGCCGGAGGAGGGCCAAGTGATCCCAACCCCCAGGCCGAGCGAAAGGGTGGTATTCATCCCCCACTTCATCAGGGGGTTGAGCTTTCCACTCCATCCCATCGTCAGGGGGTTGATGTTCTTCTACGGCCTCGACTTCCATGACCTCCCGCCGAATTCTTTTATGCACATATCGGCATTCATCCTTGTTTGCGAGGCTTTCCTGCAGGTTGAACCACACTTCAGACTCTGGCTCCAAGTTTTCAACATCAAGCTCAAGTGTGTCGGCGGCAAGCACGTAGATTGCGGCGGGGCTGTCATCGGCAAGCTCACCCGCGTTGTGTGGTCGTCGGGCTCCTTCATCGACACCATCAAGGTGTGGCAGAGGGAGTGGTTCTACATCATCGAGCCGCAAGAAGAAGGTCAGCATCCCCTCACCGAATTCAGGTCCGGTCCCCCCACAAGATTAGCTTCATGGCTCGAAATGGGCCTGAGCTGGGGACCGAGCAAGGAGGTGAGCGACCTACAGAAGTGCGTCAGGGCCCAAGTCGAGAAGGGAATCACACTGACCAGCGTGCTCCAGGTCATGCTCCGAAGACATATCCTCCCCTACCAGCATCGGGATACTCCCTTGTGGGCTCACCAACTTGACGACGCGCCCACGATCCTGACTTTCTTCCGCACCACGCGGGAGAAGTTGTGGAAGGTGCTCTTCAAGTCGCAAAAGAGTTAGCCATCTGAAGAAGAAGACAAGGGTCTGTACGCCACCAAGCTCGCCTCCGAGGTACGACACTAACTTTGCTTGATCAGCTTTATTTTCCATAGAGAGGGCTCATAACAATTTTTCTGATTACACACTGTAGTCATGGATGAAGAAGGCCGTAAGCATCACCAGTCCAGCACCTCAGCACTAAGATGCTAGGTTGGGGCTGTTAGCGGCGATGCTCAAGGCGAAGCCATACAAGGCCCCCGAGAAGAAGGAGGAGAAAAAGAAGAAAACGGGTTGAAGCGGCCTTCATATCCAGAGACTATGTTCGGAGAAACACATGCCTCCTCAGATCAAGTGGAACATGAGGAGGAGGAAGAGGAGGAGGACGAAGCTGGGGGGAAGGCGATTCCCCCTTCGCAAGAAAAAGGGCGGCGTCATCGGACGCCCCAAACGAGGCAACCGCTCCCGCCTGGAAGAGAGCACGTCAGGCGCATGTGGCTTTGTCCGACGACAACTCGGATTCAGATGCCAAGTCTGAGGACGCCGAGGAGGTTCCAAGAAGGAACCTTAGGGTCAAGCCCCCTGGCCAAAGGTCAGGATCCGTAGACCCCTTATTCGTCCTTCAACAGGTTGAGAATTTATTAACGCGCAGGTGCTCATCAATTTTGCAGCCCTCCGCACATCCTCCCCACCGACCAAATATCGGATGGGCAGACCTCGCCGGCCGAACTAGCAGAGAGCAGGAATGCCTCGCATCCCACCACTCCGGGCACTGCGAAGGACACCGCCGACGTGTCGTCCCAGCATGCTCCTAAGGAGCCGGGCACCGGCGGCGGGGGAGATGACATGATGGCCGAGGCTAACACCTCGGTTACCGAAGACCGGGGGAGTGCCCACCCGGACACTGAGGAGGCCGAGCGAGTGACCGCTCAGTCTCCTCCAAGGGCATCTCCAGAGCGTAGTACGCCTCTGGAGGCTCCGGTTCAAACTCTGGTCGGTGATCAGATTGTCCAATCACCTCCGGTGCCACCGATCAACGGATGGTCGGTAATGGAGGAGACTGCAACGAGCGCCTCCGTATTCGAGGAGCACCGCACCCTTATGGGTGTGGTATTGAAGAGCATCTAGTTCGTTGACAACGGACTGAAGGAGGCCTTCAAAGGTCTCCTTACGGGCTTTCAAGTAAGTCACCTGATATTCTTTTGTGTGAAGTTTCTATTTATTTCCATCATATACATGGCAGCCCCCGAGCCCTGGGTGAGGTGAAAAAACTCACCTATGGGTCACTCCTGTATCCGATAACGGACTAGATACACTCTAAGTATCCGGCATGCGCAGATAACTCAACGTATGATCAGATTGACTGTAGTTCAGGGATCGAGAACCCATGTAATATATCAACTATATGTGTGATGCGGGCTTCATCATTGGCGGCGGCAAAAAATGGCGCCGAGCTGGACGAGCTAAATCGGAAGCTTAAGCGCTCCAAAGATGAAGTTGGGGCCCTTAACCGAAGACTCGACGAGGCACAAGGTATGTCAAAATAGAATTCGAATACCTTTGTATAAACTATCGTCTGAATACTGTCAATGCAGCTTCTTTACATTATATAATGTACGAGCAGCTTCGGCGAAAGAGGTGGAGATGCTCAAGGTCGAGCTCCAACGCGCGAAGGACGAAGCGGCTGGCGAGAAGGTGGCTGCTAACGAAACGGTTGTCACCCTTTCCTCCATGTGGGACACCAGCAGCAAGCATGAGGCCGCGTGGCAGAGGTCCAGCAGGAGCTCAAGGACACCAGTGAAAGGTGTGAGGCCTTGGAGTAGAAGAATAAGGCGATCTCGGCTGAATTGTCCACTTTTAAACCGAACTCCAGAAGGAGCGGATGAACAGACGGTTCTATGAGGAGCAAGTGCGCCAAGCCAAGGAAATAACAGATGGTAAGCCGTACTCACTAAAGTGCATATTCGGGGATAACAAATCCGAATTTCTTACCCAGGTGTGGTGATCCTCAGGCGCCTCCATCGACCTCCAGAAGAGCGTGACGGATGCCAATCAGCCGTTCGCCTTGCGGGGAGAAGGAGATGAGGCTCAGCTGTTCTGGGCACAATTCGGAGCCCCCCGAGCATCCTCGTCTTCTAGTGGAGCAGTTGAAACAACTGATGGAGTTGCACCAGATGGCGGAGCCGGCCATGAAGGACCTCTACATCTTCTTATGGCCCGGCGAGCCGCTGCTAGGCAGCTACTTTGGCCTGGTGCAGTGGTTGATCATTGCGTCGCCCCGCCTCGACATTGTCAAGCGCTCCTCTAGCATCAAGGGTGTCCGGATGGCCCTTGCAAAAGCGAAGGTGCACTGGCCGGGGTTGGATCCGATGAAGGTAGCCACCGCCCCGCCGCTTCCCAGGAAGGAGCATAGGCGCCCCGAGCTATACTTTGATGGGGTGATGGAGAGTGCTCGGGTGATAGCGTCTCAGTGTTCGGGCGATCATGTATTTCAATGAAGTGTAACGCATCCGAAGACTTGTCCAAGCTTTTGAGAATATTAGTTAATGTTATTATATTGTTTTGTAGTCCTTTATAACTCCTATGTGGCCGTTCAATGCTGAAAGATGCGAGTCGTCGGCTTCAGTCCCCGTGTAGATACTACATGGGGTATCTATGCCGATGCACAATGTCCTTTAGCCAAATTACTGGATCCTGAAGGCGGTACAGTGCGACACACTAGTCAATCAGATTATAGTGCTTTATTTCTCTCACTTAGTCGTAGGGGCGTGAAAAGGATTATAGGAAGCGTACGATTAGCCACCGAAGTGTTGTGATGTTCAGACGAACTATGGCCAAAGCCGGTATCACAATGTTGGCACAAAGGGCAAGTCACTCATATAACATGGAATAACCGCTTACGAGGATTGAACTATAACACTTCGAGCTCGAGGTTCACAGACCGGATCTCACATACTATGTCAGTCCATTTTCGGCTTTCTCCCCTGAGGTGCTTGACCAGACTATCCGGAAGCACAATCACAGGGGTGCTCCCTTTGCCCTTTTAGCTGAACAAGCAGAACATAAAGGGGCAAGCACAGGCGTCGGGCAACCCAACTTATTGACCAAAGACATAGTTCGGAACCGATGCATATCTAGCGAACACCAAGACGCCGAGCACATGATAGATAAGGCAATTTGTTTTTGAATTTGAGCCCCGGTCTATTAGTCGGTTACCTCGCATAATACCGAACAGGTCCACGAGAAGAGGGAGAGAGGAAAAAATATGCATCTAAAAAGGACAGATGAGGTAAACTTGTGCCATGCAATTTACATTTTTTTCAACGACTTTTATAGCTCGGATTGCCGAAGCAACTGTTTACAGGTATGTGAAAGAAATAAACAGGAGTTGTTGTACCTATTGGAAATATGCCCTAGAGGCAATAAATAAAGTGTTTATTATTATATTTCCTTGTTCATGATAATCATTTATTGTCCATGCTACAATTGTGTTGATTGGAAACTAAATACATGTGTGGGCAAATAGACAAACATTGTGTCCCTAGTATGCCTCTAGCAGGCTAGCTCGTTGATCAAAGATGGTTAAGGTTTCCTCGCCATGGACATGAGATGTCATTTGATGTCAGGATCACATCATTAGGAGAATGATGTGATGGACAAGACCCAAAACTATGAACGTAGCATATGATCATGTCAGTTTATTGCTACTGTTTTCTGCATGTCAAGTATATGTTCCTATAACCATGAGACCATGCAACTCACTAACACCGGAGGAGTGCCTTGTGTGTATCAAACGTCGCAATGTAACTAGGTGACTATAAAGGTGCTCTATAGGTATCTCCGAGGGTGTTTGTTGAGTTGGCATGGATCATTACTCGGATTTGTTACTCCGTGTGACGGAGAGGTATCTCGGGGCCCACTCGGTAATACAACATCACAAGAAGCCTTGCAAGCAATGTGACTAAGTGTTAGTCGCGGTGATCTTGTATTACGGAACAAGTAAAGAGACTTGTTGGTAACAAGATTAAACTAGGTATAGAGATACCGACGATCGAATCTTGCGCAAGTAACATACCGAAGAACAAAGGGAACAACATACGGGATTAACTGAATCCTTGACATAGAGGTTCGACCAATAAAGATCTTCGTAGAACATGTAGGAACCAATATGGGCATCCAGGTCCCGCTATTCGTTATTGACCGTAGAGGTGTCTCGGTCATGTCTACATGGTTCTCGAACCCACAAGGTCTGCACACTTAAGGTTCGGTGATGTTTCGGTATAGATGAGTTATGTGTGTTGGTGACCGAAGGTTGTTAGGAGTCCCGGATGAGATCCCGGACATCACGAGGAGTTTCGGAGTGATCCAGAGGTAAAGATTCATATATGGGAAGTTGGTATTTGAGTTCTGGAAAAGTTTCATGACGTGCAAGTGGTGTGACGGAGTGCCGGAAGTGTTCCTGGAGGTCCACCGGGTGGGCCCATCTACTCCAAAGGGCCACATGGGCTGTGAGAGGGTGCGAGCCAGCCTCTGGTGGGCTGGCCGCACCTTCCACTTCAAGGCCCAAGCGGCTAGAGGCTTGGGCTGGGCCAAAAGGGTGGGCTAGCCACCAAACTTGGTAGCCAAGCCACCCTGGCCGCCGCCCCACCTCCTTGGCCGCCGCACCAAACTCTAGGGAAACCCTAGGGCAGCCGGCCTCCCCCTATTCCCTATATATATGTGAGAGGGAGGAGGGCAGCCGCACGACAAGCCACGGCGCAGCCCTTCCTCCCTCTCCGATAGTTTCTCCTCTAGTAGATTGGTGCGGCGCCGCTTAGCGAAGCTCTGCCGGATCAGCTACACCACCACCGCCGCCACGCCGTCATGTTGCCGGCGAACCCATCCACCTCTCCGCATCCTATTGCTGGATCAAGAAGGCAGAGATCTTCATCGAGCTGCACGTGTGCTGAACGCGGAGGTGCCGTCCGTTCGGCGCTTGATCGGGAGTTCGTGGGACGGCTTGCGATTTGGATCGCAGAGACGTACCACTACATCAACCGCGTTCTTTAATGCTTTCGCTTAGAGATCTACAAGGTTACATAGATCCAATATATCCTCTCATAGATGCTCATCTCCTAGATTGATCTTGGTGAAGCATAGGAATTTTTTTGTTTCCCATGCAACGTTCCCCAACAGTGGCATCATGAGCTAGGTCTATGCGTAGATGAGATCTTGAGTAGAACACAAAGAGTTTGTGGGTGTTGATATTCAGATTGCTTCCTTCCTTAGTCTTTTTTGGTTTAGCGGTATTGTGGGATGAAGAGGCTCGGACAAACTTTACTCGTACGCTTACGAGAGACCGTGTTCCATCGACTGGCATGTGACTTCGTTGCATAAAGATGGCTGGCGGGTGTCTGTCTCTCCCACTTTAGTTGAACCGGATTTGATTGAGGCGGTCCTTGTAGAAGGTTGAAAAGCAATCTTCATATCACCGTTGTGGTTTTGCGTAGGTAAGAATCGTTCTTGCTAGATACCCATAGCAGCCACGTAAAACATGCAACAATTAGAGGACGTCTAACTTGTTTTTGCAGGGTATGTTGTGATGTGATATGGCCAATTACATGATGAGATATATGTGATGTATGAGATGATCATGTGTTCTATAGAATATCACGACCTACATGTCGATGAGTACGGCAACCGACAGGAGCCATAGGGTTGTCTTTGATCATTGTATGACCTGTGTGTCAACCTTTAAGCGCTATGTAATGCTTTACGTTATCGCTAAGCGGTAGCAATAGCAGTATGAGCATGGTGGGCGCGACAACCCCGATGACAACACGATGATGGAGATCATGATGATGGAGATCATGATGATGGAGATCATGGTGTGATGCCGGTGACGATGGAGATCGTGTCGGTGCTTTGGAGATGGAGATCAAAAGCACAAGTTCATGGCCATATCATGTCACTTATGATTTGCATGAGATGTTAATCCTTTTATGCACCTTGTTTTGCTTAGGACGACGGTAGCATTATAAGGTGATCCCTCACTTAAATTTTAAGATGAATTGTGTTCTCCCCGAGTGTGCACTGTTGCGAAAGTTCGTTGTGTCGAGACACCATGTGATGATCGGGTGTGATAGACTCTACGTTCGCATACAACGGGTGTAAGCCAGTGTTGCATATGCAGAACACTCGGGTTAAACTTGACAAGCCTAGCATGTACAGACATGGCCTCGGAACACAAGAGACCGAAAGGTCGAGCATGAGTCATATAGTAGATATGATCAACATGATGATGTTCACCATTGAAACCACCTTAACTCACGTGATGATCGGACTTGAGTTGGTGAATGTGGATCATGTATCACTCAGATGACCTGAGGGATGTCAATTTGAGTGGGAGCTTTAGTAATTTGATTAACTAAAATCATTATCATGAACAATAGTCTTAGTACACTAGTAGAATGTCGATCTATAGTCCCGGTCGGGATGGGCCTTTAGTACCGGTTCCCCAACCGGTACTAAAGGGTTGGGACTAAAGGTCCAGACCTTTAGTACCGGTTGGCCCACGGACCGGTACTAAAGGCCCACCACATGGCTGCCTGCATGGGCTGCTGGTGGTGGACCTTTAGTACCAGTTGGTGGTACCAACCGGTACTGAGTGTTCTGTTTTTTTAGATTTTAATTAGATTTTAGTTTTCCTCTCTATTTATTGTGTTTTCCATTCATTTCAAATTTATGTTACGGTGCTACATACTGTAAACATTACACAAGTTGATGCATATATATATGTAATATAATATACAATATCTCGTACACAGTATATATACAAATGGAATTACACATCCATATATCTTATGGACTTATAAATTAAGGCCCAAAACCCGGCCGGGACTAGCTAGCTAGTGCTCCGGATGAAATCTCAGTTTTCTACTGATTTGCTGGCATTATTGAGGCGGCGGTAAGTAATAGTGCTCTGCGTTTACATCAATGACATGTCGAAGAAGAAATGCTACAAATTCCTCTTGAAATGCTAAAAAGCGTTTCTCGGGTGAGAGCTTCGACATCATCTGCCAAACCTGGAGTTGTCTTTCACGTGCTCCTCTGCGACGTATACGGCCTTCGGTCTGGATGCGAATGTTCTCACAGATGAAGTATCCACATAATTTTTTTCCCTATGGCTGCTTCGCGCACTTTGCAAAAGAATAGAATTCAATAAGATAATTAATAATCAAGCTTGCTAATGGTATTGAAACTAGAATTAAAGAGATGCGCGGACCTAGTAGTACTACTTAATTACCTGCATCTTTTTCCACTGCAGCTTCGGTTTCCATTGACGACCGTGATGGGTTTTTTCTATCATCTTTTTCCAAACACTACACGGCAAAGAAAAAGAATGAAAGAGTTATTATAATTACTTTTGATATCAGGAAATAATGAAAGAAAGCAAGGTCGATAAAGATTGAAATTATCGCTCTATCATAAAATACAAGTCCACGTATGATTGTTCTAGTGTATCTAGTGAGTCGTACACTTGAACAAGTCCATTCGCGAGGATAATATTTAGGAGGATATAGTGGTCTCTCCGTAGAAGTTTATATAATTAAGCACGCATGCATATAACTCAACAACTACACTTGACAGCGAGCTAGTAAGCAAAAATAGAATTTGTAGTATACAAGAGAGTAAACACTCACCCCATGTTGTAAGGAAATATTATAGTAGATTTGGTATTCATTAGTGCCTCTAGAAAATTTTCCCAAGATATCTTCTGTGTTCTTGGCATAATGTTTTACCACATAACCATGAATGGTATTTGGGTTGATGAACCCAATGTCATCGATTCCCTCTTGTTTCAATTCCCACATCTTCAATCTGCATAATAGCGTAGAAAAGAACATATATAGTGAGGATAAGCCAAGGAATGATATCTTAGCTAGAGACTTAAATTATTAAAGATATAAATCACTTACAGATAATAGCAACTGATGAGAGTTTTGTCGATAGAGTCCATGTGGTATAACTGGAAAAGTTCTGAGAATTCAAGACATATGTCACATCCATTGACGTAATGCTCTTTCCTTACTTTGACCATGACCGCCGTCTCCCCTCGCTTTGCTTCACGTAGGTACCAATCATGCAACCATCGCATCGTAGTTGGTAGTTCCTTGTACTGCTCAGGTGTGACAAGTGGTTTTCCGACGGCATATTGCATTGCGTACTCATCTGCACCGTACCTGCGGATTTCCTCAATGCCAAGGATTTGGCCAAGAGTGAGACCTGCAGCCTCTACTTCTTCGAGGTCAATTGGGTTGGCTTGCACGTCGACTGCTTGGATCGATTGCTTGCTTGGATTGGTACTCACCTTGAGCGGAGAGATCGATTGCTTGGATTGTTCTCTAAGCTGGGGAACTGTTTTCCCGCTAGTAGTACCACCTGTCGTTGATGCCGTACTTCCCGACTTCTTCCTTGGGCTGGGCCGACTTCTCTGCTCACTTGCCTTCTGAATTTGTCGCTCATAGTCTGTCAGCATACGCTCCACATATGTCGGGGGTCGATCAATAAAGTGTTCCATAAAGTGCTCTTGGACTTCCTTGGGTATTACCTCCTTTGGCGGCAGGGTCTTCTTCGCAAAAAAGGCTTTCACTTGGTGATCACTTTCAATTTTGGTTTCCTCTGGTGTCATGTCGTAAGGCAGCTTCCTTTTGGCTGGAGGCTCGGGTTTCTTCTTTGCTTTCTTCTGAAGAGGACTGCTGATGGTCTTCCTCTTTTGGGAGCCCTGCTGGGGGGACCGCTGTCGGGGTGGAGTCGGCTCACGCGACGGAGATCGATATCGACGATATGGACTCGCGTCGTGCTCCATCCCGAGGTTGAGTGGACTCGCGCTGGGATCCATATCGAAGTGGGACACCTCTTGAGGTGGGGAGGACTACTAGCGAGGTGGGGAGGACTCCTGGCGAGGTGGGGAGGACTACTGGCGCTGCAATGCCTCTGGCTGGACATCAATACTCGGAGGAGCCGGTGGCCTTAGCACCGAGTGTGGAAAGACGATGCAGTCCTTACTCCATAGAATGAGACCACGGTCAGCTTCTGCCAGTGTGGACTCCCCCTCACCTCCAGGGATGTCAAGCTGTAGTTCATCATATCCTGGCTCTATTGCGTCCACCACGACACGAGCATACCCAGCTGGAACCGGATTGAAATGCCAGAGAACATCACGTGTATTTGGTAAAGCATAGCCCATCGCGCCCCGCACGGGTATGTTCTTAATTTTTTGGATTAGCTCACAATATGTCTTCTCGGTGATATCATCCACGGGGGTGTGACCCAGCGGTGCCCCCATGGAACCCATGCTGCTTTTCGGTAGTGTAGATGGGATGGGTTCCGATGCCTCCTGCCGCGGAGTTGCCCTTTGTTGGGTCAGTACCTGTATCTGCAGCTGCTGCTGCTCATACTTCTGTTCCACTTTGAAAGTCGGTCTGCTTCCACCTTCTTTTTTCTCGAACGGCTTTTATAACTGTCCTTCCATCCCGCAAACCCCTCGTACCACGGAACAACACCAACGCCTTGTGTTCGTACTCCGTGTTCGGGATTCCCGAGGGCGCGTGTAAGCTCGTCGTTCTCTCTATCAGGGTGAAACCGTCCTTCTTGGGCAGCTTTTATTGCTTCAATCAACTCATCTGATGCATGCTTCAGACTGGCCAGTGCAATAATCTTCCCTGTTGTTGAGTCCAACTTTCCCCCATGCGCAAAAAAACAATTCCTGCACCTCCGGGGCCAGTGGAAGGTTACTGGAGTGATCCCTTCAGCATGCATCTTATTCTCTAATGCATCCCACTTAGGAATGGCTGACTTGTATCCACCTGTCCCTAGTTTATGGTGATACTTTTTTTCTCCGCATTTATCTTCTTCTTTGCCGACTTCTCCATAGCAGATTTCGATGTCTTGTACTCGATAAATGCGTCCCAGTGATTCCTTACCTTCTCGTATATTCCTCTGAATTCGGGCGCCTTCTTGCCTCTAGCGTTGTACTTGGTCCATAATCTTTTCTTCCAAGTTTGGAATGCACCGGCCATCTTATGGAGAGCAAACGCCTTGACTTTGTCCCTTTGGCGCTCCGAGAGAGAAACTGGTACGATGAAATGCTCCATGAGATCTCGCCAAAGGGCATCTTTAATTCTTTTATCGACATAATTCACTCCTGGTTTTGGGTTGTTTGGCTGAATCCATTCTTGCATTGTGATCGGGACTCCGTCCCTAACAACCACTACGCATTGACACACAAATGTCTTGGCATTTGCTTCAGGGTGAGTCGGTGCGCCATCATGTTTGAAAGCATCAAGATTGAGCTTTACGTTGCCATCCAATATTTTGGCACCGCCTCGTACCTTTCTACTAGATTGGCTCGATCCGGAGGGCTGATAATTAAAAGAAGAAAGATTTGTTTATATATATATATATATATATATATATATATATACAAATCAATTAATACACATGTAATGATCACCAGAGGCTAATATGTGTATATACCTCGCCGGACATTGTTAGTTGTTCCGGATTTTGGAACATAAGTTGTTCTTCCTCGGCCTCACATCCATCACCATAATCGTTTAGATATTGTGAGCCGTCATCATCATGTGATTCACCCAGAAGGTCCACTGGGTTTTCGGAGGAGCGTATCATGTCGAAGATGTCCTCTTCATGAGCTCTACCGGTATTGTCCATAGCTTAATAACTAATCCATAATAATATAGATAAAACAAATTAGTATTCAAATTAGCATGCAATCAAGAAGAAAAATAACTGATAGTTAACTAATAATGCATCATCGAATACATATATAGTAGTTCTTAGAAAAGATCTCATCTCATAATCTCGGACAATTGTTAATACATCGGCTAATCCATCGATCTAGCTAATACATCATAATAATACATATATAGTAACTAATATATCGATCAAGCTAGAAACCTAGCGCCCAACGGATATCGGGGCGGGTGGTGGACACCCAAACAGAAGGAACCATCACAGGAACATAGCTCCAGTGCGATCCCTGAAGAATCTGCCAGGTATTGTTGGACCTGGCCTCCAAAGCTACCATGTAGCGACGGACGTGCTCGTTCTCCTTGCTGACATGGTACTGCACCACCTCCGTGGGGGACTCAAGCCTCCGAATCGTCCGTGGCCCATGCGGCCGCCACCACAAAACCTCCGGGTCGACGACGGGCTGGCTCCTCATGAAGCTGCGCCGCCGGAAGGCAGCACCTCCTAGTACCAGCCCGGCGGAGCTCAGTCCCGGACAGGGCCCCTCAGCTCAAGCAAGTGACCTCCTCCGCCGACTCGACGACGAGGATGCATGATCGGCATCTTCGACGTCAAGAAGAAACACTTAATTATGAAAACAAATTAAATAAAACTTAGCAAAATTAACACTTCGCATCTAACAAATGAAACGGATGGGGAATAACATCCGGGAATGTTTTCCCGAAGTCTGCATATGAACATTTTCTGTATACATCAATCCATCCCTCTATACATACATATATACATGAACAAAGAAATTCTATGAACAAAAAAATCATCATTATAACATTTTCTATATATATACATCCATCTAAACATCCATCTAACATCTCTATCTATCCAAAGCTCTAATGCAAAAAAATGAACTCCAATGCAAAAGAAATCTAAACATCCATCTAACATCTCTATCTATCCATCTAACATATCTATCGGAGCCGGCTCCTCTGAAGTGCGGTAGCCTGCCGTTCGGCCACTGATATGTGGGCTAGGTTGCCGTGTGGGCCCACGTGCCAGTGGCTGAACGGCAGGGTGCCGCACGGCAGGGGATCCTCGCCCATATCTATCTAACAACTTTGCCACAACATATCTATCTAAAAATCTAAACATCCATCTAACTACTTTGCCACAACATATCTATCTATCCATCTAATATTCCTAAAATTCCTAAAATTCCAGCATCTAATCCATAGTTAAATTCCTAAAATTCCTAAAATTCCTAAAAATAAGCTTTTGCGTCATAGTACATTTTGGCAAGGCTCGTCGGGGCTCACCGGCGGGATGGATCGTCGGGGCTCGTCGGGGCGGGCCGACAGGACGACGCGTTGGGGGAGGGCTCGGCGACGGTGTCAGGGGCGGCGACAAGGAGCCGGCTCGGGGAGGACGGAGAGGAAGTCCGGCGACGGCGTCGCGAGCAAGGCTCAGGGACGGCTCAGAGGCGACGGCGTCGGGTAGGGCTTGGGGACGGCTTGGCGGCAATGGCGTCGAGCAGGGCTCAGGGACGGCGTCAAGGGCGGCGACAAGGAGCTAGCTCGGGGAGGAGGGCGAGGAGGTCCGGTGACGAGAACAACGGATTCCGGCAGCCTGACGGCAGCGCAAATAAGCTTCTCCCGGTGCGTGGCTCGGCCCGGGACGAGGCCTCCACTATTTATACGCAGAGGACCTTTAGTACCGGTGCGTGGCTCGCACCGGTACTAAAGACCCTTTAGTACCGGTGCGAGCCACGCACCGGTACTAAAGGTCCACCCTAAAAAATGTGCGGGGCGATGGACCTTTAGTACAAGTGTGTGGCTCGCATCGGTACTAAAGGTTTTTTAATTTGTTATTAATTATTATTTCTAAAAAAAACTAAACTTTAGAAAATCATAGAAAAAATCTATGAATCCAATGGAAATAAATAATATATGAAAAAATATCAGGAAAATATAAAGAATCTGGTTATGGCATTTCCATGCATGTTTGAACAACTTAAACTGTTGTATAAGACAAATTGATTAAATGGCATTTGAAATGTCATATCTTGAGTTTGAAAAGCGGTAAAAATGAACTCTTAAAAGGTTTTAACTTGGCATGACATCATAATTTCACCCACATAGCAACTTCTAAAGAGTTGAGAGGGTTACGGCAAAAACTGGATGCACTTTGTGTACAAATTGAACAATCTCTTTTGAAGTATGAGGGTTTCGTACGAAAACTCATCTATTACAAAGGGATTTCATTTTTAATAACTTATTTTAACTTCATACTTTTTGTGTCTTCAATATGCACCATTCAAAGGCATGTCATCAATTTACAACCCTTTCTGACTTCATTTGATATTTTTCATGCATTTAATGATTTATTTTGAGCTAAATGACCCTGTATTTGAAAAGCAGTACAAATGAACTCTGAAAAGGTTGTAACTTGGCATGACATCACAATTTCACCCACATAGCAACTTCTAAAGAGTTGAGAGGGTTACGACAAAACTGGATGCACTTCGTGTACAAATTGGACAATCTCTTTTGAAGTATGAGGGTTTCGGACGAAAACTCATCTATTACAAAGGGATTTCATTTTTTAATAACTTATTTTTAACTCCATACTTCTTGTGTGTTCAATATGCACCATTCACAGGCACATCGTCAATTTTCAACCCTTTTTGACTTCATTTGATATTTTTCATGCATTTAATGATTTATTTTCAGCTAAATGACCCTGAGTTTGAAAAGCAGTACAAATGAACTCTGAAAAGGTTGTAACTTGGCATGACATCATCATTTCACCACATAGCAACTTCTAAAGAGTTGAGAGGGTTACGGCAAAAACTGGATGCACTTCGTGTAGAAACTGGACTATCTCTTTTGAAGTATGAGGGTTTCGGACGAAAACTCATCTATTACAAAGGGACTTCATTTTTAATAATTTATTTTAACTCCATAATTTTTGTGTGTTCAATATGCACCATTCAAAGGAACATCATCAATTTTTAACCCTTTCTTACTTCATTTGATATTTTTCATGCATTTAATGATTTATTTTGGGCTAAATGACCCTGAATTTGAAAAGCGGTACAAATGAACTCTGTAAAGGTTGTAACTTGGCATGACATCATAATTTCACCCACATAGCAACTTATAAAGAGTTGAGAGGGTTATGGCAAAAACTGGATGCACTTCGTGTACAAATTGGACAATCTCTTTCGAAGTATGAGGGTTTTGGACGAAAACTCATCTATTACAAAGGGATTTCATTTTTAATAACTTATTTTAACTCCATACTTCTTGTGTGTTAAATATGCACCATTCCAAGGCACATCATAAATTTTCAACCCTTTCTGACTTCATTTGATATTTTCCATGCATTTAATGATTTATTTTGAGCTAAATGACCCTGAGTTTGAAAAGCAGTACAAATGAACTCTGAAAAGGTTGTAACTTGGCATGAGATCATAATTTCACCCACATAGCAACTTCTAAAGAGTTGAGAGGGTTACGGCAAAAACTGGATGCAATTCGTGTACAAATTGGACTATCTCTTTCGACGTATGAGGGTTTCGGACGAAAACTCATCTATTACAACGGGATTTCATTTTTTATAAATTATTTTAACTCCATACTTTTTGTGTGTTCAATATGCACCATTCAAAGGCACATCATGAATTTTCAACCCTTTTTGACTTCATTTGATATTTTTCATGCATTTAATGATTTATTATGAGCTAAATGACCCTGAATTTGAAAAGCAGTGCAAATGAACTCTGAAAAGGTTATAACTTGGCATGACATCATAATTTCACCCACATAGCAACTTATAAAGAGTTGAGAGGGTCACGACAAAAACTGGATGCACTTCGTGTACAAATTGGACAATCTCTTTCGAAGTATGAGGGTTTTGGACGAAAACTCATCTATTACAAAGGGATTTCATTTTTAATAACTTATTTTAACTCCATACTTCTTGTGTGTTCAATATGCACCATTCCAAGGCACATCATAAATTTTCAACCCTTTCTGACTTCATTTGATATTTTCCATGCATTTAATGATTTATTTTGAGCTAAATGACCCTGTATTTGAAAAGCAGTACAAATGAACTCTGAAAAGGTTGTAACTTGGCATGACATCACAATTTCACCCACATATCAACTTCTAAAGAGTTGAGAGGGTTACGACAAAACTGGATGCACTTCGTGTACAAATTGGACAATCTCTTTTGAAGTATGAGGGTTTCGGACGAAAACTCATCTATTACAAAGGGATTTCATTTTTTAATAACTTATTTTAGCTCCATACTTCTTGTGTGTTCAATATGCACCATTCACAGGCACATCGTCAATTTTCAACCCTTTTTGACTTCATTTGATATTTTTCATGCATTTAATGATTTATTTTGAGCTAAATGACCCTGAGTTTGAAAAGCAGTACAAATGAACTCTGAAAAGGTTGTAACTTGGCATGACATCATAATTTCACCACATAGCAACTTCTAAACAGTTGAGAGGGTTACGGCAAAAACTGGATGCACTTCGTGTAGAAACTGGACTATCTCTTTTGAAGTATGAGGGTTTCGGACAAAAACTCATCTATTACAAAGGGATTTCATTTTTTAATAACTTATTTTAACTCCATACTTCTTGTGTGTTCAATATGCACCATTCACAGGCACATCGTCAATTTTCAACCCTTTTTGACTTCATTTGATATTTTTCATGCATTTAATGATTTATTTTGAGCTAAATGACCCTGAGTTTGAAAAGCAGTACAAATGAACTCTGAAAAGGTTGTAACTTGGCATGACATCATAATTTCACCACATAGAAACTTCTAAAGAGTTGAGAGGGTTACGGCAAAAACTGGATGCACTTCGTGTAGAAACTGGACTATCTCTTTTGAAGTATGAGGGTTTCGGACGAAAACTCATCTATTACAAAGGGACTTCATTTTTAATAACTTATTTTAACTCCATAGTTTTTGTGTGTTCAATATGCACCATTCAAAGGAACATCATCAATTTTTAACCCTTTCTGACTTCATTTGATATTTTTCATGCATTTAATGATTTATTTTGAGCTAAATGACCCTGAATTTGAAAAGCGGTACAAATGAACTCTGTAAAGATTGTAACTTGGCATGACATCATAAGTTCACCCACATAGCAACTTATAAAGAGTTGAGAGGGTTATGGCAAAAACTGGATGCACTTCGTGTACAAATTGGACAATCTCTTTCGAGGTATGAGGGTTCTGGACGAAAACTCATCTATTACAAAGGGATTTCATTTTTAATAACTTATTTTAACTGCATACTTCTTGTGTGTTCAATATGCACCATTCCAAGGCACATCATAAATTTTCAACCCTTTCTGACTTCATTTGATATTTTTCATGCATTTAATGATTTGTTTTGAGCTAAATGACCCTGAGTTTGAAAAGCAGTACAAATGAACTCTGAAAAGGTTGTAACTTGGCGTGAGATCATAATTTCACCCACATAGCAACTTCTAAAGAGTTGAGAGGGTTACGGCAAAAACTGGATGCACTTCGTGTACAAATTGGACTATCTCTTTCGAAGTATGAGGGTTTCGGACGAAAACTCATCTATTACAACGGGATTTCATTTTTTATAAATTATTTTCACTCCATACTTTTGGTGTGTTCAATATGCACCATTCAAAGGCACATCATCAATTTTCAACCCTTTTTTACTTCATTTGATATTTTTCATGCATTTAATGATTTATTTTGAGCTAAATGACCCTGAATTTGAAAAGCAGTACAAATGAACTCTGAAAAGGTTATAACTTGGCATGACATCATAATTTCACCCACATAGCAACTTATAAAGAGTTGAGAGGGTCACGACAAAAACTGGATGCACTTCGTGTACAAATTGGACAATCTCTTTCGAAGTATGAGGGTTTTGGACGAAAACTCATCTATTATAAAGGGATTTCATTTTTAATAACTTATTTTAACTCCATACTTCTTGTGTGTTCAATATGCACCATTCCAAGGCACATCATAAATTTTCAGCCCTTTCTGACTTCATTTGATATTTTCCATGCATTTAATGATTTATTTTGAGCTAAATGACCCTGTATTTGAAAAGCAGTACAAATGAACTCTTAAAAGGTTGTAACTTGGCATGACATCACAATTTCACCCACATAGCAACTTCTAAAGAGTTGAGAGGGTTACGACAAAACTGGATGCACTTCGTGTACAAATTGGACAATCTCTTTTGAAGTATGAGGGTTTCGGACGAAAACTCATCTATTACAAAGGGATTTCATTTTTAATAACTTATTTTAACTCCATACTTCTTGTGTGTTCAATATGCACCATTCACAGGCACATCGTCAATTTTCAACCCTTTTTGACTTCATTTGATATTTTTCATGCATTTAATGATTTATTTTGAGCTAAATGACCCTGAGTTTGAAAAGCAGTACAAATGAACTCTGAAAAGGTTGTAACTTGGCATGACATCATAATTTCACCACATAGCAACTTCTAAACAGTTGAGAGGGTTACGGCAAAAACTGGATGCACTTCGTGTAGAAACTGGACTATCTCTTTTGAAGTATGAGGGTTTCGGACAAAAACTCATCTATTACAAAGAGATTTCATTTTTTAATAACTTATTTTAACTCCATACTTCTTGTGTGTTCAATATGCACCATTCACAGGCACATCGTCAATTTTCAACCCTTTTTGACTTCATTTGATATTTTTCATGCATTTAATGATTTATTTTGAGCTAAATGACCGTGAGTTTGAAAAGCAGTACAAATGAACTCTGAAAAGGTTGTAACTTGGCATGACATCATAATTTCACCACATAGAAACTTCTAAAGAGTTGAGAGGGTTACGGCAAAAACTGGATGCACTTCGTGTAGAAACTGGACTATCTCTTTTGAAGTATGAGGGTTTCGGACGAAAACTCATCTATTACAAAGGGACTTCATTTTTAATAACTTATTTTAACTCCATAGTTTTTGTGTGTTCAATATGCACCATTCAAAGGAACATCATCAATTTTTAACCCTTCCTGACTTCATTTGATATTTTTCATGCATTTAATGATTTATTTTGAGCTAAATGACCCTGAATTTGAAAAGCGGTACAAATGAACTCTGTAAAGGTTGTAACTTGGCATGACATCATAAGTTCACCCACATAGCAACTTATAAAGAGTTGAGAGGGTTATGGCAAAAACTGGATGCACTTCGTGTACAAATTGGACAATCTCTTTCGAGGTATGAGGGTTTTGGACGAAAACTCATCTATTACAAAGGGATTTCATTTTTAATAACTTATTTTAACTCCATACTTCTTGTGTGTTCAATATGCACCATTCCAAGGCACATCATAAATTTTCAACCCTTTCTGACTTCATTTGATATTTTTCATGCATTTAATGATTTATTTTGAGCTAAATGACCCTGAGTTTGAAAAGCAGTACAAATGAACTCTGAAAAGGTTGTAACTTGGCATGAGATCATAATTTCACCCACATAGCAACTTCTAAAGAGTTGAGAGGGTTACGGCAAAAACTGGATGCACTTCGTGTACAAATTGGACTATCTCTTTCGAAGTATGAGGGTTTCGGACGAAAACTCATCTATTACAACGGGATTTCATTTTTTATAAATTATTTTCACTCCATACTTTTTGTGTGTTCAATATGCACCATTCAAAGGCACATCATCAATTTTCAACCCTTTTTGACTTCATTTGATATTTTTCATGCATTTAATGATTTATTTTGAGCTAAATGACCCTGAATTTGAAAAGCAGTACAAATGAACTCTGAAAAGGTTATAACTTGGCATGACATCATAATTTCACCCACATAGCAACTTATAAAGAGTTGAGAGGGTCACGACAAAAACTGGATGCACTTCGTGTACAAATTGGACAATCTCTTTCGAAGTATGAGGGTTTTGGACGAAAACTCATCTATTACAAAGGGATTTCATTTTTAATAACTTATTTTAGCTCCATACTTCTTGTGTGTTCAATATGCACCATTCCAAGGCACATCATCAATTTTCAACCCTTTCTGACTTCATTTGATATTTTTCATGCATTTAATGATTTATTTTGAGCTAAATGACCTTGAGTTTGAAAAGCAATACAAATGAACTCTGAAAAGGTTGTAACTTGGCATGACATCATAATTTCACCCACATAACAACTTAAGAGTTGAGAGGGTTACGGCAAAAACTAGATGCACTTCGTGTACAAATTGGACAATCTCTTTCGAAGTATGAGGGTTTTGAACGAAAACTCATCTATTACAAAGGGATTTCATTTTTAATAACGTATTTTAACTCCATACTTCTTGTGTGTTCAATATGAACCATTCAAAGGCACATCATCAATTTTCAACCCTTTTTGACTTCATTTGATATTTTTCATGTATTTAATGATTTATTTTGAGCTAAATGACCCTGAGTTTGAAAAGCAATACCAATGAACTCTAAAAAGGTTGTAACTTGGCATGAGATCATAATTTCACCCACATAGCAAGTTCTAAAGAGTTGAGAGGGTTATGGCAAAAACTGGATGCACTTCGTGTACAAATTGGACTATCTCTTTCGAAGTATGAGGGTTTCGGACGAAAACTCATCTATTACAAAGGGATTTCATTTTTAATAACTTATTTTAACTCCAAGTTTTTGTGTGTTCAATATGCACCATTCAAAGGCACATCATCAATTTTCAACCCTTGCTCACTTCATTTGATATTTTTCATGCATTTAATGATTTATTTTGAGCTAAATGACCCTGAATTTGAAAAGCAGTACAAAGAACTCTGAAAAGGTTGTAACTTGGCATGACATCATAATTTCACCCACATAGCAACTTCTAAAGAGTTGAGAGGGTTACGGCAAAAACTAGATGCACTTCGAGTACAAATTGGACTATCTCTTTCGAAGTATGAGGGTTCCAAACGAAAACTCATCTATTACAAAGGGATTTCATTTTTAATAACTTATTTTAACTCCATACTTTTGGTTTGTTCAATATGCACCATTGAAAGGCACATCATCAATTTTCAACCCCTTCTGACTTTTCATGCATTTAATGATTTATTTTGAGCTAAATGACCCTGAATTTGAAAAGCAGTACAAATGAACTCTGAAAAGGTTGTAACTAGGCATGACATCATAATTTCGCCCACATAGCAACTTATAAAGAGTTGAGAGGGTTACGACAAAAACTGGATGCACTTCGTGTACAAATTGGACAATCTCTTTCGAAGTATGAGGGTTTCGAACGAAAACTCATCTATTATAAAGGGATTTCAATTTTAATAACTTATTTTAACTTCATACGTTTTGTGTGTTAAATATGCACCATTCAAAGGAACATCATCAATTTTCAACCCTTTCTGACTTCATTTGATATTTTTCATGCATTTAATGATTTATTTTGAGCTAAATGACCCTGAGTTTGAAAAGCAATACAAATGAACTCTGAAAAGGTTGTAACTTGGCATGACATCATGATTTCACCCACATAGAAACTTCTATAGAGTTGAGAGGGTTACGGCAAAAACTGTATGCACTTCGTGTACAAATTGGACTATCTCTTTCGAAGTATGAGGGTTTCGGACGAAAACTCATCTATTACAAAGGGATTTCATTTTTAATAACTTATTTTAACTCCATACTTTTGGTGTGTTCAATATGCACCATTGAAAGGCACATCATCAATTTTCAACCCTTTATGACTTCATTTGATATTTTTCATGCATTTAATGATTTATTTTGAGCTAAATGACCCTGTATTTGAAAAGCAGTACAAATGAACTCTGAAAAGGTTGTAACTTGGCATGACATCACAATTTCACCCACATAGCAACTTCTAAAGAGTTGAGAGGGTTACGACAAAACTGGATGCACTTCGTGTACAAATTGGACAATCTCTTTTGAAGTATGAGGGTTTCGGACGAAAACTCATCTATTACAAAGGGATTTCATTTTTAATAACTTATTTTAACTCCAACTTTTTGTGTGTTCAATATGCACCATTCAAAGGCACATCATGAATTTTCAACCCTTTGTGACTTCATTTGATATTTTTCATGCATTTAATGATTTATTTTGAGCTAAATGACCCTGATTTGGAAAATAAGTACAAATGAACTCTGAAAAGGTTGTAACTTGGCATGACATCATAATTTCACCCACATAAAACTTCTAAAGAGTTGAGAGGGTTTCGGCAAAAAATGGATGCACTTCGTGTACAAACTGTTACAAAGATACCATGCTAGAAAATGCATGCATGTTCTTCACATAGAAAGTGATGACGGTGAAGCCGGTCACATCCCACAGTTGGATCTCGCGGTGTAAGACTTTTTCTGCGTGTTTGTCCTTTTCTTATGATTGCGTCGTAACCATGGAGAATCTTCATCATTTAACAGGATGCTTGGATCAGTCTTCACTCTGAAGGGAGGGATTTCATGAAACTTTTCATAATCTTCTGACATGTCTGTCTTGTCCTCCACTCCCACAATGTTTCTTTTCCTTGAAAGAACTATGTGGCGCTTTGGCTCATCGTATGATGTATTCGCTTCCTTATCTTTTTTTCCTCGGTTTGCTAGACATGTCCTTCACATACAAAACCTGAGCCACATCATTGGCTAGGACGAATGAGTCATCTGTGTACCCAAGATTGTTGAGATCCACTGTTGTCATTCCGTACTGCGGGTCTACCTGTACCCCGCCTCCAGTATATTTGACCCATTTGCACCGAAACAAAGGGACCTTAAGATCAGGTCCATAGTCAAGTTCCCATATATCCTCTATGTAACCATAATATGTGTCTTGAAAGTTGGTTGCATCATAGCGGACACCACTATTTTGGTTGGTGCTCTTTTTATCTTGGGCGATCATGTAAAATGTATTCCCATTTATCTCGTACCCTTTGAAAGTCGTTACTGTCGAACTTGGTGTCTTGGCCAACCAGTAAAGTTCATCTGGAACATCGTTGTCATTGATGAGCTTTGTTTGCAACCAACCGGTGAAAGTCTCCATGTGTTTACGTTCAATCCAGGGGTCAGACTGCTCTGGGTTCTTGGACCGTACAATATCCTTGTGTGCCTTGATATATGGAGTCACCAAGGTGGAATTTTGTAGAACCGTGTAGTGTTCTTGAGTGAAAGAATGCACGTCCATATTTATTGCTTCTTTCTTTCCTAGTGTGCCTTTTCCACCTAGTCTCCCCTCATGCCGCGATTCAGGAAGACCAATCGCCTTAATGTCAGGAACAAAGTCAACACAAAAATCAATAACCTCACCTGTTCCATATCCCTTGGCGATGCTTCCTTCTGGCCTAGCACGGTTATGAACATATTTCTTTAAGACTATCATGAACCTCTCGAAGGGGAACATATTGTGTAGAAATACAAGACCCAGAATGTTAATCTCTTCGACTAGGTGAACTAGAATGTGCGTCATAATATTGAAGAAGGATGGAGGGAACACAAACTCGAAACTGACAAGACATTGGACCAGGTCATTCTGTAACCTTGGTAGGATTTCTGGATTGATTACCTTCTAAGAAATTGCATTGAGGAATGCGCATAGCTTCAGAATGGCTAATTGAACATTTTCTGGTAGAAGCCCCCTAAGTGCAACCGGAAGTAATTGCGTCATAATCACGTGGCAGTCATGAGACTTTAGATTTTGAAAAAATAATCTCTGCCATATTTATTATTCCCTTTATATTCGACGAGAAGCCAGATGGGACCTTGATACTAAGCAGGCATTCAAAAAAGATTTCCTTCTCTTCTTTCGTAAGAGTGTAGCTGGCAGGACCTTGATACTGCTTTGGAGGCATGCCGTCTTTTTCGTTAATTCTTTGCTTGTCCTCCCATGCCTCCGGTGTATCTTTTGTCTTTCCATACATGCCCAAGAAGCCTAGCAGGTTCACACAAAGATTCTTCATCACATGCATCACGTCGATTGCATTGCGGACCTCTAGGACTTTCCAATATTCAAGTTCCCAAAATATAGATTTCTTCTTCCACATGGGTGTGTGTCCGTTGGCATCATTCGGAACAGATTGTTTGCCAGGACCCTTTCCAAAGATTACCTATAAATCCTTGACCATATCAAATATATATTCACCAGTACGGAGGCCAAGCTTCTTCCGGTTATCTGGCTCACCGTTGAAATGGTTGCTTGCCTTTCTTAAGATATGCTTGATCGGTAGAAATCGATGTTGTCCCAGGTACACATTCTTCTTACATTTATCCAAATATATACTTTCAGTACCATCTAAACAGTGCGTGCATGCATTGTATCCCTTGTTTGTATGTCCTGAAAGGTTACTAAGAGCAGGCCAATCATTGATGGTTACAAACAGCAACGCTTGTAGGTCAATTTCTTTCTGTGTGTGCGCATCCCACACACGTACACCTGGTCTTTTCCACAATTGTAGAAGTTCATCAACTAGTGTCCTTAGGTATACACCAATGTCATTGTTGGGTTGCTTAGGGACTTGGATGAGCACTGGCATCATAATGAACTTCCGCTTCATGCACAACCAAGGAGGAAGGTTGTAGATACATAGAGTCACAGGCCAGGTGCTGTGACTAGAGCTCTGCTCTCCAAAAGGATTCATGTCGTCTGTACTAAGACCAAACCATAAGTTCGTTGCGTCAGCTGCAAAGTCCTCGAACTCCCTCTCGATTTTTCTCCACTGCGACCCATCAGCAGGTGCTCTCAACATCCTGTCTTTCTTACGTTCTTCTTTGTGCCATCGCAACAACTTGGCATGCTCTTTGTTTTGGAACAAACGTTTCAACCGTCGTATTATAGGAGCGTACCACATCACCTTGGCAGGAACCCTCTTCCTGTGGCGTTCGCCCTCCACATCACCAGGATCATCGCGGGGGATCTTATAGTGCAGTGCACCGCATACCGGGCATGCATCCAAATTCTTGTACTCCTCACCGCAGTACAGGATGCAGTCGTTAGGGCATGTATGTATTTTCTGCACCTCTAATCCTAGAGGGCACACAACCTTCTTTGCTTCGTACGTACTTTCAGCCAATTCGTTATCGTTTGGAAGCATCTTCTTTATCATTATCAGCAATTCTTGAAATCCCTTGTCAGTTACACCATTCTTCGCCTTCCATTGCAGCAATTCCAGTGTGGTACCCAGCTTTTTCGGTCATCTTCACAATTTGGATAAAATAATTTCTTGTGATCCTCTAACATGCGTTTCAACTTCAACATCTCCTTGTCACTTTCGCAGTTTCTCTTTGCATCTGCAATGACCCAACCCAAATCATCAGCAGGCTCATCTGATGCCACTTCTTTAGCTTCCCCCATTGATGCCTCTTCTTCAGCTTCCCCCATTGTTGTATCGGCGAAAGGATAGTTGTCATCATCCTCTTATTCTTCATTGTCTTCCACTATAACCCCTCTTTCTCCGTGCTTGGTCCAACAGCTATAGCCGGAGATGAAACCGGACTTCAGCAGGTGGTAGTGAAGGGTTTTTGAGGTAGAGTAATTCCTATGATTCTTACAGTCACGACATGGACAACACATGAAACCATTCTGCTTGTTTGCCTCGGCCACATGAATAAAATCATGCAGGCCATTAAGAAACCCTGAACTTAGTCGGTCATCGTACATCCATTGCCGGCTCATGTTCACTATACAACATCGAAGTGACCAAATTAATACAACTTCATCATCACATTACAACCAAAGTAGAGCTAGCAGTGACCAAATGTTATTACTACAAATAATAGATACTTATAGTTCATACAGACATCTCATAAAACAACATACAACTATCTAAAACATGTAAATGCAACAACAAATGTGATCATAATCGCAACTAAGGTAACAATTGAGCCAACGACATAATGATACCAAGCCTCTTTATCAATGGCATATTTTCTAATCTTTCTAAGCTTCAAGCGCATTCCAGCCATCTTGTTCTTGTGATCATCGACGATATTGGCAACATGCAACTCCAGTCCCATCTTATCATCGTCAGTTCTTTTCAATTTTTCTTTCAAATGATCAATTTATTTTTCAGCTTGTGTTAATTTCTCGAGCAGAATTGCATAGTCGGTTGGAATTTCTGGTTCAACTACTTCCTATAGATAAAAACATCTACGTTAATTTGGTGGCATAATTAATTGTCATAGACATTAGATGATGTGTGAAATAGTTATAAAAGATAACGACATACCACATCTGAATCATAGACTAGACGAGGGCCGACGTGGGCGGATACCATAACCATGACACTATAGAATAACTAACAATAATACAAGTAAGTAAATCGTACACGCAACTATCTAAATCATACAAGTAAAAAAATTAATAAAAAGGTTTTAAGAAGAACAAGAGGCTCACCAAGGTGGCCGGTGCCGCGACGAGACGGTGCAGACGATCGACGGTGGTTAGGACGGGGATGGGAAGGCACCAAATAAACCACACCCACACATATGCAACCTAACAAGTTAATTTGACCTAAAATTGCATATAAATCAAATAAAATCCCACATAATGATCACTCCTCCAAAACCTACCAAAAACCCACAAATCACATATCTTTGAGCATACCACAAGCTAATCTACCAATGAGAGATGAAGGCGTAAAGTTGCTAACCTTTGTGAACACTTGGATAGTTGGGGTGCCCTTAAATCCTGACAAATCCTTGGAAAAATGGAGGATGAGCTTCGAGCAAGAAGAAGAAAAGGGGAGAAAATAGAGAAATGAGAGCCCCTTCGATCGGCTGTGGACGAAGCATATATATAGGAAGACTTTAGTACCGGTTAGTGACACCAACTGGTACTAAAGGTTGCCCTTTAGTACCGGTTGGTGTCACCAACCAGTACTAAAGAGGCACGCGGGGCCCAAGTCTGACCAAAAGCCTGCCACGCCCCCTTTAGTACCGGCTTGTGACATGAACCGGTACTAAAGATCCCTCAAGAGCTGGTACCAAAGGTTGCCCTGCTCCTAGCCGTTGGAGCCGGCACGAACTGGGACTAATACCATCTTTAGTACCGGCTCGTAACCAGACCGGGACTAATGATTGGGATGAAAGGTCTGTTTTCTACTAGTGGTAACCTTTGCTTATTTATGTTGTAGATCAATGGCTCGCGCAGTAGCACCCCTGAATTTTAATGCGTTCCTAGAGAAAGCTAAGTTGAAAGATGATGGAAGTAACTTTGTTGACTAGGCCCGTAATCTGAGGATTATCCTCATGGCTTCCCAGAAGGCTTATGTCCTTGATGCACTGCTTGGTAACCCACCCGCTCCTGTGTCGTCCAAAGACGTTAAGAACGCTTGGGAGGCACGTTCGGGAGATTACTCAATAGTTCAATGTGCAATGTTGTATGGCTTAGAACCAGGACTTCAAAGATGTTTTGAACGTCATGGAGCATATGAGATGTTCCAAGAGTTGGAGTTTATCTTTAAGAAGAATGCCCTAATTGAGAGGTATTAGACCTCCGATAAGTTCTATGCTTGCAAGATGGAGGAGAACGGGTCTATTAGTGAACATATACTCAGAATGTCTGGGTATTCGACCCGTCTGGCGGAGTTAGAGATGCCCCTTCTGTCAGAGGCGATCACTAATAGAGTTCTTCAATCATTTCCACCTAGCTACAAGAGATTCATGTTGAACTATAACATGCATAGAATGAACAAGTCAGTCGCCGAGCTGTTTGCGATGCTGAAAGTCACTGAGTCTGAAATCCAGAAAGAACATCAAGTGTTGATGGTCAATAAAACCACTAGTTTCAAGAAGAATGGCAAGGGCAAGAAGGGTAATTCCAAGAAGGGTGGCAAACCAGTTGCTCCTCCCGTGAAGAAACCCAAGGCTGGACCCAAGACAGAAACTGAGTGCTTTCATTGCAAGGGAACTGGTCACTGGAACCGGAACTGCCCCAAGTACCTGGCCGACAAGAAGGCGGCCAACACCAAACAATGTATATATGATATACATGTTATTGATGTGTACCTTACTAGCTCTCATTGTAGTGCCTGGGTATTTGATACCGGTTCGGTTGCTCACATTTGCAACTCAAAGCAGGACCTACGGAATAGACGGAGGCTGGCTAAGGATGAAGTGACAATGCACGTGGGAAATGGTTCCAAGGTTGATGTGATTGCCGTCGGCACGCTCACTCTTCGACTACCATCAGGATTAGTGATGAACCTGAATAATTGTTATTTAGTGCCTGGATTAAGCATGAACATTATATCTGGATCTTGTTTATTGCGAGACGATTACTCATTTAAATCAGAGAATAATGGTTGTTCTATTTATATGAGTAATATATTTTATGGTCATGCACCCAATGTGAGGGGTTTATTCTTGTCGAATCTTGATAGTGATGATACACATGTTCATAGCATTCATGCCAAAAGATGTAGAGTTGATAATGATAGTACCACTTTCTTGTGGCACTACCATTTGGGTCATATTGGTGTAAAACGCATGAGGAAGCTCCATGCTGATGGACTTTTGGAGTCACTTGATTTTGAATCACTTGACACATGTGAACCATGCCTCATGGGCAAGATGACTAAAACGCCGTTCTTTGGAATAATGGAATGGGCGAGTGATTTGTTGGAGATCATACACACTGATGTATGTAGTCCGATGAACATTGAGGCACGCGGTGGATATCGTTATTTTCTCACCTTCACTGATGACTTAAGTAGATATGGATATATTTACTTGATGAAACACAAGTCTGAAACGTTTGAAAAGTTCAAGCAATTTTAGAGTGAAGTTGAGAATCATCGTAACAAGAAGATTAAATTACTGAGATCTAATCGAGGAGGAGAATATCTGAGTTATGAGTTTGGCAGTCACTTAAGACAGTGTGGAATTGTTTCACAATTGACACCGCCTGGAACACCACAGCGTAATGGTGTGTCCGAATGTCATAATCGAACCTTATTAGATATGGTACGTTCTATGATGTCTCTTGCCGATTTGCCACTATCGTTTTGGGGTCATGCATTAGAGACAGCTGCATTCACTTTAAATAGGGCACCATCAAAATCCGTTGAGACGACGCCATATGAACTGTGGTTTGGCAAGAAGCCAAAGTTGTCGTTTCTTAAAGTTTGGGGATGTGATGCTTATGTCAAAAAGCTTCAGCCTGAAAAGCTAGAACCCAAAGCAGAGAAATGCGTCTTCATAGGATACCCAAAAGAGACATTTGGGTATACCTTCTATCTTGGATCCGAGGGCAAAGTTTTTGTCGCTAAGAACAGAACATTTCTTGAGAAAGAGTTTCTCTCGAAAGAATTGAGTGGGAGGAAAGTAGAACTTGATGAGGTTGTTGAACCTTCACTTCAACCAGAGAGTAGCGCAACACATAAAGATGTTTCTGTGGAGCCAACGACGGTTGGAGAGGAAGCTAATGATGATGATCATGAAGCTTCAGATCAAGTTGCTATTGAACCTCGTAGGTCGACAATTACGCGTACTTCTCCTGAGTGGTACGGCAACCCTGTCTTGGAGGTCATGTTGTTAGACAACAATGAACCTACGAGCTATGGAGGAGTGATGATGGGCCCAGATTCCGAGAAATGGTTAGAGGCCATGAAATCCGAGATGGGATCCATGTATGAAAACAAAGTATGAACTTTGTAAGTATTACCTGAAGGGCGAAAGGCCATTAAGAATAAATGGATCTTTAAGAAAAAACGGACGCGGACGGTAATGTCACCGTCTATAAACCTTGACTTGTGGCAAAGGGTTTTTCACAAGTTCAAGGAGTTGACTACGATGAGACCTTCTCACCCATAGCGATGCTTAAGTCCGTTAGAATCATGTTAGCGATAGCTGCATATTTCGACTATGAAATTTGGCAAATGGATGTCAAAACAGCGTTCCTTAATGGTTTCCTTGGGGAAGAGTTGTATATGATGCAACCGGAAGGTTTTGTCGATCCAGAGAATGCTGACAAAGTTTGCAAACTCCAGCGACCCATTTATGGACTGGTGCAAGCATCTCGGAGTTGGAATAAGCGCTTTGATGAGGTGATCAAGGCGTTTGGGTTTATACAAGTTTATGGAGAAGCTGTATTTACAAGAAAGTGAGTGGGAGCTCTGTAACGTTCTAATATTATATGTGGATGACATATTGCTGCTTCGAAACAATATAGAAATGCTGGAAAGCATGAAGGAATATTTGAACAAGAGTTTTTCAATGAAGGACCTAGGATAAGCTGCTTTCATATTAGGCATTAAGATCTATAGAGATAGATCAAGACGCTTGATAGCACTTTCACAAAGCACATACCTTGATAAAGTTTTGAAGAAGTTCAAAATGGATCAGTCCAAGAAGGGGTTCTTGCCTGTGTTACAGGTGTGAAGTTGAGTAAGACTCAAGGCCCAGTGACTGCAGAAGATAGAGAGAAGATGAGTGTCATCCCCTATGCTTCAGCCATAGGCTCTATCATGTATGCGATGATGTGCACAAGACCCGATGTCAGCCTTGCCAGAAGTATGGCCGGAAGGTTTCAAAGTGATCCTGGAATGAAGCACTGGACTGTGGTCAAGAATATCCTTAAGTACCTGAAAAGGACTATGGACATGTTTCTCATTTATGTACATGATCAAGAGCTCGTCGTAAAGGGTTACATTGATGCAAACTTTGACACTGATCTGGATGACTCTAAGTCGAAAACCGGATATGTATTTATTCTCAATGGGGGAGCGGTAAGCTGGTGCAGTTCCAAGCAAAGCGTGGTAGCCGATTCTACATGCGAAGCGGAGTACATCGCAGTCTCGGAGGCAGCAAAGGAAGTGTCTGCATGAAGAAGTTCATGACAGATCTTGGAGAAGTGCCCAGCGCACTAAATCCAATGGCTCTGTTCTATCACAACACTGGTGCCATTGCTCTGGCCAAGGAACCAAGGTTTCACAAGAGGATCAAACACATAAAACGACGCTTCAATTCCATCCGCGATTACATCAAGGAGAAGGACATAAATATTTGCAAAGTGCACACGGATCTGAATGTTGCAGACCCGTTCACTAAACCTCTTCCAAGGTCTAAAGATGATCAACGCCAGAACTACATGGGTGTTCGATTCATAACAATGTAAATCACATAGTGATGTGAACTAGATTATTGACACTAGTGCAAGTGGGAGGCTGTTGGAAATATGCCCTAGAGGCAATAAATAAAGTGTTTATTATTATATTTCCTTGTTCATGATAATCGTTTATTGTCCATGCTATAATTGTGTTGATTGGAAACTAAATACATGTGTGGGCATATAGACAAACACTGTGTCCCTAGTATGCCTCTAGCAGGCTAGCTCGTTGATCAAAGATGGTTAAGGTTTCCTGGCCATGGACATGAGATGTCATTTGATGTCGGGATCACATCATTAGGAGAATGATGTGATGGACAAGACCCAAAACTATGAACGTAGCATATGATCGTGTCATTTTATCGCTATTGTTTTCTGCATGTCAAGTATATGTTCCTATAACCATGAGATCATGCAACTCACTAACACCGGAGGAGTGCCTTGTGTGTATCAAACGTTGCAACGTAATTGGGTGACTATAAAGGTGCTCTACAGGTATCTCCGAGGGTGTTTGTTGAGTTGGCATGGATCAATACTGGGATTTGTTACTCCGTGTGACGGAGAGGTATCTCGGGGCCCACTCGGTAATACAACATCACAACAAGCCTTGCAAGCAATGTGACTAAGTGTTAGTCACGGGATCTTGTAAAGAGACTTGCTGGTAATGAGATTAAACTAGGTATAGAGATATCGACGATTGAATCTCGGGCAAGTAACATACCGAAGAACAAAGGGAACAACATATGGGATTAACTGAATCCTTGACATAGAGGTTCGACCGACAAAGATCTTCGTAGAACATGTAGGAACCAATATGGGCATCCAGGTCCCGCTATTGGTTATTGACCGTAGAGGTGTCTCGGTCATGTCTACATGGTTCTCGAACTCGCAAGGTCTGCACACTTAAGGTTCGATGACGTTTCGGTATAGATGAGTTATGTGTGTTGGTGACCGAAGGTTGTTTGGAGTCCCGGATGAGGTCTTGGACATCACGAGGAGTTCTGGAGTGGTCCGAAGGTAAATATTCATATATGGGAAGTTGGTATTTGAGTTCCGGAAATGTTCCGTGACCTGCAAGTGGTGTGACGGAGTGTCGGAAGTGTTCCTAGGGGTCCACCGGGTGGGCCCATCTACTCGAAAGGGCCACATGGGCTGTGAGAGGGTGCGAGCCAGCCTCTGGTGGGCTGGCCGCACCTCCCACCTCAAGGCTCATGTGGCTAGAGGCTTGGGCTGGGCCAAAAGGGTGGGCTAGCCACCAAACTTGGTGGCCAAGCCACCCTGACCGCCGCCCCAGCTCCTTGGCCGCCGCACCAAACCTAAGGGAAACCCTAGGGCGGTCGGCCACCCCTTCTTCCCCTATATATATGTGAGAGGGAGGAGGGCAGCCGCACCACAAGCCACGGTGCAGCCCTTCCTCCCTCTCCGATAGTTTCTCCTCTAGTAGATTGGTTGGGCACCGCTTAGCGAAGCTCTGTCGGTTCAGCTACACCACCACCGCCGCCATGCTGTCGTGCTACCGGCGAACCCATCCACCTCTCCGCTTCCTCTTGCTGGATCAAGAAGGCGAAGATCTTCATCGAGTTGCACGTGTGTTGAACCAGGAGGTGTCGTCCGTTCGGCACTTGATCGGGAGTTCGTGGGACGGCTTGCGATTTGGATCGCGGAGACGTACCACTACATCAACCGCGTTCTTTAACGCTTCCGCTTAGCGATCTACAAGGGTACGTAGATACAATCTCTCCTCTCATAGATGCTCATCTCCTAGATTGATCTTGGTGAAGCGTAGGAAATTTTTTGTTTCTCATGCAACGTTCCCCAACATTACCAGGGGTCTTCAATTGATAACCTGACGTCCTTAATATGCCCCGTTGCTAGTTGACTCCTGCTCTTAGACGCACCTTGATGGGTGTTAATGTTTGGCGGACGGATTTTGCAAACAAAGTCTTGAGAGGCCGTCGAATTGTGGGTCAACTTCACGCCATAGGCAGGGTCTTTAGGAGCACCTGCATTTTGCCCAAAGACGTGTTGATGGTAGAGGTTTGGGCCAGCCGAACACCCATCTTTATCTCCCCGCCGCTACCCATGGAATTTTAAGTGCGAAGTTGTGCCTCCTTGGCACGTACTTTGCTAGTCTTAGGGTTGTGCGGTGGGGGGCGAGTCCCTATTGAAAGGAGGAGGAAGGATCTAAGTTTTCGGTCTGAAGCCGAACACGCTTCCTAGCCTTGTGTGCCTTTATCGCAGATGTCGGAACTTGTCGATCTTCTTCGTAGCGATTCGATCGCTAGGGACAGTGCATGTTCCTCGGTTCTAAGGGAGTGCTCTGTATTGCCGCTGACAGTAATGACCCCCTTGGGGCCGGGCATCTTGAGCTTGAGGTATGCGTAGTGTGGGACCGCATTGAAATTAGTGAATGTCGTCTGACCAAGCAGCGTGTGGTAGCCACTACGGAAGGGCACAATGTCGAAGATCAAGTCTTCGCTGCAAAAGTTATCGGGCGAGCCGAACACAACTTCCAGAGTTACGGAACCCGTACATCGGGCCTCAACGCCTGGGATCACTCCTTTGAAGGTAGTGCTGCTGGGTTTGATCCTTGACGGATCTATGCCCATCTTTTTCACCGTATCTAAGTAAATCAGGTTGAGGCTACTTCCTCCGTCCATTAGGATTTTTGTGAGGTGATACCCATCTATAATGGGATCTAGGATGAGGGCCGTTGAACCCCCATGACGGGTACTAGTCGGGTGATCATGCCGATCAAAGGTGATCGGGTATGCCGACCATGGGTTGTACTTTAGGGCTACGGGTTCCATAACATAGACCTCTCGAAGGGCGCGTTTCCTCTCCTTCTTGGGTATATGGGTGGCGTATATCACGTTCACCGTTTTCACTTCGGGAGGGAATTCTTCTGTCCGCCACCAATTGGACCCCGAGGCTCATCCTTGTCCTCGCTGCGAGAGCTCTTGCCTTGGTCCTTGGGTGGTATCTTGCCGGCATGTTTAAACACCCAGCAGTTGCGGTGTGTGTGGTTGGCGGGCTTCTCCGAAGTCCCATGGATTTGGCATGGCCTTTCCGTGATTTTCTCCAACTGAGTGGGTCCGTCGCGATTGCCTTTAGGAGGCTTCTTCCGCTGCCCAGGTTGGGAGTTGCGGAATCCGGCTTTTACAGTCGTGTCATCGGCATCGCTATTATTGTGTCGACCCTTATTCTTATTGCACTTTGGTTTTAAGTTGCCATCCCAGGATTCAGATGCTACGGGATCTTCGTAATTGTGGTTGCGTCTTCCCAGCCAATTGTCTTCGCCCGCGCAAAAGCAGGTCATGAGGGAGGTAAGGGCAGACATGGTCGGAGGTTTGACCTGGCCTAGCTGGCGGGCCAGCCATTCATCCCGAATATTGTGCCGGAAGGAGGCTATGGCCTAAGCGTCCGGACAGTCGATGATTTGGTTTTTCTTAGTCAAGAACCGATTCCAGAATTGCCGAGCAGACTCGCCAGGCTTCTGGACGACGTTGCTGAGATCGGAAGAGTCCGGCGGGCGGACATAGGTTCCCTGGAAGTTAGAGCGGAACGCATCTTCCAAGTCTTCCCAGCATCCAATGGAGTTTTTAGGGAGGCTGTTTAACTAGTGTCGAGCTAGCCCCTTAAACTTAAGAGGTAGATATTTGATGGCATGGAGATTGTCTCCTCGTGCCATGTGGATATGGAGGAGGAAGTCCTCAATCCATACGGTTGGGTCAGTGGTCCCATCATACTATTCTATATTCACGGGTTTAAACCCCTCGGAGAACTAATGTCGCATTACCTCATCTGTGAAGCACAGTGGGTGAGCGACGCCTCTGACCCGTGCTATGTCGCGCCTGTATTCGGCGTCTGTGTGGGGCCGGTTGCGTTCCCGAACTCTGTTGTTTTGGTCAAACCATGGTCTATATCCGCCTTGTCCATCGAGGGAGTACTCTTTGGATCCATAGATGGATCTTGTACGTCCTGCTCTGTGATCTAGGTCATCTCACAGGGCAAACCTACCATTGGGCTCTAATGGCTCCTTACCCCGTCTTCGGGGCACTGCCGGTATATAATCGGTGTCGCCAGTTGTCCTGTCCCGACCACGAGGGGGGTGGTCCGGATTGTCGTATGGAGTACAGTTTGGAGACGGAGTAATGGTGACTTCATCATCGAATAGTGGCAGCAGCCTCCTCTGAGGGTAGCTTTTGGGCCGGTTCGACAGGCCGGTGTTGTATACGTCCTTGGCTGAGAGGACTTTTGTCCATCGATCATTGAGGTCGTCCTGTTCGGCTTTGAGTTGTCGTTCTTTAGCCTTTAGGTTGCGAGCCGTTTCTATGAGTCGTTGCCTGATTTCTTCCTAATCCTCGAGGTTATCAGGGATGTACAAGTCATCGTCTTCCGGTATATCTTCCTCCTCGATGGGGGGAAGGTAATTATCGTCTTCGCAGTTGTTGACATTATCGGGGTTGTTCTGGTCCTGAGCCCCTTCTGGACCCTCTAACGGGTGTTGGGGATATCGGGATTGCCATGGTTAGCCAGGGTATTACCGTCCCTATTGTTGATGATAGCGTTCCTTCCATTTTTCCTTTGGACCGCTTATGCAGTTTCCGGCGCCTTGACGGCGCATCGCCCGACTTATCGCCATCATTGTTAGGCGTGTTGTCGCCATTATCGGCAGGAGTGTCTAACATGTAGACATCGTATGTGGAAGTGACGGACCACCTCCCGGTGTTAACGGGGGTGGGAGCACGGTCCTCTTCATCCATGTATTCTGCCTCCTCAGAGGCATAGTCCAGCATGTCAGTTAAATCTTCGACAGTGGCTATCAATTGGGTGGTGGGTGGGTCGAGAAATTCGTCCTGACCTGCACCATAACCGATGTGAGCATAGATCGGGGTAGGATCATCGGTGATATTCATCGATGAGATCTGATCTAGGGTCTCATCAACTGTCGAGGGCCCGATCGGATCAAGTTGTTCACAACTTGCGGAGTTAACCTCCAAGGCGTCCAGACATGGGAGGTGTTCGGCGAGAACACATATCCTATTTTCTGGCTCAATGGCCAGACCAGGATAGGAGATCAGCCCATCACCATGGGTGATTCCATTGGCATGTCCGAGGAACGGGCTCGAGGTTAAAGCCTCAGAGTCCATGGGTGCTATAAGCGAAGCTGCAAGCCCGGTTAACGACAAATCGCCCCAAGAGTCTATAGAGAACTCTAAGCTTCCGAATCTGACCTCTTGATCCGGGGCGAAGCTCTCAACATGGCTTAGATGGCCAGAGGGATCAGCATGCAGCATAACGCTGCCAAAGGCAAAGATCTGTCTGGGGACAAAGGTGTCCAAATTGCGGACCTCTTCGTTGATGACAAGGTGAGGCGTCGATTCCATCTTTCTCACAGAGGAACTCTCAATGAAAGCACCAATGTCGGTGTCAAAACCGGCGGATCTCGAGTAGGGGGTCCGGAACTGTGAGATTAGAATCGATGGTAATAGGAGACGAAGTGGACATAGATTTACCTAGGTTCGGGCCCTCCAATGGAGGTAATACCCTACGTCCTGCTTGGTTGTATAGATGATATGGGGGGTTACAGAGTTGATCTACCTAGAGATCGTATGTCTAACCCTTGATGAGTTGCTCTGTTTCTATACCCTAAAACCCTTCGTCTTATATAGATGCCGAGAATGCCTAGGGTTCACACAAGGTCGGTTACATGCCGAAGAGATAAACATGCCTATTTGCTACATCAAACATGGAGCGCCAGCCGTGCTTCCCGAAGCTTCCATCTTGGAGATTGGGCCTTCAAATCTTCCAGTGTTCGGTAAGCAGCCACATAGTTCAGCTCATAAGAATAGGCCGGCTCCCCGAGGACCCCTTAATCCAGGACTCCCTCAGGAGGCGAAGGCTGCATACGCGACAACGACGACACCTTGCGTGGACGCTTGGATTTCTGGTCTTCCAGAGCAATTTTCTACACGGACTATCGGACTAATTTTTTTTTGATCAGACATATAAAAACTTAAACATACTAGCCTCTTTTTGTTGTGATCGGATATGTGATTCGACGCTTGTGTGAGCTGTCGCACACTATGCATCGGACTTTTATTTGAAATAAACATCAAATTTGTTAATTATTAATAATTGTTACATCCTCAATAAGCAGAGGTACAATATCACCCGTAGGCTCCTCCAACCACTCCATTGTGGCAGAAAATTTAGCTATTCTAGCTAGTTCATGAGCCACTTTATTTGCTTCCCTATTGCAAAGTTCAAACCTAACTAGAGGAAAATCCCAAGCCATGAAATAACAATCATTAAATACTGTTGTCGCCGCTCCTACGGAATGTCCTCTGTTCTTCATTGTATCAATAACCTCCATGATGTCAGAGTTAACGACAGTACGATTGCAACCCGCCTTCTGCGCCAAGAGTAAGCCGAACCCTAGAACCAACGCTTCTGTTGTTTATATGTCAGCACACCTCCAATCCTCGAGTTTCCACCAACAATGAATCTTCCTTTTATCATCTCTAAGGATAGCCCCAATTGTGCCCCTCAGCAAATCATGATCGAAAGAAGCATCAACATTCAACTTGACAAAGTTTATAGGAGGTCTGATCCATCCCCCTGTTTTACTAGTTGCCTTAGGTGAATAGGCATGAACAAAATTTGTTGTTATAGCACGTGCGCCCCTGGAAATTTGTTGTGTGTCTTGGATATTTCCTTCGTGAAACGATTTGCGCCTATACCACCATAAATACCAAGTTGTGATAGCTATAAACTCACACACATTTTGGGATCCCAGTATCGCTAATTCTTTATCACGCATAAGAAGTAAAAATTCTAGAACCGCCTCTCCCAAGCGATCAACGACACATGCTTTATTGATCATCTCATTTAGTCCTAATTTGCCCCCACACCTCTTTTTCCTTGTGGCATTTAAACAGAATAAGTTTTGTATCTTCTGGCCCATTCGAGCATGTTGGGAAAATAGGTGATACCTTCATGTGCCTGTTAGCAAGTGTAACATGGCACGGAAGGTTTCCATCCAAAGTACACCGGATGAATTTTTTTACCTTTGCTGGACAAGATAATTTCCAAAAAAAACTCCAAATGGGATTAACATTTATTTTACCCATACCATTCTCATGTTGCAATTTTGTCCCATGTTGTGTGTTCCATTCCTCCAAGTAAGCTAATCGTATAGTAAAATGGCCATTTGTTGTGAAACTCCAAGCAATGAAATCTGACATATTATGCATCGGGAGGGGATCACGAGCACCCTTTAAGCATCAATTGGCCACATCGTTTGCCTTATTAAATCTTCATCCCAAGAATTTGTAAGTGGATTAATGAGATCAGAGACTTTTGATAGAAGATTCCCCCTTCTATGTGTAATAATTATCTTATTCACACAATTCGGAATCCATGCATCTTTCCGGATATCAATATATTGTCCATTGCCAACCCTCCAGATATATCCCTTTTTAGAGAATTCACACCCGCCATGATACTTTGCCAAGTAAAAGAGGAACTCTTTTTTAGCTTTGCATTCATTAGATCACCAACCGGGAAATATTTAGCTTTCAAAATTGAAGCACATAAGGATTCGGGATTATCAATCAGACGCCACGCTTGTTTTGCTAACAAAGCTAGATTGAAACAATGCATATCTCTGAATCCCATACCTCCTTGATTTTCCAGGACGCACATCTTCCACCATGCCATCCAATGCATCCTTTTTTTGTTGACCTCGTTACCCCACCGAAATTACGACATCGCGTTAATGATTCCTTTAAAAAAATAGGAATTTTAAAAACGGACATAGCATAAATTGGGATAGCTTGTACAACCGATTTTCACAAAATCTACTTTCCTCCAGTGGATAACAATTTTTCTTTCCATCCACTTATTCTCATGATAATTCGATCAATCAAAAGTTGGAAACGAACACTTTTGTCCATACCCACATTTGCAGGCAAACCCAAATACATATCATTAAGTGCTCCAGTCATAACATTCAGAATTGTTCATATTTGCACTTTGTCCTCCACCTTTGTATTGGGCCTAAAAAATGTACTAGACTTTTCAACACTTACCATTTGTCTCGAGGAAGCACAATATAAATCCAAGACTGATTTCAAAGTCTCTGCATTCATAGCGTTTGCTTTTATAAGGATCGGGGAATCATCCGCAAATAGAAGGTTTGGAATCGAAGGTGCATCTCTCCTAACCTTTATTCCAGAAATATTTCCAATCTCCTCTGCATTTGCTAAAAGAGCAGTCAATCCCTTTGTACATAACACGAATAAATATGGAGAGAGGATCACCTTGCTTCAATCCTCTAGTAGGTTTAAAACTCACAATTTCTTCCGTATTAAATCGAACTCGGTATTCCACGGAGGATACACATTGAATAATCAGATTTACCCAGTTCTCTTGGAATCCCATTTTGAGCATAATTTCCTTCAGAAAAGGCCACACTACTCGGTCATACGCTTTATGCATATCCAATTTTATAGCACAAAGGCCCTCTTTCCCATTCGTTTTTCTCTTTATTGTATGGAAGCACTCATACACCACTAAAATATTATCAGTAATCATACGCCCATGCACAAAAGCACTTTGGGTCGTGCTAATGATTTCAGGGAGGACTATCTTTAAACATGTTGCGATCATTTTTGAGATAACCTTATACACTGCATTGCATAGACTTATTGGTCTAAATTGGGTTACCTTTTCTGGAGAATTAACCTTTCAGATCATTACAATTGTAGTATCATTCCGGCCATCCGGTATAGAACACGTATTTACTGCCTGAAGCACCTCTTCAGTTAGGTCGTCCCCCAACATAGACCAGAATCTTTTATAAAAAATAGCGTGCAGACCATCCAGACCAGGTGCTTTTAAGTCTCCAATATCAAAGAGGGCCTTCCGAACTTCCTCTTCCATATAAGGGCAATGAGGGCATTATTCATTTCATCAGTCACTTTCCTTTTGACAAGAGCTAGGACTTCCGAATTCGGTTGGGCAACTTCTGAGGTGAAAAGCTTTGAAAAATACCCCCATAATGTGATTTTTCATCTCCATATTTTGCACCCGCACACCCTCCTCATCAAGCAATCTTTTAATATGATTTCTCTAATTTCTAGTTGTTGTCGTGTTATGGAAAAAATAGGTATTATGGTCACCATGTAATAACCAATTTGCATGACCTTGTTCTAACCAAGAAATTTTATTTTGTTCTAAAAGATTTTCAATAAGGACTAGAGTATCCTTTTGTCGCGCTTGAGTTTCCTCACTTATAGGTCCCCTTCTCAATTTTTCTAGATCTTTTTGGAGATTATTAATTCTTCTTTTGGGGACCCTCCGTATATCTTGATCCCAGGTATGCAAGTCCGCTTGCACCACCCTTGTATGCACCGCGAGAGAGGATCCAATGCCCAACAACTTCGCTTTATTCCAAGCTGTGTGTACAATTTCTTCAATTGTCTCTTCTTTTAGCCACCGAGCTTCAAATTGTTTCACTCGTCCGGAGGTAAAGATTGATATATAGGAAGTCCTGTTTTGGTCACCGAAAAAGTTTCGGGCACTTCGGTAGTGTACCGAGAGTGCCGGGAGGGTTCCGAGGGACTACTGGGAGAGGCCACCTGCGCCGGGAGGGCACATGGGCCTGAGGGGTGGTGCACCAGCCCTTAGTGGGTTGGGAAAACCATCCCCAAGATGCCCATGCGGCTGGAGCAGAAGAGAAGAAAAAGGTGGAGATAGGAAGGAAGGAATAGGACTCCTTCCTAATATATGAATCCACTTCCTAGTAGGAAGTGGATTGGATTCCTCCTTGCCTGGTTCGGCCGACCCCTAGGGCAAACCCTAGGGAGGATGCCTCATCCCCCTCCCTCCTATATATACTAGAGGATTTTGAGGGCAGCCCCAAACCCTAATTGCCACGTGCTGCCCTCTTCTTCCTCTAGATCTGTTCTCCACTAGATCATCTCGGTTGTGCTTGGCGAAGCCCTACCGGGACAACTCAACCACCACCGCCACCACGTCGTTGTGCTGGCGGAGAACTCATCTACCTCTCTGCTCCCTCTTGCTGGATCAAGAAGGCGGAGATCGTCATCAAGTTGTACGTGTGCTGAACGCGGAGGTGCCGTCTGTTCGACACTAGATTGGAAGGACCCTGATTGGATCCCGGCACGGATCGTGATTGAATCACGAGACGGGTCATGATGGAATCACGGGACGGCTTGCGATTTGGATCGCGAAGACGTTTCACTACATCAACCGTGTTTCTTAACGCTTTCGCTTAGCAATCTACAAGGTTATGTAGATCCACTCTCCCTCTCGTAGATGCTCATCACCATGCATAGATCTTGCGTGTGCGTAGGAATTTTTTCTGTTTCCCATGCAATGTTCCCCAACAATGGTTTTAGAGCTAGGTCTATACGTAGACGAGATCATGAGTAGAACACAAATGAGTTTGTGGGCGTTGATATTCACATTGCTTCCTCCCTTGGTCTTTTCTTGATTCAACGGTATTGTGGGATGAAGCAGCCCGCACCAACCTTACTCATACGCTTAGAGATACCAGTTCCATCAACTGACATGTAACTTTGTTGCATAAAGTTGGATGTCGGATGGTTGATCTCCTACTCTAGTTGGATCGAATTCGACAAAGGAGGTCCTTGAGAAGGTTGAATAGCAATTTCTGTGTCACTGTTGTGGTTTTGTGTAGGTAAGAATCGTTCTTGCTAGATACCCATGGCAGCCATGTAAAACATGCAACAACAATTAGAGCATGTCTAACTTGTTTTTGCACGGTATGTTGTGATGTAATATGGACAATTACGTGATGAGATATATGTGATGTATGAGATGATCATGTTTTGTATAGAATATCACAACTTGCATGTCGATGAGTATGGCAACCGGCAGGAGCCATAGGGTTTTCTTTAATTTATTTTCACCGTTTTGCTTTACTTTATCGCTATGAGTTAGCAATAGTCATAGAAGAAACAGTTGGCGCGACAACCTCATGGCGACACATTGATGGAGATCATGGTGTCATGCTGGTGACGATGGAGATCATGTCGGTGCTTTGGAGATGGAGATCAAAAGCACAAGTTCATGGCCATATCATGTCACTTGTGATTTGCATGTGATGTTAATCCTTTTATGCATCTTATTTTGCTTAGGACAACGGTAGCATTATAAGGTGATCCCTCACTAAAATTTCAATATAAAATTGTGTTCTCCCTGAGTCTGCATTGTTGCGAAAGTTCATCGTTTCGATACACCACGTGATGATCGTGTGTGATAGACTCTACATTCGCATACAATAGGTGCAAGCTAGTGTCACATGCGGAACACTCGGGTTAAACTTGATGAGCCTAGCATGTACAGACATGGCCTCGGAACACAAGAGACCGTCGAACACGAGTCATATAGTAGATATGATCAACATGAAGATGTTAACCATTGAAACACCTCATCTCACATGATGATCGGACTTGGGTTGGTGAATTTGGATCATGTAACACTCGGATGACCGGAGGGATGTCAATTTGAGTGGGAGATTTTAAGTAATATGATTAACTAAACTCCTTATCTTGAACATAGTAAAATGTCTTTGAAAATTATGTTGTAGATCACTAGCTCGTGTTGTAGCTCCCCTGAATTTTTTGATACGTTCCAAGAGAAAAAGTAAGTTGAAAGATGATGGTAGCGGTTATACGGACTGGGTCCGTGATCTGAGGATTGTCCTCATTTGCTGCACAGTAGGCTTATGTCCTTAATGCACTGCTTGGTGCGCCACCCCCTCAAACGTCATATGTAGATGTTGTGAACATCTGACAGGCATGGTCTAATGACTACTTGATACTTCAGTGCGTCATGCATTACGGCTTAGAACTGAGGCTCCAAAACATTTTTGAAACGTCATGGAACATATGAGATGTTGTAAGAGCTGAAATTGGGATCTCAGGCTCATGCCCGTGTTGAGAGGTATGAGACCTCCAACAAGATTCTTTGCCTGCAAGATGAAGGAGAATAGCTCAATTGGTGAGCATGTCCTCAGATTGTCTGGGTGCTGCAATTGCTTGAATCGAGTGGGAGTTGATCTTCCAGATAAGATAGTGATTGATATACTTCTCCAAGTCACTGCCACTAAGCTACTAGAGCTTTGTGATGAACTATAAAATGCCAGAGATGGAAATAATGATCCCTGGGCTATTCGCGATGTTTAACACCGCGAAGGTAGAAATCGAGAAGGAGCATCAAGTGTTGATGGTTAGTAAAACCACTAGTTTCGAAAAGGGCAAGGGCGACGAGGGAAACTTCATGGATGGCAAGCCAGTTGCTGCTCCAGTGAAGAAACCCAAGGTTGAACCCAAACCCGAGACTAAGTGCTTCTATTATGAGGAGAATAGTCGCTGAAGCAGAACAACCTTATGGTAGATAAGAAGGATAGCAACGTCAACAAAAGTATATTTGATATACGTGTTATTGATATGTACCTTACTAGCACTCCTAGTAGCACCTGGGTATTGGATACCGGTTCAGTTGCTAAATGTTAGTAACTCACAATAAAAGCTACGGAATAAACTGAGACTAGCTAAGGGTGAGGTGACGATGTGTGTTGGAAGTGTTTTCCAAGATTGATGTGATCACCATCGCACGCTCTCTCTACCTTAGGGATTAGTGATGAACCTAAATAAATGTTATTTGGTGTCTGTGTTGAGCATAAACATGATTAGATCGTGTTTATTGCAATACGGTTATTCATTTAAGTCAGAGAATAATGGTTATTCTGTTTACATGAAGAATACCTTCAATGGTCATGCACCCAATGTGAATGGTTTATTGAATCTCGATCGTAGTGATACACATGTTCATAATATTGATGCCAAAATATGCAAAGTTAATAATGATAGTACCACATACTTGTGGCACTACTGCCAAGGTCATATTGGTATAAAGCACATGCAAAAAATCCATGCTGATGGATCTTTGGACTCGCTCGATTTCGAATCGCTTGAGACATGCATACCATGCCTCATGGGCAAGATGACTAAAACCCCGTTTTTCGGCTTGATGGAGCAGGCAAGTGACTTATTGGAAATGATACATGTTGATGTATGTGGTCCAATGAGTGTTGAAGTTTGCGGTGGATATCACTATTTTCTTACATTCACTAATGATTTGAGTAGATATGGGGATATTTACTTAATGGAACACAAGTCTGAAACGTTTGAAAAGTTGAAACAAATTCAGAGTGAAGTTTGAGATCATCGTGACAAAAAGATAAAATGTCTACGATATGATCATAGAGGTAAATATTTGAGTTACGAGTTTGGTATACAATTTAAGACAATGTGGAAGTTGTTTCACAACTCACGCCACCTGGAACATCATAGTGTGATGGTCTGTCCGAACGTCGTAGTCATGCTCTATTGGATATGGTGCATACTATGATGTCTCTCATCTATCTGCCACTATCATTTTGGGGTTATGCATTAGAGACAACTACATTCACTTTAAATAGGGCACCATCTAAGTCTGTTGAGATGACACAGTATGAATTTTGGTTTGGCAGAAACCTAAGCTGTCATTTCTTAATGTTTGGGGTTGCGACGCGTATGTGAAAAAGGTTTCAACCTGATGAGCTCGAACCCAAAGCAGGCAAATGCATCTTCATAGAATACCCGAAGGTAATAGTTGGGTATATCTTCTATCTCAGATCCAAGTGCAAAGTGTTTGTTGCTAAAAATGGGTCCTTTCTCGAGAAAGAGTTTCTCTCAAAAGAGTTGAGTGGGAGGAAGATAGAACTTGATGAGGTTGTTGAACCTTTGTTTCAACCAGAGAAAAGCGCAACGCAAAAAGTTGTTTATGTGGAGCCTACGTTAGTTGAAGAGGAAGTTAATGATGATTATCATGAAACTTTGGATCAAGTTACTATCAAACCTCATAGGTCGACAAGGACACGTACTGCTCCTGAGTGGTATGGCAACCCTATCTTAGAGGTCATGTTGTTGGACAACGATGAGCCTATAGACTATGAAGAAGCAATGGTGGGCCCGGATTCCAACAAATGGCTAGGAGCCATGAAATCTGAGATAGGATCCATGTATGAAAACCAAGTATGGACTTTGTTAGACTTGCCCGTTGAACGGCAGGCCATTGAGTACAAATGGACCTTCAAGAAGAAGACGGACGATGATGGTAAATGTCACCATTTATAAAGCTCGACTTGTCGCAAAGAAGTTTCCAACAAGTTCAAGGAGTTGACTATGATGAGACTTTCTCACCTGTAGCGATGCTAAAGTCTATTGGAATTATGTTAGCAGTTGTTGCATTTTTTGATTATGAAATCTGGCATATGGATGTCAAAACATCGTTTCCTTAACGGTTTCCTTGAGGAAAGGTTGTATGTGATACAACCAGAAGGTTTTTTCAGTCCTAAGGATGCTAAAAGGTGTGCAAGCTCCAACAATCCTTCTATGGGTTGGAGCAAACATCTCGGAGTTGTAATGTACGCTTTGATGAGGTGATCAAAGTTTTTGGGTTTATACAAAGTTTATGAGAAACTTGTATTTACAAGAAAGTGAGTGGGAGCACTATAGAATTTTTGATAAGTATATGTGGTTGACATATTGTTGATCGGAAATGATGTAGAATTTATGGAAAGCATAAATGGTTGTTTGAAAAGAGTTTTTCAGCGGAAGACCTAGATAAAGCTACTTAATTGTTGGGCATTGAGATCTATAGAGACAGATCAAGACGCTTGATGAGACTTTCAATGAGGACATACCTTGACAAGGTTTTGAAAGAGTTCAAAATGGATCAGTCGAGGAAGGAGTTCTTGCTTGATTTGTAAGGTGTGAAGTTGAGTAAGACTCAAAGCTCGACCACGACAGAAGAAAGAGAAAGGACGAAGGTCGTCCCTTATGCCTTAGCCATAGGCTCTATATAGTATGACATGTTGTGTACCGCACCTGTGTGTGCCTTGCCATGAGTCTGTCAAGGGGTAGAAGAGTGATCCAGGAGTGGATCACTGGACAACGGTCAAAATTATCCTTAGTAACTAGAGGACTAAGGAAATATTTCTCGATTATGGAGGTGATAAAGAGTTCGTCGTAAAGGGTTACGTCGATGCAAGCTTTAACACCAATCCGGATGACTCTTAGTAGTAATCTGGATACGTATAGTGGAGCGGTCATTTGGAGTAGCTCCAAGTGGAACGTGGTAGCTACATCTGCAGTATGTCATATAGATTTGCAAAGAGAACACGGATCTTAATGCTGCAGACCGTTGACTAAGACCTCTCTCACATGGAAAGCATGATCGAACCCCAGAACTCATTGGTGTTATATTCATAACAATGTAAATCACATGGTGATGTGAACTAGATTATTGACTCTAGTGCAAGTGGGAGACTATTGGAAATATGCCCTAGAGCCAATAATAAATTGGTTATTATCATATTTGCTTGTTCATGATGGTCATTTATTATCCATTATAATTGTATTGACTGGAAACGCTAATACATGTGTGGGTACATAGACAACAATGTGTCCCTAGTAAGACTTTATTGGACTAGCTCGTTGATCAAAGATGGATATGGTTTCCTAGTCATGGACAAGATTGTTCTTTGATAATGGGGTCACATCATTACGAGAATGATGTGATGGACAAGACCCAAACTATAAACATAGCATATGATTGTGTCAGTTTATTGCTATAGTTTCTTGCATGTCAAGTATCTGTTCCGATGACCATGAGATCATGCAACTCACTGACACCAGAGGCGTACCTTGTGCGTATCAAACGTCACAACGTAACTGGCTAACAATAAAGGTGCTCTACAGGTATCTTCGAGGGTGTCTGTTGAGTTGGCATAGATCAAGACTGGGATTTGTTCCTCCGTGTGACGGAGAGGTATCTCACGGCCCACTCGGTAATACAACATCACAATGAGCCTTGCAAGAAAAGTGACTAAAGAGTTAGCCACGGGATCTTGTATTATGGAACTAGTAAATAGACTTGCCGGTAACGAGATTGAACTAGGTATAGAGATACCGATGATCGAATCTCGGGCAAGTAACATACCAAAGAACAAAGGTAACATCATACGAGATTAACTGAATCCTTGGCATAGAGGTTCAACCGATTAAGATCTTCGTAGAATATGTAGGAACCAATATGGGCATCTAGGTCCTGCTATTGGTTATTGAACATAGAGGTGTCTTGGTTATGTCTACATAGTTCTCGAACACGCAGGGTCTGCACACTTAACGTTCGGTGACGTTTCGGTAGTATTGAGTTATGTATGTTGGTGACCAAAGGTTGTTCGGAGTCCTGGATGAGATCCCGGACATCACAAGGAGCTCTAGAATGGTCCGGAGGTAAAGATTGATATATAGGAAGTTCTGTGTTGGTCACCGGAAAAGTTTCGGGCACTTCGGTAGTGTACCGAGAGTGTCGGGAGGGTTCCAGGGGACCACCGGGAGAGGCCACCTACGCCGGGAGGCCACATGGGCCTGAGGGGTGGTGCACCAGCCCTTAGTGGGCTGGGAAAACCAGCCCCAATATGCCCATGCGGCTGGAGGAGGAGAGAAGGAAAAAAGGTGGAGATAGGTTGGAATAGGACTCCTTCCTAATATATGAATCCACTTCCTAGTAGGAAGTGGATTGGATTCCTCCTTGCGTGGTTCGGCCGGCCCCTAGGGGAAACCCTAGGGAGGCTGCCTCCTCCCCCTCCCTCCTATATATGCTAGAGGATTTTGAGGGCATCCCCAAACCCTAATTTCCACGTGCTGCCCTCTTCTTCCTCTAGATCTGTTCTCCACTAGATCGTGTCGGTTGTGCTTGGCGAAGCCCTGTCGGGACAGCTCCACCACCACCTCCACCACGCCGTTGTGCTGGCGGAGAACTCATCTACCTCTCCACTCCCTCTTGCTGGATCAAGAAGGCGGATATCGTCATCGAGTTGTACGTGTCCTGAACACGAAGGTGACGTCCGTTCGGCATCAGATTGGAAGGATCGTGATTGGATCGCGGGACGGATCGTGATTGGATCACGAGATGGATCGTGATGGGATCGCGGGACAGCTTGTGATTTGGATCGCGAAGATGTTCGACTACATCAACCGCGTTTCTTAACGCTTCCGCTTAGTGATCTACAAGGGTATGTAGATCCACTCTCCCTCTCGTAGGTGCTCATCACCATGGATAGATCTTGTGTGTGCGTAGGAAATTTTTTGTTTCCCATGCAATGTTCCCCAACAATGGTATTAGAGCTAGGTCTATGCGTAGACGAGATCACAAGTAGAACACAAAGGAGTTAGTGGGAGTTGATATTCAGATTGCTTCCTCCCTTGGTCTTTTCTTGATTCAACGGTATTGTGGGATGAAGTGGCATGTACCAACCTTACTCGTACGCTTACGAGAGACCGGTTCCATCAACTGACATGTAACTTTGTTGCATAAAGATGGTTGGCAGGTGTTTGTCTCTCCTACTCTAGTTGGATTGGATTCGACAAAGGCGGTCCTTGAGAAGGTTGAATAGCAATTTGTGTGTCACCGTTGTGGTTTTGCGTACGTAATAATCTTTCTTGCTAGATACCCATAGCAGCCACGTAAAACATGCAACAACAATTAGAGGATGACTAACTTGTTTTTGCAGGGTATGTTGTGATGTGATATGGCCAATTACATGATGAGATATATGTGATGTATGATATGATCATGTTTTGTATAGAATATCATGACTTGCAAGTCGATGAGTACGGCAACCGGCAGGACCCATAGGGTTGTCTTTAATTTATTTTTGCTATTTTTGCTTTACTTTATCTCTGTGAGTTAGCAATAGTCATAGAAGAAACAGTTGGTGCAACAACCTCATGGCGACACATTGATGGAGATCAAGATGATGGAGATCATGGTGTCATGCCGGTGACGATAGAGATCATGCCGGTGCTTTGGAGATGGAGATCAAAAGCACAAGTTCATGGCCATATCATGTCACTTATGATTTGCATGTGATGTTAATCCTTTTATGCATCTTATTTTTCTTAGGACGATTGTAGCATTATAAGGTGATCCCTAACTAAATTTCAAGATAAAATTGTGTTCTCCCCGAGTGTGCACCATTGCGAAATTTCGTTGTTTCGAGACACCACGTGATGATCGGGTGTGATAGACTCTGCGTTCGCATACAATGGGTGCAAGCCAGTGTTGCACATGCGGAACACTCGGGTTAAACTTGACAAGCCTAGCATATACAAATATTGCCTGAGAACACAAGAGACCGAAAGGTCGAACATGAGTCAAATAGTAGATATGATCAACATGAAGATGTTCACCATTGAAACCACCTTATCTCACGTGATGGTCGGACTTGGGTTGGTGAATTTGGATCATGTAACACTCGGATGACCGGAGGGATGTCAATTTGAGTGGGAGTTTTTAAGTAATATGATTAACTAAACTCCTTATCTTGAACATAGTCAAAATGTCTTTGCAAATTATGTTGTAGATCACTAGCTTGCGGTGTAGCTCCCCTGAATTTTTTTGATACTTTACTAGAGAAAAAGTAAGTTGAAAGATGATGGTAGCGGTTGTACGGACTGGGTCCGTGATCTGAGGATTATCCTCATTTGCTGCACAGAAGGCTTATGTCCTTAATGCACCGCTCGGTGCGCCACCCCCTCAAACGTTGTCTGTAGATGTTCTGAACATCCAGCAGGCACGGTCTAATGACTACTTGATAGTTCAGTGCGTCATGCATTAGGACTTAGAATTGAGGCTCCAAAACATTTTTGAAATGTCACGGAACATATGAGATGTTCTAAGAACTGAAATTGGGATCTCAGGCTTGTGCCCGTGTTGAGAGGTATGAGACCTCCAACAAGATTCTTTGCCTGCAAGATGAAGGAGAATAGCTCAATTGGTGAGCATGTGCTCAGATTGTCTGGGTGCTACAATTGCTTGAATCGAGTGGGAGTTGATCTTCCAGATAAGATAGTGGTTGATATAGTTCTCCAAGTCACTGCCACTAAGCTACTAGAGCTTTGTGATGAACTATAAAATACCAGAGATGGAAATAATGATCCCTGAGCTATTCGCGGTGTTTGACACCACGAAGGTAGAAATAGAGAAGGAGCATCAAGTGTTGATGGTTAGTAAAACCACTAGTTTCGAAAAGGGCAAGGGCGAGGAGGGAAACTTCATGGATGGCAAGCCAGTTGCTGCTCTAGTGAAGAAAGCCAAGGTTGAACCCAAACCCAAGACTAAGTGCTTCTATTATGAGGAGAACGGTTGCTAAAGCGGAACAACCCTAGATACTTGGTAGATAAGAAGGATGGCAACGTCGACAGAAATATATTTGATATACATGTTATTGATGTCTACCTTACTAGCACTCCTAGTAGCACCTGGGTATTGGATATCGGTTCGGTTGCCAAAAATTTAGTAACTCACAATAAAAGCTATGGAATAAACTGAGACTAGCTAAGGGTGAGGTGATGATGTGTGTTGGAAGTGTTTCCAAGATTGATGTGATCACCATCGCACGTTCTCTCTACCTTAGGGATTAGTGATGAACCTAAATAAATGTTATTTGGTGTTTGTGTTGAGCGTAAACATGATTAGATCGTGTTTATTGCAATACGGTTATTCATTTAAGTCAGAGAATAATGGTTATTCTGTTTACATGAATAATACCTTCAATGGTCATGCACCCAGTGTGAATGGTTTATTGAATCTCGATCATAGTGATACACATGTTCATAATATTGATGCCAAAAGATGCAAAGTTAATAATGATAGTACCACATACTTGTGGCACTACTGCCAAGGTCATATTGGTATAAAGCGCATGCAAAAAATCCATGCCGATGGATCTTTGGACTCACTCGATTTCGAATTAGTTGAGACATGCATACCATGCCTCATGGGCAAGATGGCTAAAACCCCGTTTTCCATCTTTATGGAGTAGGCAAGTGACTTATTGGAAATGATACATGTTGATGTATGCGGTCCGATGAGTGTTGTAGCGTGCGGTGGATATCGCTATTTTCTTACCTTCACTGATGATTTGAGTAGATATGGGGATATTTACTTAATGAAACACAAGTCTGAAACGTTTGAAAAGTTCAAACAAATTCAGAGTGAAGTTTGAAATCATTGTGACAAGAAGATAAAATGTCTACAATATGATCGTGGAGGTAAATATCTGAGTTACGAGTTTGGTATACAACTTAAGACAATGTGGAAGTTGTTTCACAACTCACGCCACCTGGAACACCATTGTGTGATGGTGTGTTCGAATGTCGTAGTCGTGCTCTATTGTATATGATGCGTAATATGATGTCTCTAGTCGATTTGCCACTATCATTTTGGGGTTATGCATTAGAGACAACTACATTCACTCTAAATAGGGCACCATCTAAGTCCGTTGAGATGAAACCGCATGAATTTTGGTTTGGTAGAAACCTAAGCTGTCATTTCAATGTTTGGGGCTGCGACGCTTATGTGAAAAAGGTTTCAACCTGATGAGCTCAAACTCAAAGCGGACAAATGCATCTTCATAGAATACCCTAAGGTAACAATTGGGTATACCTTCTATCTCAGATCCAAGCGCAAAGTGTTTGCTGCAAAAAACGGGTCCTTTCTCGAGAAAGAGTTTCTCACAAAAGAGTTGAGTGGGAGGAAGATAGAACTTGATGAGGTTGTTGAATCTTTGTTTCAACCAGAGATTAGCGCAACGCAGAAAGTTGTTTATGTGGAGCCTACGTTAGTTGAAGAGGAAGTTAATGATGATGGTCATGAAACTATGGATCGGGTTACTATCGAATCTCATAGGTCGACAAGGACGCGTACTGCTCCTGAGTGATACAGCAACCCTGTCTTAGAGGTCATGTTGTTGGACAACAATTAGCCTACAGAATATGAACAAGCGATGGTGGGCCCAGATTTTAACAAATGGCTAGGAGCCATGAAATCCGAGATAGGATCCATGTATGAAAACTAACTATGGACTTTGGTAGACTTGCCCGTTAAACGGCAGCCATTGAGTACAAATGGACCTTCAAGAAGAAGACAGATGCTGATGGTAAATGTCACCATTTATAAAGCTCAACTTGCCGCAAAGAAGTTTCCGACAAGTTCAAGGAGTTGACTACAATGAGACTTTCTCACCCGTAGCGATGCTAAAGTCCATTTGAATTATGTTAGCAATTGCTACATTTTTCGATTATGAAATCTAGCAGATGGATGTCAAAACATCGTTTCCTTAACGGTTTCCTTGAGGAAAGGTTGTATGTGATACAACTAGAAGGTTTTGTCAGTCCTAAGGATGCCAAAAGGTGTGAAAGCTCCAGCAATCCTTCTATGGGTTGGAGCAAGCATCTCGGTGTTGGAATGTATGCTTTGATGAGGTGATCAAAGTTTTTGGGTTTATACAAAGTTTATGAGAAACTTGTATTTACAAGAAAGTGAGTGGGAGCACTATAGAATTTCTGATAAGTATATGTGGTTGACATATTGTTGATCAGAAATGACGTAGAATTTCTGGAAAGCATAAACGGTTGTTTGAAAGAGTTTTTCAACGGAAGATCAAGATAAAGCTACTTAATTGTTGGGCATCGATATCTATAGAGACAGATCAAGATGCTTGATGAGACTTCCAATGAGTACATACCTTGACAAGATTTTGAAAGAGTTCAAAACGGATCAGTCGAGGAAGGAGTTCTTGCCTGATTTGTAAGGTGTGAAGTTGAGTAAGACTCAAAGCTCGACCACAACAGAAGAAAGTGAAAGGACGAAGGTCGTCCCCTATGCCTTAGCCATAGGCTGTATATAGTATGACATGGTGTGTACCGCACCTGTGTGTGCCTTGCCATGAGTTTGTCAAGGGGTAGAAGAGTGATCCAGGAGTGGATCACTGGACAACAGTCAAAATTATCCTTAGTAACTAGAGGACTAAGGAAATATTTCTCAATTATGGAGGTGATAAAGAGTTCACCGTAAAGGGTTACATCGATGCAAGCTTTAACACCAATCTGGATGACTCTTAGTAGTAATCCGGATACGTATAGTAGAGCAGTCATTTAGAGTAGCTCCAAGTGGAGTGTGGTAGCAGCATCTGTAGTATGACATATAGATTTTCAAAGAACACACGGATCTTAATGTTGCAAACCATTGACTAATACCTCTCTCACATGCAAAAGCATGATCGAACCCCAGAACTCATTGGGTGTTAGATTCATAACAATGTAAATCACATGGTGATATGAACTAGATTATTGACCCTAGTGCAAGTGTGAGACTATTGGAAATATGCCCTAGAGGCAATAATAGATTGGTTAATATTATTTTTCCTTGTTCGTGATAATCGTTTATTATCCATGCTATAATTGTATTGATTGGAAACTCAAATACATGTGTGGGTACATAGACAACACTGTGCCCCTAGTATGCCTCTAGTTAACTAGTTTGTTGATCAAAGATGGTCAAGGTTTCCTAGCAGTGGACATGAGATGTCATTTGATAACGGGATCACATCATTAGGAGAATGATGTGATGGACAAGACCCAAACTATAAACATAGCATATGATCGTGTCAGTTTATTGCTATAGTTTTCTACGTGTCAAGTATCTGTTCCTATAACCATGAGATCATGCAAATCACTGACACCGAAGGAGTACCTTGTGTGTATCAAATGTCGCAACATAACTGGGTGACTATAAAGGTGCTCTACAGGTATCTCCGAGGGTGTCTGTTGGGTTGGCATGGATCAAGAATGGGATTTGTTACTCGGTGTGACAGAGAGGTATCTCAGGGCCCACTCGCTAATACAACATCACAACAAGCCTTGCAAGCAAAGTTAATAAAGTGTTAGACATGGGATCTTGTATTATGGAACGAGTAAAGAGACTTGCCGGTAAAGAGGTTGAACTAGGTATAGAGATACGACGATCGAATCTCGGGCAAGTAATATACCGAAGAACAAAGGGAACAACGTACGGGATTAACTGAATCCTTAACATAGAGGTCCAACCGATAAAGATCTTCGTAGAATATGTAGGAACCAATATGGGCATCCAAGTCCCGCTATTGGTTATTGACCATAGAGGTGTCTCGGTCATGTCTACATAGTTCTCGAATCTGCAGGGTCTGCACACTTAACGTTCGATGACGTTTCGGTAGTATTGAGTTATATATGTTGGTGACTGAAGGTTGTTTGGAGTCCTGGATGAGATCCCGGACGTCACGAGGAGCTATGTAATGGTTCATAGGTAAAGATTGATATATAGGAAGTCCCGTTTTGGTCACCGAATTTTTTTGGGCACTTCGGTAGTGTACCGGGAGTGCCGGGGGGGTTCTGTGGGACAACCGGGAGAGGCCACCTGCGCCGGGAGGCCACATGCGCCTGAGGGGTGGTGCACCAGCCCTTAGTGGGCTGGGCAAACCAGCCCCAAGGGCCCCATGCGGCTGGAGGAGGAGAGAAGGGAAAAAGGTGGAGATAGGAAGGAATAGGGCTCCTTCCTAATGTACGAATCCACTTCCTAGTAGGAAGTGGATTGGATTCCTCCTTGCCTGGTTCGGCCGACCCCTAGGGCAAACCCTAGGGAGGCTGCCTCCTCCCCCTCCCTCCTATATATACTAGAGGATTTGGAGGGCATCCCTAAACCCTAATTGCCACGTGCTGCCATCTTCTTCCTCTAGATCTGTTCTCCACTAGATCATCTCGGCTGTGCTTGGCGAAGCCCTACCGAGAAAGCTCCACCACCAACGCCACCATGCCGTTGTGCTAGCGGATAACTCATCTACCTCTCTGCTCCCTCTTGTTGGATCAAGAAGGGGGAGATCGTCATCGAGCTGTACGTGTGCTGAACGCGGAGGTGCCGTCCATTCGGCACTAGATTGGAAGGACCGTGATTGGATCGCGGGACAGATCGTGATTGGATCATGAGACGGATCGTGATGGGATCACGGGACGACTTCTAATTTGGATCACAAAGACGTTCGACTACATCAACCATGTTTCTTAACGCTTCCGCTTAGCGATCTACAAGGGTATGTAGATCCACTCTCCCTCTCGTAGATGCTCATCATCATGGATAGATCTTGTGTAGGCATAGGAATTTTTTTGTTTCCCATGCAACGTTCCCCAATAGTCCAGCCCCAAGGTTGCATGTCTATCCTAGCCATACTTAGCACCCAGCTGGGTGTTCACCATGACCACTAGTTCTTGTCCCTCCTGGCCAAGACTAGTAAGTCCAGTAGGCATCACACCCTAGTTCTCCTGACCGGATGCAACGCCCGTCGGTGTCAAAACCGATGGATCTCTGGTAGGGGGTCCCGAACTATGAGACTAGGATCGCCGGTAACAGGAGACGAAGGGGACACGAGTTTACCCAGGTTTGGGCCCTCCAATGGAGGTAATACCCTACGTCCTGCTTGATTGGGTTACAGAGTTGATCTACCTCGAGATCGTATGTCTAACCCTAGATGGGTTGTCCTATATCTAACCCCTAAACCCCTCTGGCTTGTATAGATGTTGAGGGTGTCCTTGGCCTGCACATGGTAGGTTACATGCTGAAGAGATAACTTGCCTAACTATAGCTAATAACTTGGAGCACACGTCCTGATTCCATGAGGCTTCCGTCCTGGAGCAAGTGTTCCTCGATCCTCTGATGCCTGCCTTGCGGCCCATACAGTCCAGCCCATGAACAATGGGTCGGCTATCCAAGGTCCCCTTAATCTAGGACTCCCTCAGTAGCCCTCGGACTGGACTTCAACGCTGATTATATTCGATTGATTCCTTCACGTTGCCATCTCCATCTTGCAAGGCGAGTCCCTCATCCTTCTCTGTTCGGCATCTGACCAGTTTTCAACAAGATCCCAAGCGTCGCAGGCGCAGGTCATTATAATAACTACACAAATTCCTCGATTCTCGTGCATCATGAGGAGGTGAGCGGCTAGTGATTTTTACAATCCTACCCCTCTGCAACGGAGGCACCAACCCATTTAATCACACAAAATCGCGGTTAAAACCACATCTTCTTCCTCCCACTCGTCAAAAAATCCTAGTGGAAGCTCTATGCAAAACATGGCTAACGCTCCCAGCTCCTCAGCACGCCCTTACAGCCAACGCCCAGGTGACTGGACTAGCTGCTCCGTCACTCTCCTGTGGCTTCGTAATCTCGAGACCCATGGATATCTTCCACCATCAGATCTGGCGGCAACCCGCGCAGGTCTGCTTTTTTATGGTGATGAGGTCTTTGATGAGCGCTTCCCTAATCCAAACAAGGGGGAGCGCGTTTGCTTTGTCCCTTTCCTCCTCTGGGGCCTTGGGTTTCCAATCCACCCATTCTTGAGGGGGTTACTAGAGTTCTACGGGATTCAACTCCACCATCTCACCCCAGGGTCGATCCTACACATCTCGGGCTTTGTCGCCCTCTACGAGATGTTATTAGGGTGCGAAGCTCATTTTGATCTATGGAGGAAATACTTCTACCTCGTCCCCCAAACTCGGGACAAGGCCATCTTAGAGGTCGACGGAGCCGAAGTATGTCGCATAGCGGGAACGGGTATCCGGCTGGCACACTGAAGAAATCCAAAGAATGGACTTCAGAGTGGTTCTATATTGAAGACGTCCCCCTGTTCGAGCAAACTCGGAGAGGTATGCCCGAATACTCCGACCTCCTCCTGAAGAAGAGGTACAACTGGCGACCCAAGAGCTCATCTCAGGAGGAGAGCGCCGAAGTGCAACACCTTGCCGTGCAAGTGCGGATGATTTTCCATCACCGGCAGACCATGATCGACATCATGGCCGCCACTATCTCTCGGTGCGTGCAACCCCTCCAACAAAGGCTGCACCCCTTATGGCAATACAACGGGACAAGCCACGCCAGGCGTTCCCGAAAACTAGGTCCGGCCAATCCAACAGCGATGGCCGCCGCACTTGCCAACATGTACAAAGGAGAGCAAGAATACTTCATCCGGCGGTCAACCAAGGAAGGGTATTCGGCCCACAATCCCATCGAACAGGTAAACCTTCCTCTTTCAATCATGAAATAGTTTGGGGCTTCATTCCATACTCTATTTGATCGAGGCCTTGACGTGAATAGGAATGGAGGAGCTTCGTCGAGACAGTCAACTGTCCGGCTCCTCAGCCCGAGAATCATGCACATGATAACAATCCGAACTTCAACGAGGACCCGGATCTCCTTCTTGACTTTGAAAACGGAGTCTACTACCAGGACAGCATCGTCCAGACCCCGGTGGCAATCATAGTCGATCACCCCGAGTTATTCTCCATTCCGTCTGCGGGTAAGAAGAAAAGCTCCTCCCGCAAAAGGCCTGCTACCAAGAGCGCCCCGGACGTGCCGGTCCCTGCCCCCAAGCGCCACCGATTAGCATGCCATGCGCCAGCAGCCGAAGCCATGGAAGGGTCAAAGGCCGGCCGGGACCCTTCAAAGGAGATGGACATGGGGACGAATCCACCCGTCCACGCATCCCGAAGGTACATTGTTCGGATATCCGCTTTACCGTTGTACTCAGCATAATATCATAGCCACTCGTTTTTTACCTAGGCGAAATACCCAATCTTCACCTACCGAGGGGGCTGCCCGGATGTCAGGAGACGTCCGGAGCTCCCGGGCCGCGACCCATGTGGCTTCCGCTACGGAAGCCCCTATGGCCGGTCCGGCGCCTGCCGAATCTGGCGATGGAGTATCCATCACCAAATCGGAAGTGAAGAGTGCCATGCATCATCGGCACCGATGGGAGGCCATGCGGCATCCAATTTTCTCCGACCAGGAGTTTGGTGCCCTACACTCGGTGGATGCAGATCTCGGGGCCGCCCGAGCTGGATTCGGTGAAGCTACGAAGCTGATAACAACCAACATTCAGGTAAGAGGTCGGATTTTATAGAATCTGCATACTTGTGTAAGCCTAGTAGCCCCCGAGCCTTAATTTGATTTAGAAAGAATGAATTAAGGATCTCCATACTGTTTGACTACTGACGCAGGCCTCAAAGCAACAGTCCGAGCAATTGGCCAAGGCCCTTGAGGACGGTCGCACGGAAGTGCAGTCCGTGAAGGCCAAACTAGCACAAGTGAAGAGCTTCACACGAGAGGCCCATGGCGAGTATGCTTTTACTGCTGATCTTTTTACATTATCGTGCCTGACATATGGATTCCGTGTAGCAGACGAATCAATAGGACATATGGAAAGGCAGCTGGAAGAAGCCCGGGATTCACAAAGGTATGCAGAATCCCAGCAGTAAGAAGGTTGTCTTTTTATACAAAAACAGGTTGAAGAAATAAAGAGTTTAAAGACTCAATTGGTCCAAGCTCAAGAAGAGAATCAGAAGCTTCAGAGGGGCATATACGGTAAATACAATTCCGCTATGAGTAAGTATTTCCGATGTAGAGAATGATAGTAATCGCGCTTGTTATCTTGTGTGCAGGTCTCCTGACCGGACATCCTGAAGAGGAGATCGAATCATACCAAGGGGACCTGCTGAAGGAGCTGACCTCTCTCCACAAGCGTGTGCAAAAAGCGATGTAGGGGATGGTGAAGGCATTATGGCCCACCGAACAGCCACCTGAAGGGCTAGCCGCACTTGTGGATCAATTTAGGGGGGCTCAAGATAGGTTCGAGTTGTGGAAGACTTCGGCCTGCCACGAAGGAGCATGGGAGGCGTGGGCAATGGTCAAGACCTGTTTCACCAGACTTAACCCCGAGCATATGGCGCGGGTTGGTCCTGTGGGATCGGATGGAAAAGAAGTGCCACCCCGCCTGGTATATGACCAGGTGATGCCAGCCACCCGTCTCTCGCAGGCAGACTGCCCCCTCGACACAATAATCGATGATCTCGATCAACAACTGCATATGTAATTTACATACACATGTGTAAAATAAGCCGTGTTGTAAACTTTGTCTTAACCGACCATCGGCTTCTCCCTCCCATGCGAAGAGCTCGGAAGTGTTCCCTTTTATTATTCCTTCGCCAAAAAGCGAACTTGTATTCGGGAACCAGGCAATCCGGCCATGTGGTGCGAATAGACAGAAAGCACACAGAAAGATATGTCATATTACGACGTAGTATAAGAAACATCTTCCGATGAAAATAGTACCTCTAGCGATACCTTTCGTCGGGGTTCTACGAAGAGCGTAGATAGGAATCTACATACTTGCAGTACGCGACTAAGTGTCCTTTGGGAATAAGAGACCCAAACAACAAAAATAGCAACCAGGGCAGTATAAGATGTTTCCGTCAGAGCCGACCAATTGTCTATGTAAGATAGCTAGCTTTCAGCTTCACCCGCTTGAGGTACGTGTTTAGATGGCCCGATCATAGCAATCGTAGAGGTGCTCCCTTTACGCTCTAGCCGAACAAGCAGGAATGTAGAGAGTAACCACAGGAGCGAGGCAACCCAGCTTGGCAAAGTCTTAGTTCGAATTGATGCATATGATGGCTAAGACATGACAAAAGAAACATGCGCGTCCAGTAAGTATGAACAATTAAAATACTGGCTATTAAAAGAAGCTCCACGTGATGTGTTCGGATTTAACACTTTATGGTGTATGCCGAGTATCCGTAGTACAAGATTGGTTCAGCCGAACATAGGGTAGGAAAAGAAATTGTCCCTATCGAACAACAAAGTGGGAAAGGAAATGGCTAAAAAGGAAAAAAAATAACTGAAAAGGAAAAGTGTAGGGGAGCATGGACGACACCAGTTTATCCGTAGAAGCGTCGAAGACGAGTTGCGTTCCATGGGTTTGGTTCAAGGCGGTTATCGGGTGAATTCCGCAAACGATAGGCCCCTCCCGCGAGCACTTCGTCAATGATGAAAGGACCCTACCACTTGGGGTTCAGTTTGCTTCTGTTTCTCCGGGAGCCGTAGGACGAGTTCTCCTAAGTTGTATGCTTTTGCCCTGACCTCCCTACTTTGGTACCGCCGAGCTTGCTGTTGGTAAAGAGTGGATCGAGCCAAAGCTATGTCCCGCTCCCCCTCCAGGGCCTAAGTCGTCCTGCCGATCTAAATCGGCCTCCTTTTCCTCATACATGCGCACTCTTGGTGCGTCGTGGATAATATCGCAGGGGAGAACCGCCTCTTCCCCATAGAGCATAAAAAAGGTGTATAACCCGTTGATCTATTCGGGGTAGTACGCAGGCCCCATAGGACGGAGTCGAGTTCCTCGACCCAATGACAGTCGGGCTCGTGAAGAGATCGGACCAAACGTGGCTTGATGTCGCTCATAATGAGACCATTTGCTCGCTCGACCTGTCCATTGGTCTGCAGATGGTAGACCGATGCATAATCGATCTTTATGCCCATTTTTGCGCACAAGTCCTTGACCTCTTGGGCCGTGAAATTTGTTCCATTGTCCGTTATTATATTACGCAGGACACCATAACGGTGTACTATGCTAGATATAAATTCAATCACTGGTCCGGATTTAGCCGATTTAACATGCTTTGCTTCTATCCATTTGGTGAACTTGTCAACCATGACCAGTAGGTATTTATTTTTCTTGGTTCCCCCTTTGAGGGGTCCAACCATGTCCAGCCCCCAAACTGCAAAAGGCCAGGTGATCGGAATAGTCCGAAGAGCTGTTGGGGGCATGTGACTTTGATTTGCGAAGAGTTGACACCCGACGCAATGTTGAATGAGTGACTGGGCGTCGGTCCAAGCTATAGGCCAAAAGAAACTAGCTCGTAAGGCTTTGCCGACAAGAGATCTTGCCGCGACGTGATGCTTGCCCATGCCTGCATGGATTTCGTCGAGGAGCTCCCGTCCCTCTTCCTCGGATATACACCTCTGTAATACTCTAGTGGTGCTTTTCTTGTATAACTCACCCTCGTGCACTTTGTAAGCCTTGGATCGCCGATCTATGTGTCGTGCCTCAGTTTGATCATCGGGAAGTTCCTTGTGAAGGAGGTAGGCAAGGAAGGGCTTTGTCCATGGCGCAATTACTGCCATTACCTCATGAGCCGAGGGCGTCTCATTCATCGTTGAGCTGCCGATAATGCCATCATCTGGTTCGATTATAGAGGGAACGACCTCGTCCGTTGTTTTCGGGCTGGTGCCATTTGCGTCGTCCTGCCACACTACAGTGGGCTTGAAGAACTGCTCCAGGAAGGTGTTTCTCGAGACGGGATCGAGCTTGGCTCCCATACGGGCCAATATATCGGCGGCTTGGTTGTTGTCTCGAGCAACGTGGTGGAATTCCAACCCCTCGAACCGAGCAGATATCTTGAGGACAACGTTTCTATATGCCGCCATCTTTGGATTTTTGGCGTCAAATTCGCTGTTAATTTGGGATATGGCCAGGTTTGAGTCTCCCCGTACCTCTAGCCGTCGTATGCCCATTGACACTGCCATCCGAAGACCATGAAGAAGAGCTTCGTATTCGGCGGCATTGTTGGAATTGGCATACATGATTTGCAACGCGTATCTTACATTGTCGCCTGTGGGGGATGTGAGGATAACTCCAGCCCCCAGACCGGCCAAGGTCTTGGATCCCTCGAAGTACATTGTCCATTGGGAGTATGCACTATACTCCTTGGGGAGCTCGGCCTCTGTCCATTCAGCCGAGAAGTCCGCCAATACCTGAGATTTAATGGCGCGACGTGGCTTGTAGTTTATTTCAAAGGGAATGAGCTCAATGGCCCATTTGGCTATGCGACCGGTAGCATCCCTGTTGTTGATTATATCATTCAAGGGGACTTTCCGATGCCACAGTTACCGCGCACTCCTGGAAGTAGTGTCAGAGTTTCCTCGATGCCATGAATACTATATAGGCTAATTTTTGATAATGTGGGTATCTGGACTTGCATTGCGTTAGAACCTTTGACACATAATATACCGGCTTCTGAGTTCGGAATTTATACCCATTGACTACCTTGTTGGTGGACGATATGTATAACAACATGGGCTCACCGGTGCCTGGTGCCGTGAGTATGGGATTGGTTGCCAGTATTGTTTTGATTTCTTCCAACGCAGCTGCTGCTTCATCGGTCCATTCAAAATTGTTTGTCCATTTCAGCACCTTATAGAGCGGCAAAGCTTTTTCTTCGAGGCGGGAAATAAAGCGGCTTAACGCGGCTATGCACCCGGCTAGTCTCTGGACATGCTTTAGCTCTGTGGGGATTGCAAGTTCTGATAGAGCACGGATTTTAGCTGGATTTGCCTCTATTCCTCTATGGGAGACGATGAATCCAAGCAGCTTGCCGAAGGGAACTCCGAATACACATTTTTCCGGATTGAGTCATATATCATATTCGCGCAAATTAGCGAAAGTTTGACAGAGGTCGTCGATCAACTGATCGACGTGTTTGGTTTTGATTACCACATCATCCATGTATGCCTCAACAATCTTTCCGACCTGTGTGGCGAGGCAGGTTTGGATCATGCGCTGGTACGTGGCCCCGACGTTTTTTAGCCCGAAGGGCATCGTGTTGAAGAAAAATGGCTCGTAGGGGGTGATGAATGCGGTAGCCGCCTGATCGGATTCCTTCATTTTAATTTGATGGTATCCAGAGTAAGCATCAAGGAAACACAACAAATCGTGTCGAGCTGTGGCATCAATGATCTGGTCTATGTGTGGTAAGGGAAAAGGGTCCTTGGGGCATGCGTTGTTGAGGTCTTTGAAATCAACACACAACCGCCAGGATTTATCTTTCTTAGGTACCATCACCAGGTTTGCTAGCCACTCGGGGTGTTTGATGTCCCGAATGAATCCTCCCTCGAGTAATTTTGCTAATTCTTCACCCATGGCTTGTCGTTTGGGTTTAGAGAAGCAGAGCAGAGTCTGTTTCACAGGCTTAAAGCCTCGAATAATGTTCAGGCTGTGTTTGGCGAGCCGACGTGGGATACCGGGCATATCAGAAGGATGCCAAGCGAAAATGTCCCAATTTTCGTGGAGGAAATTCCGCAATGCCTCGTCCATAAGGGGTCGAGCTGGGCTCCGATGGACGCTGTTTTATTGGGGTCTGTTGGATGCACCTGAAATTTGACGATTTCCTCTGCAGGTTTAAAGGACATGGACTTGGGCCTTTTACTGAGGATCACATTATCACTATTAACTGTCGACCATAGAGCGGTCAATTCCTCGGTGGCGAAAGTTTCCGCTAATGCCTCAAGGGCGAGTGTTGCTGTCTTGTTTTCGGCCCGGAGGGCTATATTCGGATCACCGGCGAGCGTGATCACTCCATTTGGTCCTGGATTTTGAGTTTCATGTACCCGTAATGGGGTATAGCCTGGAACTTTGTAAAGGCGTCGCGTCCTAACAGGGCGTGATAGCTACTGGGGGAGGTGACAATGTGGAAGAGAAGTTCTTCGGATCGGTAATTTTCGGGCGTGTCAAACACAACGTCCAGGATGATACATCTGGAACAACTTGCCTCTTTCCCTGGGATAATTCCCCGAAAGGTTGTGTTGCTATGTTCGATGCGAGATCGGTCGAACTTCATTTTCTCCAGAGTGGCCTCATAAATGAGGTTTAGACCACTACCGCCGTCCATGAGCACCTTATGTAGTCTGTATCCATCAATGATGGGATTCAAGACTAGAGAGGCCAGTGAGTGACCGGGAAGGATGGGCGGCTGGTCAGTGTCCCTGAAAGTAATCGGTACATCTGCCCATGGGCTAGTAGCTGCCACGTGGTAGACTTGCTCGTGCTCCCTAAGAGCTCTTTTACGCCTGCTCCTCGAGGGGAAAACCTCATAGACCGTCACGACTTCGTCATCGAATCCGTTTGGCGAAGGAGAGCGCCTGTTCGACGGAGGTGTGTCGAGGATAGCCTCTCCACTTTTTGCGACTTGCCTGACGACCCAGCAAGCTCGAAGGCTATGTGTAGGGGTTGTGTTCAATAATATGAAATGAATGGGGCAAGGTTTATCTAAAAGTCCATCGAGGACGGTGTCGGTCCCGTAAAGGGACTTGTTTCTTTTTTCGACGGGTTCATGCCTGGCTGGCCAATTTGGAGGTACCCTCTTTCTTCGAACTCCTCTAGGGTGTTCGGAGAATTTTGGTTCCGAGAACAACCGCTCGGATTGCCAGACACTCTCCATGGAGCAGTATTTCTGTACCAATTCGGATAACTCCGAAAAGTCGTTTATGCGTCGGCGAGCTAGGGCATTAAGAACCCCTTCATCATGGCAATTGTTGATGAAAATTGCCATTACGTCTTGTTCACTAAGACCTTTAACTCTGCTCCTAGCGAGGAGGAGTCTTACTCAAAAGTGGTGGACTGATTCTCCTTGTATTTGTTTGATATCCCGGAAGTTTGAAGACATGGGCTTTGGCACGGTACTTGGATAATCGTCTTGGGAGGTGGGTGGGAAAAAAACTTGTTCCCTATCGCAGCGAGTGTTTGGAAGTGCAATTTCTGAATCGCGCGACAGATCCTGGACCGGTGACGGTCTGGCTTTAAAGCGATTCCTCGCCTCTGATTCTTCGACGGGGTCTTAGAGATCGTGGACGAGGGTATAGACGGTTTTCAATTCCGACTGTCGGGCAGAATCCACGGCCGGACACTCGACGGTGGTGACAAGGTGAGTGACCGGAGGGACATGAATCTCCCTTTCATCGGGTCTAATCCCGAGCGGATCATAGACCGAAACCTGGTCATTCGATATACGCATAGCTTCGATCCGATGGAACAACTCATTTAAGAACGAGGCGATGGCAGGATGCATGTCACTGATACGAGTGGATTCGTCAAGCGGTGTGACGGTTCCGGAGTTACGCCAAAGCGGATCCATGTTTCGTTCCATCGTGGGACCTAATGCATTGGACGTCGAAGCATCCTGATTTACAGGCTTTCCTTTGAAGGTTGAGGGTTCCATTGGAACGAGCGCCCCGTGAATCAGTCATGAACTCTAGGGTTCCGAACTTAATACATTGATTGGGGGGAACCTTCCGGTCTGACCATGACGGCCGACCGGGTCGGCGTGCAACAAGATGTCGTTGCCGATGAAATTCTAATCGGGGGCGAGAGTCCCCCCCGATACAGATCTCGCTACTTGTGACGGGGCGAGCCATCGATTCCTTCGGTTTTCACAGAGGAACTCTCAATGAAAGCACCAATGTTGGTGTCAAAATCGGCGGATCTCGGGTATGGATCCCGAACTGTGAGATTAGGATAGATGGTAACAGGAGACGAAGGGGACACGAGTTTACCCAGGTTCGGGCCCTCCAATGGAGGTAATACCCTACGTCCTGCTTGATTGTATTGATGGTGTAAGGGGTTACAGAGTTGATCTACCTCGAGATCGTATGTCTAACCCTAGATGAGTTGTCCTATCTCTAACCCCTAAAACCCTCCAGCTTATATAGATGTCGAGGGTGTCCTTGGCCTGCACATGGTAGGTCACATACCGAAGAGATAACTTGCCTAACTACAGCTAATAACTTGGAGCACACGTCCTGATTCCATGAGGTTTCCGTCCTGGCGCAAGTGGTCCTCGATCCTCCGATGCCTGCCTTGTGACCTATACAGTCCGGCCCATGAACAATGGGTTGGCTATCTGAGGACCCCTTAATCTAGGACTCCCTCAACGCCCATGAGAGTCGTCGAGGAGCTCCTGCAGCCCGGCCCTCCTAGCCAAGCTGGATGGTCGTCTGGGTTGCCTCCATAGTAGTAGTAGCGATGTCTTTGCCAGACACCATTAGGCCACTCACCGCCTTGGCCACCTTGACGACGGCTCCCTCCATCCCCTTGGAGGTGTTGTTGTCGAAGCCGGCAATCGGAAGCTTGCCATTACGAGAATAACTCCCAAAGATAAGAGCTCTCCTATTTGAAGCTTGCTCTTTATAGTAGGCCTCTACACAATTTTTTGGGATACATAGCAATTCTTTTTTCTCTAGGAATACTACAAAAACGCTCTAATGTGTGGCCTACAAGACCACAACACTCACAATACAGAGGCAGTTTCTTATACTTTACAACAAATTTCAAAGTTTCAGAACTGCCTAAAGGGGTGAACTCCACACTACTCTTGATAAGATCATGCAGTAGGATCTCTAGTCTAATCCGAAGAAAATTTTCAATGATGACATGGTCACGATGTGAAACTGCCTTCACAACCCCCAGTTGATCCCCAAGGGTCCAACCCATGCTCTCCGTCTTGATCTCAAAGGGTAAATCGCGTACCTGGGTCCAAATGGCCATAACGCCAAGGTCAACCTCTGTCAGGTCAACCTTGCCATCGAATTCAACGAAAATGATGCCGTCGCGTTTGAAGTGCCACGATTGCGCTTTGAACACAAACTGTTGGTCTCCCTCAACCGCAAAATTGAGGGCGAACCTCCCGTCCTTGCTGGCCATCTTGAATAGTGACCTCACCTTGGAGCTTCCATGTCGGGGATGAACGAAGGTCGTCGACGATGACCCGAGGGTTCACATGAAAGTGCGAAAGGAGACACCCAACCACCAAGGAGCCCCTAACAGCCCTCCGTGCTGCCTCCATGTCGATGACGAGGGGGGGGCTCACCCGGAGGCAACGAGACGATGCCGTCTTGCCATCATGAACAAGATTCGATGGAGTCAGGGGCGCCACGACCCCTTTGGTAGCATGAGGAGTTTGATGATCCTCCGCCAGAGGTAACTCCCCTTCCTGGCGATCACCATTCTCCATCTCCACCTCCCTAGTTTTTCCCTTTGCCACCTCGTGACTTGCCATAGAGTTCATCCTAGAGACACAAAGCAAAAGACAAAAAACCAGAGAAGGACTTCCCTCGTTCTAGGTATTTTTTTGGATGAAATAGAGCCCTCAATATGGTAGTGATATATTGCCTATTAACCCCAGCAATCGCACCCACCTCAACGGGATTCTTGCACCTTACACAAATTAAATGGTAATTAATCGTCAGTTTCCTAATTACTCCAGCGTTGATCACTCCTTCTCTCAAAACAGAAAATAAATGCTCAGTCTCTTCGCAATTTTCTCTTGCCTTAGTCAAATCCCGTTGAATCCCTCTTTCCACGCCTGAATTACATGAATCCCTTCCTAAATCAGCCCGAGCAGGAACCAGATCAACAAAAGGGGCGATGTACTCCCCCTTTCCATCTACATACCCACACATTGAATCCCCTCCTTGCAAAGAAACAGAGCGGGAGATCTTCTCCTCTCCAATTGAAACCTTCTCCCCCTGATCATAAGAGATCCCACCTAATGAGTTGACCCAGATTTCTTTTGCCCTTTCTTGCCTTCTCAACGCATCTCCCACGATCTGACGCCGTCGAATAATACACCTTGACCTTGCCTTGAGCTCGCTCCAGTCCAGCGCGCTAAAGATGGTCGCCTGGTCTCCCTCCTCCATACGCTCGCCCCACTCCCCTGGAGGTGTCGTTGGCATCGGCGCCGACGCCGGCCCCTCACTTCCTCTCATACTCCGTCGCCACCAGATCGCCTAACACGATCGCGGGAGCTCCGAGGGGCTTTTTGCATAACCGCTTCTTTCACCATCACATGAATCGGACTTTATTTGAACTTGAATTTGATTCCGACGGATATATACATAATAGCATTCGATGGCCGTCTCCTTATCCGTGTTCGCTGACAGACGGGAAAAAAATTGTGGGTTAACATTAGTGATGCCTTAAAAGATAATTTTTCTTCTATACATACATACCAATCATATCCTACAGAATTTCATAAAATCCCTCCAAATCAAATCGAAGGAGGCTTTAGTAGTTGCGTGGGCCACGTCGAATTGACAGAGGCCAGAACGTGCGCCACGCCAGTGGCAGGTGGACGCATTAGTGCGCTATTTAGGGGGGGAATCGAGGCGGCAGCATATCAGTCGGAGTTTTTCCTCGGGGTTTCTCCGACTTTTCGAAATCTTCGTTTTCTCCTTCGTCTCCTCCTTTCCTCTGCCCCCCCCCCCCCCCACACCGCACTGTCCCCTCGTATGGAATAAGAAAAGAAAACCCTCCTCCGCCCGCCGCCGCCCGGCGGCACCAACCATGCCGAACGACCCGATAATCATCGACCGGGCGCAAATGCCCCTCGACTCCCCGCCGGCGGAGGGCGAGATCATCGCCTCCTCCTCTCAGCCTGTGGCGCCGCAGCCCCCTACGGCGATGCAGACGGACCGCGACGGCGCTTCCGACGATGGTGAGGGGGATCCGGATGAGTTCAGGAAATTCTCCGATGAGGAACTGCGGTCCAAGATTACGCGCTTGCGCAGCAGTCTCCATCTTGTATGCGACGGTGGCGAGAAGTCGCGGAAGTTAATCCGCCGGGTGGAGAAGGAGCTTGATCGCCGCCGCACTGCCGGGCCGAGGAAGGTGAGTGTAATGCGGGCTTTGCATAGTCGTTTCACGGGGGGTTTCTCCAAACTGCGTGCTTTTGCCCCAATCTGAATTCGTGTATGTGAGGATTATCGATGGTTATGTTGAAAAGGTTAAATCGTGGGTGACCAAAGGGAGTCTTTTAGCAGCTGATGTGCGTCCTATCTCTTCTTGGCAGGAACTCTGTTTTGTTTCAGTAATGAGATTCGAAATGCTGGCTAGTAGTTCAGCCTTAGGTCATGTCCGATTTATAATGTTGGGTAGCAGCGATTCAGGTGCCTATTGTCAGTCAAGTAATTTCCTGTCAAAGAGACCTATTTATTCGGTCTGACGAATGATATTAGGATTGATAATTTCGTAGAATTCGTTAAATTTGGGTTTATGTTTTACTACTTGACACTCCACTTTCAATAGCCTCATTCTCTTGATTAACTGCAGGTTTGTGCTCTTCCTATTTGTATTCAGTTAAGGAAAGTATATGTTTTCTTCTTTGTGAAAGTGGGATGCTGGAAGTTCCAAGCCATGGTTGTAGACTTGCACAATTAAATTGGCATATAAGCAGCTTATGCCAAACATCTCTTTTGATGGAAAGAGAAAACGGGGCCAGAGGGGGAAGGACCCATCAGCCTTTTATAATAGGAAAAGCGATAATATCGGTTGAAATATTCACTCCCTGTGCGATATCGAACCTGCCTGGCTTGGAACGGTTGACGGTGCCCCTACCACTGAGCTAGTGCTCAGTGCACTTTACCAAACGTCTTCCGTTCCGGATGTTTGATTTGTATCTTCAATGTGTTCGAAACATCACTTCTTTGGTGTTATGAGCATGTGAATGAGATATTGTGTCTTCACAATCAGGACAAGTAACATGGAATTTAATAATCTTTCCGAACAATTTTCTTTTGCTATGTTCTATGGCAGCATCATTGGGCCATCCTAATATATTCCTATTTGTGAGCATACTTTTTATCGAATGGTTTGTCAGCATATTTCATCCATGCCCTTACTTAGTGATTTTCATTAATTATTGTAGGTTGACACGGGTCGGAGACAGGTGGCACAGATACCCAGCTGGGATGATCCCTACACCTTCAGTAAGCTTTATTATTTCTGTTTTGTTATTTATGACATGCACATCAGTAGTAATGTTCGTGAAAATTGAGCGTACATCTAGGCACGCTTGAGCGCTGAGTGGAGGCCTACCTCTTCGCTTTTGAGGTAAGCGCTGAAAAAAGCGCTCGGACGCCTAGGGTTGATGAAGGAGAGTGGGGTGAGAGAAACAGAGGAGAGCAAGGTGACCTTGCGCCGCCAGATCTGGGGCTTACTTCCCCGACCTCACCACCCATCTTCCCTGATCTCACCACCCATCTTCCCTGACCTAGCACAGCTGGACCTCGAGTTCCCTTTCCCTGACCTCGCCACCAGCCCTTCCCCCTCTCCCCTGATCACAGGTTCCTCCTCGTCTAGGCTGGAGCCTTGTGGGTGTTCTTCCCTGACCGCTGGCAGCTTTCTTCCCCTTACCTGACCTCGAGTTCCTCCTCGTCTCTCCTTCCCCAACATGCTTGCTATTTTACACTTATACTCCCTCTGTACCGTAATATTTGTCGCTGGGCAAACCCAGTTTAACATCCCCCAGCGACAAATATTGCGGTACAGAGGGAGTACATGCCTTGCATGCTTTGAAAATTGATTTTTCTGGTGCCCTTGTTCATGTCCGTATGGCACTCGTACAGAACGCTTAAGCGCGCCTAGGCGCCACTTAAGCTGTGATTGCACTAAGCGGAGGCTCAACGCTTGTTCAGCACCTACCGCTTAAAAAAACCTTGAGTAAAGTCAGACACCATGTTGTTCTGTTTTCTTGTACCCATCTGATAGCCACCTGAAACCCATAGGGATAACTGTCATTGGGACTTGGTTCTTGTTCATGGTTTCAGATGCTAGATGTTGTTAAGACTTGAAGAGGAAGTAGTTACTACTAGAATACAGCTGAATTTAGATTTGGACTTTCTAGGAAGTTATTACAATGGACAGTTCTGGTCAACTGATTTCATCATGTTGTATACTTTTAATGCTCATTCTACCAGAATTCCTATAAGAATTTGTTAGGAATAAATTTATTTATTGATGAATAGTAGAATAATCCCTTAATAGAAATAGGAGATGAATGTTTCCTTACATGGGAGAGAGCATAGATGCTTCAGGCTCTGGACAGTCTGTTTACAAGGTCAACAAACCACCTATGGATATTTTCTTGATATAAAAAATGCACGTCCCTTTTGGATATTTCGATGGCGTAATGCACCTGATCTACAGCATAAGGATTCATTTATTAGGTCTTCCTTTTCATGGTTTTCAATGAAGGTGTTTTCATGCTGGCCGATCTAAGACCTTCCTTTTTCATGCCTTCAACTGTCTGATGGGTGTCGCTTATGGTTTATCAGTCATCAATATACCTTTGCCATTTCTTTTGCAGAGAAAAGTGACGAGATCAACTTCACCACAAGCTTTTATGATAAATGCCATCCACCTACAAAGAGCTATGGCAAGGTGTGCATTTTAGTGCCCTCACTCCTAGTTTTTGTATGTTACGATACTTTTGTGGTTAGTATTTACAAACGTTTTGACAACTTTCCTGGTTATATGTAGGGTGATGGAGCAGCATTCACTCCGGAGCTGGACTACTTTAACACAGGCAAACGTGCTTCCCAAGTGAAAGATCGGAAAAGAGCACCGAACACAGTGAATCATCAACCAAAAAGGCGTACAGTTTGTCAAAATATTGCTGACAAGAAACATTTAGATACAATTGGTAGGAAGTTAGGTAGGAAGATCTGTACAGAAGATCAACAGAAAAATAACTCTGTCAAGCCAAAGGGCATGTCCAGTAAACTACACACAGAAGGTCGCACTTTTGGGACCAAGAGGTATTCACTCCTATTTGCTGATCCAATCCATCTGTTCTTTTACTTTTAGTAGTTCTATGAGCTGTGTTTTCTCTTCTTTAGCTGCCATCTGTTTTGCGTATGTATCTGAGACTTTTCAATTTGTTCTTGCCGTACAACATTGATGCCTTGTTGTGATATTTTGATTGTGTGTGTCTCCATTTGTTCATTTATTTCTCTTTCTATTGCCACTCTGTCAGGTACACTTTTGCGTTCCATTTATAAACAAATTTCAATATAAATAATTCTTGTATTTTTTCTGATCTGGTAGATGCTGGTATCTTTGTTTTGTTTGTCTCTGGAGGGCTTGTTATCATCATTAGAGACTTCAAAGTTTACATGTCTTGTCACTGCAGCAATGGGCGTGCTCATTTATCTTCAATGATATATCTTCTTCATGTAGTTCATAACATCACCATTAGCTGTTAGTGGAAGTTAGTGAAATAATGAAACAGTGGTCTTATAACCTGCATATACGACTCTGGTGCCCTCATAGCCAGCTATTTGGATTATCTAATGAAGTCACCATGTGGGAAAATTTTGCCTTGTCTTTTCTAATTTATACGAGGAACATAGTTGCATCTAAATAGTTCTTACAAGTGATATCTGTCTTTAAAACCACTATATGTGGTATAAACCCCGGACCCTGACTGTATACTGTAGTTGTGCTGGATGGGAAGCCAAGGCTTGTAGCCATGGCGTCTCAGAGCTCTTGGGTGTTAGGGTAGGGGAACAGATTTCCTGCGGGCTTGGGCTCCTGTTGGTATGTGGTACCCCACATAACATTTTGTTTCTCTGATAAATTATTCTGATGTCAGGTGGGACCATTCCAAGAATCATGCCTACCAATATGGGAGGTTAAATAGAAGAAACGAGAAGAAGGTGAATATGCTGACAACTGGTTCACTCTTTTCTTTGACTGTCCTGTGGTATTCTTTTTTCCGTTCCCTCCTTATGAAAATGAAATTTGTTATCAGAACTAAAATTGCTATCCGCATCTAGCGTTGTACTTAGCATGGTGTAACATTATGGGTACAAATGCAAAGGTTGCTTCTGTTATTTCATCCATCATGTTTTCTGAATAATAAATCTATTTTTAGCATAAACAGTAGGGCTCCTACTCTGGATAATAAATCTATTGAGCTAAACCTAGATCTGCCAAATATAAATATTGGTCATCAAATCATGTATGATGTTTGGATTTGATTCACTGAGGAGATCGTCATTGATGCTTCAATACTTCATCATTCATTGATGATTCAATACTTTATTATTAATTCATTAATCTTAGCTGCAAATGTTTGACATGAACTAAAGTTTCTACACATGTATTCCAATCATGCATAATCATTAATCTTTGTCAGGAAGTAGTTCTCTTGGATGACGAGGATACAGAACCTTCTACATCAGTTGATGTTGAGATGGCTAATATATGGTAAATTGTTAACATAATAAGTGATCATGTTTCTGCCTGTTAACATTTCATTACTTTATATTGTAAATTAGTGACCATTTATTTTGTTCAATTAATCAAATTAGACTTCTGTAGGGACATATCACAGATCTACTATCCATCAAGGTGAGAATCATGTATTGTTAGAGGTATTGACAGAGGGATTCTCCTCCCATACTAATGTCTACTACTGTCTACAGGACTGATCCGGAAACTGTTGAGCTGACATATTCTGACATAAAATGTCTTGACCCTGAAGTTTTTTTGAAATCACCTGTCATAAACTTTTACATCCAGTAAGTAATATATTTCTTTAATGTTTGTGACATTATCTTCCTCTTCTGCTAGTAAGTTTATCCGGTCGAATGATCAGGAGTTTTCAAAATATCTCACATTTACTGTGACAATGCTCCCTTGAAGATGGAAATGTCGGTGCTGTATTTGTTTTTCTAGTTTGGACCGTTTAGATACACATCAGAATCCAATAATATGCTTTCTAGTTTTTAATACATGTTGTCTGTCCATTCTGACTATGGCAATGTCAGGTACCTAAAAAAATCCAGGCCTTGTGACGACTTGTACATCTTCAATACGTATTTCTATAGCAAACTTGAAGAAGCGTTATCCAGGACGGTATGCTCTTTGATCTTACTGTGTTGTATTTAGTTATTTATATGATGTTCAACATTACATGTCCTTGCAAATCCATGGGTTGAAGTTAATTGGTGCATGAGTTGGCCTGAAGTGGAAGCTTCATTGTTTCCATACAGCGATGCACACAAACACTTATGACTTTCTGCTGTAGTGCACTGCATTCTCTCATTGCGAAGTTAACACCATGGTGTCATTCAATCTACATTATTATTTTTTATACTAATTTGTCCATGTTCTATTTATTTTCTGAAGCTTCTTTTAAATTATATCACCTTATTGATAAAGTTAGTAAAATATGGGGCTGACATGTGCATGTAGATTTAACAGTTATATTTCTTTGTACTTTTTCTTGAGACAGTTTTTTGAATCGCAAAGGTATATTCCCACTTTACGTTCTAGGAAATTGTACAAAACCATGGCGGTCATTTGGATGTTTAATGTGTAAATTGCAATATGCATGGGTTTTTCAACACGATATGTTCCAGAAAGTCGGTTCATACATGTTTATCTGTAAACTATCTTACTTTGCCATTACTCTTTCATTTTGTAAATTTCTATTTGTTTATTACCTTTTGCATCTTGGGATTATCTCTTCTTCACTGCCTCAAAGCTAACATTTGAAAATGCTGACTGACTTGTGGATTTGTTCTAGGGTGAGTGTGACTCGCAGTTCAGCAAGTTAAGGCGATGGTGGAAAAGCATTGATATTTTCCGGACACCATACCTTCTTCTGCCAATTCATGGACAGTAAGTTTCTTATTCTTTGGGATACTGCAAGTTAAAACCAGACGTGCTTATCTGCTACTCCCAAGCACATGTGATTAGTTTGGTTGATATCTGACACGAGGGTGTGTTTGTTGGTCAAGAGATAACGTTCTAGTGTATCTAGTTATCATATATACTTATAAGATGGTGATTACCTCATGTTCTGTAAATTAGGGTGCATTGGAGCTTGGTCATTATCTTCATGCCTTCAAAAGAGATAAAATGCGGGCCAAGAGTGTTTCACTTGGACTCTCTAGGACTACATTCCAGTGACAAGGTTTTTGGCGTGATTGAGAGGTATGTTTCATGATACTATGTGAAAAAATGGTCTTGATCCCAACCATTTACAATCCATATGATTTATTCAGGACTGGAGGGTGCTGTAGTGCTGTGTATTGTCCCTGTAGGGGAATCTGTCATGCTGAACATTCCTACTTTTAGTGTCCTGTCCATGCTGTTGAAATTGTATGTTTTTGCAGCTACCTCATAGAAGAATGGCGCCATCTACAGAAGGATTCTTCTTATGATATTCCCTTTTCAGGCGAAATATGGAGACGTCTTTCAAGAAATATAAATAAGGAAAAAGTCGAGGTAAGAACCATACTGTTCTTAGTGATGTTCAAAAGGGGCTGATTACTTGAGAATATGAACTTATGATTGTCGTGAATTTAATTACAATGAACTTGCTGGCTTTACAGTACCTATTCCTTCACTGTGTTTTTTGTGCCAGTTTTCTAAAGCTACCTTTCATTCACTTGCAAGGTTCCGCAGCAGCAAAACGACTTTGACTGCGGTGTCTTTATGCTGTACTACATCGACAAGTTTATTCAAGAGGAACCAGATAGTTCGACAGGAGTGCGGCCTTTCAAGGTGTAAATTAAACTGCTTCATTATTTTTATTCAGTATAAAAATCAGGAGTCTTGACTTTTGTGCTCTTGCTGGTTTTTAGTTTGGACGCAAGTGGTTCAACCCTCAAGAAGCTTCGGGGCTGCGGAAGCGAATACGAGTTCTCCTGTTTGAGATATTTCAGAACGCTCCACGGAATGATCGAAATATAGAGTCACATGCCGATGATCACTCGGAAGATGAAGAAGATGAGGTCAGGGATACAATCGTGATCGTTTGAGTGTAACGGTGAATGAATGAAGTCAAGCAATGGAAAGATCACTCAGTTTTGCATCTGAACACTGTCTCTCATGGCTGCATATTGGCTGTAGATGCGATGATGCAGTCAAGGCTTTGGTCACAATTTTGTGACATTTCATATGTGGGCCAGTGTATATGTTGTTTTGCGGACAAAGTTTGAAAACTATAACGGTACAGCAAAGCAGACAGATATATCATATATTATGGGTATGCACCAAATGATTCTTGTTGCTCTCTTTTTTACTTGCCCGTGGAAATTACTCTCTTTGTTCCAAAATACTCTCTCTGTTTCAAAATATAAGGTGCATTAGTTTTTTTAAATGTCAAATGTGTGCATGTTTGACCAAGTTTTTAGAAAACTATATATATCAACAGCTACAGCCCCAAATTAGTTTCATTGGATTCTTTAGAAAATGTATTTCCATACTACATATATTTGATAGTGTAGATCTTGGTACATTTTTCCGTAGACTTGGCAAACTTTAAAAAGTTACTTTGAACAAACCTAAACTTTAATTTATTTGGAGTACAGGTATACGTCTTATGCTGTCTGGAAGGGTGAATAAAGGCCCATTTGGATTAGCATTTACACCTGTGTTCGGCTGATTTTTTATTTTTTTAGAAACGGAGGCAAAAGATTTGCCTCATATACTTCCTCTGTTTGGAAATACTTGTCTTAAAAATGAATAAAATGGATCTATTTATAAGTAAAATAAGTCTAAATACATTTACTTTTAGGACAATATTTTTGAACGGAGGGAGTATTTAATTAAGAGAAGAATAGAATTTTACAGTGGTCCATACAACATCACATGAGAATTACTCGTGTATCATAATTTCCCTAGTTTTTGGGACACATGCCTGGATCGATACACGCCTGGATCGCTCGTTTTGTTTCCAGGCGAAAAAACAGCTGTGACCGGTAATTTACACCTCTAAAACAAATACAAGTGCAGAAATTGAACCATTCCAAGCGGGGCCTAAACTTACATGAGCTGATTATTAAATTCATAGGTTTATCTATTTTGTATACAATTTCAATTTGCCCACTAGATTTATTTTCTGAAGATGTGTCAAATGTCAAACTCAGACCTGTAAACATTGCCACAATAAAAAATGCTAGATTTAATTCACCATCAGTTAGACTAAATATATGACCCATGTGATGTACTCCCTCCGTTTCTAAATATTAGTCTTTTTAGAGGTTCCACTACAAACTACATATAGACGTATATAAATATATTTTAGAGTATAGATTCACTTATTTTGCTCCGTATGTAATAACTAGTAAAATCTTTAAAAAGACTTATATTTAGGTATATAATTTTGTGGCATAAATTTCATTGGCTCTCCAACCCTGCAATGTTTGGCACGTTATCAGCTGGGACAGAGTGGATGCAGATTTGTTTTTAATACAAAAATATTGATTTTGAAATCATGGGTATCTCGCTTATACCATTCGGCAGACTGTGACCGGCATATCCAGTGGAATGGAAGACAGTCTGTATTCGTCGAAATGTTGTGGTGAATCACTTTCCATTGAGCTATGTAACTTGCGTTATGAACTGAGAATTTTTGTGAATCCATGATGCATTCAGGGCGAAGAATCATAAAGTGCATCAGATAAACAGAAACTGGTATCTCAAAATAAGGTTACTTAAAATTTGCCATGCATATCGTCACAGGGCAATAAGATGACTGGCACACGGTGTCATCATAAGTTTTAAGCAGTGGAACTACAGATTCCATCAGCTAAAATCCAATGGTATAGTCCACAAGGCATGTAGCTAGTGTTATTGGAATCTGCCAGGGGGAGGCTAAACTGAAGACTCTTGTATGGTGTGACCCGAACACCATTCTTGTTATAGAGGTGTTGCAAAACCTGAAATTGCAAACGAGAGCAAAAATGGGTCAAAACAAGAACGCTATGACAAGACAGAGATAACTGGTGGAAGTCCCACCATCACAGCTATCTATATCAATATGAAAATAGTGAGTTGCGGAGATCCACATCTATCCGATGGTCTACGTCACTCCGGTGTTTTATATCCTACCTAATATTAACATATAATTTATATCTTGCCTAATATTAATGTGCACACAATTAATAGCTTGTCTAATATTAACGTGCATTGCACGTGCACAATTACTAGTTACAGAAGGACACTAAGGCCAGCCAACTACCAAAGTACAGTGGTAAAGGATGGCTTTTAGTGAAAGGTATTTGCGGGTGTACAAGCAACATAAAATTCATGAATGTTTCAGCAGCAGAGGCACATTAATATTAATGAATGTATCAAGATGCTCCATACGATATCATGTATCAATACAATATGCCACTATATCCATTTGGTAAGGAAAGAAATTCTTCAAGTGATCAAGTGAACCAAAATAAGCAAGATGCATTATTGACAGTCTATAAGAAATTAACAGTTACTCCCTCCGTCCCATAATATAAAGATCGTTTTGCAGGCTATCTTTGTATTATGGGACGGAGGGAGTATTTTGGTACAAGGACTGCATACACCTTGGCTTCAACCATTGGTTGTATATGTCATTACCGTCTTTCGGGTTGTCAGTTCATATACAGTATATGCCCTATAAAGCTATAACTATGTGCCTTGCCATAGTACTGTAAAGTACATTAATGGATGATCAAGCTATTTGATCTGATCCGAATTTTAAGAAAAGATGAAATCAGCCAAGCAAGAGGCATAAATGAGAGAATACATAACATTTTTCCAAGAGGAGAAAGCAGTTAACAAAATGCTTAAAAGACAGAAAATTGACAGGCCATACTTTAATCGTGCTTGCTAAGAGGAAGGAGCTCAAGTAAATAATATACGTAACAATTAGATACTTTCAAGGTTTGTACTTAATTAAATGTTGTTGATAGGAAGCCAAAAAATGCAAAGCCCAACACAAATAATAAAATTCCGTTGAAGGTAACATACTACATAGGGACATGCATTCTGGATCACTTGATTATCCTAATCACAAAAGCAAGCCAGCAACAACGATGAAGTAGTGAATGCCATCCATTAACCCCAAAACAGGACAAACAAAATGATATTGGACTGAAACTCAGGAACACACTAGGCACTAGCTTCCAACTACAGCCATTCTACCTCAGGCATTGCTATGTTCATAATTGAAGTGCACCTGATTTCAGCCTGGCCGTGAATAGCCGCCATCTCAATCATGGGAATGCAGATATACCAAAAAGTTCAAAACTAACAAAGCACTATTGTGTTTGAAGATACATCAAACTTCAAACCAAATAGAAGGGAGAACAAAATCTAATTCTGACATAGTAATTCACTAGGTGAGTACAGTTCGTTTTCTGAACTTCTAACATTTCCACGCCTCACCCATGTCGAGGAGACCCAACAAGCCAAATTAAGTCATTTTTACCTTCGGAGAGCCAGCCCCAAGACCCGGGCTTAAGCCCGAGCATGGAGGTGAGCAGCGCCGATGCCGTCGCGCTGTGCAGCGGCATCAGCCCCTGCGCGCCGCCTAGAGCCGCCACCGGCACCCTGCACAACGAAGGCCGCGCCAAATCTGAGCAAACCATACTGCCACCAAAGTACGGCCAATCCGAGGAAAAGAAACACCGAGGTGCCTACCTCGAGATCGCGAGGCGCCGGCGCGGGGCGCGCGGCAGAGGGGAGGCCGCCAGCTCCGGGGACTGGGCAACTGCCGGCCTGGAAAACGCCCTGGAGAGAGTAGATGGGGAAGCGGAGCGCAGCCCCGCGAGGGCTCGCCGCGCGCCGCCAGCCGCCGTCGCCATGGCTGGTGTGGATGGGCCCTAAAACCCTGGTCGTTGCCCTCCTTGGGCTTCTTTTACCGTTTGGGAGCCGAGGGCCTGCGAGACCTGAGTCACCGAGGGCTCAAGTACACGGTGGACGGGGTCTATACAACTGAGCAGTGGGCGACGTTCGCTGGACCGGGTCTAGTTCTGCAAAAAAAAGCTCGAGGATCATGAGATCGAGTCGAGAAGAAATAAGCTGAATATGAACGTTTTATATGTAGCTCGAAACGAGCTGATTTTAAGCCAACACTGGCTCACTCGATTTTAGCTCGATGCCCAGCATCATATATTTATATTTCATAATTTTAATATATATTAAAAAGAAATGGGATATATGTTGTGTATGATCTTTCTCCATTTTACCTACTGCCAAGCATGGAAGCTTAATTAAGTTTGGAGAAAATTTAGCCTTATTATGGTATGTAGTCAGACATGTGTTAAATATCATGTTATTTTGGTCAAAGTTTGAGAGAAGACGCACCTTCATTTTCTTCTCTTGCTAATCCATCTATGATCTCTTCTATTAAGTACTAATCTTCAGTTGAGAGAGAATGATTTGAACTATATAATGGTTTATTATGTTGTGTTGTCACTTTGAAAACTTGTGCAACATTATTAAAAAAAATCATCTTATTTAGCTCGAAACTAGCTCGAAATCGATTCAAGCTGAGCACGAGCCACTTTCTATAGCTTGACCTCGAGTTTCACTCGGTTTGAGCTCGTTCAAATTTTAGTATAAGTTAAGTTGAGCCTAATCCAACTCGCTCGATCTCGACTCGTTTGCAGCCCTAACCGGATCTATGATACCAATCTCTCCTTTTTTCCCCAAAATAATCTCTTTTCTTTCCTTTTATGTCTATCCTCCTTTTGAGTTTTAATAATTAATTAAAAAAGGAAAATATTTGCTTTCAACAGATGCAAGCTGCGCATGTTGGTCGACACGTGCCCCTATGGGCCCATCCACCGCTCCCCTTCCAGCCCGCCTTATCTCTTTGCATCGTCCTCTGTCCTTCACATGTATTCCTCGCTCGCTGACATATCCGTTCGTCGCGTTTGATAGGAGAGAGCCTCCATGGCGACGCCGACCAGCCACCCACGATACAACGACCTAGGACTAGCAATGACGCCACCACCTGTTGCATCCCGTCACGCCACTGAGGCGATAGTGCAACCCCGCAAGGCTACGCTTGGTACACTCCTGTCACACAACACGCAGGGGGGAGGCGCTCGCTCTTCAGTGCTACGACTATGCGATGCGACGCTCGTCGACTCCCGCCGACGTTGCAACACAACACTTCGACCACGAGCGCCTGTGCTGCAACGCAACAACTCGTCCATGACCATCATGTTGCGCTGCAACCTCGTCAGGGTGCTGCTACTAGTGTTGTAATGACCCACAAGTATAGGGAATCTATCGTAGTCTTTTCGATAAGTAAGAGTGTCGAGCCCAACGAGGAGCAGAAGGAAATGACAAGCGGTTCTCGGTAAGGTATTCTCTGCAAACACTGAAATTATCGGTAACGGATAGTTTTGTGATAAGATAATTCGTAACGGGTAGCAAGTAGCAATTGTAACAAAGGTGCAACAAGGTGGCCCGATCCTTTTTATAGCAAAGGAAAATCCTGGACAAACTCTTATATAAAGCAAAGTGCTCCCCAGGACACATGAGAATTTATGCCAAGCTAGTTTTCATCATGCTCATTTGATTCGCGCTTGCTACTTTGATAATTTGATATGTGGGTGGACCAGTGCTTGGGTGCTGTCCTTATTTGGACAAGTCTCCCACTTATGATTAACCCCTCCCGCAAGCATCCATAACTACGAAAGAAGAATTAAGATAAATCTAACCATAGCATGAAACATGTGGATCCAAATCGACCCTTATGAAGCAACACATAAACTAGGGTTTAAGCTTCTGTCACTCTAGCAACCCATCATCTACTTATTACTTCCCAATGCCTTCCTCTAGGCCCAAACAATGGTAAAGTGTTATGTAGTCGACGTTCACATAACACCACTAGAGGTGAGACAACATACATCTCATTAAAGTATCGAACGAATACCAAATTCACATGATTACTTATAACAAGACTTATCCCATGTCCTCAGGAACAAACATAACTACTCACAAAGCATATTCATGTTCATAATCAGAGGAGTATAAGTGATGATCAAGGATCTGAACATATAATCTTCCACCAAGTAAACCAACTAGCATCAACTACAAGGAGTAATCAACACTACTAGCAACCTGTGGATACCAATCTGAGGTTTTGAGACAAAGATCAGATACAAGAGATGAACTAGGGTTCGGAGAGGAGATGGTGCTGATGAAGATGTTGATGGAGATTGACCCCCTCTCGATGAGAGGAACATTAGTGATGACGATGGCTTCGATTTCCCCCTCACGGAGGGAAGTTTCATCGGCAGGATCGCCCTGCCGGAGCTCTAGATTGGTTTTGCCCAAGTTCCGCCTCGAGACGGCGTCGCTTCGTCCCGAACGGTGTCTTATGATTTTTTCCTCGACGAAACCCTCCATATAGCAGAAGAAGGGCACTAGAGGGCTACCAGGTGGGCCTCCTAATGTATTTCTTTCGCCCAGTATTTTTTATATATTCCAAAATAATTCCCCATAGATTTTTAGGACTTTTGGAGTTGCGCAGAATAGGTATCTCAGATTTGCTCCTTTTCTAGTCCAGAACTCCAGCTGCCGGCATTCTCCCTTTTCATGTAAACCTTGTAAAATAAGAGAGAAAAGGCATAAGTATTGTACCAAAATGTGTAATAACATCCCATAATGCAATAAATATCAATATAAAATCATGATGCAAAATGGACGTATCAACTCCCTCAAGCTTAGACCTCGCTTGTCCTCAAGCGAAAGCCGAAATCGATAAATATGCCCACATGTTTAGAGATAGAGGTGTCTATAAAAATAAAATACAGACATGAGGGCATCATGATCATCTTTAGAACAGCAATATATTGACATATAATTTCTTATGCTAAAGTAACAATTCATTCACAATGGCAAAGTATGAATCAAGAACTCTATTGAGAACTGACAAACTATGATCTCAGTCATTGAAGCAATTCGAATTTATCATAACGTAGGAAAGAGTCAATATAAGAGCTTGTAAAGCAAACCCACATACTCAATCATCTTTCAGTCTTTCACAATTGCTAACACTCATGAGGTACCTATGAGTTCAAAGTTTCAATCGGACACAAAGAAAGATAGGGGCTTATAGTGTTGCCTCCCAACTATTTACCTCAAGGGTAATGTCAACAGTAATAACTCATGCTCACCCACTTCCGAGTGGATATATGTGCCTAGATCATTCCCCAACACGTGACACTTGCCATAAGATAAAGGCGAAAATAGCGAAGGTGATGGAGATCACCGCGACTCTTTCATAAAGGTAAGTACTAGAAAATAAAAGTAACAGATAGGCCCTTCGCGGAGGGAAGCAGAGGTTGTCATGTGCTTTTATAATTGGATGCACAATCTCTTAATGTAAAAAAACGTCACTTTATATTGCCCCTTGTGATAGAGAACTTTATTATGTAGTCCATCTCTTTTATTTCTTCCCTATCACAAGTTCGTATAAAGTTTATTTTCCTCACACTAATAGATCACACATATTTAGGGAGCAATTTTTATTTCTTGCACCGATGACAACTTACTTGAAGGATCTTATTCTATCCTTAGGTAGGTATGGTGGACTCGCATGGCAAAACTGGGTTAAGGGGGGTTTGGATGCACAAGTAGTATCTCTACTTGGTGCGAAAGTTTTGGCTGATATGAGGTGGAAGCAAGCGACACATGTTGAGGGATCTATAACAACATAACTTCTATTCGTAAATAAGCAAACATAACCCATTATGTTGTCTTCCTTGTCCAACATCAACTTCTTAACATATAATATTTTAATGAGTGCTCACAATCATAAAAGATGTCCAAGATAATATATTTATATGTGAACCTCTCTTTCTTTATTACTTCCTTTTAATTGGCCCAGTGACCAATAGCTATGTTTGTCAACCCACAACAGGTTTCAATGGACATACGTCTTATATGTGAAGTCATCACCCCCCATAAGATTTTCATATATACTCTTTGCTTTTATTCTACACTTCTTTCTACTTCATCTTTCTCAAGATTAAGATCATACCAAGCAAGGCCCTCAACTCAAAAGCACTTTTTTCATTATATAACTCACGAACTTGCTTACATAGGAGGAATCATAAAGCAAAGACTCAAAACTAGATCACACGGAAACTTTATTCTACTTGATCAAGATATAACCAAAAGGATTGAACTAAGAAAAGATGATGAAAATAAAAATAAAAAATAAAAACAAAAGATGTGATGGTGATACGATACCGGGGCACCTCCCCCAAGCTTGGCACAAGCCAATGGGAGTGCCCATACCCATGTGTTTAGTTGTCTTGCTTCGGAGGTGATGATGTGGGAGTTGTTGATGGGGTTGGAAGCCTTTCTAGTTTCCTCCTAAGCATAAAATTCTGCTCCCTCAAATCGTCCACTTCCTGCTCGAGCTTCAATATCCTTTGACATAATTCTTCCTTGCTCTCCTGCAGGAAACGAGAAGGGATAAATAGAACCTTGGATTTTCGCCTTATGTTTGGGAGACTTGATTTCCTGAACTCCACGTGCATATCTCCTGGCTGAAGCAGGGGAGCCTCTTCTTCATCCGAGCTTTCTTCATCATACTTGCCTTCTTGTTCCTCCTCCGAGAACAATCCATAAGGGTCCAAGTCCTCATAGAGCTTGGGATTGGCAAGATAATGCAATATGAAGCTCTCCCCATCAGAATCTTGGGACGACATATTTCTCTAAATCTGCTGCAGAAACAGCTCAAAAAGAAAATGGGAGGTATTGTCGTGTTACGAGAGTCAAAACCTTCGGGGGATTATATAATGAATTTTTATCGACCCGAAGGAGTATGCCACAAGAAAACGGAGTCCGGGTGGTGCACGAGGTGGCCACAAGCCTCAGGGGCACGGCTAGAGGGGGTGGCCACGCCGAGCAGGCTTGTCGCCTCCTCGTGCACTATTCGGACTACTTTAAATTTCCCTAATTTTTTAAATATTCCAAAACAGATAAAATTTGCCATTGAAAAAGTTTTGGAGTCTTTTTGCTTACCGTACCACATACCTATTCCTTTTTGGAGTCTGAAATGTCCTGGTAAGTCTCCCTACTGTACTCCTCCGGAGTTATGGTATTGATGATATTGCTTTCAACATTTATGGGAGTACCTGAGATATAATGTTTGATTCTTTGACCGTTCACCACCTTCGGGTTTGTGCCTTCGGCGTTGTTAATCTTGATGGCACCGGAACGGTATACCTCTTTGATGACATAAGGACCTTCCCATTTAGAGAGAAATTTTCCTGCAAAAAATCTTAAACAAGAATTGTATGGCAAGACATGATAACCTACATTAAATTCACGCTTTTGTATCCTTCTATCATGCCATCTCTTAACCTTTTCTTTAAACAACTTAGCATAGGTTTGGGTTCTCCATTCATCAAGTGAGCTAATGTCAAATAACCTCTTCTCACCAGCAATTTTGAAATCATAATTGAGCTCTTTGATTTCCCAATAAGCCTTATGTTCTAGCTCTAGAGGTAAGTGACATGCTTTACCATAAACCATCTTATACGGATACATACCCATAGGATTTTTGTAAGCAGTTCTATAAGCCCACAATGCATCGTCGAGTTTCTTAGACCAATTCTTCCTAGATCTATTAACCGTTTTTTGCAAAATCAATTTAATCTCTTTATTGCTCAATTATACTTGACCACTAGACCGAGGATGATAAGGAGATGCAACTCTATGATTAACATCATATTTAGCGAGCAATTTACGGAAAAGCACCATGAATAAAATGTGAACCACCATCAGTCATCAAATATCTAGGGACTCCAAATCTAGGGAAAATAACTTCTATAAGCATTTTAATAGAAGTGTTATGATCAACGCTACTAGTTGGAATAGCTTCTACCCACTTAGTGACATAATCAACAACAACTAGAATATGAGTATACCAGTTAGATTGTGGAAAAGGCCCCATATAATCAAAGCCCCAAACATCAAATGGTTGGATAACAAGAGAGTAATTCATAGGCATTTCCTGACGTCTACTAATATTACCAATTCTTTGACATTCATCACAAGATAAGACAAACTTACGAGCATCCTTAAAGAGAGTAGGCCAATAAAACCCAGATTGTAGTACCTTGTCTGCGGTTCTATCTCCAGTGTGATGTCCTTCGTAGGCTTCGGAGTGACACTTGTGTAAGATCTGTTCCACAACGTCTAATAATACCATCTACTCCTTATTTATAAATATGTGGGTCATCCCAAAAGTAATGCCTTAAATCATAGAAGAACTTTTTCTTTTATTGGTATGTGAAACTAGGAGGTATAAATTTAGCACCAATGTAATCGGTGTAATCAGCATACCAAGGAGCGTTATGTGAAGTATTCACGATAGCTAATTGTTTATCAGGAAAGCTATCATCAATAGGTAGTGGGTTATCAAGAACATTTTCTAACCTAGACAGGTTATCTGCCACCCTTTCTATCAATGATATGCAAATCAAATTCTTGTAGCAGAAGGACCCACCTAATAAGTCTAGGTTTAGCATCTTTCTTCTCTATAAGGTATTTAATAGCATCATGATCGGTGTGAACAATTACTTTGGAATCAACAATATAAGGTCTAAACTTATCACAGGCAAACACAACTGCTAGAAATTCCTTTTCAGTAGTAGCATAGTTTCTTTGAGCACTGTCTAGAGTTTTACTGGCATAATGGATAACATTTAATTTCTTATCAACTCTTTGTCCTAGAACAACACCAACAACATAATCACCAGCATCATACATAATTTCAAAAGGTAGGTTCCAGTCGAGTGGTTGAACAACATGTGCGGTAATCAAGGCATTCTTTAGAATTTCAAATGCTTCTACGCAATCATCATAAAAAAACAAACGGAACATCTTTTTGCAAAAGGTTTGTGAGAGGCCTAGAAATCTTAGATAAATCTTTGATAAACCTCCTATAGAAACCAGCATGACCAAGGAAACTTCTTATACCTTTGATATCCGTAGGGCACGACATTTTTTTAATAGCATCAACTTTAGCTTTATCAACTTCAATACCTCTTTTGGAGATCTTGTGCCCCAAGACAATACCTTCATTAACCATAAAGTGGCACTTTTCCCAATTCAAGACAAGATTAGTTTCTTCACATCTATGCAAAACTTGATCAAGGTTGCTCAAACAATCATCAAATGAAGTTCCGTAAACAGAAAAATCATCCATGAAAACCTCAACAATCTTTTAACAAAAGTCAGAGAATATAGCCATCATACATCTTTGAAAGGTAGCAGGTGCATTGAGTAAACCAAAAGGCATACGTCTATAAGCAAAGGTACCGAAAGGGCAAGTAAAAGTGGTTTTTTCTTGATCCTGGCTTGATACAGGTATTTGAGAGAAACTAGAGTAACCATCTAGAAAGAAAAAAATGAGTATGTTTGGATAATCTGTCTAGCATTTGATCAATAAAAGGTAAAGGGTAATGATCTTTCTTAGTATCTTTATTTAATTTCCTAAAATCAATTACCATTCTATAACCTGTAACAATTCTTTGCGGGATCAATTCATTTTTATCATTAGGAACAACGGTAATACCTCCCTTCTTAGGGACACAATGAACGGGACTAACCCATCTACTATCAGCAACAGGATAAATTATATCTGCCTCCAGAAGCTTTAGTACTTCTTTTCTTACCACTTCTTTCATCTTAGGGTTCAATCATCATTGGTGATCAATAACCGGTTTGGCATCAGGCTCCATATTAATTTTATGCTGCCATAGAGTGGGACTAATGCCCTTAAGATCATCAAAAGTATAACCAATAGCAGCATGGTGCTTCCTCAGAGTTTTCAATAATCTCTTTTCTTCATGCTCTGAAAGGTTAGCACTAATAATAACATGATATATCTCCTTTTCATCAAGATACACATATTTCAACTTATCGGGTAATTGCTTGAGCTCAAACACGGGATCACCCTTGGGTGGAGAAGGATCCCCAAGTATTTCAACAAGTAAGTTATGTTTCAAAATAGGTTGCTGCTCAAAGAAAATTTCATCTATTTCATTCCTCTCATTCATATGCATATCATTTTCATGGTCTAGCAAATATTGTTCTAAGGGATCAGTAGGAGGCACAGCAATAGAAGCGAGACCAATAATTTCATCTTTACTAGGCAATTCCTTGTCATGGGGTTGTCTATGAAATTTAGAGAAATTAAACTCATGGGACACATCCCCAGAGCTCACAATAACTATTTCCTTGTCACAATCAATCTTAGCATTAACAGTATTCAAGAAGGGTCTGCCAAATATAATGGGACAAAAATTATCTTGCAGGGAACCAAGAACAAGAAAATAAGTAGGATACTTTATTTTCCCACACAAGACTTCAACATCTCTAACAATCCCCATTGGTGCAATAGTGTCTCTATTAGCAAGCTTAATAGTAACATCAATATCCTCTAGTTTAACTGGTGCAATATCATGCATGATTTCTTTGTATAAGGAATAGGGAATTGCACTTACGCTAGCACCCATATCACATAAGCCATGATAACAATGATCTCCTATTTTAACAGAAACAACAGGCATGCCAACTACTGGTCTATGTTTATGCTTAGTATCAGGTCTAGCAATTCTAGCAGCTTCATCACAGAAATGAATAACATGCCCATCAATATTATCAACCAACAGATCTTTAACCATAGCAATACTAGGTTCAACTTTAATTTTTTCAGGGGGTGTAGGTGTTCTAATACAACTTTTACGAACCACAATTGAAGCTTTAGCATGTTCCTTTATCCTAACAGGGAAAGGTGGTTTCTCAATGTAAGCAGTAAAGATAACAGGATCAACATTGTAAGTAATATTTTCTCTTTAAATTTAATAGGTTCCATTACTTTCACTTCAATGGGAGGATGATATTTAAATCACTTCTCATTAGGGAGATCAACATGAGTAGAAAAAGTTTCACAGAAAGAAGCTACTATCTCAGAGTCAAGTCCATATTTAGTGCTAAATTCACAAAAAGCATCGGTGTCCATGAAGGATTTAACACAATCAAACTTAAGATTTATACCTGACTCCCTACCTTCGTCGAGTTCCCAATCTTCAGAGTTGCATTTAATTCTTTCCAATAAATTCCATTTGAATTCAATATCTTTCTTCATAAAAGAACCATCACAAGAAGTATCGAGCATGGATTGATCATTACAAGAAAGACGAGCATAAAAATTCTGAATAATAATTTCTCTCGAGAGCTCATGATTGGGGCATGAATATAACATTGACTTAAGCCTCCCCCAAGCTTGAGCGATTCTTTCTCCTTCACGAGGCCAAAAATTATAAATATAATTCCGATCACAATGAACTAGATGCATAGGATAGAACTTCTGATGAAATTCCATTTTCAACCGGTTGTAGCTCCATGATCCAATATCATCAGATAGCCTATACCATGTAAATGACTTCTCCTTCAAAGATAAAGGAAATACCTTCTTCTTGACTTGATCCTCGGGTAGACCTGCAAGCTTAAATAATCCACAAACTTCATCCACATAGATTAGATGCAAATCCGGATGTAGTGTTCCATCTCCTGCATAAGGATTAACTAGCAGTTTCTCTATCATACCCGAAGGAATTTCATAATAAATATTTTCAGTAGGTTCAGTAGGTTGAGGGACAACTCTTTGTGTTTCTGGTCGAGGTGAAGATACCCCGAACAAGCCCCTCAAAGTATTACTTTCCAAAGAAACAAGTGACAGTAAATTTCAGCACCCTATATAATTTTTTTCCTTACCAAGTTCCACTCACCAAAGGCACTTCACTCCCCGGCAACGACGCCAGAAAAGAGTCTTGATGACACACAAGTATAGGGGATCTATCATAGTCCTTTCGATAAGTAAGAGTGTCGAACCCTACGAGGAGTAGAAGGAAATGACAAGCGGTTCTCAGTAAGGTATTCTCTGCAAGCACTGAAATTATCGGTAACAGATAATTTTGTGATAAGATAATTCGTAACGGGTAGCAAGTAACAATTGTAACAAAGGTGCAGCAAGGTGGCCCGATCCTTTTTATAGCAAAGGACAAGCCTGGACAAACTCTTATATAAAGCAAAGTGCTCCCCAGGACACATGGGAATTTATGCCAAGCTAGTTTTCATCATGCTCATTTGATTCGCGTTCGCTACTTTGATAATTTGATATGTGGGTGGACCAGTGCTTGGGTGCTATACTTACTTGGACAAGCCTCCCACTTATGACTAACCCCTCCCGCAAGCATCCGCAACTACGAAAGAAGAATTAAGATAAATCTAACCATAGCATGAAACACGTGGATCCAAATCAGCCCATTATGAAGCAACGTATAAACTAGGGTTTAAGCCTATGTCACTCTAGCAACCCATCATCTACTTATTACTTCCCAATGCCTTCCTCTAGGCCCAAACAATGGTGAAGTGTTATGTAGTCGACGTTCACATAACACCACTACTGGAGAGACAACATACATCTCATCAAAATATCGAACGAATACCAAATTCACATGATTACTTATAACAAGACTTATCCCATGTCCTCAGGAACAAACGTAAATACTCACAAAGCATATTCATGTTCATAATCATAGGAGTATAAGTGATGATCAAGGATCTAAACATATAATCTTCCACCAAGTAAAACAACTAGCATCAACTACAAGGAGTAGTCAACACTACTAGCAACCCGCAGGTACCAATATGAGGTTTTGAGAAAAAGATCGGATACAAGAGATGAACTAGGGTTTGGAGAGGAGATGGTGTTGATGAAGATGTTGATGGAGATTGACCCCCTCTCGATGAGAGGATCGTTGGTGATGACGATGGCTTCGATTTCCCCCTCACGGAGGGAAGTTTCACCGATAGGATCGCCCTGCCGGAGCTCTAGATTGGTTCTGCCCAAGTTCTGCCTCGAGACGGTGGCGCTTCGTCCCAAAAGGTCTCTTATGATTTTTTCCTCGACGAAACCCTCCATATAGCAGAATATGGGCACCGAAGGGCTACCAGGTGGGCCACAAGCTTGCTGGCCGCGGCTCCCTGGTGGGCCTCCTGATGTATTTCTTTCGCCCAGTATTTTTATATATTCCGAAATAATTCCCCGTAGATTTTCAGGACTTTTGGAGTTGCGTAGAATAGGTATCTCAGCTTTGCTCCTTTTCCAGTCTAGAACTCCAGCTGCCGACATTCTCCCTCTTCATGTAAACCTTGTAAAATAAGAGAGAAAAGGCATAAGTATTGTACCAAAATGTGTAATAATAGACCATAATGCAATAAATATAAATATAAAATCATGATGCAAAATGGACGTATCATGTTGCAAGTCGCCAACAACGGAGCTGGAATGGAGCGTTAGCCGACAACATCCCTTGCTTTGCTGGAGTTGCATTGGAGCTTCACTGGAGCTCCGCTGGTGATGCATACGATGTCCAGCGTGAAGCAAAGCAAATGTTGCAATGGAAATCACGGAGATTGCCCGTGCTGCAGCGAAGCATCGTCGGCGCTGCCGATGCTGCAATGAAGCATCGTCGGCGCGTGCCAGTGTGGCCATCGGTGTTGTGATGCAGCATCATCGGGACCGTGAAGGTGCTGGGATGGAGGAGCGATAAGGTTAGGAGGGGTGTTGTCACTTATGTATGGCGAGAGGAGGATGATGGGTTGCGAAGCCTACGACCAGACGACCTCATACACTTAATCAGATGGCTCCCGGTGTAGATGATTTTCTGCAAACATCATCTAGTTGATTTGTTGCAGCAGTCTTAAAAAAATAGCACTCTTATTTTGCTCTTCTATGCATGCCCTCCCTCTCTTTGATGTTTTTAGGAAAAAAGTCTAATGCTAGAGAATTGAGCTCACAAAAACATCACAACACATTCAGAGGGCATCCACCAGAGACTTGCGCCCCTAACGCCGAAGGTGCAATGGTATTTGGACTTCTTGGCTTGCGACTAGTCTGGGGAGTGCACCAACTCTAGGAGTTGACATGGCGAGTGTAGCAAACTTCAGATCCTTGTGAGGAGGACCAACACAAGGGAACGCAGGGCCTTGAGGCAGAGAAGCATGAGGGGGTGACCCCCTCCCCCCAATGGTACTTAAATCCATCCGTAGCCTTGGTAGGATGGAGAACACGACTGGATATTCCAGATGGAACCCTACTCCTACTTTTGCTTTGATTAATTGTGCGAAAATAGTGTGAGGGACAATATGAGTGGATTTTTGCTACTAAGAGATGACAATGTGCCAGATGATCCTACACCACCCCTAGCCTCGCCCTATAAAGGGGGTCAAGGTATAGGGTTACATGTTTCTGAACAGACCTAGATCCTCGATCGGTTGAGGGGTCCTTGGATTGCATGCCAAGATGAAGAATCTTTCACAAGATGGACTGCTTGCAGGACGAAGGACCCTTGCTACCATCGGGTGTGCTGGCCTCTGAGGCCGACCCATTGTCGGGCCTCCCAGACGGTCAATGGACATCTCCAAAATCTACCGAACATCTCTAGAAGTAAGACGGGAATACATGCTTTCCGAAAATAGCGCTAGAATTTTGAACTACACAAAACAACCTATACAACAATAGTAAAACATGCATAACTTTCTCATACAAACTCTAATTTTGATGGCCTTGGGCTTGTTTTGAAGCTATTTGTCACAACCCAAGTTTACCTTGCTTTTCATTGCATATTCATGCATGCATTTTAAATTCAATTGAAATTTAATTGAGGATCTAGTAAGCCTCAGAAAGCATTTTTCACAAAAATGACCAAGATAAAATTGCCTCAAACAACTCCAAGAAAATGTCCAGTTGTTTTGTGAAAATATTGGCAAGAGTAAAAAAAATTAAGCAATATTTTTGGAATAACAGAAATATATATATTGGGCATTTGAGTTAATCGAATAAGTAATTACATTGGATCTATGAATACTATGAGTAATTTTATAGATCCAAAAATTCTAAAAGGTTGTAAGTGGCTCTAAATATATTCTAAAAAGCCACATAAATATTTTCAGAAGGTTTACAAATGATTTGGTTTTTGAATCAAATCAAAACAGAATAAGAAAAAGAGAGAGAGAGAGTTGATGTACCTGGGCTTAAGTGGCAGAAGAGGCCCATCCCACCAGGGGCTAAGTCGTCTTATTCCCCGTGCTAGGAGGACAGATAGAGTCGTGGCAAGCTCGCCGACGACGCCTTGCCACCTCTTGCCTCCAGCACGACGCCCTGGGCTTCTGAGGATGCCACGACACCCGGGACCCCCTGGTCTCTCCTCGTCCTCATTCCCCTCCCTTTCGTCACTGTCTCGCTAGAACAGAGCAACCCGAGCGGAGCTCGTCGCCGCCGTCCATCGTAGTCGTATCCACCGTGCTCCCCTCCCCCTCTCATCATGTCCACACAAAGCTCTGCATCATCATCACCGTCCTCAACGAGCCATGCAAGCCCGGACAAGCTGCAACGCCGGATCCATCATCGTCTTCAATCTCGGGGCCGTTGTCTATCTTCGTCAAATTCGTCAGCTCCCTGGCGTCCCTGGCCTCCCTGTAAGCTCCAGAAGACCCTTGTGAGCTCCCCTTGATCCTCCCCCTAACCCCATAGCCTCACAGTCCCCTAGCTGTAACCCTGCCATGGCCGAGAGATCCATGCCGCCACCACGAAGCTCGCCATTGCTAGCGGCCCTCGATAGCCAAGATGAGCATATGGACGGGTTCTTGATGCTCCGTAGATGCCTCTCAGACCCCCAGCATGCTCGCTAGCACTCCAACGTCGACGCCCGTAACCACCGAATCCCAGCCGCCACATAGCACATTGGCGTCGTCGCCACAGTCCATCCCCGGTCGTCCCGAGGCCACCGTTGGACGCGGACGAGCACCAGCTCCCCAACAACCCTTCCGCGCAACAAACGACACCCTGTGCCGCGTTTCCAAGCCGCTCCACCATCTCGAGCCTTGCCGGCGGCTAAATGCTGACGGGTTTGACCCCCACCCGGCTAGATTTGACCTCCCCTGGGTCAATGGCAAGTGGGGCAAGCCCCCTGCTAATTTAGATTAGTTTAAATTTAAACTTAATTAGCCCCTAAGCCTATGACACGCGGGTCCCACCGGTCAGGTTTGACCTGGACCGGGCCAGTTGACCTGCGGACATGACGTAGTGCTGACGTAGTAATTAATTTAGGAATTTATTTAATTTCAGAAAATACTTAAAACTTCTAAAAATCATAAAAAATAATCTGTAACTCAAATGAAAATAATTTATATATGAATGATGACCAGAAAAATCCAATGAATATGTTTATGCCATGATCATGCATGTTTGATCAAGTTAACATCACCAAGTAGGACATTTTATGATTAGGGCAATGTATGAAATGACATTTGGAGTTGGAATTCAAACTTCTTTGAATTCCACTTCAATTAACTTGGTTAATTATTTCTATGGGTCAATTCAATACCTTAACATGCCATGTCATACATCATGTTTGTTGCATTGCCTTGAATGTGTTCCTTTATTGTTTTGTCGGTGTTTGTTCCTTCTCGGTAGACGATGGTTCCAATGTTGCGATCATTGACACTAATGAAGAGAAGTAATATCTTCAGAACTGTCAGGCAAGCAACCCCCTTGAGCATACTGATATGAACCCACTCCCACGCTCCTGCTCTCTTTTACTGCATTAGGACAATAACGATTCAACTGTTGCATGTTCTCGGTAGTTGAACCCATTCCTTTGCATGAACTGTCTTTGTCACAATAAATAGTTGAAACCACTTAACATGAATAGCAACTATTTGAGCCTTGTTGTGCTTACTCATCCATGCTTGCTTACTATGCCTGCTATGCTTAGAATCGTGTCGGGTCTGATCCATCTGGGCGTTGAATCAGAATGGTTGTGAACATGTCCTGAGGTGTGAGAGCTAAGTGTGTGAATCCGATTTGGTAAAGGTAGCGATGAGAGGCCATGTAGGAGTACATGGTGGGTTGTCTCATTGGGACCGTCCTTAAGAACTGAGTTCTGTGTATGTTATCCAAGACAATATACTACCACACATTGGGATCCTTAATTGACCCTCTCGGCTTATTAATCGCCTTGATCTCTGTCCAGGAGTTGGAACTAGTTTCTAGTGTTTCTAGGATGTGCTGGCGGCCGTGCATAGCGCTGAATGGAGGGGTAGGCTATGGCGCGGTAGATGCTGTTGGAGAACGTTGCATGGGAAACAAAAAATTTCCTACGCACACGCAAGATCTATCCATGGTGATGAGCATCTATGAGAGGGAGAGTAGATCTACATACCCTTGTAGATCACTAAGCGGGAAGTGTTAAGGAATGCGGTTGATGTAGTTGAGCGTCTTCGCAATCCAAATCGCCGAGCATCCCGCGATCCAATCACGATCCGTCCCGATCTAGCGCCGAACGGACGACACCTCCGCGTTCAGCACACACACGGCTTGATGACGATCTCCGCCTTCTTGATCCAGCAAGAGGGAGTGGAGAGGTAGATTAGTTCTCCAGCAGCGCGACGGTGTTGCGGCGATGGTGGTGGAGCAATTCCAGCAGGGCTTCGCCTAAGCACTGCTGAAAACCGATCTAAACGAAGAAGAGGGCAGCACGTGGCAGTTAGGGTTAGGGCTGCCCTCAAAATCCTCTAGTATATATAGGAGGGAGGGGAGAGGAGGCAGCCTTGCCCCTCCTACAAGGAGGGCTTCGGCCGAAGGCAAGAGGGGAGGAGCCCACCTCCCACAAGGGAGGTGGACTCCTAGTAGGACTCCTTTCCCTACTTGGCCCCTACTCTTCCTCCTTTCCCTATGTGCATAGGGCCTTTTGGGCTTGCTGCCCAGCCCACCAGGGGCTGGTGCGCCACCTCTAAGGCCCATGTCGCCCCTTGGGGTATGTGGGCCCCACTTGGTGGTCCCCAGAACCCATTCGTCACTCCTGATACATTGCCGGAAATGCCCGAAACTTTTCCGGAGTTCAAACACCACTTTCCTATATATCAATCTTTACCTCCGGACCATTCTGGAGCTCCTCGTGACGTCTGGGGATCTCATCTGGGACTCCGAACAACCTTCGGTCACCACCATACATAACTCTATACTACCGAAACGTCATCGAACCTTAAGTATGCAGACCCCGCGGGTTCGAGAACTATGTAGACATGACCGAGACACCTCTACGGTCAATAACCAATAGCGGGACCTGGATGCCCATATTGATTCCTACATATTCTACGAAGATCTTTATCAGTCGAACCTCTATGTCAAGGATTCGGTTAATCCCGTATGATGTTCCCTTTGTTCTTCGGTATGTTACTTGGCCGAGATTCGATCGTCGGTATCTGCATACCTATTTCAACCTCGTTACTGGCAAGTCTCTTTACTCGTTCCGTAATACAAGATCCCGTGACTAACACTTAGTCACATTGCTTGCAAGGCTTATTGTGACGTTGTATTACCGAGTGGGCCCTGAGATACCTGTCCGTCACACGGAGTAACAAATCCCAGTGTTGATCCGTGCCAACCCAGCGTACACCCTCGGAGATACCTGTAGAGCACCTTTATAGTCACCCAGTTACGTTGCGACATTTGATACACACAAGGCACTCCTCCAGTGTCAGTGAGTTGCATGATCTCATGGTCATAGGAACATATACTTGACATGTAGAAAACTGTAGCAATAAACTGACACAATCATATGCTACATTTATAGTTTGGGTCTTGTCCATCCCATCATTCTCCTAATGATTTGATCCCGTTATCAAATGACATCTCATGTCAATGGCTAGGAAACCTTGACCATATTTGGTCAACGAGCTAGTTTACTAGAGGCACACTAGGGACAAAGTGCTGTCTATATATCCACACATGCAATGTGTTTCCAATCAATACAATTATAGCAAGGATAATAAACAATTATCATGAACAAGGAAATATAATAATAAACACTTTATTTATTGCCTCTAGGGTATATTTCCAACAGATGCACCCGTGGCCGGGTGTACCAAGCGTAGAACCATCCATCGAGGTGGGCTTGGGAACCCTGCACACGTCGTTTGGGACCGTAATGGAAACTTCAGCTAGACTTCCTTGCGGGTTCAGTCTCAAATAGGCGATAAACCTAGACTAGGGTCATGTGTTGTTAATGGTCGTGGCCGACTCCCTCACTGGGCTTCCACTTGAAGGTTGCCGAGGTGCCTTTTTACGTGCACATGGCGGTAAGTGGCGGGAGCGTGTGTGAATAAGTATACCCTTGCAGGGTTTGTTAATCTGTTCGAATAGCCGCGTCCTCGGATATGGACTACTTGGAGAACTTATGTGGTTCATAGACAAGTGAAATGGATACACTAAAATACGCATGATAAGTGTGAGTGCTATGGATGGCCTTCTCGTAGGGAGACGGGAGTGGATCAATAGTGGTGTATTGATTTGGTGAATATGTTGTGAGATCACTAGAAGAGTATGTGTAGAGGGGGGGGGGGTGAATAGACTACTAGCAGGAATTTAAAATCTACACAAGGTGCAAAGTTATGTCTTGGCAAATATTAGCAATTATAGCAAGTCCAGCACACCCTACACATGCAAGTCATCAAGTATAGTAGCGAAAATAAAAGACATTACACATGGAAGTAAAGAGTTGAGATAGGGAGATCAAATGCATGAAGGACACGGAGATTTGCCCATGGTTTCGATAGATGGTGCTATCATACGTCCACATTTATGGAGTCTTCAACCCACGGAGGGTAACGATCGCGAGAGTCCACGGAGGGCTCCACCCATAAGGGTCCACAAAGTAGCAACCTTGACTATTCCATAAAGGATTCCGTCCATGAAGGACTAGCCTCACTCGGGGTAGATCTTCATGATGTAGGCGATCTCCTTGCCCTTACAAACTTCTTGGTTCACTCCACAACACGAAGTAGGAGGCTCCCAAGCAACACCTAACCAATCTAGGAGGCTCCTTGCTCTTGTGCTTCAAGATGATAGACTCCTCAACACACAATCACTCTCTCATGGATTTGGCTTTGGTGGAAGAGATTGATTGGGTGGAAAGCAACTTGGGGAGGCTAGAGATCAAGATTCATATGGTTGGAATGAAATGGCATGATCTCAACACATGAGTAGGTGGCTCTCTCTCAGAAAATATGATAGGATAGGTGGGGATCTATTCTGAGTGCTTCTCTTGTGAGTGGATGGTGGTGGAGTGGTATATATGGGCATCTCCAAAAATCCAACTATTACACCTAATAAGTCAGACTCGATGACACCGATGTGTTAATCTTGGTGGTCCGAGTTGCCTCAAAGGTAGCAACTTTTGAATCTCGGTGAGACCGATACATAAAACTCGGTTGCACCGATAAGGTGACCAACGGTCAGATTGCCAAACTCGGTGATGCCTATTCAACAAACTCGATGGGACTAATTTTGTGAATTTGCGTAATATAAAGTTGGCAACCCAAACTCGATGGCGCCGAAGAAGAATCGGTTGCACCGAAGGGCTAGGGTTTGGTTGAGTCTGTCTGAGGCTCAGAATCGGTGGCACCGAGTGGAAAGTGTTGGTTGCACCGATTTTGAGAATTTGGCTCTGGACAAACTTTTGTTGAAGAGCTTGTGGGTGTATGTGGTGACTATCACTTGTGCACGTATGAGCATTTTGTTCACCAACAGTACCTTACCCCCTTTTAATAGTATTGGCTTTCCTATGGACTCAAAGTGATTTCCAACAAAGTAAAATGTAGGATCCTCTTCCTTGAAGCTTTGCCAATCTATTCCTTCTCCTTCTTCTTCATGCGGATACTCTCCACCCTCATTTTTTCCAATACATCTCTCTCTATGGACTTTACCTGAAATATACTAGATGAAAGTATTAGTCCAAGAGACAATGTATGTTGTCATGAATTATCAAAACCACCAAGGGAGCACATTGTGCTTTCAATATCCCCCTTTTTGGTAACTGATGACAACATACAGTCAAAGCTTCAAATAAAGATATGCATGTATATAATGAAGACTTTGAGGGACACATGAATCAGACTTGCTCCCCCTAAATGTGTGCAATCCCTTTAAAAGATAGTTGTTTTGAATGGATGAACACACATGTAGTAGAAGGATATGATAAGTCATATGTATCTTGGCAATATGCATCAAATATATGAGAATGAAATGATTTCATGTTCAAGACTCACTCTTGCAAACAATATGTGCAAGATGCAAGAGGTCATCTTGTACAAGAATATGATGCATATACTTACCTTGAATTGTTGAGCATTCTAGTAGTAGAGATACACTTGAGAAAACAATGTTAGGAAACACAAGAGTATTCTACCAATCGAAAGCAATAGAACTCAAAAGTACCAAGATATGGAGAACATATATAAGATAGTATTCCTTAAGATTGATATGTCTCCAAGATCATTTAGAACTTTCTCCCCTTTAGATATGAAACCGGTGGATCATCCTCTCCGCCTGGATCTTAACATGTAGATATTGGGATTGGATAGGGTGGGAAAATTTTAACAAGAAAAATCAAATGCAATAAACACACAATAAAATCATCCTCCTCCAAAACACATCCTTCTCTGTGAACAGTTTTCTCCCCCTACTTTGGTGTTATCCCCTTGTTTATATAGGTGTAAACTTTTGATATTCTCCTCTCCCCCTAAATTATATCTCCCCCTTTACATAAGCATGTATCTCCCTCTTTAGCTTTGAAGCTTTGGTATTTCTCCCCCATTGGCATTAATTACCAAAAAGGACAGATATAGGGTCAGTTACAGGGATCATTGATTAAGAAGGATCCTTGAGAACAAGGGTCATAAAATGTAGGGTTCATAGAATATGAAAATCATGATAAAAATGAGAGAATCAATGAAAATATTATATCTCTCTTTGGTTAAACTGAGAATTTGCAGAACTTCTCCTCCTTTGAGTTAGGGATCCTTGAATGTATTTCTCCCCCTTTTTTTAAAACAAAGGGATCATCGAAGAAGTGAAAATATCATAGAAGGATTATAAAGATTTACAGATACAAACACAGACTAAAACATGATAGTAAGTCGGTGTCTCCAAGACGAATTTGTCAGTGATACTGATATGATGTTATGCAACTCATCTGCTGAATCGGTATTACTGAGTCCTTTGGATCGGAGGCTCCGAGGCTAAAACGGAAACTTGGCAAAAGTTTGAGAAACTTGCAAATTTATTGGAACAAAAGTACTGAAGTGTCAAAATATTTTTTGTAAAGAAAATGCAAATGATATGTACAAAGAGATATCAACTTGAGAAGATTTGAATGGTTCCAAGAAAGCTTGCACTAGAGAATTGACCAAACAAGATCCTTAACTAGATGATGGGCGGTGACTAGGTCACCTATATTAGAGTATATTGACTTAGGAGCTAAGCAAGAAAACTTGATCATAGGTCATACTCATCGTTAAGCTCAAAATGGGGTTACCATTTTTCGGTTAAGCATTTTAATGTCTTCATATCTGTTGAGTTGCTTTATATCATGACTTGGAGTAAAGCTATATCAAGGATATGAGTACATACCTTTGAGTGATGTTGATGACATAGGTTGTAGGTGAACTTGATGCATATGCTCGAAGTTGATGAAGTTTATCTTGAGTTGGGAGCAATCCTTTTTGTTTTCGTTCACTTTTCACCTTCATGGGTTAGTCACGCAAGGAAGAACATGATATATCCAAATGACTAGATATAAATTGTGAGTTGATACCAATTGAGAAATATATGTCAAGGATATGTTTTGTTGTCTTCTTCCTTTCATCATCAAAGCGAGGCGGTGGCTACTTGGTCATGACAAGATTGCTTAAGATATGAGTTGATGGCAATCTTATGGAGTGTTGTTCTTCCAAGTACCTACAAAAGGGTTAGATGCAAGACAAGGGAGCATAGAATTCCAAGATATAATATTCAAGATAATATTAGCATGGAATAGACAATAAAGCTCATCCCCTTGCATGCATCCGAGTGAGCTTAGCTCAAGTTTGAAGCATCAATGATGTTCAACTCACTTCTCAAATGACAAAACACCTTTTCATCAAGTGGCTTAGTAAAGATGTCAGCCAATTGCTTGTTAGTATGAACATGCTTAAGATTAATATCTCCTTTGGCAACATGATCACAAATGAAATGATGTCGAGCTTGTATATGCTTGGTTCGAGAATGTTGCATAGGATTATGACCAATCTTAATAGCACTTTCATTGTCACGAAGTAATGGCACATTTTTAACATAGGTTCCATAATCTTTAAGCGTTTGTGTCATCCATAATAATTGCGTAGAACATGATCCAGCGGCAATGTATTCCGCTTTGGCAGTAGATAGAGATACTGAGTTTTGTTTCTTGGAGGACCAAGACACAAGAGATCTACCAAGAAATTGACATGTACCCGAGGTGTATTTTCTACCAACCTTGTCACCGGCATAGTCAGAGTCGGAGTAGCCAACAAGATTAAAAGAAGATCCCTTGGGATACCAAATGCCAAAGTTTGGTGTATGTATCAAGTATCTCACAATGTGTTTCACAGCCTTAAGATGACATTCTTTGGGTGCAGCTTGATATCTAGCACACATGCAAACACTAAGCATGATATCAGGACAGGAGGCACATAGACAAAGCAATGAACCAATCATTGATCGATAAACCTTTTGATCAACCGGTTCACCCTCCTTAGTGACATCATCGTGTCCGCTAGTGGGCATGGGAGTTTTCATACCTTTGCACTCTTGCATGTTGAACTTCTTGATTAAGTCCTGGTGTACTTTGTTTGAGCGATGAATGTACCTTCTCTCATTTGCTTGGTTTTTAGAGCAATGAAGAATTTCAGCTCACACATCATAGACATCTCTTACTTCTCTGACATCAACCTTCCAAATTTCTCACTAAATTGTGGGTTAGTAGATCCAAAGATAATATCATCCACATAAATTTGGCACACAAATAGTTCACCATTAACTCTATTTGTGAATAAGGTTGCATCAATTCTATCAATTTCAAAACCTTTTTCAATGTGAAACTTTGTTAGGCATTTATACCAAGCACGAGGAGCTTGCTTAAGTCCATATAAAGCTTTGCAAAGTTTGTAAACGTGGCCAGGTTTCTTAGGATTTACAAAACCAGGTGGTTGCTTAACATAAACCTCTTCTTCAATCTCACCATTTAAAAATTCAGTTTTAATATCCATTTGGTAAAGAGTGATGTCATGGTGATTGGCATAAGCCAGAAGAATTTGAATGGCTTCTAGTCTAGCAACGTGGGCATAGGTCTCACATTAGTCCATACCTTTGACTTGCGTATATCCTTGCGCAACGAGGCGAGCCTTGTTGCAAACGACTTGACCGTATTCATCTTGCTTGTTCTGAAATACCCATTTCGTGCTGATGATGTTTTGCTCTTCCTTGGGCTTCTCCACGAGTGTCCACATTTCGTTCCTCTCAAAGTTGTGAAGCTCTTCATGCGTTGCGTTCACCCAATCCGCGTCTTCAAGAGCTTTTTCAAACTTCAAGGGTTCTATGCTAGATATCAAATAATAATGCTCACAAAAGTTAGCCAAGCGAGTTTTAGAGCAAGTGATCCTCCCTGTTTGTATGTCACCAAAGATTTGGTTTAGGGGATGATTCTTGGTCACTTGTGCTCGAACTCGGGGTAGCTTTGGCTTGTTAGTTGGAAGAGATTCTTCTTCATCATCATCTCCTTCATCTCCCTTGTTGTCAAAGTGGTTGTCTCCTTGAGGTGGTGGTGAAGAAGGTTGTGGTGGATCTTCACGATGTACTTCCTCCTCCTCTTCATCTTGTCATGTACCACTTGTGTATGCTTCCATGTCGTTTTGTCGGTAGCCTTGATCCGAAATAGGAGCTTCCACTTGGGTTGATGAAGTACTTTCCTTCACCTCCATGGGACGAATCTTGCCAATGGGCAAATCTTGGATAGCTTCCGAAGGATCTTTATCACCTCATCATTTGACAATTGTTCGACTTGCGAACCATTAGACTCATAAAACTTCACATCTACCGTCTCTTCAACTTTTCGAGTGAAGTTGTTGTAGACACGGTAGGTTTGAGAGTTCGATCCATAACCAAGCAGGAAACCTTCATGAGACTTTGGACAAAATTTAGCACGTCGATGCTTATCAAGAATGTAACACTTATAGCCAAATACCCAAAAGTATTCAACTTGAGGTTTCTTACTAGTGAGAAGCTCATACGTCATTGTACCGAGAAGCTTGTGCAAGTAGAGTCGGCTTGTGGCATGACATGCTGTTTCCATGGCTTCTGCCCAAAAGTTTCTTGACTTCTTGTATTCATCAAGCATCGTTCTTGCCATCTCAATGAGGGTTCGGTTCTTTCTCTCAACAACTCCATTTTGTTGAGGCGTGTACGTAGCCGAGAACTCATGTGAGATACCCTCTTCGTCAAGAAAGGTATCCACATGGATGTTCTTGAACTCCGATCCGTATCGCTTTGAACCTTCTTGATCTTCACTTCAAATTGATTTTGCGCTTTGTGTGCAAATTTCTTGAAGATCTTTTGTACCTATGACTTATCATCAATAAAGAATACCCACATAAATCTGGAAAAATTATCGACTATAATTAAACCATAAGAGTTTCCACCGAGACTCTTGTAAGCATTGGTACCAATGAATTAACTCGAGTGGTCTCCTAGTGGTCATGATGTTCTTGACCGGATGACTTCCACCAACTTTCTTTCCTGCTTGACAAGCGCTACAAAACTTATCTTTGTCAAACATAACATGTTTAACACCAAGAATGTGATCGCCCTTGATAAGCTTATCTAGATTGCGCATGCCTACATGTCCTAGCCTTTTATGCCATAGCCAACCTTTAGATGATTTTGCAATGAGACAAGTACGAGGTTGGGCCTTTTTAGTGAAATCGACAATGTATAGATCACCTCTATGAATACCGGTAAAGATAATTTTATGATTATCGAATCAAAACACTTGGCAATCTACTTTAGTAAATAGCACATTGAAACCGAAGTCTGCTAGTCTATATATGGAAAGAAGATTGTAGCCAAGGGATTCAACAAGCATCACATTTTGATTGGAGCTATCATGAGATATGGCCACCTTACCAAGGCCAAGTACCTTACCCTTAGAGTTGTCTCCAAAGGTCACGTACCTCCAAGGACCTTGATTAGGCGTGATCTCTTGGAACATGTCTTTATTACCAGTCATGTGATCCGTGCATCCATTGTTGAGAATCCACTCTTTTCCACCGGACATGTAATCCTTGAAGTTTGCCATTAGACTTAGATTCTTCATGATCTTTTCATGCTCGATGTCGAACAACTCATCTTCATCATAGTAGCCATGTTCTTCATTGTCATCATTTGGTGGAGTCTCCTCATCATAGAAACCAAGAGACTCGTTAGAATCGTAACCATGACAATGTTCAAGTTTATGAATGTGAATGGCTTCAATAATAATGTTGCTGATAGTTGTGACATCTCCTTTAGCACACATGAGATCACGGAGCTCAAATAGGCATTTATCAAAGTTTGGATCACTAGGCTTCATTTTGTGAAAAGCAATAGTTTTATGAAAATTTTCATCAAGATTACTTAATGTAAGATTTGGATATCGTTTCTCCAAATCATTCCAAAAAGTATAAGCACAAGCAAAGTTCTTCAATTGATAAAGCACAAATCTTGGTAAACCTCTAACAATTAGATTGACACTTCTAAGGTTACCAAGCACGTTAATTTCCTCTTCGTGTGTGGGATGCAATTCATCAATGGGGAGCACATAGGGATTTTCAATATGTTTTCCCAAGTGGAATTTGTCAGATAGATCAATCATGGCATTCTTCCATTGACTATAGTACTCTCCAACAAGAATGGGCACTCTACAATACAAACTCTCCACACTAGAGACATCCATCTTCCTCCATGGTGATGAAACCGAAGCAATGGAGACCAATGCTCTGATACCAATTGTGTTGTCACTAGAAGAGTATGTCTAGAGGGGGTGAATAGAGTACTAGCAGGAATTTAAAATCTACACAAGGTGCAAAGTTATGCGTTCGCAGTTTTTAGCAATTATAGCAAGTCTAGCATACCCTACACATGCAAGTCATCAAGTATAGCAGCGGAAATAAAAGACATTCCACATGGAAGTAAGGAGTTTAGATAGGGAGATCAAATGCATGAAGTACACGAAGATTTTTCCCATGGTTTCGATAGGTGGTGTGATCATATGTCCACATTTATGGAGTCTTCAACCCACGGAGGGTAACGGTCGTGAGAGTCCACGGAGGGCTCCAACCATCAGGTTCCATGAAGTAGCAACCTTGACTATTCCATAACGGCTTCTGTCCACGAAGGACTAGCCACACTCGGGGTAGATCTTCATGAAATAGGCGATCTCCTTGCCCTTACAATTTTTTTGGTTCACTCCACAACACGAAGTAGGAGGCTCCCAAGCGACACGTAACCAATCTAGGAGGCACCACCCTCCAAAAGGTAATAGACTCGATAATGTCAATGAACTCCTTGCTCTTGTGCTTCAAGATGATAGACTCCTCAACACACAATTACTCTCTCATAGATTTGGCTTTGGTGGAAGAGATTTAGTGGGTGAAGAGAAACTTGGGGAGGCTAGAGATCAAGATTCATATGGTTGGAATGGAATGGCATGATCTCAACACATGATTAGGTGGCTCTCTCTCTCAGAAAATCTTATAGGATAGGTGGGGATCTGTTTTGAGTGCTTCTCTTGCGAGTGGATGTTGGTGGAGGGGTATATACAGGCATCTCCAAAAATCCAACCGTTACACCTAATAAGTCAGACTCGGTGACACCAATGTGTTAATCTCGGTGGTACCGAGTGGCCTCAAAGGTAGCAAATTTTGAATCTCTGTGAGAGAGGGTACACCAGCCCCTGTTAGGCTTACCTCCCCTCCCATAGAGGCCCATGCGGCAAGGGGGTTGGTGGGAGGACCAACCCTAGGGTTGGCGCCACCTAACTTGGGTGGCAAGCCACCCTAGGGCGCCTCCACCCTTGGCCGCCTCCCCAAGGGGGAAACCCTAGGGGTTTGGTGCACCCCCTCCCCCTATATATATGTGAGAGGGAGGAGGGAAGTTACACCCTAAGTCATGGCGCAACCCTTCCTCCCTCCCCGATTGCTTCTCCTCTAGTAGATTGGTTTGGCGCCGCTTAGCGAAGCTCTGTCGGATCAGCTCCACCACCACCGCCGCCACACTGTCGTGCTGCCGGTGAACCCATCTACCTCTCTAGTCCCTCTTGCTGGATCAAGAAGGCGGAGATCTTCATCGAGCTGCACGTGTGCTGAACGTGGACGTGCCGTCCGTTCGGCAGTTGATTGGGATTTCGTGGGACGGCTTGCGATTTGGATCGCGGAGACGTACCACTACATCAACCGTGTTCTTTAATGCTTCCGCTTAGCGATCTACAAGGGTACGTAGATCCAATCTCTCCTCTCATAGATGCTCATCTCCTAGATTGATCTTGGTGAAGCGTAGGATTTTTTTTGTTTCCCATGCAACGTTCCCCAACAGTGGTATCAGAGCTAGGTCTATGCATAGATGAGATCTTGAGTAGAACACAAAGAGTTTGTGGGCATTGATATTCAGATTGGTTCCTTCCTTAGTCTTTTCTTGGTTCAACGGTATTGTGGGATGAAGCGGTTCGGACCGACTTTACTTGTACGCTCATGAGAGACCGTGTTCCATCGACTAAGATGTGACTTCGTCGCATTAAGATGGCTGGCGGGTGTCTGTCTCTCCCACTTTAGTTGGATCGGATTTGATTAAGGCAGTCCTTGTAGAAGGTTGAAAAGCAATCTTCATATCACCGTTGTGGTTTTTCGTAGATAAGAATCGTTCTTGCTATACCCATAGCAGCCACGTAAAACATGCACCAACAATTAGAGGACGTCTAACTTGTTTTTGCAAGGTATGTTGTGATGTGATATGGCCAAGTACATGATGAGATATATGTGATTTATGAGATGATCATGTGTTGTATAGAATATCACGACTTGCATGTCGATGAGTACGGCAACCGGCAAGAGCCATAGGGTTGTCTTTAATTATTGTATGACCTGCGTGTCAATCACTAAGCATTGTGTAATGCTTTACTTTATCGCTAAACAGTAGCTATAGTAGTATGCGCATGGTGGGCGCGACAACCCCGATGGTGACACAATGATGGAGATCATGATGATGGAGATCATTGTGTTATGCCGGTGACGATGGAGATCATGCCGGTGCTTTCGAGATGGAGATCAAAAGCACAAGTTCATGGCCATATCATGTCACTTATGATTTGCATGTGATGTTAATCCTTTTATGCACCTTGTTTTGCTTAGGACGACGGTAGCATTATAAGGTGACCCATCACTTAAATTTCAAGGTAAAATTGTGTTCTCCTCGAGTGTGCACCGTTGCGAAAGTTCGTCGTGTCGAGACACCACATGATGATCGGGTGTGATAGACTCTACGTTCACATACAACGGGTGCAAGCCAGTGTTGCACGTGCAAAACACTTGGGTTAAACTTGACACGCCTAGCATGTACAGACATGGCCTCGTAACACAAGAGATCAAAAGGTCGAACATGAGTCATATAGTAGATATGATCAACATGATGATGTTCACCATTGAAACCACCTCAACTCATGTGATGATCGGACTTGAGTTGGTGAATTTGGATCATGTGACACTCGAATGACCAGAGGGATGTCAATTTGAGTGGGAGTTCTTAAGTAATATGATTAATTGAACTCATTATCATGAACTTAGTCAGTAGTGTCTTTGCAAATTATGTTGTAGATTACTAGCTCACGCTGTAGCTCCCTAGATTTTTTTATGTTCCTAGAGAAATAGAGTTGAAAGATGATGGTAGCAATATTGCGGACTGGGTCCATGATCTAGATTGTCCTCATTGCTGCACAGAAGGCTTATGTCCTTAATGCACCACTCGGTGTGCCACCCCTTCTAGCGGCATTTGTAGATGTTGTGAACATTTGACAGGCGCGTTCCGATGACTACTTGATAGTTTAGTGCGTCATGCATTACAACTTAGAATTGAGGCTCCAAAACGTTTTGAACGTCACGGAACATATGAGATGTTCTAAGAGCTGAAATTGGGATCTCAGGCTCGTGCCCGTGTTGTGAGATATGAGACCTCCAACAAGATTCTTTGCCTGCAAGATGAGTGAGAATAGCTCAATCGTTGAGCATGTGCTCAGATTGTCTAGGTGCTACAATCGCTCGAATAGAGTGGGAGTTGATCTTCCAGATAAGAAAGTGATTGACATAGTTTTCCAAGTCACTATCACTAAGCTACTAGAGCTTCGTGATGAATTATAAAATGCCAGGGATGGAAATAATGATCCCTGAGCTGTTCGCGATATTTGACGCTACGAAGGTAGAAATCAAGAAGGAGCATCAAGTGTTGATGGTTAGTAAAACCACTAGTTTCGAGAAGGGCAAGGGAAAGGAGGGAAACTTCATGGATGGCAAGTCAGTTGCTGCTCCAGTGAAGCAACCCAAAGTTGAACCCAAACCCGAGACTAAGTGCTTCTATTATGAGGAGAGCGGTCGCTGAAGCGGAACAACCCTAGATACTTGGTAGATAAGAAGGCTGGCAACGTCGACATAAGTATATTTGATATACGTGTTATTGATGTGTACCTTGCTAGTACTCTAGTAGTACCTCGGTATTGGATACCGGTTCGGTTGCTAAATGTTAGTAACTCGAAGTAAAAGCTACGGAATAAACGGAGACTAGCTAAGTGTGAGGTGACGATGTGTGTTGGAAATGTTTCCAAGGTTGATGTGATCCACATCGCACGCTCTCTCTACCTTCGGGATTAGTGACAAACCTAAATAAATGTTATTTGGTGTTTGCATTAAGCATGAACATGATTAGATCGTGTTTATTGCTACACGGTTATTCATTTAAGTTAGAGAATAATGGTTATTCTGTTTACATGAATAATACCTTCAATGGTCATGCACCCAGTGAGAATGGATGTTGAATCTTGATCGTAGTAATAGACATGTTCATAACATTGATGCCAAAAGATACAAAGTTAATAATGATAGTACCACATACTTGTGGCACTGCCGCTAAATGTCATATTGGTATAAATCGCATGAAGAAACTCCATGCTGATGGATCTTTGGACTCATTCGATTTTGAATCCGTTGAGACATGCGAACCATGCCTCTTGGGCAAGATGACTAAGGACCCCGTTTTCCGGTTTGATGGAGCGGACAAGTGATTTATTGGAAATGATACATGTTGATGTATGCAATCCAATGAGTCTTGTAGCGTGCGGTGGATATTGTTATTTTCTTACCTTCACTGATGATTTGAGTAGATAATAGTGTATATTTACTTAATGAAACACAAGTCTGAATCATTTGAAAAGTTCAAGAAAATTTAGAGTGAAGTTTAAGATCATCATGACAAGAAGATAAAAATGTCTGTGATATGATCATGGAGGTGAATATCCGAGTTACGAGTTTGCCATACAACTTTAGACAATGTGAAAGTTGTTTCACAACTCACGCCACCTGGAACACCATAGTGTGATGGTGCGTTCGAACGTCATAATCGTGATCTATTGGATACGGTGCATACTATGATGTCTCTTATCATTTTGCCACTATCGTTTTGGGGTTATGCATTAGAGACAACTACGTTCACTTTAAATAGGGCACCATCTAAATGCGTTGAGATGACACCAAATGGTTTGGCAGAAACCAAAGCTGTCATTTCTTAGAGTTTGGGAATGTGACACCTATGTCTGATAAGCTCGAACCCAAAGAGGAAAAATGCATCTTCATAGAATACCCTAAGAACATTTGGGTATACCTTCTATCCCAGATCCGAGTAAAAAGTGTTTGTTTCTAAAATTGGGTCCTTTCTCGAGAAAGAGTTTCTCTCGAAAGAATTGAGTGGGAGGAAGATAGAACTTGATGAGGTTGTTGAACCTTTGTTCAACCAGAGAGTAGCGCAGCGCAGAAAGATGTTTCTGTGGAGCCTATGTCAGTTGAAGAGGAAGTTAATGATGATGATCATGAAGCTTCGGATCAAGTTACTATCAAACCTTGTAGGTCGACAAGGACGCCTACTGCTCCTGAGTGATATGACAACCCTGTCTTGGAGGTCATGTTGTTGGACAATGATGAACCTACGAGCTATGGAGAAGCGATGATGGGCTCGGATTCCAACAAATGGTTAGAGGCCATGAAATCTGAGAAAGGATCCATGTATGAAAACCAAGTATGGACTTTGGTAGAATTGCCTGTTGGATGGCAAGTCGTTGAGTACAAATGGACCTCTAAGATGAAGACATGCGCTGACGGTGAAAGTCACCATTTATAAAGCTCGACTTGTCGCGAAGGAGTTTTCGCCAAGTTCAAGGAGTTGACTGTGATGAGACTTTCTCACCCGTAGCAATGCTAAAGTCTGTTGGAATTATGTTAGTAGTTGCTGCATTTTTAATTATGAAATCTGGCAGATGGATGTCAAAACATCGTTTCCTTAACGGTTTACTCGAGGAAAGGTTGTATGTGATATAGCGAGAAGGTTTTGTCAGTCCTAAGGATGCTTAAAGGTGTGCAAGCTCCAGTGATCCTTCTATGGGCTGGAGCGAGCATCTCGGAGTTGGAATATACGCTTTGATGAGGTAATCAAAGTTTTTGGGTTTATACAAAGTTTACGAGAAACTTGTATTTACAAGAAGGTGAGTGGGAGCACTATAGAATTTCTGATAAGTATATGTGGATGACATATTGTTGATCGGAGATAATGTAGGATTTCTGGAAAGCATAAAGGGTTGTTTGAAAAGAGTTTTTCAAAGGAAGACCTTGATAAAGCTACTTGAACATTGAGCATTGAGATCTATAGAGATAGATCAAGATGCCTGATGCGACATTTCAATGAGTACATACCTTGACAAGATTTTGAAAGAGTTCAAAATGGATCAGTCAATGAAGGAGTTCTTGCTTGATTCGTAAGGTGTGGAGTTGAGTGAGTCTCAAAGCTTGACCATGGCAGAAGAAAGAGAAAGGACGAAGGTCGTCCCCTATGCTTAATCCATAGGCTCTATATAGTATGACATGCTGTGTACCGCACCTGGGTGTGCCTTGCCATGAGTCCGTCAAGGGGTACAAAAGTGATCCATGAGTGGATCACTGGACATCGGTCAAAATTATCCTTAGTAACTAAAGGACTAAGGAAATGTTTCTCGATTATGGAGGTGATAAAGAGTTCGTCATAAAGAGTTATGTCGATGCAAGCATTAACACCAATCCGGATGACTCTTAGTAGCAATCCAGATACGTATAGTGGAGAAGCCATTTGGAATAGCTCCAAGTGGAGCGTGGTAGCAGTATCTATAGTAAGACATAGAGATTTGCAAAGTACACACGGATCAGAATGTCACTGACCCGTTGACTAAAAGACCTCTCTCACATGCAAAGCATGATCGAGCCCCAGAACTCATTGGGTGTTAGATTCATAACAATGCGAATCGCATGGTGATGTGGACTAGATTATTGACTCTAGTGCAAGTGGGAGACTGTTAGAAATATGCCCTAGAGTCAATAATAAATTAGTTATTATCATATTTCCTTGTCCATGATAATCGTTTATTATCCATGCTAGAATTGTATTGATCGGAAACTCAGATACATGTGTGGATACATAGACAACACCATGTCCCTAGTATGCCTCTGATGGACTAGCTTGTTGATCAAAGATGGTTAAGGTTTCCTGGCCATGGACATGAGATGTCATTTGATAACGGGATCACATCATTAGGAGAATGTTGTGATGGACAAGACCCAAACTATAAACGTAGCATATGACCGTGTCAGTTTATTGGTATAGTTTTCTACATGTCAAGTATCTGTTCCTATGACCATGAGATCATGGAACTCACTGATACCGGAGGAGTACCTTGTGTGTATCAAACGTCGCAACGTAACTGGGTGACTATAAAGGTGATCTACAGGTATCTCCGAGGGTGTCTGTTGGGTTGGCATGGATCAAGACTGGGATTTGTTACTCCGTGTGATGGAGAGGTATCTCAGGGCCCACTCGGTAATACAACATCACAACAAGCCTTGCAAGCAATGTGACTAAGTTTTTGCCATGGGATCTTGTATTACGGAATGAGTAAAGAGACTTGCTGGTAACGAGATTGAACTAGGTATAGAGATACCGACGATCGAATCTCGGGCAAGTAACATGTCGAAGAACAAAGGGAACAACATACGGGGTTGTCTGAATCCTTGACATAGAGGTTCGACCGATAAAGATCTTCGTAGAACATGTAGGAACCAATATGGGCATCCAGGTCTCGCTATTGGTTATTGGCCGTAGAGGTGTCTTGGTCATGTCTACATGGTTCTTGAACCCGCAGGGTCTACACACTTAAGGTTCGATGACATTTTGGTATAGATGAGTTATGTGTGCTCGTGATCGAAGGTTGTTCGGAGTCTCGGATGAGATACCGGACATGACGAGGAGCTCCGGAATGGTGCAGAGGTGAAGATTCATATATAGGAAGTTCCATGTTGGTTACCGGGAAAAGTTCGGGTGTCACCGGTAACGTACCGGGGGTGCCGGGAGGGTCCGAGGGGTCCGTCGGAAGGGGCCACCAGCCCCAAAGGCCTACATGGGATGTGAAAGAGGGCACACCAGCCCCTGGTGGGCTGGCCGCCCCTCCAACAGAGGCCCATGCGACAAGGGGGTTGGTGGGAGGGCCAACCCTAGGGTTGGCACCACCTAACTTGGGTGGCAAGCCACCGTATGGCGCCTCCACCCTTGGCCGCCGCCCCAAGGGGGAAACCCTAGGGGTTTGGTGCACCACCCCTCCCCCTATATATATGTGAGAGGGAGGAGGGCAGTCGCACCCTAAGTCACGGCGCAGCCCTTCCTCCCTCCCCAATTGCTTCTCCTCTAGTAGATTGGTTCGACGCCGTTTAGCGAAACTCTGCCGGATCAACTCAACCACCACCGCCACCACCATGTCATGTTGCCGGCGAACCCATCTACCTCTCCACTCCCTCTTGCTGGATCAAGAAGGCGGAGATCTTTGTCGAGCTGCACGTGTGCTGAACGCGGACGTGCCGTCCGTTCGACACTTGATCGGGAGTTCGTGGGACGGCTTGCGATTTGGATCGTGGAGACGTACCACTACATCAACCGCTTTCTTTAACGCTTCTGCTTAGCGATCTACAAGGGTATGTAGATCCAATCTCTCCTCTCATCGATGCTCATCTCCTAGATTGATCTTCATGAAGCATAGGAATTTTTTTGTTTCCCATGCAACGTTCCCCAACAACCACGATACCAAGGAGGCGTGTTCGTTGCACCGACCGTGAGCCCAGCCAGGGCGACGTGGCAACAGGCGACAAGGGGAAGCAGCCAACCAGCTCCAGGCCGACCCCCAAACAGGTAGCCAGCAGGCAGCCAGGCGACAACCGCGGAGGCGGCGGGAAGAAGCAGCGGGTCGTCCGGACGAGCCCCACCAGGCGGGCAGTACCCATTATCATCGGGTAAGTTTGTTTTCCTTGTGCGCTTGCCTGTTTTTGGTCAACTCCCTCTTCTCATCTTGTTGATCTAGGGAACCACACGCCCTAGGGAGGGCTACGGCCGCTGAGGCGGCAGGCACGGCGCCGCCGAAAAACACCAAGGAGAGGGAGCGCGAGGCGTGGCAGGACCTTGAGGGGGCCGAGCAGGAGCGGCGCGAGGAGGAGCGCCGCGTGTGGGAGGAGGCGGCATGGAAGCAGCCGTCGTGGGGGGTGGAGCGCAGAAGCGGCCGGTCAGTCATGGGAGCATTTCCTACTTGGTTGGGTGAGGAGGTCCAAGGACAAGCATGACCCCGTGCGGCGGGCGGAGGAAGACGCGCAGGCCGAGGAGGGTGCCACCGAGGGGGCGAAGCTGGGTAGCAACACGGCCCCGTTGGGGGCGGATGATGTGCCGCCAGGGGCGGAGGAGCCCCTAGAGGTAGTCATTTCAGATTCGGCTCTGGAGGTTCCGGCTCCTGAGGCTCAGGCTCCGGACGTGAGCCGCGAAGGCACCGTCGAAGGCGGAGTGCCGGAGATTGAACACGCAATGCCCCGGGGGCAGACGCCCCAGGCTCGTCAGCGAGGGCACCCGACACCATGGCGTCGGGAGGGGCGGGTCCCCTGGTGACCACGGCGAAGGGCGGACTGAAAGCACATTTGCTCCCTTGGTGGTTTTGGTAATTAAAAATAACATATAAGTCATTGAACTAATGTTTCCACCAAGTATATTTCAGGAAATGTTCAATGTTAGGATTGGCAAAAGGAGATTGTGGACATACCCCAAGATGCAAGGAAATAGGTTGGCCAAGCTTCAAGAAAGAGGACTCTACATTTTATATTTGTGAGAAATCACTTTGAGTCCATAGGAAAGCCAATACTATTAAAAGGGGGTAAGGTTTTGTTGGTGAACAATATGCTCAAACGTGCACAAGTGATAGTCGCCAAAAACATCCACAAACTCTCCCACCAAAGTCTATTCTATACCCAACACTCAAAATCGGTGCAACCAACTTTCCCATACCGGTGCCACCGATTCCAGAACCTAGACAGACTCTGCCTAACCCTAGCCACTTCGATGCAATTGATTCCATACCGGTGCCACCGAGTTTAGGTTGCCAACTTTCTTTTACGCAAATTAAATTTTTCGGTCCCACCGAGAATGTTGGATCGGCGTCATCGAGATTGGAAATCTGACCGTTGGTCACCTTATCGGTGCAACCGAGTTTCCTATATCGGTCTCACCGAGATTCAAAAGTTGCCACCTTTTGGTCACTTCGGTACCACCGAGCTTAACACATCGGTGTCACTGAGTTGGTCATGTTATGTGTAAAGATTGGATTTTTGGGGATGCCTATATATACCCCTTCGCCACCACCTACTCGAGAGAGAAGCACTCAGAACTATTCCATACCTATCCTATCAGATTTTCTGAGAGAGAACCACCTACCCTTGTGTTGAGGTCAAGATCTTTCACTCCAATCATATGGATCTTGATTTCTAGCCTCCCCGAGTAGCTTTCCACCAATTCCATCTCTTCCACCATGCCAAATCTATGAGAGAGTGATTGGGTGCTGAGGAGTCTATCATCTTGAAGCACAAGAGCAAGGAGTTCATCATCATTACCGAGCCTATTACCTTTTGGAGGGTGGTTCCTCCTAGATTGGTTAGGTGTCGATTGGGAGCCTCCTACTTCGTGTTGTGGAGTGAACCAAGAAGTTTGTAAGGACAAGGAGATCGCCTACTTCGTGAAGATCTACCCATAATGAGGCTAGTCCTTCATGGACGGAAGCCGTTATGGGATAGTCAAGGTTGCTACTTCGTGGACCCTTTTGGGTGAACCCCTCCGTGGACTCTCGCGACCGTTACCCTCCGTGGGTTGAAGACTCCATAAACATGGATGTACAATAGCGCCACCTATCGGAACCACGGGAAAAATCATCGTGTCTACAATTGCATTTGATCTTCCTACCCTATCCCTTCTATACATGCTTGTTGTTACTTTCCGCTGCTATATACTCTTAGACTTGCATGTGTAGGGTGTACTTGACTTTCCATGAAATGCTAAAAACTGTCAACCCTAAAGCTTAGTGTAGGCAAAACTTTTAATTGGTCAAGTAGTCTAATCACCCCCCTCTAGACATACTTCCGGTCCTACAAGTGGTATCAGAGCTTTGGTCTCCATTGCTTAGGTCTCACAACCTAGGAGAGTATGGCGTCTAGTGAGGGAAGTTATCACCGTAGAGGTCCGTACTTTGATGGCACTAATTTTGCTAGTTGGAAGCGAAAAATTAAAATGCATATTCTTGGTCATAACCCCGCCGTTTGGGCTGTTGTTCGTGTTGGCTTGCAAGGTGAGTTATTTGTGGATGGACGGGAACCAGATCGTGAAGCGACCGCGGATGAGTTGAAGATGTTGCAACTCAATGCTCAAGCATGCGACATTCTCTTCAACTGCTTATGCCCCTGATGGGGGGATAACCCTGGGGTAGCCTTAAGTGCCCCCTTTGCTCCAGCCTTCTAACACAACCAAAGGGCGGGCCGCCTCCCCCTGCGGTCCGGCTATGCCCTGCCGGTGGCGACACTCCGGCCAGGGCCTGCCGGCTACGCCTTGCCGACTACGACATGCCAGCCGGCTGGGGGCGTTGCCGCCTACCCCCCCAGCCGTCCGCGCATTGGATACCGTCGACATGACGTGCATGGCGACAGTGGCCCCCGTCCCTTCGGGGGTCAGTGCCGTAGCAGCCACAGTAAAGGTGTCAGGGCCGCTGACCCTGGCGGGCGGTGACCAGGCTTCCAGCAGTGCCGGCATGCCCCAACCACTCCATTACCTGCTCCGGCATGGCTACAGGGTGGCCGTCCGGACCGCTGACCTCGACCGGCTGCCACAAGATGACGCCACAAGGGGCGGCTCGTGCCGTGACATGACCGGCGTTGGGACCCGCTACGCGAGCCCCACCGTCTCCTGATGGGACCCTTCGGCCGGCGGGGCCTACCGGCGACAGGACTCCGCAACCGGTGGCCCCCGCAGCCGTCTAGAGAGGCTGCCGGCTGGGGCCTCCCTTGACCTTCTTTGTGCATTGTAATCCGGGGGGTTGGCCTATAAAACCCCCCGGGCCACCCACATGCAAGGGGACGACAATCGATAGGACGACCGATCTCCCAGCTCTCCTCACGTTCACTCCACGCACACACGCAGGGAGGTAGAAGAGCCGGCTAGCTCCTTCTTCCTCCTCGATCCATACACCTCAAGGAGCACCGTTGTAATCCGACCATTGTCTCAACTAGACCGAGCAGGACTAGGGATGTTATCTCCCACGGAGAGCCCCGAACCTGGGTACATCACGTGTCCACCACCGCTTGTGCCTAACCCCGCTCCCGGAGTCCGCTGACGTCTTTCGGCCCCTCTCGATAAGCCTACCCATGGAATATGCCGTGATGAAACCACGACAGTTGGCACCCACCGTGGGGCCGTCCGCGGCGCCAGCCGGAGTCACGCTCCTGGCGGGACCCTTCACCACCTCCCCCGGCCACCTCGCGTCCGGGCAGAACCGCATGCTCGTGGGGCTTGCTCCGACAGGTCTTGCAGGCAGCACGACCGGCACCTCTGACGAGTGCCTCGGCCGCGACCTCGCGCTCGACGTCGCTGCGCTCGTGGGGTAGCTCAGCAAGCTGAGCCTCGCCGAAGAACCGGCGGCCGACGAATACCCTAGCGGGGTGCTCGACTGCATCGACCCTCCCTCATCCGTGGCGCGCTCGCCACGGGCGAGGCCATCGGCTCTCGCGCCCGCGTGGGAGTGATGGTCACCGCCTCCTCCACCACTTCGGGCCGTGTGCGGGCGACCGAGGCCGACGCCGCCGCCGCTCGCGCCGGCGTCTCCGACCCGCTCGCCGCCACCCTTCGGGGTCTGGGCGCTCCCATCGCCACGCGGCTGACCTGGCCACCGCAAGAGCCGAGCTGGAGGTGGCCCGCCGCCTGCTGTTTGAAGACGCCAACGCCCTCGTTGCTGAGCGGCGCCGGATGGAGGCCGCGCAGCGAGAATACAACTCCGCGTACGGTCTCACTCCGGCTGGCCCCGAGCCCAGCCGGCGTGGTGCTGTGCGAGAACGTGGCCGCATGGTCGCAGAAATCCTCGGCGGCCGTTTGCCCGTCTATGACACCCCCGCGGCCAACCTGCGTGCCGCCAAGGTTGCCTACGAGGATTTGGCAACCTTGGAGGGCGAGGAGCGGGCCGCACGCGAGCGGCCCATCAAGGACCTCATCGACACCGCCAACGCGCAACAGGACGTGCTCATCCCCGGTGGGGCCGTCTCCGAGTTTCCCCGTCCCGAGGGCGAGGGCACTGGGGCTGCTGACCGTCAGCCGGCTCAGCACTCCAGCACTCCTCGTCCCTCCAACCGGAATGCCCGGGGGAGCAGCAGTCAGCCCCCCCGTCACGCGGAAACGAGCAGCCGACTGTGAACAGCCGGCGCAACTACATTCCGGCTGGCAGCCACCGCCACGATGAAGCGCCGGCAAGCGGCAGCCGGCGCACCCGCGGGCATACTCCGCCTCCATGACAGGAGCCGACGCGGTTCATCCCGCTGGCCGGCCGTCCCGAGCTTGCGGCCCAGCTCGGACCGCATATCCCCCATAGCGACAACAATGCCCGACTCCGTCTCGACCAGCTGGCGCAGTCGGCTCTCCTCGAGGAGGAGGGCTCGATTGGCCCGGCCTGCTTTGATCCGTGGATTCGCAACGAGCCTTTTCCGCCCGGCTTCACGCTCCCCCGTGACACCCTGAAGTACCCCGGGACTGCCAAGCCGGAGGACTGGCTGATCGACTATACCACCACCGTCGGCATCGCCAAGGGGAACAAGCGCGTAGCCATCCGCTACGCCCCCCTCATGCTGATCGGCTCGGCCCGCACCTGGCTGAACAGCCTGGCTGCCGGCAGCATCAACACCTGGACGAACTTCGAGGAGGCCTTTGTCCGCAACTTCACCGGCACCTACAAATGGCCTGGCCGGCCCCGCGAGCTGGCCATGTGCATCAAGGGGCCGGAAGAACCCCTCCGCGACTACCTCACGCGCTGGACCGAGCTCCGCCACTCCTGCGAGGGAGTGCACGAGGTACAGGCCATCCAGTACTTCATCGAAGGCTGCTGCGATGGCAACCCTCTCAAGCACAAGCTCTTGTGCTCCGAGCCAACCTCCCTGGCGGACCTGATGTCCAAAGTGGATAAATATGCCACGACCAATTCCTCGATGAGGATGAAGGCTAAAGCACCAGCCAAGCCGGCTACGCCCCCCGCCGCGCCGCGGATGGCGACCGACAACCGACAGCAGCAGAACGGCAAGCGCAAGAACGACCAGCCCAACTCCCGCTACGGGAGCTGGCCGGTCGTCTCCATCGGGGAGGAGCAGCCGGCCGGCCAGGCCTCTAGTCAGCACCAGTGCACTGGCAAGGCCGCCTGGCAGCCCAAGCTAACTTTCGAGCAAATGCTAGACCTCCCCTGCAAAAACCACTCCGGCGCCAAGCCGGCCATGCACACGCTCCGGCAGTGCAACTTCTCACAGCGATTGGCCCGGGGGGATGGCCTCCCGGCTTCCCTCGCGCCACCAGCCCACGCTTTTGCACCACCTCCGGCTCCCAGCCCGGTCTAGGCAGACCCGGCCCCGGCTCAGAACGACGGCCGACTGCACGACCGGTACCCCGAACACGACGACTTCTACGTCGTCTTCACCAGCGAAGAGACGGACAAGCATGCCCAGCGCCGGCTGCACCGCGAGGTGAATGCCACCATGCCCGCGACTCCCTAGTTCATGCATTGGTCCGAGAAGCCGGTCACCTGGAGCCGGGTGGACCACCGGGTCGTGATGCCGAACCCTCGCAGCTACGCCCTCATCCTCGATCCTACCATCTGTTGGAAATATGCCCTAGAGGCAATAATAAATTAGTTATTATCATATTTCCTTGTTCATGATAATCGTTTATTATCCATGCTATAATTGTATTGATCGGAGACTTAAATGCATGTGTGGATACATAGACAAAACCATGTCCCTAGTATGCCTCTAATGGACTAGCTCGTTGATCAAAGGATGGTTAAGGTTTCCTAGCCATGGACATGAGATGTCATTTGACAACGGGATCACATCATTAGGAGAATGATGTGATGGATAAGACCCAAACTACAAACATAGCATATGATCATGTCAGTTTATTGCTACTGTTTTCTGCATGTCAAGTATATGTTCCTATGACCATGAGATCATGCAACTCACAGATATCGGAGGAGTGCCTTGTGTGTATCAAACGTCACAACGTAATTGGGTGACTATAAAGGTGCTCTACAGGTATCTTCGATGGTGTCTGTTGAGTTGGCATGGATCGAGACTGGGATTTGTTACTCCGTGTGACGGAGAGGTATCTCGGGGCCCACTCGGTAATGCAACATCACAATAAGCCTTGCAAGCAATGTGACTAATTGTTAGTTGCGGGATCTTGTATTATAGAACGAGTAAAGAGACTTGCCGGTAACGAGGTTGAACTAGGTATGGAGATACCGACGATCGAATCTCGGGCAAGTAACATACCGAAGAACAAAGGGAACGTTATACGGGATTAACTGAATCCTTGACATAGAGGTTCGACCGATAAAGATCTTCGTAGAATATGTAGGAAACAATGTGGACGTCTAGGTCCCGCCATTGGTTATTGACCGTAGAGGTGTCTCGGTCATGTCTACATAGTTCTCGAACCCGCAGGGTCTGCACACTTAAGGTTCGGTGACGTTTCGGTAGTGTAGAGTTATGTATGGTGGTGACCGAAGTTTGTTCGGAGTCCCGGATGAGATCCCGGACATCACGAGGAGCTCCGGAATGGTCCGGAGGTAAATATTCATATATAGGAAGTCCCAGTTTGGTTTCCGGAAAAGTTTTGGGCTCATCGGTAGTGTACCGGGAGTGCCGGTAGTGTACCGGGAGGCCTCCGGGAGGGGTATTTCGACCCCAAGAGGTCCATGGGCTGTGGGAGAATAATAACCAGCCCTTAGTGGGCTGGGAAAACAGCCACAAAGACCCATGGCTCAGGAGAGAAAGTCCTAAAGCAAAAAGTGGAAAATCAGCCAATAGGAGGCAATCCTACTCCAACTAGGATTGGAGGTGAAGTAGGATTGCTCCCACCTCCTATTTCGGCCGACCCAAAGGCCTTGGATGCCTCTCCTCTCCTCTCCTCCTATATATACTAGTGGATTGGGTGGTTTTTGGACAGAATTTCCGGCCAAGTGCTACCCGTTTCACTGGTGCACAGTTTCTCCTCTAGATCGGTTTTCTGCAGCGCTTAGGCGAAGCCCTGCCGGAATCACTCCACCACCATCACCGGAGCGCCGTCACGCTGCCGGTGAACTCTCTATCCTCTCCACCTCCTCTTGCTGGATCAAGACGGTGGAGTTCGTCATCAAGCTGCACGTGTGCTGAACGCGGAGGTGCCGTCCGTTCGGCGCTAGATCGGAAGGACCGTGATCGAGATCGCGAGACGGTTCGTGATGAGATCGCGGAACGGATCGTGATGAGTTCGCGGGACAGATCGTGATCAAGATCGTGAGACAGATCGTGATGAGTTCACGGGACGGATCATGATGTGTTCGCGGGACGGTTCATGATTGGATCGCGGGACGCTCGGCGATTTGGATCGCGAAGAAGTTCGACTACACCAACCACGTTTCTTAACGCTTCCCGCTTAGCGATCTACAAGGGTACGTAGATCCACTCTCCCTCTCGTAGATGCTCATCACCATGGATAGGTTTGCGTGTGCGTAGGAAAATATTTGTTTCCCATGCGGCGTTCCCCAACAGTGGTATCAGAGCTAGGTTGATGGTTCGATGAGATCTCGAGTAGAACACAAAAGGTTTGTGGGAGTTGATGCTTAGATTGCTTCCTCCCTTGGTCATATTTTGGTTCAGCGGGATTGTGAGATGAAGCGGCCCGGACCAACATTACTCGTACGCTTACGAGAGACCGGTTCCCTCGACGCAACTTGTTGCCTAGATGGCTTGCGGGTGACAGTTTCTCTCACTTTAGTTGGATCAGATTCGACAAAGGCGGTCCTTGAGAAGGTTGAAAAGCAATCTATGTATCACCGTTGTGGTTTATGCGTAGGTGAGAATCGTTCTTGCTAGATACCCGTAGCAGCCACGTAAAACATGCAACAACAATTAGAGGACGTCTAACTTGTTTTTGCAGGGTATGTTGTGATGTGATATGGCCAATTACATGATGAGATATATGTGATGTATGAGATGATCATGTGATGTATAGAATTTCACGACTTGCATGTCGTTGAATACGGCAACCGGCAGGAGCCATAGGGTTGTCTTTAATTATTGTATGACCTGCGTGTCAATCATTAAGCGCTATGTAATGCTTTACTTTATCGCTACGGTAGCAATAGTAGTAGAAGCATGTAGGGCGTGACAACCCCGATGGCGACACGTTGATGGAGATCAAGATGATGGAGATCATGGTGTCGTGCCGGTGACGATGGAGATCATGCCGGTGCTGTCTAGATGGAGATCAAAAGCACAAGTTCATGGCCATATCATGTCACTTATGATTTACATGTGATGTTAATCCTTTTTATGCACCTTGTTTTGCTTAGGACGGCGGTAGCATTATAAGGTGATCCCTCACTTAATTTCAAGATAAATTGTGTTCTCCCCGAGTGTGCACCGTTGCGAAAGTTCGTCGTGTTGAGACACCACGTGATGATCGGGTGTGATAGACTCTACGTTCACATACAACGGGTGCAAGCCAGATTTGCACGCGCAGAACACTCGGGTTAAACTTGACGAGCCTAGCATGTACAGACATGGCCTCGGAACACAAGAAGACCGAAAGGTCGAACATGAGTCATATAGTAGATATGATCAACATAATGATGTTCACCATTGCAGCCACCTTAACTCACGTGATGATCGGACTTGAGTTGGTGAATTTGGATCATGTATCACTCGAATGACCCGAGGGATGTCAATTTGAGTGGGAGTTCTTAAGTAATATGATTAATTGAACTCATTATCATGAACATAGTCAAAGTGTCTTTGCAAATTATGTTGTAGATTACTAGCTCGCGCTGTAGCTCCCTTAAATTTTTATATGTTCCTAGAGAAATAGAGTTGAAAGATGTTGGTAGCAATATTGCGGACTGGGTCCATGATCCGAGGATTGTCCTCATTGCTGCACAGAAGGCTTATGTCCTTAATGCACCGCTCGGTGCGCCACCCCCTCTAGCGTCGTCTATAGATGTTGTGAACATCTAACAGGCACGTTTCGATGACTACTTGATAGTTTAGTGCGACTTGCATTACGGCTTAGAATTGAGGCTCCGAAACGTTTTGAACGTCACGGAACATATGAGATGTTCTAGGAGCAGAGATTGTGATCTCAGGCTCGTGCCTGTGTTGCGAGATATGAGATCTCCAACAAGATTCTTTGCCTGCAAGATAAAAGAGAATAGCTCAATTGTTGAGCATGTGCTCAGACTGTCTGGGTACTACAATCGCTTGAATCGAGTGGGAGTTGATCTTCCAGATAAGATAGTGATTGATGTAGTTCTCCAAGTCACTGTCACTGAGCTACTAGAACTTGGTGATGAACTATAAAATGCCAGGGAAAGAGATGTTGATCCCTGAGCTGTTCGCGATGTTTGACACCGCGAAGGTAGAAATCAAGAAGGAGCGTCAAGTGTTGATGGTTAATCAAACCACTAGTTTTGAGAAGGGCAAGAGCAAGGAGGGAAACTTCATGGATAGCAAGTCAGTTGCAGCTCCACTGAAGCAACCCAAAGTTGAACTCAAACCCGAGACTAAGTGCTTCTATTATGAGGTGAGCGGTCGTTGAAGCGGAACAACCCTAGATACTTGGTAGATAAGAAGGCTGGCAACATTGATAGAAGTATATTTGATATACGAGTTATTAATGTGTACCTTGCTAGTACTCTTAGTAGCACCTGGGTATTGGATACCGGTTCGGTTGCTAAATGTTAGTAACTCGAAATAAAAGCTACGGAATAAACGGAGAACTAGCTAAGGGTGAGGTGAGGATATGTGTTGGAAATGTTTCCAAGGTTGATGTGATCAACATCGCATGCTCTCTCTACCTTCAGGATTAGTGATGAACCTAAATAAATGTTATTTGGTGTTTTGCGTTGAGCATGAACATGATTAGATCATGTTTGTTGCAATACGGTTATTCATTTAAGTCAGAGAATAATAGTTATTCTGGTTACATGAATAATACCTTCAATGGTCATGCATCCAGTGAGAATGGTTTGTTGAAATCTTGATCGTAGTAATACACATGTTCATAACATTGATGTCAAAAGATACAAAGTTAAATAATGATAGTACCACATACTTGTGGCACTGCCGCAAAATGTCATATTGGTATAAAGCGCATGAAGAAACTCCATGGTGATGGATATTTGGACTCATTCGATTTCGAATCGGTTGAGACACGCGAACCATGCCTCTTGGGCAAGATGACTAAAGGACCCCGTTGGATGGAGCGGGCAAGTGATTCATTGGAAATGATACATGTTGATGTATGCAATCTAGTGAGTCTTGTAGCGTGCAGTGGATATTGTTATTTTCTTACCTTCACTGATGATTTGAGTAGATATAGTGTATATTTACTTAATGAAACACAAGTCTGAATCGTTTGAAAGGTTCAAGCAAATTCAGAGTGAAGTTTAAAGATCATCGTGACAAGAAGATAAAAATTACCACGATATGATCGTGGAGGTGAATATGTGAGTTACGAGTTTGGCATACAACTTAAGACAATGTGAAATTTGTTTCACAACTAATGCTACCTGGAACACCATGGTGTGATGGTGTGTCCGAACATCATAGTCATGCTCTATTGATATAGTGCATACTGTGATGTCTCTTATCGTTTTACTACTATAATTTTTGGGGTTATGCATTACAGACAACTACATTCACATTAAATAGGGCATCATCTAAATCCGTTGAGATGACACCGTGTGAATTATGGTTTGATAGAAACCTAAGCTGTCATTTCTTAATATTTGGGGCTGTGACACTTGTGTGGAAAATGTTTTCACCTAATGAGGTCGAACCCAAGGCGGACAAATGCATCTTCATAGAATACCCTAAGATCAGTTGGGTGAACCTTCAATCTCAGATCCTAGTGCAAAGTGTTTGTTGCTTAAACGGATCCTTTCTCAAGGAAATGTTTCTCTCGAAAGAATTGAGTGGGAGGAAGATAGAACTTGATGAGGTTGTTAAACCTTGGTTCAACCAGAGAGTAGTGCAGCGCAGAAAGATGTTTCTGTGAAGCCTACGTTAGTTGAAGAGTAAGTTAATGATGATGATCATGAAGCTTCAGGATCAAGTTACTATCGAACTTCATGGGTTGACAAGGATGTGTACTGCTCCTAAGTGGTACGACAACTCTGTCTTGGAGATCATGTTGTTGGACAACGATGAACCTACGAGCTATGGAGAAGCGACGATGGGCCCGGATTCCGACGAATGGTTAGAGGCCATGAAATCCGAGATAGGATCCATGTATGAAAACCAAGTATAGACTTTGGTAGACTTGCTCGTTAGACGGCAGGTCATTGAGTACAAATGGACCTTTAAAATGAAGACAGACACTGATGGTGAATGTCACTATTTGTAAAGCTCGACTTGTTGCAAAGATGTTTGTGACAAGTTCAAGGAGTTGACTACGATGAGACTTTCTCACTCGTAGTGGTGCTAAAGTCTGTTGGAATTATGTTAGCAGTTGCTGTGTTTTCAATTATGAAATCTGGAAGATGGATGTCAAAACATTGTTTCCTTAACGGTTTACTTGAGGAAAGGTTGTATGTGATACAACCAGAAGGTTTTGTCAGGCCTAAGGATGCTAAAAGGTGTGCAAGCTTCGGTGATCCTTCCATGGACTGAAGCAAGCATCTCGGAGTTGGAATATATGCTTTGATGAGGTGATCAAAGTTTTGATGTTTATACAAAGTTTACGAGAAACTTGTATTTGCAATAAAGTGAGTGGGAGCACTATAGAATTTCTGATAAGTATATGTGGATGACATATTGTTGATCAGAAATAATGTAGAGTTTCTGGAAAGCATAAAAGGTTGTTTGAAAAGTGTTTTTCAAAGGAAGACCTGGATAAAGCTACCTAATTGTTGAGCATCAAAATCTATAGATCAAGATGCTTGATGAGACTTTCAATGAGTGCATACCTTGACAAGATTTTGAAAGAGTTCAAAATGGATCAGCCAGAGAAATAGTTCTCATCTGATTTGTAAGGTGTGAAGTTGAGTGAGACTCAAAGCTCGACAATGGCAGAAGAAAGAGAAAGGACAAATGTCGTCCCCTATGCCTTAGCCATAGGCTCTATATTATGCCGTGCTGTGTACCGCACCTATGTGTGCCTTGCCATGAGTCTGTCAAGGGGTACAATAGTGGTTTAGGAGTGGATCACTGGACAGCGGTCGGAATTATCCTTAGTAACCAGAGGACTAAGGAAATGTTTCTTGATTATGGAGGTGATAAAGAGTTCGTCATAAAGAGTTACGTCGATGCAAGCTTTAACACCTATCCGGATGACTAGTAGTAGCAATCTGGATACGTATAGTGGAGCAGCCATTTGGAAATAGTACCAAGTGGAGTGTGGTAGCAGTGTTTACGGTTTGACATAGAGATTTGCAAAGTACACACGGATCTGAATATCGCAGACCAGTTGACTATAAGACCTCTCTCACATGCAAAGCATGATCGAGCCCCAAAACTCATTGGGTGTTAGATTCATAACAATGCGAATCACATGGTGATGTGAACTAGATTATTGACTCTAGTGCAAGTGGGACTGTTGGAAATATGCCCTAGAGGCAATAATAAATTAGTTATTATCATATTTCCTTGTTCATGATAATCGTTTATTATCCATGCTATAATTGTATTGATCGGAGACTTAAATGCATGTGTGGATACATAGACAAAACCATGTACCTAGTATGCCTCTAATGGACTAGCTCGTTGATCAAAGGATGGTTAAGGTTTCCTAGCCATGGACATGAGATGTCATTTGATAACGGGATCACATCATTAGGAGAATGATGTGATGGATAAGACCCAAACTACAAACATAGCATATGATCGTGTCAGTTTATTGCTACTGTTTTCTGCATGTCAAGTATATGTTCCTATGACCATGAGATCATGCAACTCACAGATATCGGAGGAGTGCCTTGTGTGTATCAAACTTCGCAACGTAACTGGGTGACTATAAAGGTGCTCTACAGGTATCTTCGATGGTGTCTGTTGAGTTGGCATGGATCGAGACTGGGATTTGTTACCCCGTGTGACGGAGAGGTATCTCGGGGCCCACTCGGTAATGCAACATCACAATAAGCCTTGCAAGCAATGTGATTAATTGTTAGTTGCGGGATCCTGTATTACAGAACGAGTAAAGAGACTTGCCGGTAATGAGGTTGAACTAGGTATGGAGATACCGACGATCAAATCTCGGGCAAGTAACATACCGAAGAACAAAGGGAACGTTATACGGGATTAACTGAATCCTTGACATAGAGGTTCGACCGATAAAGATCTTTGTAGAATATGTAGGAAACAATGTGGACATCCAGGTCCCGCCATTGGTTATTCACCGTAGAGGTGTCTCGGTCATGTCTACATAGTTCTCGAACCCGCAGGGTCTGCACACTTAAGGTTCGGTGACGTTTCGGTAGTGTAGAGTTATGTATGGTGGTGACCGAAGTTTTTTCGGAGTCCCGGATGAGATCCCGGACGTCACGAGGAGCTCCGGAATGGTCCGGAGGTAAAGATTCATATATAGGAAGTCCCAGTTTGGTTTCCGGAAAAGTTTCGGGCTCATCGGTAGTGTACCGGGAGTGCCGGTAGTGTACCGGGAGGCCTCCGGGAGGGGTATTTCGACCCCAAGAGGTCCATGGGCTGTGGGAGAATAATAACCAGCCCTTAGTGGGCTGGGAAAACAGCCACAAAGGCCCATGGCGCAGGAGAGAAAGTCCTAAAGCAAAAAGTGGAAAATCAGCCAATAGGAGGCAATCCTACTCCAACTAGGATTGGAGGTGAAGTAGGATTGCTCCCACCTCCTATTTCGGCCAACCCAAAGGCCTTGGCTGCCTCTCCTCTCCTATGCTCCTATATATACTAGTGGATTGGGTGGTTTTTGGACAGAATTTCCGGCCACGTGCTACCCGTTTCACCGGTGCACAGTTTCGCCTCTAGATCGGTTTTCTGCAGCGCTTAGGCGAAGCCCTGCCGGAATCACTCCACCACCATCACCGGAGCACCGTCACGCTGCCGGTGAACTCTCTCTCCTCTCCACCTCCTCTTTCTGGATCAAGACGGTGGAGATCGTCATCAAGCTGCACGTGTGCTAAACGCGGAGGTGCCGTCCGTTCGGCGCTAGATCGGAAGGACCGTGATCGAGATCGCGAGACGGTTCGTGATGAGATCACGGAATGGATCGTGATGAGTTCGCGGGACAGATCATGATCAAGATCGTGAGACGGATCGTGATGAGTTCACGGGACGGATCATGATGTGTTCGTGGGACGGTTCGTGATTGGATCGCGGGACGCTCGGCTATTTGGATCGCGAAGAAGTTCGACTACACCAACCGCGTTTCTTAACGCTTCCCGCTTAGCGATCTACAAGGGTACGTAGATCCACTCTCCCTCTCGTAGATGCTCTTCACCATGGATAGGTTTGCGTGTGCGTAGGAAAATTTTTGTTTCCCATGCGACGTTCCCCAACAGTGGTATCAGAGCTAGGTTGATGGTTCGATGAGATCTCGAGTAGAACACAAAAGGTTTGTGGGCGTTGATACTTAGATTGCTTCCTCCCTTGGTCATATTTTGGTCCAGCGGGATTGTGAGACGAAGCGGCCCGGACCAACATTACTCGTACGCTTACGAGAGACCGGTTCCCTCGATGCAACATGTTGCCTAGATGGCTTGCGGGTGACAGTTTCTCTCACTTTAGTTGGATCGGATTCGACAAAGGCGGTCCTTGAGAAGGTTGAAAAGCAATCTATGTATCACCGTTGTGGTTTATGCGTAGGTGAGAATCGTTCTTGCTAGATACCCGTAGCAGCCACGTAAAACATGCAACAACAATTAGAGGACGTCTAACTTGTTTTTGCAGGGTATGTTGTGATGTGATATGGCCAATTACATGATGAGATATATGTGATGTATGAGATGATCATGTGATGTATAGAATTTCACGACTTGCATGTCGTTGAATACGACAACTGGCAGGAGCCATAGGGTTGTCTTTAATTATTGTATGACCTGCGTGTCAATCATTAAGCGCTATGTAATGCTTTACTTTATCGCTACGGTAGCAATAGTAGTAGAAGCATGTAGGGCGTGACAACCTCGATGGCGACACGTTGATGGAGATCATGGTGTCGTGCCGGTGACGATGGAGATTATGCCGGTGCTTTCTAGATGGAGATCAAAAGCACAAGTTCATGGCCATATCATGTCACTTATGATTTGCATGTGATGTTAATCCTTTTTATGCACCTTGTTTTGCTTAGGACGGCGGTAGCATTATAAGGTGACCCCTCACTTAATTTCAAGATAAATTGTGTTCTCCCCGAGTGTGCACCGTTGCGAAAGTTCGTCGTGTTGAGACACCACGTGATGATCGGGTGTGATAGACTCTACGTTCACATACAACGGGTGCAAGCCAGATTTGCACGCGCAGAACACTCGGGTTAAACTTGACGAGCCTAGCATGTACAGACATGGCCTCGGAACACAAGAAGACCGAAAGGTCGAACATGAGTCATATAGTAGATATGATCAACATAATGATGTTCACCATTGCAGCCACCTTAACTCACGTGATGATCGGACTTGAGTTGGTGAATTTGGATCATGTATCACTCGAATGACCCGAGGGATGTCAATTTGAGTGGGAGTTCTTAAGTAATATGATTAATTGAACTCATTATCATGAACATAGTCAAAGTGTCTTTGCAAATTATGTTGTAGATTACTAGCTCGCGCTGTAGCTCCCTTAAATTTTTATATGTTCCTAGAGAAATAGAGTTGAAAGATGTTGGTAGCAATATTGCGGACTGGGTCCGTGATCTGAGGATTGTCCTCATTGCTGCACAGAAGGCTTATGTCCTTAATGCACCGCTCGGTGCGCCACCCCCTCTAGCGTCGTCTATAGATGTTGTGAACATCTAACAGGCACGTTTCGATGACTACTTGATAGTTTAGTGCGACTGGCATTACGGCTTAGAATTGAGGCTCCGAAACGTTTTGAACGTCACGGAACATATGAGATGTTCTAGGAGCAGAGATTGTGATCTCAGGCTCGTGCCTGTGTTGCGAGATATGAGATCTCCAACAAGATTCTTTGCCTGCAAGATAAAAGAGAATAGCTCAATTGTTGAGCATGTGCTCAGACTGTCTGGGTACTACAATCGCTTGAATCGAGTGGGAGTTGATCTTCCAGATAAGATAGTGATTGATGTAGTTCTCCAAGTCACTGTCACTGAGCTACTAGAACTTGGTGATGAACTATAAAATGCCAGGGAAAGAGATGTTGATCCCTGAGCTGTTCGCGATGTTTGACACCGCGAAGGTAGAAATCAAGAAGGAGCGTCAAGTGTTGATGGTTAATAAAACCACTAGTTTCGAGAAGGGCAAGAGCAAGGAGGGAAACTTCATGGATTGCATTTCAGCCTCCTCGACGACCTCCGGGAGACGTTCGCCAACCTGCGCGAATACAAGATCAAGCTCAACCCGGAGAAGCGTGTCTTCGGCGTCCCAGTCGGCCAGCTCCTGGGTTTCTTCGTGTGCGCCCGCGGCATCGAAGCTAACCCCGAGAAGATTCGGGCGATTGAGCACATGCCCAAGCCGTTCCGGCTCCGCGACGTCCAGAAGTTCATCGGCTTCCTTGCCTCCCTCAGCCGGTTCATCAGCCAGCTGGGCGAGAAGGCCTTGCCCCTCTACGGGATCCTACGCAAGTCGGCACCGATCGAGCCGGGCCGGGACCTCTCCAAGAAGCCGGCCCTGTTCGACTGGTCCGACGAGGTGGACGTGGCGTTCCGCGGCCTCAAGCGGGCTCTCATCAACGCGCCCATCTTGGCCGCGCCGGCTCACAAGGAGCGTTTGCTCGCCTACATTGCGGCAACCACACGCGTCATCAGCGTCGTCCTGGTGGTGGAGCGGCCGGGGGAAGGCAGGGCGCTACCAACGCAGTGCCCCGTCTACTACCTCAGCGAGGTCCTTTCCGCCTCCAAGCAAAACTACCCCCACTACCAGAAGATGTGCTATGGCATATACTTCGCCACCCAGAAGCTCAAGCAGTACTTCTAGGAGCACGTCATCAACGTCATGAGCACAGCGCCGCTGGGCGAAATCATGGCTGGTCGGGACGCCACCGGCCGGATCGCCAAATGGGCTATCGCCCTGGCCGACTACGAAATAAGGTACGAGCCGCGCACCGCCATCAAATCCCAAGCAATGGCCGACTTCCTCGTCGACTGGGCCGAAACCCAGTTCGTGCCGCCCCTGCCCGACTCCACGCACTGGCGCATGCACTTCGACGGCTCGAAGATGCGAGCCGGCCTGGGAGCCGGCATCGTGTTGTCGTCTCCCAAAGGGGACCAGCTCTGCTACGCCCTCCAGATCCACTTCGCCGCCTCCAACAATGTGGCCGAATACAAGGCCCTCGTCCACGGCCTCCGGCTCGCCAAGGAGATCGGCATCCAGTACATCATTTGCTTCGACGACTCCGACCTCGTGGTGCAACAGGTCTCTGGCAAATGGGATGCCAGGGACGCCAACATTGCCAGCTACCGCTTCCTCGTCCAGCAACTCGCCGGCTCCTTTGAGGGCTGTGAGTTCCACCATGTCCCCCGTGCGGACAACGAGGCGGCCGACACGCTGGCCAAGGTCGGCTCCACCTGGCAGGCCATCCCAGCCAGCGTCTCCCTCGAGCGGCTGCTGAAGCCTTCGATCAAGCCTTCTCCCGAATCGGAGTCCATCTTCGTATCGGCAAGCGTGGCCGGCACCTCGGCGGAACCAGCTGCCCAACCGGCACCACCGGCTGCGGCGCCTCCGCCAGCTCCGCCACCACCAGCCGCCGGGCCGGTGCCGTCTGCCACGGCAGTTGAGCCGGCCACGTCTGCGCGTGCCGGCGCCGGGCCCATCACCGTCATGATGACGGTCGACACTTCTGCCGAGCCAGCCTCGGGGGCTGGCGGGCCGGCTCCGGGGGTTGATGAGTCGGTCCCGGGGGCTGGGTCGGCCCCTGTCTCAGCTCCCGCATGGGCCCAGCCCATCCTGGCGTTCCACCAGTGCGGCGAGCTCCCCTTTGATGAGGCCACTGCAAGGCAAATTCAGCGTCGAGCCCTGGCCTACAACATCATCAACCACGAGTTGGTTCATCGTAGCACCACCGACGTCTTCCAACGCTGCGTCGAGCCGGAGAAAGGGCAAGAAATCCTCCTCGACATCCACCAGGGCGAGTGCGGGCATCATGCCGCCTCCAGATCCCTGGTGGCCAAAGCATTCCATCATGGTTTCTACTGGCCGACTGCTCTAGACGCGGCCAAGAAAGTGGTAGACGAGTGTGAGGGCTGCCAACGCTTCAGCGCGTAGAGCCATCTTCCGGCTAGCGCCCTCCAGACCATCCCCCTTTCATGGCCCTTCGCTGTCTGGGGGATGGACATGGTGGGACCCTTCAAGACCGCACGAGGCGGCATGACACACTTGCTGGTAGCCGTCGACAAATTCACCAAGTGGATCGAGGCCCGGCCAATCAAGAAACTGGATGGCCCCACGGCCGCCCGGTTCATCGAAGACATCATGGTACGCTACGGCGTCCCCCACAGCTTCATCACCGACAATGGCACGAACTTCGCCAAGTGCGCGCTAGCACGTTTCTGCTCGAGGCGGGGCATCCGGCTCGACCTGGCGTCCGTCGCCCACCCACAGTCAAATGGCCAGGTTGAGAGGGCAAACGGCCTGCTCCTGTCCGGTATCAAGCCCCAGCTCGTGACACCACTGGTCCGATCGGCCGGCTGCTGGGTCGAGGAGTTGCCGGCTGTCCTTTGGAGCCTCCGGACAACGCCCAACCGGTCGACCGGCTACACTCAATTCTTTCTCATTTATGGGTCCGAGGCGATCATCCCAACCGACATCGAATTCGATACGCCTCGGGTTACCCTATACACCGAGAAGGATGCAAGGGAGGCAAGGGAAGATGGCATTGACCTCCTCGAGGAGGCCCGTGAGCTGGCCTTGAGCCGGATGGCCATCTACCAGCCGAAGCTCCAGCATTACCACAGCAAGCGGATCCGGCCGCCCTCCTTCCGCGAAGGAGACTTGGTGCTCAGGCGGATCCAGCGAACCCCCGGCCAGCACAATCTGTCCTCCCCATGGGAGGGCCCGTTCATCGTCAGCCGGGTGCTGCACAACAACGCGTACTATCTAATAGACACCTAGAAGCCGCAGAAGCGCAAGAGAGACGCCTCCAGCGAGGAGACGGAGCGCCCGCGGAATGCGGCGCTCCTCCGTCCATTTTATTGCTGAAAACCAATGTATGTACCTCCTATTCGAGCTTGTGAATGCAACGGGGGCCCCAAGCCGGCACTTGGGGCACGCCCCTTTTCGATTCATCCAAAGTTTTCCTGTATTTAAGGCACGTCAACCGGGTCCGGCTCCCGGGCGCGGGGGCTCGCCTGGCTCCCCCCGAGGCGGACAAGTAGTGTGAGAAAGCAACCCTTCGCCTCCCCCCTAACCAGCTACAGACTGACTCCCAGATGTTCGGCTGAAGGGACCGCAGGGTGCGAAGGAACTTCTCACACTGAGGTCTGCCGATGTGCGGCAGCCGGACCGGCCCAGCCGAGCTTTGTTATGCCTAGTAACCGGCCTCTGCCGGCTCAACCTAGCCCTAGCCGGTTGACCCTATGAGCCCGCTGATTTTCCCAAAGGGTGAAGCCCCGTCCCTGTCCCAGACCGGCTCCCGGCTGGCTGGCAGGCAGGGCGGAAACCGAAAGGAATCCCAGCGCGCGAACACAAGTCAAAAGGCAAAAGGCAAAATAAGAGTCGGCACGCACATTCTTTTTAAGCAAAACGGCATAAGTCATAACAATAAAAGGCCCACGGCCAAGAGTTCATTACATATACATACACCCAGTGGGTGGAACTCCAGTCTAAAAACAAAACGCAGGAAAGGAAAATCCTAAGTGGTGGCAGCTTCGGGCCGTCCCTCCTTCGGTGTTGACACCTCTGGAGCCGGCGGTGCTGGCACCTCCGAAGCCGGCGCCTCTGGGGCGGCTGAGGTAGAAGCCCCCGCCCTCGCGTCTGCAGCCGGCTCGGACTCGGCATAGTCGTCGGTGTCGGATTCTCCATCGTCAGTCTCGGTGGCGCTCCCTTTCGGGTCATCCAGGAGAAGGCCATACTGGTCCTCCCACACCACCACGCCATCCGCCCCGCACTCTGGGACGTACTCGTCCCACGCGGCGAAGGACGCGAGGTCGCTCGCCCTCACCAACAGTTCACCGGCCACCGCCTCCAACTCCGCTTCGGTGCCGGCGCGCTGGGCCATGAGCAAACCTAGGTCCAGCTCGGGGTACCACGACCTGGCAATGCGGAGCGCCATGCCCGCACCGGCGCGCGTCGCGGAGGCCCTCCAGGCGTTCACCCGCGCGGTCCCGGACTCCAGCCACCTCGACAGCCGGTTCATGGAGCCCGGGTCTGCCGAGCCGGGCCAAAGGGTGCAAGCCACCGCCGAGCCGGCCGCTTGGAGCCGCTTCAGGGCACGGACCACCTCCGTCAGACGCGCCTTGGCGGCGATCCCCACCTCGTCCCGGGTCCAGGGAGCAAGCGGCCCAACGGCCTCTCCTTGCGCCCGCCGGGCCTCGCGCTTGGCCTCCACGACCGCCTCCGCGACCTCGTGTGTGCCGGGGAAAAGCCCTAAGAAGAAGACAAGAGATGAGCGGCGAGAAAGGCCAGAAAACCCAGAAGGAAGGCGCGAGAAAAACAAGGCGGCAGAAGCTTACTAAGTAGCATCCGATCCACCTCGTGCCCTTGCTCCTGCAGCTGCACCTCCCTGGCCGACCACTCCTAGCACCGGTGCTCGTGCTTGTCCCAAGCCACATGCGCGTCCTTGGCCGCCTTGGCTAGCGCGGCGTCTTTGGCCTCTAGCCCTTCGCGGAGAGCCTTCTCCCGCTCCTCCGCCTCCCGACGAAGGGCCGCCCCTTGGTCCGCCAACGCTTGGCGGTGGGCTGCCTCGCGCCCCTCCCGCTCTGCCTTTGCCTGGTCCGCCTTCCCACGTAGCCAGTCGCGCTCCGCCGTCAGGAGGTCCCGCTCCTCGAAAAGGCGCACCACCTGGCGCCGGAGGCTGACCGTCTCGGCATGGGTGGCTTCACAAGAAAAAGTCACCATCGTCAGAAAGGATTCAGCCTGCCTCCGGGGCAGCCGACCTGATTCCCGAGGGCTACACTGAAAGATCGCGAGAGCACATACCTCGCAAATCCATGGACACGACGGCGAGCCGGTTTTCGGCTTCCCGGTACGACCCCTGCAGGGCGTTGTACGCGGCCTCCCGGCGGTCATACGCCGCCTGCAAAACAACAAGAATACACAGCGTGAGGCTCGACCCGCCTGCGCGCCAGCCGGCCCGAGCCTCGGGGGCTACACCCAGTGGGTGCGCTGGCACACTCCCACTGGAATAGACAGAAAACACCAAGTCAGAAGGAGAAGGAAAGAAGAGAACTCACCGCGACCACCTGCTCCAAGCTCACCAGCCGGTGGTTGGCGGCTCGAGCGTCCAGCGCCGTCTGGGCGCGGCATGTGGCGAACACATCCACAACGGCGGACACCGCTGCCCCGGGGGCGCTCGACGGTTCACTAGGGGCCGGGCTCCCGGCCGTCGCCCAGGTCTGCTGCGGTCGGTTCCCGTCCGAGGGTCCTCCCTTGTCGAGAACCACGATGAGGCCGACCCCTCCTGTCATCGTCGCGCTGGGAGCCGCCGTCGACGCGCCTGGTAGCGACAAAATAAGGGACTGGGGGGAAGACAGAACGGTCAAAGGTGGAGGAGGATATGAACTTACCCGACGACGACGGGGATCGTCCTCCTCGTTGGTCCCGCCTGGGCAACCCTCTGCTTCTTGCCTCCACCTCCGCGGCTGCCTCCTGGCTGCGCGGTCGCCGTGCGCTTGGGCACCGGCTTGGTGGTAGCCGGCCGTTTCCCCTTGTCGACCGCATCTGGGCCTCCCTGGCTGGAGCCGCCACTGGCTCGAGGTTGACGCCTCCGCGGTGCCGTGACCTCGTCCTCCGAGGTTGCGGGATTCGCCAGAGCCTCTGCAACACACGACGTCTCCGCCTCAGCGTCATCATCGGTCTAGTCCCATAGGTGCTTCTAGGGAGGAGACTCACCCGTCGATTCGGCCTCGTCGGCCTCCTCCATCTCCGTCTCCGCGTCGCCGGCTTCGGGCGTGCCGGCTCGCCCGGAGTCAGCCGGCTCCATGTCGTCGGCGTCCTCGACCTCTTCGGGGTCCGACTCTGCCGTGTCGGGGGCCGGCTCCCCGTAGTTCTGCAGCAGCGAGAAAACCTGCGCACGGGCCAGGCGGCGTGCCGTCAGGCCAAAGGGAGGACGGGCGCCGCCTCTGAAGAAAATATGGAGGGAAGAAGGTGGCCAGATACTTACCCGTGGTGCCGGGTGGCTCTGGCTATACGACATCGTCCCCCATTGCCATTCGCCCTTCGCCATCTTCGCCGTCGAGATGGCGTTCACCCTCCTCGCCACGTGGGCCAGCTTCATCTCCTTGGTGGAGAGCTGACAGGGGTCATGGCGTCCACCCATCTGGCAGATAAGGTGCGGCCGGCGCTGCAGTGGCTGCACCCGGCGCGCCACCATTGCGGCCAACAGATCGGTGGCCGTCAGCCCCTTCGTCCGGGTCATCACGAGCAGGCGCTTGCAGAGCCGGTCCGCTGTCTCGTGCCCCGGAGGCGGAACCGCCCGCCATTTCAACATCGCGGTCGACGGGTGGTTGGCGAAGTCAGGAAGGTTGATGTAGTCCTCCTTCGGCTTTGTGTTCTTCACGTAGAGGAACCCGCACTGCCAACGCTTCACCGACTCGTGCAGCGGGAGTTTCGGGAAGCCGGTCCCCTTTCGAATGTGGATCATGGCGCCTCCGCAGGCGGTCATCACCATCCGCTGCATCGCCGGATCCTTCGCCGTCTGACGCTGAAGGAAGAAGAGCCGGCACCAGAGGTCGAGCCTCGGCTGAACCCCCAAATACCCCTCGCAGACGGTGACGAACGCCGCCAGCTGCAGGACGGCGTTGGGGGCGAGGTGGTGCGGCTGCAGGCCGAACCGCGTCAAGAAGCGGTGGAAAAAGGCGCTCGCCGGCAGCCCAAGCCCACGGAGGAAATGGTCAACGAAGACGACCACCTCGCCCTCCCGCGGTGCCGGGGAGTTCTCCGGCCCGGCTGGGCGTGCCTCCAAGTGTGCCTCCGCCGGAAGCTTGCGGAGGTGGCGGAGGTGCTCGATGAAGGATCATCTACGTCGCTGCCGTCCCAGGCGCCCTTGCCCGCCATGGTCTCCAAGGAGGCGTGCGGTCGCAACGGCGGGCGTGGGGGCTCGGCGGCGGTCCCGAGCTTTCTTCGGCGGCGGACGGCGGCGCTGCCTGCCAGCGTGCTCAGGCCTCCTGCTCTCTCTCTCTCTCTTGTGGCGGGGGGAGGGAGACATTGACAACGATGCGACAATGGCGGGGGATGCGAACGGGCCGTTCTGCCCCTCCCCTCTCGCTATTTATACCCCGGGCGGGAGATCGCGGGGGCCGGATTCATTGTGCACGACCCCCATGATTCCCGCAACATGTGGGGCGGACATCATGGCACTCGGGAATGCCAACCGTCCGCCTGCGCCGTAAGAGATCACCGCGCGCGCGGGTCGAGGCCACGGTCGCGGGGGGGGGGGGGGGGGGCGCCCCGCGGCCCGGTCTTTTCCGCCGCGTGGCGCGTCTTCTCTACCCGGTGGGGGACCCGAGGCGACGCGCGAGGCACCGGCCGGCTGCGGGGCCGACCGCCGTTTGCCAGCATTGCTCGACTCCCATGGCACCCTGCGGCGCAAGGACGCTCTTCAAGCCGGCGAGGCCCGTCATGGTTCCTCGATGGGCCTCCTCCGCTTCGGGGACTACTGACGGGGGGATAACCCCGGGGTAGCCTCAAGTGCCCCCTTTGCTCCGGCCTTCTAACACAACCAAAGGGCGGGCCACCTCCCCCTACGGTCCGGCTACGCCCTGCCGGTGGTGAACCTCCGGCTAGGGCCTGCCGGCTACGCCTCGCCGGCTACGCCTCTCCGGCTACAACATGCCGGCTGGCTGGGGGCATTGCCGCCTAACCCCCCCAGCCGGCTGCGCATTGGATACCGTCGATAGGACGTGCATGGCGATAGTGGCCCCCGTCCCTTCGGGGGTCAGCGCCGTAGCGGCCACAGTAAAGGTGTCAGGGCTGCTGACCCTGGCGGACGGTGACCAGGCTTCCAGCAGTGCCAGCACGCCCCAACCACCCCATTACCTGCTCCGGCATGGCTACAGGGCGACCGTCCGGACCGCTGACCTCGACCGGCTGCCACAAGACGACACTACAAGGGGTGGCCCGTGCCATGACATGACCGGTGTCGGGACCTGCTGCGCGGGCCCCGCCGTCTCCTGATGGGACCCTTCGGCCGGTGGGGCCTACCGGCGACAGGACTCCGCAGCCGGTGGCCCCCGCAGCCGGCCAGAGAGGCTGCCGGCTGGGGCCCCCTTGACCTTCTATGTGCATTCTAATCCGGGGGGTTGGCCTATAACCCCCCCGGGCCAACCCATGCAAGGGGACGACGATCGACCGGACGACCGATCTCCCAACTCTCCTCACGTTCACTCCACACACACACACGCAGGGAGGCAGAAGAGCCGGCTAGCTCCTTCTTCCTCCTCGATCCATACAGCTCAAGGGGCATCGTTGTAATCCGACCATTGTCTCAACTAGACCGAGCAGGACTAGGGGTGTTATCTCCCACGGAGAGCCCCGAACCTGGGTACATCGCGTGTCCACCACCGCTTGTGCCTAACCCCGCTCCCGGAGTCCGCCGGCGTCCTTCGGCCCCTCTCGATAAGCCTACCCATGGCATCTGCGGTGACGAAACCACGACAGCCCCGAAGAATTCAAGAAAATCAACCGTCTTGAGAATGGAAAAGAGATTTGGGATACTTTGGTTGATATGCACGAAGGAACCGAGTCCGTGAGAGAATCCAAATTAGATGTTCTTCAAGGTCAGCTTCACAAGTTCAAGATGAAGGATGGTGAAGGAGTCGCAGAGATGTACTCTAGGCTAGCTCTCATCACAAATGAGATTGCCGGCTTAGGAAGCGAAGAAATGACCGACAAATTCATCATCAAGAAGATACTTAGAGCTTTGGATGAGAGATACGACACCGTGTGCACATTGATCCAAATGGTGCCAAACTACAAAGATCTCAAGCCTACAGAAGTCATTGGAAGGATTGTTGCTCATGAGATGACACTCAAAGACAAGGAGGAACTTCATCACAAGTCTAGCGGTGCTTACAAAGCCACAAGTGATGCTCCCGCAACTTCAAGCAACAACCTTGTCACCAATGAAGAGATAAGCCTCATGGTCAATAAATTCAACAAGTTCTACAAGAATAGAGGCAAAGAAAGAAACTCCAACTCAAGATGTAAAAAGAAGCGTTCGTCAAGTCGTGACCACAATTACTACAATTGTGGGAAGCCCAGACACTACTCAAATGAGTGCACGGCTCCCTACAAAAGAAGAGAAGAGTCACCTCGAAGACGAAGCTCAAGGAATGAATCACCACAAAGAGAGAGAAGGAGTACAGATGATCGTTATGAACGAAGACACTCAAGGAGAAGTAGAGATTCGGAGAAGAAGGACAAGTACACCAAGAGCTACACAAGAAGAAAACATCAAGCTCATGTTGGTGAATGGGTTTCCGGCTCCGACTTTGACAACAACTTTGAGAGAAGCTATCACTCCGACTCCGACTATAGTCAAGATGATGGTGTTGCCAAAATTGCTCTAGTGACTACCAACTCCTATGATCTATTTGATTCACCAAACTAAGGGAGTGGAAGTTGCTTCATGGCTAAAGGCCCCAAGGTATCACACCCCGAGTACCTTGATTTTGATAGTGATGAAGATGATTTACTTTGTGATGATGACTTGCTTTGTGATTAAACTTGTGATGTTGATCAAAATGAACTTGATAATTCCCATGCTAGTCAAGATAAGTCATTTGATGATGATAAGATGAAAATAGAACAACTAACTAAAGAACTGAACACTCTTAAGTTAGCTCATGAATCTACTCTTGAAGATCACAACGACCTTGTGAGAACTCATGAGAAGCTACGCTTTGAGAAGCTCAACTTGGAGCAAGAGCATGAGTTTCTCAAATCTATCAATGACGATCTCCGAAAGAAGACTTCATCTTATCTAGCCACACGACTACTCTTGTCTACCTTCATGCCTCAAGTTAAAACTAAGCAATCTAGTAACAAAGGCAAGAAAGGTTCTTCATCTAGTAGCATCAATAAAAATGCTAAACCCAATGATGTTGCTTCTAGTAGCTCTATTGATTCCACTAATGATGATTCTCTTAGCCAAGTTACACTTGAGCAAGAAAATGCTTTATTGAAAGGAATTATAGAAAAAGGTATCTACATGAGCATGAGTCTTGCTGGATGTAAGCAATTTGAGGAAATTGTACGCAAGCACGGAGGATACCGGAAGAATCGTGGCGTTGGCTACTTCAACGCTAATGGAGTTGAGTGGGAAGAAGGTCAATATCCCAAGCCCAAGTTTGTTCCTCAAAAGGAGAAGTATGAAAATACTCTTCCCAAGGGGACAAACTGTTGGGGAACGTTGCATGGGAAACAAAAATTTTCCTACGCATACACAGATCTATCCATGGTGATGAGCATCTACGAGAGGGAGAGTTGATCTACGTACCCTTGTAGATCGCTAAGCGGAAAGCATTAAGAAACGCGGTTGGTGTAGTCGAACGTCTTCGCGATCCAAATCGCCGAGCGTCCCGCGATCCAATCACGATCCGTCCCGTGATCCAATCACGATCCGTCCCGTGAACTTTGAGCACGATCCGTCCCACAAACTTGATCATGATCCGTCTCACGAAGTTGATCACGATCCTTTCGATCTAGCACCGAACAGACGACACCTCCGCGTTCAGCACACGTGCAGCTTGATGAAGATCTCCACCGTCTTGATCCAGCAAGAGGAAGTGGAGAGTAGGAAGAGTTCACCGGTAGTGTGACAGCGCTCCGGCGCTGGTGGTGGAGCAATTCCGGCAGGGCTTCGCCTAAGCACTGCGGAAATCCGATCTAGAGGAGCACCGGTGGAACGGGTAGCACGTGGCTGTAAAAACTAGTGCAAAACCCTAAAATCCACCGATATATATAGGAGGAGAGGAGAGGAGGCTTGCGCAAGGGCCAAGGCTCCTATAGGAGTCGGCCGAACCAACTAGGATTGGAGGACTCTCCTCCAATCCTAGTAGGACTAGGATTCGTCCCTTTTTCCCCTTTTCCACCTTTTTCCTATTTGGTTTTATTCTCCGGCCACATGGGCCTTGTGTGGGAGTTCCCACCAGCCCACAAAGGGCTGATATTCACTCTCCCACAGCCCATGAAGCCTCTTGGGTCGAAATACCCCTCCCGGAGGTCTCCCGGTACACTACCAGCACTCGCGGTACACTACCGATAAGCCCGGAACTTTTCCGGTGACCAAAACAGGACTTCCTATATATGAATCTTTACCTCCGGACCATTCCGGAGCTCCTCGTGACGTACGGGATCTCATCCGGGACTCCGAACAAACTTCGATCACCACCATACACAACTCTATACTACCGAAACGTCACCAAACCTTAAGTGTGCAGACCCTGCGGGTTCGAGAACTATGTAGACATGACCGAGACACCTCTACAGTCAATAACCAATGGCGGGACCTAGATGTCCACATTGGTTCCTACATATTATTCGAAGATCTTTATCGTTCGAACCTCTATGTCAAGGATTCAGTTAATCCCGTATGATGTTCCCTTTGTTCTTCGGTATGTTACTTGCCCGAGATTCGATCGTCGGTATCTCCATACCTAGTTCAACCTAGTTACCGGCAAGTATCTTTACTCGTTCCGTAATACAAGACCCCGTGACTAACACTTAGTCACATTGCTTGCAAGTCTTATTGTGATGTTGTATTACCGAGTGGGCCCTGAGATACCTCTCCGTCACACGGAGTAACAAATCCCAGTCTTGATCCATGCCAACTCAACAGACACCCTCGGAGATACCTGTAATGCACCTTTATAGTCACCCAGTTACGTTGCGATGTTTGATACACACAAGGCACTCCTCCGATGTCCGTGAGTTGCATGATCTCATGGTCATAGGAACATATACTTGACATGCAGAAAACAGTAGCAATAAACTGACATGATCATATACTACGTTTGTAGTTTGGGTCTTGTCCATCACATCATTGTCCTAATGATGTGATCCCATTATCAAATGACATCACATGTCAATGGCTAGGAAACCTTGACCATCTTTGATTAATGAGCTAGTTCACTAGAGGCATACTAGGGACAATGTATTGTTTATTTACCCACACAGGTAATGTGTTTCCAATCAATACAATTATAGCATGGATAATAAACGATTATCATGAACAAGGAAATATAATAATAAACACTTTATTTATTGCCTTTAGGGCATATTTCCAACACAAACACTCAAGATGACCTTCCACCACAAGACCACAAGCTCAAGGGCAAGAACAAGCTTCAAGAGGACATTGACTCATATGAAGATGAACCCCTAGGTTTGGTTGAGTGGGTTACCAAGGCTACTTCAAGCTCAACTACTACAAACGCTACTTCAACACCAAGGATCCCCATCAACTTGGTGTGGGTCCCCAAGAAGAAGAACTAGTAAGTTCTTGAGGGGTGACTCCGCCAATGAAATTTACTCACATTCATTATTGGCAAGAACTTTTTGCACTCAACATAAACTCAATGCAATAGTTCAAGGAGTCACACATTCCCTCAAAGGTAAGCAAGGGACAAGGTAATCAACTAATCAATGGACATCATAACATATGCTTTGCACTCCATGTCCATAGATATCCTTGTATTTGTCTCTTGTGTGTTTGGGACTAACCCATGTAGGTGAGAGGAGTAAGGAAACATCAAGGATGCTCCCAACTCTTGGTGATCTTCATCAACATTGAGCATCCACAACTACCTCACCAACATGAAATCTTCATCGACAAAACCCAAGGTTAGTTTATCCCTCTTATGGTGGGATGTCACATTAAGGGGGAGCTTTACTCTAAGACTTGAGTCAAAGCATCTCTTAGTATGTGACAACATTAAAAACTTTATGTAAAAGTGGTAACCCCACTTGTGCATAAACGATGAGTATGACCTATGATCAAGTACCCTTACTTGACTACTAAGTCAAATGCTCATATATAGATGATTTTGTCATTGCCCAAGTGCTTGTTAGATGCTAGTGTGTTTGTGCATGTTTGTCATGATTTCTTTTGACATCTTATTGTGTGAGCATGTTGGTCTGCATTTATTTTCTCATTCGAGGACATCCAATTGTTGCTATCTGGCTTTTGATTTATCTTTTGCCAATTGGATGGACAAGAATGCCTAGGACCACTCTTTAGCTATCTATGGTTTCTCACCTCATATTCCATTCATGCTGCATCACAAAATTTGAACAAGTGCTTTTCGACCCCTCTGTGTGTGGAGCACTCCGAGTTCCGTATCGACAAGGACTGACCATTAAAACCTCCCAAGTGCATCTCGGTGGAACCAATCCAACAATCTTGGACTCACCAATGCCTAGGGTTGATCTGGTTTTCAATCTCATTACTACCAATTTCATATTCTCGGTTACACCGAGTTTCCCTGTCAACTGACAGTTGTGGAACTCGGTGACACCGAAAACATAAAATTGGTATCACCGACAGTGAAGGGTATATATGCTGTGGACCCCGACGCTTTGAATTTCTATCTTCAAACGTCGTGCCTTAGAACCCTAAGCTGCCGCCTCGAGACCCCTGGTCGTCGCCCTTGTCTTCCTGCGCTCCTCCGCCGCTGGAATCACCGCTGTCGACGAAATCTGCTCCATCGTCGTCACCGTAGAGGATCCGTGCCAAGCTAGGGTACGGATTCGATCTCTAGTGCGCTCCCCATCCGATGCTTGCGCATTGGATACTTGTTAATCGTCTATGCAACCTTTGCTCACATATCCATTCACTCAAAACTCCAAAGTTTCGAGTTAGATTGATTTTCTAGGGTTTTGCCGTCCACCTGATAAATCTCGGTGGAACTGAAATGAAAATATTGGTCTCACCGATATGCTTTTCAGTGAGGTTGAGAACTGACTCGGTGGAACCGAGTAGCTCTTTTCGGTCCCATCGAAAAGGCTGCCAGGTTCCTGTTAAGGAGTTTGTTTGTCTCGGCCCCACCAAAAATTTCTTTTCGGCTGCACCAATATCTATTTGACAGATTGCAAAACTTTTGAGAATTCATTGCTCAAATTTCAAAAACCAGGCTCATTTTGTGATGACTCGTCTTCTTATGCTCATCTATACTCTATTCACATGGAAAATATGTCAGGCTCAGAAGACAGTAAGAATTTGCCAGAGCAGGGAGTTGATATGAGTTCTGGAACAAGCCCAGAAGCCAGTTCTTTCTTAGATCCAGGTACCCCCAGCACTCATGGGTTGCCCAAGGCTGCCACCAGAACCAGGAAGAAGCTGAACTCAGATGAAGAAGATTCAGACTTCGTTCCAGAAGAGATTCTTGCTAAGAAGCAAGAGAAATCTACTAGGAAGTCTGCTACTAAAGCCACTTCCTCCAAGAGGGTTGTCAGCAAGATCTATGCACCTACCTCAACCTTCAAGGCTTATGAGACTGCCAGAGCAACTATCTCAGTTGAAGTCCCCAGGAAAGCTATGCCTAAGAAGGCAGGAGAAAAAAAGTCCAGGAAGAGGATTATTCATGTGACTGGCAGGCCTACCTCCAAGTATGAGGATCCTGAAGAGACTGGTGCTGCCGCTGAGGAAGAGGAGGATGAGCTAGCTACAAAGGCTCCTCACAAGAAGAAGGCAAAGAAACTTGTTACGCCCAAGATGCGATCCTATCCATATTTTGGCACGAGGGCCTCGACAGGGATAGAAGCGCATCTCGTCATGTTGCAAGAATGGATATCATTACAAGTACATGTACATAAGAGATGAGTATATGGAATTGGCTTACACTCACCACAAGCTACATCAATATCACATCAATACAACAACGTGTTCCAACATCATACAGAAGAGTAGGGTCTGACTACGGACGAAAACAAACGACAAAATGACATCCATCCTTGCTATCCCAGGCTCTCGCCTGGAACCCATCCTAGATTGATGAAGAAGAAGAAGGAGAACTCCAAATCAAACAAACATCACGCTCACGTCAAATCATTGCATTACCTGCACCTGCAACTGTTGTTGTAGTAATTTGTGAGCCATAGGGACTCAGCAATCTCATTTCCAAGGGTATCAAGACTATTAAAGCTTAATGGGTGAGGTATGGTTAAGTGGTGAGGCTGCAGCAAGCGACTAAGCATTTGTTTGAGTGGCTAACTTACGAATACAGAAAGTAAAGTATGGTGGTCTACGCATATCGAACGTGAACTAGTAGTGATCACTAACTGATCCTGAACACCTACTTACGTCAAACATAACCCCACCGTGTTCTCTCTCGGATAAGGACTCATGAGAAGAGACAGTCATGGTTACACACACAGTTGGTGTATTTGATTTGAGTTTACTTCAAGTTTACTATGACCGGGTGTTAAACAAAATATCCAAGTTTGCCACATAACCACGGGCACGACTTTCCAAAAGATTTAACCCTGCAGGGGTGCTCCAACTCATCCATCACAAATTAACCACACGCCGCGGGAATTACCTCGACCACGGATCTCGTGATCATCCTAGACAATTCCAAAGGAAATCCGCCACCTCGAGATAGCCCGAATAAAAATCGGAAATCCTCACTCAAGACGTTCGAGAAAGGTAAAACAAATCCAGCAAGGCCGCCCGGCGTACCGACAAAACCCGATAGGAGTCGCGTCTCTCGTTCTCAGGGTACGATCGGATGGGCAAGACGTCGGGTTGGTTGAGACCCCGGGTGACCAGGGGGCGCCGGACATCGCTCGGTTTGGACCAACACTCATGAGGAGCACTAGCCCGAGTTGTTGATTAAGATCTGCGGGTGCCGGCGGGTCCCTATGCAATTTTATTAGTTATTAGGCAAATGTAGTACCAATGTTGGGCCTTGCCAGACAAGTTTTATCCCAAAACAAAAATCAAGGGGGTCCCCATAACAACCCTGAGCATGTTAGGAGCGCTCAATTATGGAACGTAACACCGGTTCACAAGTAACTAGGGATGGCAAGAGTGGAACAAAACACTGAGCAAAAGGCCAAGCCTTCCACCCTTTACCAAGTGTATAAGTGCATTAAATTAATTATCAATAATATTGTGATAAAAAAAGAATGTCCATGTTGACACATAGAAGCAATTGCACCTGCAGCTAGAAATGCTATAAGAAGGGCCGAGCAAGCGGTAACATAGCCAAACAAAGGTTTGCTGGGATGTGGAGGGGTTAGAAGCTTTCATGGAAATGTTGGGAGGCTTGAAAAACAAGTGGTATGTAGTGAGACATAGCGATAAAAGTGAGACAACTAGCATAGCAATGATAGTAGTGGTATCCAGGGAAATGTGTCATCTTGCCTGAGATCCTGCTCAGAAGAAGAACGAGTCCACGAAGAAGACGAGCCAACGTAGTCGAACGAATCCTCACAGTCCGAACGCTTTTGGAACTCTATCGAGAAGAAGCAATCTGGAAACAACAATCAACACGAGATACACCACAACATATGCATGACACGATACGCAAACAAATATGATGCATGTCCGGTTTAATTATGCAAGGCATGACAATTCACATCAAACAACTACTACACATTAAAGTGAAGCTCAATATGCAACGAGTTGCATATTGAAGAAACTCCACGTTTGGTTGGATTAGAATCAAAACTTCATAAGACAGAAGGATCCTGAAAAGATTTCACAACACTCCAGTTAAATGGATGAGCAAAAATGATATGATCTTGATAAACCGAGATGATGGTTGAAAGAGAGCAACATGACAAGGCCTCTGTAACAAGAGAATAGAAACTGGATTGATGGAAGGAAAAGAACGGACAAGAAAATGACAACTTCCAGCAAAAATGAATTTGAAAAGGATAGGTTGAATGGAGTTGATGAAGAATCAACAATGAAAAGAATAGCTTGTTATGGGCTTATGGAAAACATCTCAAAATTATGAGGTGACAACCTGCCACAACAGGAACAATTGATTGCTTGAGAACAACAAGATATGTAAAACTTCTTTTGCCAAGAGGAGGAGGAAACTTGGATCAATTATGACACCATGATAGCTACAATCCTTAGAAAATGCTTTAGGTGAAATCCAACCCAAGATAACTCTGAGAAGACATGATGGGTTTACTTATCTCATTCTTGACAATTTCCTTCGAGACTCCTCATAATCAAGAATTTAATAACACCACCTCAAAAGACAATGGAGAAGGAATTGAACTTAAAATCCAAGAGAAAGAACACTTGATCACCTCCAACAAGAATCTTGAAGAACACTTGAAAATGAAAGAAATCTTGATGAACCACCATGAAGAACCTCCGGAAGAACTCTGAAATGAAAGGACGAGAGAAAAGAATTGAAGGTTGAATAAGAACAAGATTGGGGCCTTCCAGTGAATTAGATGAGGCTTCGGGACAAGATACTTGAGGAAAACTAGGAACTCCGGAAAACAAAGATGACAACTTGGGATAAGGAATTTGATATCAAGAACAACTCCGGAAGAAGGATTGAAATTACTTGGATGAAACAAGAATACGAATTTTGATATGCCTATCCTTCATCAAGTTAAATTGATTTGGCATACCACTTATCCTTTTGGAAATGATAGGAAAGATAGATAGAGCACAAACTTGAAGAGGTCTTGAACGAGAACACCGGTTAGAATTCACAAACGAATGAGGATACAATGATTGAACAAAGATACATGGGAATGAAGAGATCACGATCCACCTAATGGAAAACTTGAATGAAGCACTGGAATAATTGATACGAACGAAGGAACAACAATTAAGAAGAATTTGAGAACGAAAGCTGAAAGCTGAGAACAAAGAAATCTTCTGAAGCGATGGCCTTCAGAGGATCAAGAAATGAAAACAATTATGAAATGCACTGGATAGATATGGGAGGAATAACTCATGATCAAAACAATTTGAGATGATAGCAACAACGTGAAACCAAGAATCTTTGGAAAAATGAACAATGATTTAAGAGAAACTCTCCTTCGGTCTTCAGTGCAGAGAATGATGACGAGAAACTCCACCACGAATTACTGAGACACTCCGGAACAATGAATAAAGAAAAGGTTGAGCCAACAATGAAAATGATTTAGAAGCGATCATGGAAGAGGAATATGACTGATGAAAATAATTCTTACATCATATTGAAAAGAACTTGAGGACATCTCCGGAAAGATTAGAAGAGCTAGGTAAGATCCTGGGGAAAACACTTGTGGGTTATGGGCCCACTCAAAAGAAACCACCGTTGAAACACTTGATTAAAAGAGAGATTGCACCGGTACAAATTAAGAACTTGATTATATGAGACCCTTGAAATAATTTAAGAGGACAAGAATGAAAATGAATGTCTTCTGAGATATCATCAACACTCCGGATAGAATAGAGAGGGATGAATAAACAATTGAAGCTTGGATAAGAATTTCCAACATGGGAATGCATTGAACGAATGAGAAAGGATATGATGAGCACCAAAGCTTGAATTGAATCCACCGGGGAAGAATAACAACGAGAACAAAGAATGTGAGGATAGATCTTGAAATTGAAACTCCTGAGAATATTCACAAAGAATCACCGAAAACAAGATAGAAGAAAAGATAGCGGAAGCATTACATGAATAGAAAGACACTTGGATGAGAATTTAATCATTGAAGAAAAAGGGTGGGAGGGTGGGAAAAACAAATATTACTTGGAACAGATGAGACAACTCCGGAACGAAATATGAGGATTGATCTTGCAAAAGTTGAATAGGATAGAATTATCTTGAAGAGAAGCACACCGGATGAAAAGAATTGATATGACAACTTGATTGGGTAAAAAATAGCATTCCCACCGAAATATGAGAACACTACTTAGCAAGATATGAAATCACCACTTGACATTGAAGCAACTCAAATTACCATATTCAAAACAAAACGAAGGATGAGGCTTATGAAACAAGCCAGAACAAATACATACCCACTATGTACTTGTTGGAAAGATAATCCTAGGTACCTACTTGAATTCCCACCTAAGAGCTCCCGAAAACTTTCTGGTTATGCAATCCGGTGTGGGGGATACAAGGAGGAAATATCTCACACAACTAGCAAACCTACACCCCAACTATATCCATCCTTCAACACATAACCAGAGGATTTCGCAAGTCCATCTACCTCGGATCCTCGAAAGCACAACGATACTAACCATGGTGGTACCCCAGACGCCTGCCCAGTACTGGGTGACTCCGACCTTATCTCACCACGAAAAGTATTGAAGCAATTCCGAACACCCTCCATCCTGAGATACTAAGGAAGCTGAATGATAACGATGTGCCAAGAATTCCCTGGAGCTCAACTCTCCGGAAGAAATCAAGTCAGACAGGAGGCACCAAGACAGAACTCTGTCACATAGACATCATATAGTTTCCAAAATACCCGTGTGATCCTAAAAAAAATTGAGCGAGAAGAGGAGTAGTAACAAAATTCCTAAGTCGTAATTCCTCACCAGAGCATAGAAGAGGAGTAAAAAGAATCCTACTCTCCGATATAACTAGACCCAAAATAGTTTTTCACTAGACTCGACTCGGCCAAGTTTGATCAATCAAGGGGGGCTCCTAGGTCGGTACAGGCTCTGATACCAACTTGTCATGCCCAAGATGTGATCCTATCCTTATTTTGGCACGAGGGCCTCGACAGGGATAGAAGCGCATCTTGTCGTGTTGCAAGAATGGATATCATTACAAGTACATCTACGTAAGAGATGAGTATATGAAATTGGCTTACACTCGCCACAAGCTACATCAAGATCACATCAATACAACAACGTGTTCCAACATCATACAGAAGAGCAGGGTCCGACTACGGACGAAAACAAACGACAAAATGACATCCATCCTTGCTATCCCAGGCTGCCGCCTGGAACCCATCCTAGATTGATGAAGAAGAAGAAGGAGAACTCCAAATCAAACAAGCATCGTGCTCAGGTCAAATCATCACATTACATGCACCTGCACCTGTTGTTGTAGTAATCTGTGAGCCACAGGGATTCGGCAATCTCATTTCCAAGGGTATCAAGACTATTAAAGCTTAATGGGTGAGGTCTGGTTAAGTGGTGAGGCTGCAGCAAGTGACTAAGCATTTGTTTGAGTGGCTAACTTACGAATACAGAAAGTAAAGTATGATGGTCTACGCATATTGAACGTGAACTAGTAGTGATCACTAACTGATTCTGAACACCTACTTACATCAAACATAACCCCACCATGTTCTCTCTCGGATAATGACTCACGAGAAGAGACAATCACGATTACGCACACGGTTGGTGTATTTGATTTGAGTTTACATCAAGTTTACTATGACTGGGTGTTAAACAAAATATCCAAGTTTGCGACATAACCGCGGGCATGGCTTTCCGAAAGATTTAACCCTGTAGGGGTGCTCCAACTCATCCATCACAAATTAACCACACGCCGCGGGAATAACCTCGACCATGGATCTCGTGACCATCCTAGGCAATTCCAAAGGAAATCCGCCACCTCGAGATAGCCCGAAGAAAAATTGGAATTCCACACTCAAGACATTCGAGAAAGGTAAAACAAATCCAGCAAGGCCACCCGGCGTACCAACAAAATCCGATAGGAGCCACGTCTCTCGTTCTCAGGGTACGACCGGATGGGCAAGACGTCGGGTTGGTTGAGACCCCGAGTGACCTGGGGGCGCCAGACATCGCCCGGTTTGGACCAACACTCATGAGAAGCACTGGCCCGGGTTGTTGATTAAGATCCGCGGGTGCCGACGGGTCCCTATGCAATTTTATTAGTTATTAGGAAAATGTAGTACCAATGTTGGGCCTGGCCAGACAAGTTTTATCCCAAAACAAAAATCAAGGGGGTCCCCATAACAACCCCGAGCATGTTACGAGCGCTTAATTATGGAACGTAACACCGGTTCACAAGTTACTAGGGACGGCAAGAGTGGAACAAAACACCGAGCAAAAGGCCAAGCCTTCCACCCTTTACCAAGTTTATAAGTACATTAAATTAAATAGCAATAATATTGTGATAACAAAAGAATGTCCATGTTGAAACATGGAAGCAATTGCACCTGCAGCTAGAAACGATATAAGAAGGGCTGAGCAAGTGGTAACATAGCCAAACAAAGGTTTGCTGGGATGTGGAGGGGTTAGAAGCTTTCATGGCAATGTTGGGAGGCTTAAAAAACAAGTGGTTGGTAGTGAGACATAGCGATAAAAGCGAGACAACTAGCATAGCAATGATAGTAGTGGTATCCACGCAAATGTGTCATCTTGCCTAAGATCCCGCTCGGAAGAAGAACGAGTCGATGAAGAAGACGATCCAACATAGTCGAACGAATCCTCACACTCCGAACGCTTTTGGAACTCTATCGAGAAGAAGCAATCCAGAAACAACAATCAACACGAGATACACCACAACATATGCATGACACGATACACAAACAAATATGATGCATGTCCGGTTTAATTATGCAAGGCATGACAATTCACATCAAACAACTACTACACATTAAAGTGAAGCTCAATATGCAACGAGTTGTATATTGATGAAACTCCATGTTCGAATTATTTAGTTCACTCCCGTTTAGGTACTCATCAATATTAAATGTTGTTACACATGGCAAGAGGTGAAGCATGAACAACTATATCATCTAGGCATTTTAAATGAGTCCGGAAACAATATATAGCATTTCCGAAACAACCCCATATGCAAATTATGAATTTGGTACAGATTTGTCCTAACACAATTTAAGAGTTATTAAATAGCCAAATAAATATCACCATGAGATTCTACACATTTTTTCTAGTCAAGTTACATATGTAAAACATTTGCATCGGAGTCACGGATCAAAAGTTATTAAACAATTCATTTTCCATGGCATTTTTGGGTGGATATGCAATTATTGTTAAAATAAAACTACCAGCAACAATATTCCCAGGCTGGGCTAGCCACTGCCAATGACAGTGGGGCCGCAAGGGTGGTCATCAGGTCAACGTGGACCAGATAACAAGGCTGTGGGACCAAGGCGTCATAGGAATAGCAACTCACTAAACTTTGAAGCAACAAAACAAAAAAAAGGCCACCTGGGATTTGAACCCAGAACCTCTCGGTGGAACTAAGGCTAGTCCACCAGCTGAGCTATGTATGCACTTGCGGAAAAAACATGAGACTAAAACATATAAGAAGCAGGCCAGGGCTATTCCGCTGGAGAGACAAAAATGCAGCAAAATTGAGCAACCGTGGGGAGTCGAATGCATGATGTCCTAGTTAAAAGTATGGGCATCTAACCACTTCAGCTAATGCATCTAATGATAACCAAAACATCATGGAAAATATAAATAAGTTGAATGCCTGACGGATCTAGAACAGAACAGAGTTTCAGATCGGGTGAAAAGTTGCTCACTGCACGGAAGAAAGAGGTCGGTGGAGGCTAGCGCTGGGGTGGCGGACGCGGCTGGGCTTGGCTAGGCTGCAGCTCCGGCTATGCTCATCCATCCTTGGGAGCTCCTGGATAGAGAGAGAATAGAGAGATGGCATGAGAAAGAGCTAGGGAGCAGAAGGGAAAGACAGGGGAGGGAAGAAAGGCACGACTTGGTCCTTGCTGCTACTGATATTCGGCGGAGAGGAGCTCGAGCCCATGCAGGTTGAGGGACTTGGCGACGCGATGGAGAGGTGCTGGTTGGGCCGGGATGAAAACGAGGTGGATAGGTGGCGACCATGGTTTGGGCAGGGAGATCGGGGAAGATTTTGAGGTGGGAGACGACCAGGAGGAGTGGCGGTGGCCGAGTTGGTGGGATGGGACAAGGCACCTAAAATCTAGGGGTTGGACTGATAAATAGTTAGGGATTAGGTTAGGGGTGTTTTGCCCATTTTGGACCCTCGAATCTCGATCCGACGGTATGGAAGTGGAGGGGGTTAGCTAGGCCGCGGTGGCTGTGCAAATGGGCTATGGGGAGATGAGAGGGAGGTTTACGGCCCATGACACGAGGTTTAAAACACCGAAAAACGTCCGATAATAAACTGATGACGTACTGCTATGACTGACCATTCGGGTATCAAACAAACTCAGAACGCGACGAAATTTGACAGGCGGTCTACCTACACTATCATAAGACCACATGCCAGGTTTCGACCCAATCCAAGAATATATTTTTGCGCGCTTTAAAAACGGTTTTTTAACGATGCCGTGGGCGCGTGCGTGTGTGGTTGGTCTCGAAACGGGCAATGGCAAGAGCGGAGAGAACTAGCGACTACGAACGGATGCAAGTTTTCGAAAACGAGTGACGATGCTATGCAAGTGATGCAAATGATGCGATGATGAATGCAACAACCAAACGAAACACAGACGAGAATGGAAATAAAAAGGGAATCTTCTGGAGCATTGGTCCCAGGCTGTTACAAAACTGATGTTTGTTGCTATGCCAAAGACTGGGACATCCAAGAAGGCTACTGCTGAGAAGCCTAAGAGGACAACTACGCAGATTCCAGCTTGTGAGAAGAACAAAGGGACTGCCTCCAGAGCTGAAGCTGATGATGATTTGACAACCTCTATGAAGCTCAGACCACATCTTCCAGTGCACAATGCCAGCTACCCACTAGCTGAGGATATGAAGAAGAGGAAGGATTCAGGATTGAGAGCTTGGAGAGCTATAGATCCTTATGCCCACAGGAAGAAGACAACTGTGGACTACAGATTCTATACCAGAGAGCAACAGGATTTCTATGAATCTGTGCTCTTTGAATAGAGTCCAGTTGTGAGTGATATGCGATATGTTGATTGGAAATTCATCAAGGAGAATAAGGACTACTTTCCAAGTGTCCAAGACAATTTCCATTGCATAGGATTGGATGGGTTTGTTGGTAGAGAATTCACTGCTTGGAATGATGAGATGATCATGCAATTCTACTCCACTGCACATTTCTATGGAGATGGTAGAATTGTATGGATGACTGAAGGTGCAAGGTATGAATCGACTGTTGAAGAATGGGCTGCTATCTTAGGAGTTCCTGAAGCACAGGATGGTAACTTGGATGTATACTCAGAATCCAAGGCTAGCCACAATGCTATGGCCAATATGTACAAGGAGATCCCTCCTGCCAATGTGAAGTCTCATAGGCTAGGATCAATCTACTTTCTTCAGGCTGGCCTCCGCACTATCAACACCATTCTGAGGCATACTTTGATGCCCAAGTCCGGAGATGACAAGATGATCCGAGGCCACTCCATAAATATGTTGATCCACCTTGACAGACACACCAGGATCAGAGTCATGGATTTGATTGTTAAGACAATCAAGAGGGTTGCTGCTGACCAGAAGCGCTCATGCTGTTATGCACCCTACATCCAGATGCTTATCAACTCAAAATTGGAGAAGCATTCCTTTGCTCTAGATCACCCACATTTGCCCCTACAGCCAGATCTCGAGGACAATGTTGTGGTGATGGATGCTGATCATCCCACTTCAGCTGCAACTCAGGCAGAAGGAGAGGCAGTTAGAGCCACTAATGATCAAGCCCCTCGATCCGGGAATGAGCAAATGGATCTGTTGATAGCATCAGTTCAGGGCATGCAGAAGGACATTAAGGGGATTCTGGAAAACTAGAACGGTCTTGTTAGGATCTTTGAAACTAGGATCAAGACCCTTAGTGATAAGGTGGACGGGCTAACTAAGACGGTCACAGAGCTTCATCATGAAGTTGACTCCGTGCACATCCCTCGGGTCTCTTCTACTTCAGATGATGATGAGGAGGAGGATGATGAGGATGAATCACCTCTAAGGACGGGCACTCAGTTCACCACTCAGGCCAGATCAGCCACAATGCCTACACAAGACTTGAGGCCCTCTTCATCAGCTCCTGCTACTGTCAGCACAACTCCTGCTCCATCTGCTCCAGTTCCTCCAGCCGTCACTCCAACTCCATCCACGACATCTACAGAGATCTTTGCCGACGCTGTTCTCTCGACTCCTTCATCAACAACCGGAGGAGATCAGCCCAAGAACGTTTAGATGTATGCCTTTGAACTTTTTGATAACTGTTGCCAAAGGGGGAGAAGTGTATATAGATCTATAGGCTTCGAGCGAGAGAGCGTTTTGGTGTTTTGTTGCTTTTCAAAACATTTGGTTCTTTTGGTTTGACGTGAGATACTTTTGTGTTTATGTGTGATCATACATTGTTATGTGATGAGATGCTACTATTTCCTATCATCTTAAATGCTCATGTAATGATCATTCACCTTTGCTTGATTGTGTTGTGTGTTGTTATTTATTCTGATTATTCTCGCACACCACCAAGTTGTATGTGACGTGGAAGAAGTGCCCCATATACCTAATCGATTGCATTTGCATTCAAATGCAAATTCAAAATAATGCACAAATTTAGGGGGAGCTCTTGCTTATCACATACTTCTCAAAGCGACGATTACATTCATTGATTTTATCATATGTCGAAGCTTTGATCTATATGTTGTCATCAATTACCAAAAAGGGGGAGATTGAAAGCACATTTGCTCCCTTGGTGGTTTTGGTAATTAATAACAACATATAAGTCATTGAACTAATGTTTCCACCAAGTATATTTCAGGAAATGTTCAATGTTAGGATTGGCAAAAGGAGATTGTGGACATACCCCAAGATGCAAGGAAATAGGTTGGCCAAGCTTCAAGAAAGAGGACTCTACATTTTATATTTGTGAGAAATCACTTTGAGTCCATAGGAAAGCCAATACTATTAAAAGGGGGTAAGGTTTTGTTGGTGAACAATATGCTCAAACGTGCACAAGTGATAGTCGCCAAAAACATCCACAAACTCTCCCACCAAAGTCTGTTCTATACCCAACACTCAAAATCGGTGCAACCAACTTTCCCATACCGGTGCCATTGATTCCAAAACCTAGACATACTCTGCCAAACCCTAGCCACTTCGGTGCAACCGATTCCATACCGGTGCCACCGAGTTTAGGTTGCCAACTTTCTGTTATGCAAATTCACATTTCCGGTCCCACCAAGAATGTTGGATCGGCGTCACCGAGATTGGAAATCTGATCGTTGGTCACCTTATCGGTGCAACTGGGTTTCCTATATCGGTCTCGCCGAGATTCAAAAGTTGCCACCTTTTGGTCACTTCGGTACCACCGAGATTAACACATCGGTGTCACCGAGTTGGTCATTTTGTGTGTAATGGTTGGATTTTTGGGGATGCCTATATATACCCCTTCACCACCACCTACTTGAGAGAGAAGCACTCAGAACCATTCCATAACTATCCTATCAAATTTTCTGAGAGAGAACCACCTACCCTTGTGTTGAGGTCAAGATCTTCCACTCCAATCATATGGATCTTGATTTCTAGCCTCCCCAAGTAGCTTTCCACCAATCCCATCTCTTCCACCATGCCAAATTTGTGAGAGAGTGATTGGGTGCTGAGGAGTCTATCATCTTGAAGCACAAGAGCAAGGAGTTCATCGTCATTACCGGGCCTATTACCTTTTGGAGGGTGGTGCCTCCTAGATTGGTTAGGTGTCGCTTGGGAGCCTCCTACTTTGTGTTGTGGAGTGAACCAAGAAGTTTGTAAGGGCAAGGAGATCGCCTACCTCGGGAAGATCTACCCATAGTGAGGCTAGTCCTTCGTGGACGGAAGCCGTTATGGAATAGTAAAGGTTGCTACTTCGTGGACCCTTTTGGGTGCAGCCCTCCGTGGACTCTCGCGACTGTTACCCTCCGTGGGTTGAAGACTCCATAAACGTGGATGTACGAAAGTGCCACCTATCGGAACCATGGGAAAAATCATCGTGTCTACAATTGCATTTGATCTTCCTATCCTATCCCTTCTATACATGCTTGTTGTTACTTTCCGCTGCTATATACTCTTAGACTTGCATGTGTAGGGTGCACTTGACTTGCCATGAAATGCTAAAAATTATCAACCCTAAAACTTGGTGTAGGCAAAACTTTTAATTGGTCAATTAGTCTAATCACCCCCCTCTAGACATACTTCCGGTCCTACACGGACCCGCCGACAGGGGTCGGTCGTAGGAGACCTAGGCTGTGGTGGAAGGCGCAGCCATAGACAATGCACCAAGCGCCCTTGGAGCCGCATGTTGGAAATATGCCCTAGAGGCAATAATAAAATGGTTATTATTTTATTTCCTTGTTCATGATAATTGTCTATTGTTCATGCTATAATTGTGTTAACCGGAAATCGTAATACATGTGTGAATACATAGACCACAACATGTCCCTAGTGAGCCTCTAGTTGACTAGCTCATTGATCAATAGATGGTCACGGTTTCATGATCATGGACATTGGATGTCGTTGATAACGGGATCACATCATTAGGAGAATGATGTGATGGACAAGACCCAATCCTAAGCATAGCACAAGATCGTGTAGTTCGTTTGCTAAAGCTTTTCAATGTCAAGTATCGTTTCCTTAGACCATGAGATTGTGCACTCCCGGATACCGTAGGAATGCTTTGGGTGTGCCAAACGTCACAACATAACTTGGTGGCTATAAAGGTGCACTACGGGTATCTCCGAAAGTGTCTGTTGGGTTGGCACGAATCGAGACTGGGATTTGTCACTCCGTGTGACGGAGAAGTATCTCTGGGCCCGCTCGGTAAGACATCATCATACTGAGCTCAATGTGACTAAGGAGTTAGCCACGAGATGATGTATTATGGAACGAGTAAAGAGACTTGACAGCAACGAGATTGAACAAGGTATAGAGATACCGACGATCGAATCTCGGGCAAGTATCATATCGATAGACAATGGGAATTGTATACGGGATTGATTGAATCCCCGACATCATGGTTCATCCGATGAGATCATCGTGGAGCATGTGGGAGCCAACATGGGTATCCAGATCCCACTGTTGGTTATTGGCTGGAGAAGTGTCTCGGTCATGTCCACGTGTCTCCCGAACCCATAGGGTCTACACACTTAAGGTTCGATGACGCTAGGGTTATAGGGAAATGGTATATGTGATTACCAAAGATTTTTCAGAGTCCTGGATGAGATCCCAGACATCACGAGGAGCTCCGGAATGGTCCGGAGGTAAAGATTGATATATAGGAAGTCCAGTTTTGGTCACCGGAAAGTTTTCGGGCTCATCGGTAGTGTACCGGGAGTGCCGGGAGGGTGCCGGAGGACCCCCGGGAGGGGTGTGACGACCATAGGACTTTGTGGGCCCTTAGAGGAGGTGTTCCAGCCCTTATTGGGCTGTCCAAGACCTTCGAGAAAGGCCCATGCGTCTGGAGGAGTAGAGACAAGGGCAAAGGAGTTTGAAAAGGAGGAGATCCACCTCCCTTGTGGGAGGTGGACTCTCCCTTTGATTCGGCCGAAGCTCTCCTCCTTGGAGGAGAGTCCAAGCCAACCCTCCCTCTCCCTCCTCCTATATATACTTGAGGTTTTGGCCTTTTGAGAACAGATCTGAACTCTCTCTCTCACGGCAAAGCCCTACCTCTCTTCCTCCTCCTCCGCAACACTTAGACGAAGCCCTGCCGGAATACCTTGCTACTCCACCACCACCACGCCGTCGTGCTGCTGTTGGAGCCCTTACCCAACCTCTCCTTCCTCATTGCTGGATCAAGTCGTAGGACACGTCATCGGGCTGCACGTGTGTTGAATGCGGAGGCGCCGTTGTTCGGCGCTTAGATCGGAATCCACCGCGATCTGAATCGCTGCGAGTACGACTCCATCAACCGCGTTCTAGTAACGCTTCCGCTTAGCAATCTTCAAAGGTATGAAGATGCAATCTCTAACCCACTCGTTGCTGGTTTCTCCATGGATAGATCTTGGTGATACGTAGGAAAATTTTGATTTACTACCACGTCTCCCTATAGTGGCATCATGAGCTAGGTGTATGCGTAGAATCTATGCACGAGTAGAACACAAGTTGTTGTGGGCGTTGATTTTGTTAATTTGCTTACCACTACTAGTCTTATCTTGATTCAGCGGTATTGTGGGATGAAGCGGCCTGGACCGACTTTACACATACGCTTACGTGAGACTGGTTCCACCACCTGACATGCACTTGTTGCATAAGGTGGCTAGCGGGTGTCTGTCTCTCCCACCTTAGTCGGATTGGATTCGATGAAAAGGGTCCTTATGAAGGGTAAATAGCAATTGGCATATCACGTTGTGGTTTTGGCATAGGTAAGAAACGTTCTTGCTAGAAACCTATAGCAGCCACGTAAAAACTTGCAACTACAAATTAGAGGACGTCTAACTTGTTTTTGCAGCATATGCCTTGTGATGTGATATGGCCAAAGGATGTGATGTGATGCATTGTGATGTATGAGATTGATCATGTTCTTGTAATAGGATTCACGACTTGCATGTCGATGAGTATGACAACTGGCAGGAGCCATAGGAGTTGTCTTATTTTATTGTGTGACCTGCGTGTCAATCAGAAATGCCATGTAATTACTTTACTTTATTGCTAAACGTTAGCCATAGTAGTAGAAGTAATAGTTGGCGAGACAACTTCATGAAGACACAATGATGGAGATCATGATGATGGAGATCATGGTGTCGTGCCGGTGACAGTGATGATCATGGTGCCCCAAAGATGGAGATCAAAGGAGCAAGATGATATTGGCCATATCATGTCACTATATTGATTGCAAGTGATGTTTATCATGTTTACATCTTATTTGCTTAGAACGACGGTAGTAAATAAGATGATCTCTCAATAAAATTTCAAGAAAAGTGTTCACCCTAACTATGCACCGTTGCTAAAGATCGTTGTTCCGAAGCACCACGTGATGATCGGGTGTGATAGGCTCCAACGTTCTCATACAACGGGTGTAAGCCAGATTTACACACGCGGAACACTTAGGTTGACTTGACGAGCCTAGCATGTACAGACATGGCCTCGGATCACGGAAGACCGAAAGGTCGAACATGAGTCGTATAGAAGGTACGATCAACATGGAGATGTTCACCATGGATGACTAGTCCGTCTCACGTGATGATCGGACACGGGCTAGTTGACATGGATCAAGTGTCACTTAGATGACTAGAGAGATGTCTATCTGAGTGGGAGTTCATTAAAAAAATTTATTATGTGAACTTAATTATCATGAACTTAGTCTAAAATTGTCTTTACAATCTATTTCATTTTGGTGAAACATCCCAAAATTTCATTTTGGAACGTTATGAAATATAGCTATGCAACATCATCACTTTGTTTGAATGTAATGAATTTGTTGAAGTGCTTCTTTTGAAATTCTGAAGGCCATTTCAATTTTCCCATGTAATTGTTTCGCCTATTTGAAAACCATTGGAAATGTTCAAAGAAAGAGGGGAGTAACATGATACTCCACACCAGGGGCATCTTGGTGAAATATTTGAACAATAAAACCAGGGGGTTATTTGAAAAAATTATTGCAAAAGGATTTAAAATCAATTAGGAATTTTTTCTAAAAATAAATTTTTAAAAAGTATTCAATATGACACAGGAAAAATGTTCATTAAATTGCATTTAATTCCCTGATCATTTTGATATATACATTTCCTATGTTTGGAAATGATTTAAATGCATTAAAGATATTTTAAATGCTCTGGAAATAGAAAAGGAAATGAATTAAATAGAAACGGGCCGGCCCACAGCCTTTAAGACCCAAAATCACTCCGGGTCGGCCACCGACGCGCTAATCACGCGTCCCACCCTCACTGACGCGCGGGACCCACCGTCTGACCGCGGCATCAGGGTGCTCATCCCCTTCCCCATGCCCAACGACCTCGCCGGAGATCCCTCTCCGCGGATCTCGCCCCTCTCTCCGTCCCCGACCACCGCACCTGGCCTATATAAAACCTGGACCTCTCCTCTCTTTGTTCCCCACCCGAAAACCCCTCTTCCCTCGCCGGAACGCTGCCCCACACCTCGCCGGAGTTCGGTACTCAACCGGACCTCCCCGAGCTCCTGCCCGTTGCCACACTCACCCCCAGCCCCCTCCAACGCCACCAATCGACACCGGAACTTCACCGCCGCCATTTGAAGCCTTCGGACACCGCCCCCGACCACCGGCTGCCGTCGACATCACCGGAGCTCCGATCCCCTACTCTGTAAACCGCCGCCTCCACCCGTAGCCGTCGGATCCGTAGTCAACGATCTAGATTAGATCTATTTAATAAACAAACCGGTATCCTCTACAAATCGGTCGTCCGCTCGTTAACCTCACGCGCACGCCACTAGCAACCAATAGGAAGCCGCCACGTAGCCCTGTCCGTTCGCTAGGAATTTTGTTCTTTTCTGTTTTGTTTTAGAAAACAGAATGTTTTCTGTTTTTGTTTTAGTTGTAACTTTTAAACTAATTAGTGTTTTTAATTGATTCTTTTTGCATTAGGTAAGAAATTTCATGTAGTTTCATCCTGTATTCTTAGATTTCAAGTTTGAACTTTTAAATTACTAAAATCTGTATAACTAGAGTTTAAAAATATATTTTTGTATGAATCTTTTTGCCACTGATTTGTATTAGTTAGACCTATCATCCTACATAGTTTGAAGTTTTTTAGGGTAAATTTGGTTAGTGTTTTTAACAAAAACAGAATATGTTTAGTCTTAATGTAGTTTAGTTATTTTAATTTTAATTTAATTTGAACCTGAATTAGTTTAACTTTTGTTAATAGTTTTCATTAGGTTCTGTTGTTTCAAATAGTTAGGTGACATTACTTGCTAATAATAAAAATAATTGTTTAGTTTTATACCCTATTGTTATAGGAAATCTTTATTTCTTTTCATTAGGTTGAGTTTTATAAAACAATTTAGTTTTACTTTCACAAACTATTTAGAAGATTAAATTAGGTTTTTCTAATAAATAAATTTTAGTAATTCTTGTTATCTAGAGTCACTTGAGTAGGAGGATCGTCAGCAAGGCAAGTCACTTTGATCATGTTTACCCATGTTTTTATTGCATTAATTCTACCATCTCCCCAATTGCATGCAAAGTAGGTAATTTGGAAACTTGGTTACTTGATGTAGTATCATGTGGTAGGATCCCCTCAACCCTTTGACACCTTGGCCTCGGGAAACGTTGTTTTAAATTTTGCTATGCTATTAGTAGACGGGGTTGATTGTGTGATGCATGAGAGTTGTGAGATGATAATTACAAGACCTACATAATGATCAAGTCTTCAAGACTCCGAGTTTTCAACATACCTCTGGGTGGATGATGTTTGAACGGCGCCCTGGAGAAACCAGTGGTTAGCCTAGGTGTTGCTGGAGAAGTGCCAGTATTCACGCGGAAAGGTCCACCCAGGCACAAAGAGATGGATGGATGCTTCAAGACCCAAGGCTTACCTGCACAGCCACAAGCCATTATAGGCTCTAGCTTGGTTGGATATTGTGGTGACCCTGGACAGGCGGTGCTACGAGATGTAGAAGAACGGTAGGAAAGGATGGGCACCGATAGAGTCTCAGAGGAACCCCTTAGAAGACCATCTTTTGATCATCCGTTCCTCAAACACCCTGAAGTGCAAGGAATCCAACGAAGGCGATCAAATCTTGTGGGGAATGTGTGCAAAACTCTGCAGAGTACCCAAACCTAATCGATTAGCCGTGTCCACGGTCATGGACAACTTGAGCCAAAGGAACTGAAACTATCTGGAATTCTCAACACAAATAATTACATCGATGTGGGTATTAATGACAACTTGGGTATGAGAATTGGTTGGCGGAACCATCTCATTAAACAACCAACATTGTAGTAATAATATTTTGCCCCCTCTTTTTGTAGGAAAAATTGGCTTTATGCAAAAACTTACTACCCCACCTGCCAAATATGCATATAGAATAGATGATTACTTTAGACCCCCTCTTTTGTGACATTGCTGGCATATTCAATATGCTGACCTACACGGCTGCAACGTATCATGTTGCAGAGTACTTTTCCGACCAGGAGTGAGGATACGCTCTACGCTCGGTGAGATGCCCTTGGAGTTAGATGGACTCAACTACCTTTGAAGCTTCCGCAAGATTAGTTTATCTCATGAGTTGGCCTTCAGCCACTTTATTGTAATTCTTATTGTAAAAAAGGACTCGATATGAGATTTTCTATTAATAAAGCCGTGTGATTTCCCTTTGATATATACATTGATGTACCGTGTGTGTACCAGCATGATCTTGGGATGGTACGGAAACACCGGAGATTTGACCTTTTAGGTCGGGCCGCTACAGAAATGGTATCAGAGCACACGCTGACCGTAGGACGTAACCTCTAGGATTGGAAAAGCCTTAGGATTTTTTTTATTTCTTTTGTATTTAAAATCCTTATACTCTCATCTGTTCATTTCTGACTTCCCTCCGATTATTTCAACCTTTCTAGATGGCCACCTTCACCCCAGTTTTGTTCACGGAGTTTTGGCAGCCCGACGTGACGATGCCCTTTGGCAAGGAGCTGGTGAAGATCTTCAGGGATGTAAGGATCGCTTTGCCAAGTATCACCGGGACTCCTATCATGTCTTTTCCACAAGACGGTCGCTACAGGATTGAAGTGCACATCCCCGGAAAGACCTTTGGAAGTCGCAAAGAACCCATCGACTTCAAGTTTGTGGCACCTAGCTGGATTCTTGGGAGGGACATGGCGATTCACCGTGCCCTCGGACGTACTCAGGAGGAATACAGGGGTGGTCCCATTTCGCCAGGACTCAGCATGGTTTGTCGCAGGGATGCCAATGGAAATATAATAAACACCCTCACAGAAGACTCCACCATTTCCTATATCTAGACTTTGGAAACTCACATCAGGACTCTGGAGCTTCGGGTATGCGCAAACATGAAGACGATCAAGAGGCTGATGAACCGCGAGATTGACCTCGAGGCTGACCTACGGGAAGCCAAGTACAAGCATGAGCATGAAGTGAAGGATTTCTTGGAGAGGATCGAGAAGCTGAACACACGCATTGCAACTCTAGAGGAACAACTCGACATGGGAGAAAATCTTCACCCAAAAGGAGACATGGCTCCCTTGATCAACAACGATGATGAATATGAAGAGAGCCACCGGAGGAGGCCACATTACTATGGAATTTTGAGGAGAACTTTAGTCATGCCCCATGTATCTTTAAATTTCATCGTTAAAACGTAGGTCGATGCTTAGTTTGATTTGGAGACTTGTATCTCGATGTTTGCACTTGATTTGAATAAATGAATGAGTGTTTTGGTGTGATATGTCTGTTGCATTGCATATGGGTAGTGAAATTTTCCTTTAGGCCCTTGTTCTATTCTAATTCTCACCCCTCTGAAAACAGCAAGATGCCTCCGTGACGTGAGTCCGATTTCACCTTCCTGTCGGAACTCACCCAACTTCTCCAGCAGCATAATGCCTTGATGCAGCTGTTGATCCAGAACCAGACCAACAACCACAACAACCACCCTCCACCTCAGGGCGACAACCTCACCCGTTTTCTGAGACTGAATCCACCAACTTTCTCTAGCAGCACTGAGCCCATTGTGGCAGATGATTGGCTCCGCAAGATGGAGAGGGAACTCACCACCACTGGATGCACTGGGGCTAAAAAGGTGCGCTTTGCCGCTCATCAACTGGAGGGACCAGCAGCTTCATGGTGGGAGAACTACACCACCACATATCCCATGGCTGGTGTGACTTGGCAGCAGTTCAAGGTAGCTTTCCGCACCGCTCATGTCTCAGTTGGAGCCATGAGTCTCAAGAAGCGTGAGTTTCGCAACTTACGTCAGGGGAACCGCTCAGTGGCCCAGTATGTGAATGAATTCAGCATGTTGGCTCGTTATGCACCAGGAGATGTGGCCGATGATGCAGCCAAACAGGAGAAGTTCCTGGAAGGACTCAACGATGAGTTAATTTCAACAACTACCAAGAGCTGGTAGACAAGGCCCTCATCTTGGAAGGGAAGCAACAGCAAATTGAAAACCGCAAGAGGAAGTATGGACAAGGGAAGTCTAACTCTGGAGCTCAACAGAATCCCCGCTACTCCCCGTACTCAGGGAATACCGGATCAAGGACAGATAAGTATGGAGGACACACTCATCACGTGCACAACCATGGAGGCCACAACCATGGAGGAAATGGGAATAATCGTCCCAACAATGGCAACTTCAAGAACGGCAATGGAAGTGGGAATGGCAACCAGCACCGTCCCGCTCCAGCTCAGAAGGATCTGAACCATATCACCTGCTTCAAGTGCCAGAAGACAGGGCACTATGCCACTGAATGCCCTCAGAACAAGCAAGGAAATGGAAACGGCAACAATAACGGCAACTCCATAGCTAAGAAGCCAAATCCTTTTCCTCGTGCTCAGGTGAACCACATTGATGTGGAAGAAGTCTATGATCTGCCCGAGACGGTGGTTGGTAAGTTTTTATTGCATTCACGTCCAGTTATGGTACTTTTTGATTCGGGTGCAACTCATTCATTCATATCAAGGGTAGTTGTGGAAAAGTATGGTTTACCCACCAGAACCCTTAGTCAGCCGATTAAGGTTAGTTCTCTAGGAGGCATGATGTTGGCAGGTATAGGATGCCACGCATTGAAACTCAATATAGGGAAACACGTTTTTCCCACCGACCTCATCGTCTTAGAATCCCAGGGATTGGATGTAATCCTAGGCATGGATTGGATGACCAAGTATGAAGGAAACCTTGATTGCCCCAGCAAGTCTATTTTACTCACCACCCTAGAGAACAAGAGGATTAAGTATGTATCCCGACGTACACAAATGAGTGCTCGGTTAAATTCCCTCACAGGAGTTGTCCAGGAGGAAGTGCCGGTGGTACAAGACTTTCCAGATGTATTCCTGGAGGAATTACCGAGCATGCCACCAGATAGAGAGATTGAATTTCTGATAGAGTTACTACCAGGAACAGCCCCAATTTCCAAGAGACCCTATCGGATGCCTGCAAATGATTTAGTAGAAATCAAGAAGCAGATTAAGGAGTTATTGGATAAGGGATATATTCGCCCAAGTTCTTCACCTTGGGGAGCCCCAGTTCTTTTGGTGGAGAAGAAGGATAAAACCTTGAGGATGGTGGTCGACTATCGTGCATTGAACGAGGTAACAATCAAGAACAAGTATCCTCTGCCGATGATTAACGACTTGTTTGATCAGCTAGTAGGAGCCAAAGTGTTCTCCAAGATCGATATTCGATCAGGGTATTACCAATTGAAAATTCGAGAACAGGATATACCCAAAACAGCCTTCACCACAAGGTATGGCTTATATGAGTATACAGTCATGTCTTTTGGTTTGACTAATGCTCCTGCCTATTTCATGAATATGATGAACAAGGTGTTTATGGAATATCTGGACAAGTTTGTCGTGGTGTTCATCGATGACATTTTGATATTCTCCAAGAGCGAGGAAGAACACAAGGAACACTTGCATTTAGTTCCGGAGAAGCTTAGAGAGCATCAGTTATATGCCAAGTTCAGTAAATGTGAATTCTGGCTGACGGAAGTCGGATTCCTTGGACACATTATTTCCAGAGAAGGAATAGCAGTAGACCCCGCTAAGGTTGAAGCAGTCACTGAGTGGAAGTCACCCACCTCAGTTAAGGAGATCCGTAGTTTTCTCGGACTTGCCGGATATTACCGAAGATTCATTGAGAATTTCTCACAGATTGCCAAACCCATGACAGAATTGTTGAAGAAAGAGTCTAAGTATATTTGGACTGAGGAATGTGAAACCAGTTTTCAGGAGTTGAAGAAACGTTTGGTCACAGCCCCAGTATTGATCCTGCCAAATATTCGGAAGGATTTCCAGGTTTATTGTGATGCATCCCGTCAAGGACTCGGAGGAGTACTCATGCAGGAGGGAAAAGTTGTAGCCTATGCATCCAGACAGCTACGACCTCATGAGTTGAACTATGCCACCCATGATATGGAGTTAGCAGCCGTAGTGCACTCACTCAAGACCTGGAGACACTTCCTTATCGGAAATAGTTGTGATGTTTACACTGATCATAAAAGCCTGAAGTATATCTTCACACAGAAGGAGTTGAACCTCAGACAAAGAAGATGGCTAGAGTTAATCAAGGACTATGACATGAGATTGCATTATCATCCAGGAAAGGCAAATGTTGTAGCAGATGCTTTGAGTCGAAAGAGTTATGTGAACACACTCATAGCGGGAGGATTACCCCAAGTGTTAGCCGATGATCTCAGAGAGCTCCGGCTAGAGATAGTTCCAAAAGGATAGGTTCCCACACTAGAGATCTAGTCCACCTTGACAAAAAGAATTCGTGAAGCCCAAAAATCGGACAAGGAGATAGCTGAGATAAAGCAAAGAATGAAGGATGGAAAAGCTAAAGATTTTCGTGAAGATGAACAAGGAACTCTGTGGTTTGAGAACCGAATCTATGTGCCCAATGACCCAGAGCTCAGGAAGTTGATACTTCAAGAAGCCCATGATTCACCATACTCGATACACCGAGGCAACACCAAGATGTACCTGGATTTGAAGGAAAGTTACTGGTGGACAGGTATGAAGAAAGATATTGCCGAACATGTTGCGGTATGTGATGTTTGTCAGCGAGTAAAGGCGGAACATCAGAAACTAGCACGGTTACTCCAACCTTTGCCGATACCCGAGTGGAAATGGGATAAGCTTGGTATGGACTTCATCACAGGATTACCCAGGACCTGTTCAGGTTATGATTCCATCTAGGTAGTGGTCGATCGTTTGACCAAGGTAGCTCATTTCATTCCGGTGAAGACCACCTATACCAGTGCTAAGTTAGCCAAGATATATATGACCAGGATCGTATGTCTGCATGCAGTTCCGAGGAGTATCGTGTCAGATAGAGGAACACAATTTACCTCAAAGTTTTGGCATCAGTTACATGACACTTTGGGTACAAGGCTAGAATTCAGTACAACTTTTCATCCGCAGACCGATGGATAGACCGAGCGAGTCAACCAGATTCTGGAGGACATGTTGAGAGCTTGCGCTAGACTATGGATCTAGTTGGGTTGACAATTTACCCCACGCAGAGTTCTCATACAACAATAGTTATCAGACTAGTCTAAAGATGGCCCCTTTCGAAGCTTTATACGGAAGGAGGTGCAGAACACCATTGATGTGGGATGGTGTTGGCGACCGAAAACTTTTTGGTCCCGATATTATCAGAGATTCTGAAGAAAAGGTCAAACTGATTCGAGACAGAATCAAGATAGCTCAATCCCGGCAAAAGAGCTATGCTGACAGCAAACGCAAGGAAGTGACATATGAAGTGGGAGACCGAGCTTACCTTCGTGTGTCCCCACTTCGAGGAATCAAGAGGTTTGGTGTTAAAGGAAAATTAGCACCCAGATTCATAGGCCCCTACAAAATTCTTGAACATAGAGGCGAAGTTGCATACAAGCTAGAATTGCCAGAAGGATTGTCCAGAGTTCATGATGTTTTGCATGTTTCTCAGCTGAAGAAATGCCACGCTAAGATGGCGGATATTCCTTTGAGAGACACAGTGCCCCTAGAGGTCATACAACTTGACAGTGACCTGGCCTATGATGAGAAGCCTGTCAGAATCCTTGAGACTACCAACAGAGTTACCCGTAGCAAGATCATCAATTTTTGTAAGGTTCTGTGGAGTCACCACACCGAGGAAGAAGCCACCTGGGAATGCGAAGATCTTCATAGACACCACCCACACCTATTTTCTAGCCAACCCAAATCTCGAGGGCGAGATTCATCTTAAGGTGGGTTGGTTTGTAACATCCCAAAATTTCATTTTGGAATGTTATGAAATATATCTATGCAACATCATCACATTGTTTGAATGTAATGAATTTGTTGAAGTGCTTCTTTTGAAATTCTGAAAGGCCATTTCAATTTTCCCATGTAATTGTTTCACCTATTTGAAAACCTTTGGAAATGTTCAAACAAAGAGGGGAGTAACATGACACTCCACACCAGGGGCATCTTGGTGAAATATTTGAACAATAAAACCAGGGGGTTATTTGAAAAACATTATTGCAAAAGGATTTAAAATCAATTAGGCATTTTTTTCTAAAAATAAATTTTTAAAAAGTATTCAATATGACAGAGGAAAAATGTTCATTAAATAGCATTTAATTCCCTGATCATTTTGATATATACATTTCCTATGTTTGGAAATGATTTAAATGCATTAAAGATATTTTAAACACTTTGGAAATAGAAACGGAAATGAATATGGGCCGGCCCACAGCCTTTAAGACCCGAAATCACTCCGGGTCGGCCACCGATGCGCTAATCATGCGTCCCACCCTCACTAACACGCGGGACCCACCGTCCGACCACGGCGTCAGCGCGCTCATCCCCTTCCCCGCGCCCGACGACCTCGCCGGAGATCCCTCTTCGCGGATCTCGCCCCTCTCTCCGTCCCCGACCACCGCACCTGACCTATATAAACCCCGGACCTCTCCTCTCTTCGTTCCCCACCCGAAACCCCCTCTTCCCTTGCCGGAATGCTACCCCACACCTCGTCGGAGTTCGGTACTCAACCGGACCTCCCCGAGCTCCTACCCGTCGCCACACTCACCCCCAGCTCCCTCTGACGCCACCAATCGACGCCGGAACTTCGCCGCCGCCGTTTGAAGCCTTCAGACACCGCCCCCGACCACCGGCCGTCGTCGACATCACCGAAGCTCCGATCCCCTACTCTGTAAGCCGTCACCTCCACTCGTAGCTGTCGGATCCATAGTCAACGATCTAGATTAGATCTATTTAATAAACGAACCGGTATCCTCTACAAATCGGTCGTCCGCTCGTTAACCTCACGCGCACGCACTAGAAACCAATAGGAAGCCGCCACGTAGCCATGTCCGTTCTCTAGGAATTTTGTTCTTTTCGGTTTTGTTTTAGAAAACAAAATGTTTTCTGTTTTTGTTTTAGTTGTAACTTTTAAACTAATTAGTGTTTTTAATTGATTCTTTTTGCATTAGGTCACAAATTTCATGTAGTTTCATCCTGTAGTCTTAGATTTCAAATTTGAACTTTTAAATTCGAATCTAATCAAATTTGCTTAAGTTACTAAAATCTGTATAACTAGAGTTGAAAAATATATTTTTGTATGAATCTTTTTGCCATTGATTTGTATTAGTTAGACCTATCATCCTACATAGTTTGAAAAAATTTAGGATAAATTTGGTTAGTGTTTTTAACAAAAACAGAATCTGTTTAGTGTTAATGTAGTTTAGTTATTTTAATTTTAATTTAATTTGAACCTGAATTAGTTTAACTTTTGTTAATAGTTTTCATTAGGTTCTGTTGTTTCAAACAGTTAGGTGACATTACTTGCTAATAATAAAAATAATTGTTTAATTTTATACCCTATTGTTATAGGAAATCTTTATTTCTTTTCATTAGGTAGAGTTTTATAAAACAATTTAGTTTTACTTTCACAAACTATTTAGAAGATTAAATTAGGTTTTTCTAATAAATAAATTTTAGTAATTCTTTTTTGTTAAGTAATATGATGATAATAATAATTATGATAATAATAATTTTGTTTTGTTTCATACTCTAATGTTATAGGAAACTCGAGTTACCTACATTAAGTGGTGTTTTATAAAAATTATAATTGTAGTAGCATTTCATTTCACAAAAGTTTTAGTGGATTAAATTATGTTTGCTAATATTAATTTTACTATTTCTTTTCTGTTAACTATGATTTTTTTATTAAAAATAGTTCTTGTCTTATTCTATATTACTAGTAGTTTTGACACAAAAAGAAATTTGTGAGTCAAATATTGGTTTTGATTTTCTTTCTCTTGATTGATACTATTGAATTGTTTTAGTTAAATCTTGCTGATTGTGTGAGTTGTATTATTAGTTGTATGCTTATTTGTGTGCTTTGTTTGATTCGTTAGATCATCCAGAGTGCGAAGCTTGTTATCTAGAGTCACTTGAGTACGAGGATCGTCAGCAAGGCAAGTCACTTTGATCATGTTTACCCATGTTTTTATTGCATTAATTCTACCATCTTCCCAATTGCATGCAAAGTAGGTAATCTGGAAACTTGGTTACTTGATGTAGTATCATGTGGTAGGATCCCCTCAACCCTTTGACACCTTGGCCCCGGGAAACGTTGTTTTAAATTTTTCTATGCTATTAGTAGACGGGGTTGGTTGTGTGATGCATGAGAGTTGTGAGATGATAATTACAAGACCTACATAATGATCAAGACTTCAAGACTCCAAGTTTTCAACATACCTCTGGGTGGATGATGGTTGAAGGGCGCCCTGGAGAAACCAGTGGTTAGCCTATGTGTTGCTGGAGAAGTGCCAGTATTCATGCGGAAAGGTCCACCCAGACACAAAGAGATGGATGGATGCTTCAATACCCAAGGCTTACCTGCACAGCCGCAAGCCATTATGGGCTCTAGCTTGGTTGGATATTGTGGTGACCCTAGACAGGCGGTGCTACGAGATGTAGAAGAACGGTAGGAAAGGATGGGCACCTACAGAATCTCAGAGGAACCCCTTAGAAGACCATGTTTTGATCATCCGTTCCTCAAACACCCTGAAGTGCGAGGAATCCAACGGAGGCGATCAAATCTTGTGGGGAACGTGTGCAAAACTCTGCAGAGTACCCAAACCTAATCGATTAGCCGTGTCCACGGTCATGGACAACTTGTGCCAAAGGAACTGAAACTATCTGGAATTCTCAACACAAATAATTACATTGGGGTATTAATGACAACTTAGGTATGAGAATTGGTTGGCGGAACCATCTCATTAAACAACCAACATTGTAGTTATAATATTTTACCCCCTCTTTTTGTAGGAAAAATTGGCTTTATGCAAAAACATTCTACCCCACCTGCCAAATATGCATATAGAATAGATGATTACTTTACACCCCCTCTTTTGTGACATTGCCGGCATATTCAATATGTTGACCTACACGGCTTCAACGTATCATGTTGCAGAGTACTTTTCCGACCAGGAGTGAGGATACGCTCTACGCTCGGTGAGATGCCCTTGGAGTCACATGGACTCAACTACCTTTGAAGCTTCCGCAAGATTAGTTTATCTCATGAGTTGGCCTTCAGCCACTTTATTGTAATTCTTATTGTAATAAAGGACTCGATATGAGATTTTCGATTAATAAACCTGTGTGATTTCCCTTTGATATATACACTGATGTACCATGTGTGTACCAGCATGATCTTGGGATGGTACGGAAACACCGGAGATTCAACCTTTTAGGTTGGGTCGCTACACCAACGCTAATGCGAACCTCAACTTCAACGCGTTCCTAAAGAAAACCAAGCTGAAAGATGATGGAAGCAACTATGCGGACTGGGTCCGTGGTTTGAGGATCATCCTCATAGCTTCCAAGACATTGTATGTCCTTGATGCACCACTAGGTGACCCACCCCTTCTCCCAGCAAAGCAAGACATTGCGAACGCTTGGCATTCTTGCTGCGATGATTACTCCCTTGTTCAGTGCGGCATGCTTTACAGTTTAGAACCGGGGCTCCAAAAGCGTTTTGAGCAACACGGAGCATATGAGATGTTCCAAGAGCTGGAACTGGTTTTCCAAGCTCATGCCGGGTCGAGAGATATGACGTCTCCGACAAGTTCTTCAACCGTAAGATGGAGGAGAATAGTTCTGTCGGTGAGCACATCCTCAAGATGTCTAGGCTACACAACCGCTTGACTCAGCTGGGAGTTAATCTCCCAGATGACTCGGTCATTGACAGAATCCTCCAGTCGCTTCCACCTAGCTACAAGAGCTTTGTGATGAACTACAACATGCAAGGGATGGAGAAGTCCATTCCTGAGTTGTACTCGATGCTGAAATCAGCGGAGGTCGAGATCAAAAAGGAGCATCAAGTGTTGATGGTGAATAAGACCACTAGTTTCAAGAAAGGCAAGGGTAAGAAGAATTTCAAGAAGGACGCCAAAGCTGTTGCCGTGCCCGGTAAGTAAGTTGCCGGGAAGAAGAAGAACAAGAATGGACCCAAGCCTGAGACTGAGTGTTTTTATTGCAAGGGTACCGGTCACTGGAAGCGGAACTGCCCCAAGTACTTAGCGGATAAGAAGGACGGCAACGTTAAAGGTATATGTGATATACTTGTTATTGATGTGTACCTAACCAGCACTGTAGTATCTCCTGGGTATTTGATACCGGTGTAGTTGCTCACATTTGTAACTCCAAGCAGGAGCTGCCGAATAAGCGGAGGCTGGCAAAGGACGAGGTGACGATGCGCGTCGGGAATGGTTCCAAGGTCGATGGGATCGCCGTCGGCACGCTACCTCTACATCTACCTCGGGATTAGTGTTAAACATTAATAATTGTTATTTAGTACCAGCTTTGAGCATGAACATTGTATCTGGATCTCGCTTGATGCGAGATGGCTACTCATTTAAATCTGAGAATAATGGTTGTTCTATTTATATGAGAGAAATGTTTCATGGTCATGCCTCGCTGGTCAATGGTTTATTTTTGATGAATCTCGAACGTGATGTTACACATGTCCATAGTGTGAGTACCAAAAAGTGTAAGGTTGATAACGATAGTCCCACTTACATGTGGCACTGCCGCCTTGGTCATATTGGTGTCAAACGCATGAAGAAGCTCCATGCTGATGGACTTTTGGAGTCGCTTGATTTCGAATCATTTGACACGTGCGAACCATGCCTCATGGGCAAGATGACCAAGACTCTGTTCTTCGGAACAATGGAGCGAGCAACTGACTTGTTGGAAATAATACATACCGATGTATGCGGTCCAATGAGTGTCGAGGCTCGTGGAGGCTACCGTTATGTTCTCACCCTCACTGATGACTTGAGCAGATATGGGTATGTCTACTTAATGAAACACAAGTCTGAAACCTTTACAAGGTTCAAGGAATTTCAGTGTGAGGTAGAGAATCAACGTGACAGGAAAATAAAGTACCTACGATCTGATCGTGGCGGAGAATATTTAAGTCACGAGTTTGGCACGCACCTAAGGAAATGTGGAATTGTTTCACAACTCACGCCGCCTGGCACACCTTAGTGAAATGGTGTGTCTAAACGTTGTAATCGCACTCTATTGGATATGGTGCGATCTATGATGTCTCTTACTGACTTACCGCTATCATTTTGGGGATATGCATTAGAGACTGCCGCATTCACTTTAAATAGGGCACCGTCAAAATCCGTTGAGACGACACCGTATGAATTATGGTTTGGAAAGAAACCTAAGCTGTCGTATCTAAAAGTTTGGGGATGTGATGCTTATGTGAAGAAACTTCAACCTGAGAAGCTCGAACCCAAAGAGGAAAAGTGCGTCTTCATAGGATATCCCAAAGAGACTATTGGGTATACCTTCTACCTACGATCCGAGGGCAAAGTCTTTGTTGGCAAGAATGGATCCTTTCTTGAGAAAGAGTTTCTCTCGAAAGAAGTAAGTGGGAGGAAAATAGAACTTGATGAGGTAATTGTACCTCCACTTGAACCGGAGAGTACAGGAAGTTGTTTCTGTGGAGCCTACACCAGCTGTAGAGGAAGTTAATGATGATGATCATGAAACTTCAGATCAAGTTACTATTGAACGTCGAAGGTCCACTAGGACACGTTCCGCACCATTGTGGTACGACAACCCTGTCCTGGAGATCATGTTGTTAGACAACGGTGAACCTTCGAACTATGAAGAAGCGATGGTGGGCCCGGATTCCAACAAATGGCTTGAAGTCATGAAATCCGAGATAGGATCCATGTATGAGAACAAAGTATGGACTTTGGTGGACTTGCCTCATGATAAGTGAGCCATTGAAAATAAATGGATCTTTAAGAAGAAGACTGACACGGATGGTAATGTGACCGTCTATAAGGCTCGGCTTGTCGCTAAGGGTTATCGACAAGTTCAAGGAGTTGACTACGATGAGACTTTCTCACCCGTAGCGATGCTGAAGTCTGTCCGAATCATGTTAGCAATTGCCGCTTTTTATGATTATGAGATCTGGCAAATGGACATCAAAACAACATTCCTTAATGGCTTCCTCAAGGAAGAACTGTATATGATGCAGCCGAAAGGTTTTGTCGATCCTAAAGATGCTAACAAGGTATGCAAGCTCCAGCGCTCCATCTATGGGCTGGTGCAAGCATCTCGGAGTTGGAACATTCGCTTTAATGAAGTAATTAAAGCGTTTGGGTTTGTACAGGTTTATGGAGAACCCTGTATTTACAAGAAAGTGAGTGGGAGCTCTGTAGCATTTCTCGTATTATATGTGGATGACATACTGATAATGGGAAATGATATAGAACTCTTGGAAAGTGTAAAGGCCTACTTCAATAAGTGGTTTTCAATGAAGGACCTTGGAGAAGCTGCTTACATATTAGGTATTAAGATCTATAGAGATAGATCGAGACGCCTCATAGGTCTTTCACAAAGCACATACCTTGATAAGATATTGAAGAAGTTCAATATGGATCAGTCCAAGAAGGGGTTCTTGCCTGTTTTACAAGGTGTGAGATTGAGTACGACTCAATGCCAGACCATGGCAAAGGATAGAGAAGAGATGAGTGTCATCCCCTATGCTTCAGCCATAGGCTCTATTATGTATGCCATGCTATGTACCAGACCTGATGTGAACCTTGCCATAAGTTTGGTAGGGAGGTACCAAAGTGATCCCAGAGCGGAACACTAGACAGCGGTTAAGAATATCCTGAAGTACCTGAAAAGGACAAAGGACATGTTTCTCGTATATGGAGGTGTCGAAGAGCTCGTCGTAAAGGGTTACGTCAATGCTAGCTTCGACACAGATCCGGATGACTCCAAGTCGCAAACCGGATACGTGTATATTTTGAACGGAGGGGCAGTCACCTGGTGCAGCAGCAAGCAAAGCGTCGTGGCGGCATCTACATGTGAAGGGGAGTACATAGCTGCTTCGGAAGCAGCAAAGGAAGGAGTCTGGATGAAGGAGTTCATCACCGACCTAGGAGTAATTCCAAGTGCGTCGGGCCCGATGACTCTATTCTGTGACAACACTGGAGCTATTGCCCTTGCGAACGAGCCCAGGTTTCACAAGAAGACAAGACATCAAGCATCACTTCAACTCCATCCGCGATTACATTCAGGAGGGAGATATAGATATTTGTAAAGTGCATACAGATCTGAATGTCGCAGATCCGTTGACTAAACCTCTCTCACGAGCAAAACATGATCAACACCAGAATGCTATGGGTGTTCGATTCATCACAATGTAACTAGATTATTGACTCTAGTGCAAGTGGGAGACTATTGGAAATATGCCCTGGAGGCAATAATAAAATGGTTATTATTGTATTTCCTTGTTCATGATAATTGTCTATTGTTCATGCTATAATTGTGTTAACCGGAAATCGTAATACATGTGTGAATACATAGACCACAACATGTCCCTAGTGAGCCTCTAGTTGACTAGCTCGTTGATCAATAGATGGTCACGGTTTCATGACCATGGACATTGGATGTCATTGATAACGGGATCACATCATTAGGAGAATGATGTGATGGACAAGACCCAGTCCTAAGCATAGCACAAGATCGTGTAGTTCGTTTGCTAAAGCTTTTCAATGTCAAGTATCGTTTCCCTAGACCATGAGATTGTGCAACTCCCGGATACCGTAGGAATGCTTTGGGTGTGCCAAACGTCACAACGTAACTGGGTGGCTATAAAGGTGCACTACGGGTATCTCCGAAAGTGTCTGTTGGGTTGGCACGAATCGAGACTGGGATTTGTCACTCCGTGTGACGGAGAGGTATCTCTGGGCCCACTCAGTAAGACATCATCATACTGAGCTCAATGTGACTAAGGAGTTAGCCACGGGATGATGTATTACGGAACGAGTAAAGAGACTTGCCGGCAACGAGATTGAACAAGGTATAGAGATACCGACGATCGAATCTCGGGCAAGTATCATACCGATACACAAAGGGAATTGTATATGGGATAGATTGAATCCCCAACATCGTGGTTCATCCGATGAGATCATCGTGGAGCATGTGGGAGCCAACATGGGTATCGAGATCCGGCTGTTGGTTATTGGCCGGAGAAGTGTCTCGGTCATGTCCACGTGTCTCTCGAACCCGTAGGGTCTACACACTTAAGGTTCGATGACGCTAGGGTTATAGGGAAATGGTATACGTGATTACCAAAGGTTGTTCGGAGTCCCGGATGAGATCCTAGACATCACGAGGAGCTCCGGAATGGTCCGGAGGTAAAGATTGATATATAGGAAGTCCAGTTTTGGTCACCGGAAAGTTTCCGGGCTCATCGGTAGTGTACAGGGAGTGTCGGGAGGGTGCCGGAGGACCCCCGGGAGGGGTGTGACGACCATAGGACTTTGTGGGCCCTTAGAGGAGGTGTGCGAGCCCTTATTGGGCTGGCCAAGACCTTCTAGAAAGGCCCATGCGGCTGGAGGAGTAGAGATAAGGGCAAAGGAGTTTGAAAAGGAGGAGATCCACCTCCCTTGTGGGAGGTGGACTCTCCCTTTGATTCGGCCGAAGCTCTCCTCCTTGAAGGAGAGTCCAATCCAGCCCTCCCTCTCCCTCCTCCTATATATACTTGAGGTTTTGGCCTTTTCAGAACAGATCTGAACTCTCTCTCTCACGGCAAAGCCCTACCTCTCTTCTTCCTCCTCCGCAGCGCTTAGGCGAAGCCCTGCCGGAATACCTTGCTACTCCACCACCACCACGCCGTCGTGCTGCTGTTGGAGACCTTCCCTAACCTCTCCTTCCTCCTTGCTGGATCAAGGCATAGGAGACGTCACCAGGTTGAATGTGTTTTGAACGCGGAGGCGCCGTTGTTCGGTGCTTAGATCGGAATCCACCGCGATCAGAATCGCTGCGAGTACGACTCCATCAACTGCGTTCTTGTAAGGCTTCTGCTTAGCGATCTTCAAAGGTATGAAGATGCAATCTCTAACCCACTCGTTGCTGGTTTCTCCATGGATAGATCTTGGTGATACGTATGAAAATTTTGATTTGCTACTACGTCTCCCAACACCGCGGTGGTGTCCGTTACCGCGGAATTCGCCGCCTGCAATGCCCAGACGACGCAGGACGCCCAGGCCACCAGCAACCGGCTGGTGCGCCTCGAGCAATCCGTCGCAGTAAGAGTTTGAGGCCTTGTACTTTGCTTTGATTTTATCCAGTGGGGGCGCGCCAGTGCACCCATTGGGTGTAACCCCCAAGACTCGGGCCGGCTGACATGCAAGCGGGTCGGATTTAACGACGTCTTTGCTCCTGTGTCCTCTGCAGGCCGCGCACCACCGTCGGGTGGCCAAGTACAACACACTGCTGGGCTTGTACCGCGGAGCCGAGAGCTGGTTGTCTGTCCTGTCCATGGATCTGCAAGGTAATGTTCTTCTAAATCTCCAATGGGGGCGCACCCACTTGGTGTAGCTCCCGGGATTCAGACCGGCTGCTTCAGAGGGGGGTTGAATCCCTCTCTGCTTTGTTTTCTGACAACGGCATTTTTGTCCTGGCAGCCACCCATGCCGAGATGGCCAGCCTCCGTTGCCAGGTGGTGCAGCTTGACGAACGGCGGGACCTCTTGACCGCGAGTGCGACCGGCTCCGCTAGGAGGTGGACCGGGCGTAGGCGGAGAAGGGCGAGCGCGAGGCGTCCCATCGCTGAGGGCTGGAGGAGTGGGAGGTGGCCCTTCATCGGGAGTCGAAGGAGCGGGAGGCGGCCCTTCGCCGGGAGTCAGAGGAGTGGGAGGCGGCTCTCCGCCGGGAGCTGGAGACCAAGGACGCCACGTCGGTGAAGGCGGCTGAGGAAGCGCGGACGGTCCAGGCCGAGCAAGAGCGCTGGGTCAAGGAGTGGTCGGCCCGGGAGCTCGATCTGTAGGAGCAGGGGATAAGGTGGACCGGATGCTGATCGGTAAGTCTTGCTATTTTTGTGTGGTGGTTTGAAGTTGGAGTTTCTCTTCATTGCTTATTTTTTGTCCTTCTCTCCCTTTAGATCTTTTCGCAGGCACATAGGGAGTCGCGAATGTGGCCGTGGAGGCCAACCACGAGGAACAGCGGGCGCAGGGGATCACCGTTGAGCAGCACGCCTCCTGGACCCTGGATGAGGTGGGTATCGCTGCCAAGGTGCGCCTGACCGAGGTGGTCCGGGCCCTAAAGCGGCTCCAGGCAGCCGGTACCGCGCTGGTTCGCACCCTCTTGCCGGCTGCGGGTGGAGCCGAACTCCATGAGCCGGCTGTCGAGGTGGCTAGAGTTCGGGACCGCGTGGGTGAATTCCTGGAGGGCCCCCGTCGTGCGTGCCGGACCGGCCATGGCGTTACGTATCGCAAGGTCATGGTACCCCGAGGTGGACTTGGGGCCGCTCATGGCTCAACGCGTCAGCACGGATGCACTGCTGGAGGCGGTTGCTGATCGCTAGCCGTGCGGGCTAGCGACCTTGCTTCTTTTGCCGCGTGGGATAAGTACATCCCAGAGCGCATGACAGACGGTGAGGTGATCCCGGAGGACCCGTACACGCTCGCCCTTGACGACCCAGAGCGCAGCGCCGCGGAGACGGACGACGAAGACGCCGGTTCCAGTATCGATGACTATGCCGACTCCGAGCCGGCTCGGGACTTGGACGCGGGGGCCAACGCGGGTCATGGCGCGCCCAATGACGGGGCCTCTACCTCAGCCGCCGCAGGGAATGGCAGAGGAGAATACGGCGGCGCCGCTATTTAGGGCCCTCTTTTATTTTGTTGCATTTTCTCAGACTGCAATTCCACCCACTGGGGGTGTATGTAATGAACTTGTAGCCGTGGGCCGTTAACGCTCTTTGTGTATATAAGTTATGCTTTTGGTTGCCAAAAATGTTTATGCGTGTCAGCTCGGCCTTAGCCTTTTTGCCCTTTTGGTTCCGTCTTCCCAAAGCCTTGTCCTCTTTGGTATCGGCCCCGCCAGCTGGACAGCCGGGAGCCGGTCTGTAGCTGGGACGGGGCGTCTGCCTCGGGGGAGTCGGTCATGAGTTTGTAAACTAGAGGGTGTTTTGGCTAAGGCGAGTGGCAGAGGCTAAGAAAAAGTGTTTTGGCTAGCCCTAGCCGGCGACCCCTTATGACCGTTTTTCGTGTGCGTTCAGTTTACCGTCCCGAGGACCCATCAGTCGGACAGTCGGGTCTATAGCTGGGGGAGGGGGGTTCTTTAGTACACACTACTTGACCGGCTTTGGGGAGCGATGTCAAGGATAGCTGGCGAGCCCCCGGGACCGTGGGACCGGGTCCGGGAGCCGGTGAGTGAGGCAAAATGCTTTTGAAGGAAACAAAGGGGCGTGCCCCCAAGAGCTAGCTTGGGGCACCCGTTGCATTCATAAGCCCAAAAGGGGAGGGTACATACATACACTGGTCCTTAGCAGTAAAATGGACGGAGGAGCGCCGCGTTCCACGGGCGACGTGTCTCCTCGCTAGAGGCATCTCTCTTGTGCTTCTGCGGCTTCTGGGCGTCTATTAGATAGTACGCATTGTTGTGCAATGCCTTGCTGACGATGAATGGGACCTTCATGGGGAGGACAGCTTGTCTTGACCGGCTGTTTGTTGGATTCACCTAAGCACCAGGTCACCCTCACGAAAGGAGAGGGGCCGGATCTGCTTGTTGTGGTAGTGCTGGAGCTTCTGCTGGTAGATAGCCGTTTGGCTCAGCGCCAGCTCATGGGCCTCCTTGAGGAGGCCGACGCCGTCTTCTCTTGCCTCCTATGCATTCGCCTCCGTGTACAGGGTGACCCAAGGCGAGTCAAACTCGATATCTATGGGGATGACAACCTCGAACCCATACACGAGGAAGAAGGATGTGAAGCCGATTGACCGGTTGGGCGTGGTTCTAAGGCTCCACAAGACAGTCGGCAGCTCTTCGATCCAGTAGTCGGCTGACCAGACAAGTGGTGCCACGAGCCGGGGCTTGATGCCGGCCAGGATCAGGCCGTTTTCCCTCTCGGCCTGACCGTTCGACTGCGGGTGGGCGACGGAGGCTAGGTCGAGCCGGATTCCCTACTTGGTGCAGAAACATGCTAGCGCGCCCTTGGCGAAATTGGTGTCGTTGTCGGTGATGATGCTGTGCAGGACGCCGCAGCGGACTGTGATGTCTTCGATGAACCACGACCGTACAGCTTCTTGATGGGTCTGGCCTCGATCCACTTGGTGAACTTGTCGATGGCTACCAGCAGGTGCGTCATGCCACCTCGAGCGGTCTTGAATGGTCCCACCATGTCGAGCCCCCAGACAGCAAAGGGCCATGACAATGGCATGGTCTTGAGCGACGTAGCCGGAAGGTGGCTTTGCACGTAGAAACGCTGGCACCCTTCGCACCTGTCGGCGAGCTGCGTTGCCTCCTTAAGGGTAGTCGGCCAGTAAAAGCCATGGCGGAACGCCTTGTCCACCAGGGTCCTCGAGGCGGTGTGATGCCCTCACTTGCCCTGGTGGATATCTCGGAGGATCTCTTGGCCCTTGTCGGGCTCGACGCAACGTTGGTACACGCTGGTTGTGCTGCCATGAACCAGCTCACGGTTGATGATGTTGTAGGCGGGAGCACGACGTTAGATCCGCCGGGCTTCGTCCTCGTCAGGAGGGAGCTCACCGTGCAAGAGAAAAGCCAAGATTGGCTAAGCCCATGACGGAGCCAAGACCGGGGCCGGCTCCGGCACGGGCTAGGGAATCTGGGCATCCAGAGCCCCTGGATCCGCCCCTGGAGCCCCCAGGCCAGACTCGTTAGTCCCCGGGTCCGGCTGGTCTACAGTCATAATGACGGCTGCAGGCTCGGAGCCAGCTGCCACCGAGACGACTGTAGCCGGAGCCGGCGCGGCGGGCACGGTCGGTGGAACAGGTGGAGCCGGCAAAGCAGATGGAGCAGGTGGAGCCGGCGAAGCCCCCAGGCTAGTCGAGGGGCCGAGAGGATCTGCGGGCACGTAGGTGGACTCCGACGATGGAGGGCTTGACCGATGGCTTGCGTAGCTGCTCGAGGGAGACGCCAGCCGGGATGGCCTGGCGGGTGGAGCCGATTTTCGCGTGGGTGTCCGCAGCCTCATTGTCCGCCCGGGGGACGTGATGGAATTTGCAACCCTCGAAGGATCCAGTGAGTTGCTGGACGAGGAAACGATAGCTGGCTATGTTTGCGTCCCTAGCGTCCCATTTGTGAGAGACTTGTTGCACCACAAGTCCGAGTCGCCAAAGCATAAGATGCACCGGATGCCAATTTCTTTGGTGAGTCGAAGGTCGTGGACGAGCGGCTCATACTCGGCCATGTTGTTGGAGGTGGCAAAGTGGATCTGTAGCGCGTACTTGAGCTGGTCTCCCTTTGCAGACGACAAGATCATACTGGCTCCCAAGCCGGTTCGCATCTTCGAGCCGTCGAAGTGCATGTGCCAGTGCGTTGAGTCTGGGGGAGACGGCACGGACTGGGTCTTGGCCTAGTCGACGAGGAAGTCAGCCATGGTCCGCGATTTGATGGCGGTGCGCGGCTCGTACCGGATATCGTAGTCGGCGAGGGCACTGTCCCATTTGGCGATCCAGCCGGTGGCATCCCAGCTGCTCATGATCTTGCCCAGCGGTACTGTGCTCACAACGGTGATGGTATGTTCTTGGAAATACTGGTTGATCTTCTGGCCAACGAAGTATATGCCATATCACATCTTCTAGTAGTGGGGTTAATTCTACTTGGAGGCGGAGAGGACCTCGCTAAGGTAGTATACGGGGCGCTAGACCGGCAACGCCCTGCCCTCCTCCATCCGCTCCACTACCAGGACGATGCTGATGACTCGCGTGGTTGTCGCGATGTACGTGAGCAGGGGCTCCTTCTCAGCCAGCACGGCCAAGATGAGCGTGTTGGTGAGGACTCAATTGAGGTCGGGAATGCCTCGTCCGCCTGGTCGGTCCACTCGAACTTGACCGGCTTTTGGGCGGAGTCGGTGGCCGGCTCAATGAGTGTCGTCTTCCTCATGGGCTGGTAGAGGGGCAGGGCCTTCTCTCCCAGCCGGTTGACGAACCGGCTGAGCGAGGCGAGGCAGCTGGTGAACTTCTGGACGTCACGGAGCTGGGTCGGCTTGGGCATTCGCTCAATCGCCCTGATCTTCTCTGGGTTAGCTTCGATGCCGCGAGCGAACACGAAGAAACCCAAGAGATGGCCGGCTGGAACGCCAAAGACGCACTTCTCCGGGTTGAGCTTGACCTAGTACATGCGTAGGTTGACAAAGGTCTCTCGGAGGTCGTCAAGGAGGCTGAAGTGCCTTTTGGTTTTGATGACGATGTCATCGACGTAGACATGGACGTTCCTACCAATCTGTGGAAGGAGACACTTCTACATGCAGTGCTAGAAGGTCGCGCCTGCATTCTTGAAGCCGAAGGACATGGTGATGTAGCAGTAGGCCCCGAAAGGGGTGATGAAGGAGGTCTTCACCCGGTCGGCTGGATCCAGCTTGATCTGGTGGTAGCTTGAGTAGGCGTCCAGGAAGGACAGCAGATGGCAGCCGACCGTGGACTCGATAACTTGATCGATCCATGGCAGGGCAAACGGATCCTTGAGACATGCCTTGTTCAGTCTCGTGTAGTCGATACACATGCACCAAGTCTTGTTTTTCTTTAGCACCGAGACTAGGTTGGCCAGCCAGTCCGGGTGGAACACTTCCATGATGAAGCCGTCTACGAGCAGCCGGGCTATCTCCTCTCCTATAGTGCGCCGCTTCTCCTCGGAGAAACGGCATAGGGGTTGCTTGACCGGCTTCGCATCCGGCCACACATGAAGTTTGTGCTTGACGTACTTCCTCAGAACACCCGACATGTCCTTGGGAGACCATGCAAAGATGTCCCGATTCTCACGGAGGAAGTCGACGAGCTCGCCTTCCTATTTGCTGCTGAGGTTGGCGCCAATGGTGACACACTGCTTGAAGTTAGCCGGGTCGAGCGACACCTGCTTGGTGTCCTTGCACGACTGAAAAGATGCCTCGCTGGCTGTCTGGGACAGGGGAGCCGGCATCGCCGGCTACTCGGTGGCTTCAGCCACGAGTCGGTCGAGTTCTCGCCTCTCCTCCGCGATCACCAGAGCCTCGGCCAGTCGGCTGCCGTCGCGGGCACACTCGATCGATATCTTGTAGTCGCCGGCAATTGTGATGATGCCCTTGAGGCCCGACATCTTGAGCTTGAGGTAGGCATAGTGGGGAACCACCATGAACTTGACGAGCGCCGGCCGCCCCATCAGCATGTGGTAAGGGCTGCTGAGGTCCACCACCTCGAACCATATCGTTTCACGACGGAAGTGATGCTTGTTGCCGAAGAGGACGTTGAGCCGGATCTTGCCGATGGGGGAGCAGGACCGCCCCGGCACAATGCCGTGGAAGACCGTCCGGCTTGGCTGCAAGTCCGTCTCCTTGAGCCCCAGCTTGATCATCGTGTCACGGTAGAGAATGTTGATGCTCCTACCACCGTCAACCAACACCCACGAGAAGCGGCAGGTGCGTCTTGCGGAGACGATGGTGGTATCAAGGACGAGGGCGTAGCTGCCCCGATTCGGCATCACTACCGGGTGGGCCGCCCGGCTCCAGGTGACTGGCTTCTTGGACCAATGCATGAACTGGGGGGTCGAAGGCATGGTGGCGTTCACCTCGTGCTGGAGCCGGTGCTGGGTATGCTTGTCCATCTCCTCACTTGTGAAGACGACGTAGGCCCGGTCTTGGTCGGGGAACTGGTCATGGAGGCGACCGTCGCGCAGGGCCAAAGCCGGTGCTGGAGCTGGTGCTGGAGCCGGAGCCGGGGCTTGGGACGGCGATGGCAGAGCAGCAGAAAGGCCCTCGCCTTGGGCCAGCCACTGCGAGAAGCTGCACGGCCGGAGCGTGTGCGTTGACGGCTTGGCCCCAGAATGATGTTTGTAGGGCAGGTCGAGCATCTGCTCGAAGGTGAGCTTGTGCTGCTAGGCCGCCTTGCCATTGCACTGACGCTGGCTGGGGGACTGGGCAGCTAACTGCTCCTCTTCGATGGTACCAACCTGCCGGTTCCCATAACGGGGATCTGGCTGGTTAGGCTTGCACTTGTTGTTCTGCTGCTATCGATTGTCGGCAGCCGGCCGCGGTGTGGCAGACGGCGGGGTCAGTTTGGAAGGCGTGGTGGCCTTGACCCGCATGGCAGAGTCGGCTGTGGCGTACTTGCCCACCTTGGCCATGAGGTCTGCTAGGGTAGCCAGCTCGGAGCACAAGAGCTTGTGCTTGGGGTGGGTGCTGTCGCGACAGCCCTCGATGAAGTACTGGATGGCCTGCACCTCGTGCACTCCCTCGCAGGAATTGCGGAGCTTCGTCCATCGGGTGAGGTAGTTGTGGAGGGCCTCGTCTAGGCCCTGGACGCACATGGCCAGCTCGCGGGGATGGCTAGGCCGCTTCTAGGTGCCAATGAAGTTGCGAACCAAAGCCTCCTCGAAGCCCGTCCAGGTTTTGATGCCGCCGGCAAATAGGTTGTTGAGCCACGTCCAGGGCAAGCCGATCAACATGAGGGGGGCGTAGCGCATGACTACGCGCTTGTTCCCTCTGGCGATGCCGACTGCGGTGGTGTAGTCGATCAGCCAGTCCTCCGGCTTGGCAGTGCCGTTGTTTCGGGGTGTCGCGAGGGAGAGTGAAGCCGGTTGGGAATGGCTCGTTGCAGATCCGGGGGCGGAAACATGCCGGGCTGATCGAGGCCACCTCCTCGAGGAGAGCCAACAGCGCTAGCCGGTCGATGCGGGTCCGGGCGTCATTCTCGCTTTGGGGGATGCGCGGGCCAAGGAGAGCCGCGAGCTCGGAGCGTACCCTCGGAGCAGGAGAAGGCGCGCGTTCCCGTCGTGAGGGTAGGGGGTGGGCGCGCGGGTGCCTGTCGTCCTCTTCTGGACCGTTGGTGCGCCGGCTGGTGACTGCCGGCGGCTTGTTCACATGCTGAGAGCGCATGTCGCAGGAGCCTGTGCCATGCCTGGCGGGGCCGCAGGGGGAAGAGGCCTATCGGACCGGTTGCCGCAGGCCGGCAGCTGGCGTGCCGTCTCCCTCGAGAGGCAGGACCTCGGAGGCGAGGTTGATGTGGTCGAGCCGGGCCTACTGCGTGTTGGTGGTGTTGATGAGGTCCTGGATGTGTTGGTCCTGCAGGGTGCGCTCCTCGCCCTCCAAGCTAGCCAGGTTGGTGTAAGCCACCTGGGCGGCCCTCATGTTGGTCGCCGGCGTATCGTAGGTGGGCAAGTGCCCACCGAGGATTTCCGTGACCACGCAGCCGCGGCCGCGGACGTCATTCCGCCGGCTAGGCTCGGTGCCAGCCGGCGTGAGGCTGTAGGCGGAGTTATACTCCCGCTGCGGGATTCCATGCGACGCCTGGCAGTAGCGAGGGAGGTGGCCTGTGCGAACAACAGTTGGCGCGTGGCCTCCAACTTGTTCGTATCCGTGTCCGGGTTGGTTGTCGGCGCGATGGGGGTGCTTAGGCCTCGAAGGGCGGAGTCTATGGGGTCGTACACGCCAACGCCGGTGGCAGTGGCGGACGCCAGCGCGTCTGCCCTGACGCGGCCAGAAGTTGTGGAGGAGCCAGTGGTCAGCACCTCCACAATGACACGGGAGTCGTGCACGCCGCTTGCGCGCGTTCCGTCTACGCATGGGGGTGGGTCGCAGTAGTCGAGCACCGCGCTGGGGTACTCATCCAGCGCCGGCATGTCGTTGAGGCGCACCTAGGTGGTGAGCGCGTAGAGGCCGATGATGTTGAGCGGAGTGTCGACGCAGTTTGGCTCAGGGTAGGAGATGACGGTTATGCCCGCGAGGAGGGTGGAACCGCGATCAGGAGCCGCGGAGCTTTCGTGAGGGCGGACCCCATGGGCATGCTGATCAGCTCGAACATGAGACGGCCAATGAAGTTGGCGAGGGTTCCTGCCCGGAGTATGACTCCGGCCAGCGCCGCGTTCACCCCCATGGTGGGTGCCAACTGTCGTCTCTTTCTCACGATAGATGCCATGGGTAGGCTTATCGAGAGTAGTTGGGGCCGATGGACGCCGGTGGACTCTGGGAGCAGGATTGGGAACGGAGCGGTACACACGATGTACCTAGGTTCGGGGCCCTTCTGGGAGGTAATACCCATAGTCCTCCTAGTCGTGTTGATGAACCAAAGGGGGCTACAATGGTGCTCCTGGAGTTGTATGGGTATAGGAGAAAGAAGGAGCTAGCTTGCCTTCTTTGCCTCCCTACGTGGAGTATGTGTGGGTGAAGCTAGGGAAGTGATCGCCCTGTGCATGGGGAAGCTCCGGGGTTTTTATAGGCCAACCCCCCGGAATATAACATGAGTAGAGGATGCCGGAGGGCCCTAGCTGGCAGTCTCTCTAGACGGCCATGGAGCCCCCGGCTGAGGGGTCTTGTCGCTGGTAGGGCCCGCAGGCAGCGGGGTCCCGTCGGGAGCCGGAGAGGGCCCCACTTGGTAGGCCCCATGCCCGTCGTGCCAAGGCATGGGTTGTCCTTTGAGGCATCGTCTAGTGGCAGCCGGCCACGGTCAGCGGTACGGCCGGCCGCGCTGTAGCCACGCCGGAGCAGGTAATGGAGTGGTTGAGGGCGTGTCGGCACTGTGTCGCATGGCCGATCGCAATCGGCCAGGGTCAGGGGCACTGTCGCCCCCACTGTAGCCATGCAGACGCTAATTCCCGATGCGACGGGGGGGCATTGTAGCCACGCGTGCTCTGGCCGCGGTATCCAATGTGTCCCTGGCTAGAGAGCCAGCCGTCTCCGCCTCTAGCCGGTCGGCCCGTCGCAGCTGGCAGCGCGGTGCCGGACTGCAGGGGGAAGCGGCTCGCCCTCCAGTCGTTTCAAAAACTTGGAGTAAAAGGGGCCGGCTGAGGCTACCCCGAGGTTATCCCCCCCCCCGTCATGTCCATCACATGATCATCTGTAAGCTTCAAGTATGTGTTCCCTTGGAATGCCTATCTTTAACTTGCCCTTATCAACCTTGATGACAACACTATGTCATTCTCACATGGTGTGACAGTCCAAGTGCTGCTTCTACCTTTTGTGGCATGTAATCCTATGTGAACCCATGTGTCAGGTGGTGAATGAAATGAGTTTGATAATTGCCATGTCTTGTTCATGTATCTTGCTTCATGCATATCATCATCATGCATGCATATTGTTTTGTGATGTGCTTCTTGACCTTGTGGCATGTGAGTGTTCTTGTGGTTGTTGGTGTTTGAGTGGAATCTACTCATCTCCTTCCCCCTCTCATATTCTTTTCAAACAATCCAACCTTTTCTCTTATTCCATTGGCATTTAATCACCAGAATTAACTTGCTAATAAAATTGTTTAAAAATGTTCAGGAGGTAGTCAATAATATTTTAAGCCTGTGTGTGTAGTTCTTTTGATGTTTTGAGCTTAATGTATTTGGGGTTTTAATATAACATAGGGATGTTTTATTTTGTTTATTAAATATACTTGCTGTAAAAATCCACTTAATAATTTCATCTAATAGCACACATTTTCTTCTTTGCAAAAGTATATTTGTTCTGGCAAAAGCCCTTTGATTTTTCCCTGGGGTTTTTATTTTGTGTGTCTGTTTGTATTCAGGAGAACCTCTTATTTGTTTCCTGTGTGAGAGAGAGTTGATAGTGGGCTTCCTGTCCTCCCCCCCCCCCCCGCGCGCGCGACCCAGCAGTAGTTCCTGTAGCCGTAGCCCAGCAGCCCCGCGCCTAACGGAGGGCTGCCCCGTCGCCTTTTCCGTCAGGTTCAGAGAGAATCCGAGCAAGAGGGAGAGCTGTCGTTGGCACAGATGTCGAGTTGCCGTTAGTCTCCCTTGCCCTTTTAAACCCTGTCGACGCGCATCCCTAGGGTTAGCTCGCCCCATTCCCCCCTCCTCCTCGTCGCGCCACCGCCAGGTAAGCCTAGCCTCGCCATGCTGTCGCCGTGTTCGTCATGCTCCGGCCAAGCTGTCGATTGTGCCCGGAGGTAGCGTCTGCGGTCGCTTCCCGCCGTGCTGCTGAGGGGGAAAGCTCGCTGTCATCGGCCTCTTCTTCGCCGTCGATCGTGGGAGCGCCAGGCCCTCTCCATCGCGTCCGCCCCGAGCTTTCTTCTTCCTCTGCATTCCGGTCAGGATTCGTCGGAGTTCCTCTCCGCGACGTCGTTGTTCTGCTCCGTCCCCGGTCCCATCATCGTGTCAAGGTAGCAGAGGTAGCCTTCAGCGTTCGATACCTGCTCCCTCCTGCTCCCTCCTGCTCCCCTAGGCCGCTAAAGTCGTCGTCGTCGTGCTGCCGTTGAGATGCTCCCGGTGCTCTTCAAGCCCGGTCTTTTAATGCAGCAACTGTGTTCGTGTGTGTTGGTGCAGGTGAGGCATGCCGCTGCAGCTATTGCCTATGCTTGTGTGCTGCTCCTTCCGCATGCAGCTCACGCTCATAGCCGCGTCGTCGCCGCTGTGTGCCTTGCCACCGCTGCCGTTATCTGTCGCCTTTGCCGCTGCTGCCGTTATCTGTCGCTGCTGCCGTTGTCTGTCGTCGCTGTTGCCGCTGCGAACCTATTGTGCAGCCCCGCGAATCGCCGCGCTAGCCATGGGGATGAAATCCCCTGTAGATCCCGCAGCCCCGCCATAGGCCGCCGGTCCCGGTGGTCGCCGGAGGGCTCGCCGGTGACGCCTCCTTCTTCTCTGCCTGTAGGTGGGAGGAGAAGGCCTCGTTTGTTTTTCCTGCTGCCTTCCCCAGGTGAGTTCAGCTAGCGTGCCGTGGCACAGTGGTATGGAGACAGAGGCGAGACCGTGAGGTCGGGGGTTCGATCCCCGCTCCTCCTCCTTTCTTTTCCCTTTTTGCGAGTGGCTGGAGTTGGTGTGTGTGTTCGGATCCGGTGTGAGGACCAGATCCGGTGTGCGTGTTGTGTGTATGGGCAGATCTAGTGTGGCTATGCCAGGATCTGGTGTGGCTACAGTGTGTGTGTGTATGCTTGTGTGTGTAAGTTGTGTGTGGATCTAGTGTGGCTATCAGATCCATGTGTGTGTATGTGAGTGTGTGTGTGACAAGTGGGCCCATGCCCCCCTTGTCATACACCATTTTTTTTGTTTTATTGCTATAATTAGGTCATTTCCAATTATAGTAATAATTCCAAATCTGGACATGATCATTTATGCACATGAGTATATTAGGTATGTTTTCACTTATAGGAGTGGATGATGTTTTGCTATGTAGTTTTTGTCATGATGCTCCATGTGAATATATGAGTATGATACATGAATTTGGTGTACAAAAATCTCAGGAATCCATTGGTGGTATTGGTTTGGTCTTTTGTGCAAGTTTGACAAAATGTCATTTTGTCTCAAAGTGCCATTTTGTCAGTTTTGTTGTATTTAAGCCATGCATGCTATGATGTTTGTGTCAAAATGACATGGTAGTCTTTGATGTGTAGTATGCCATGGTATTTACCTTTGTCATGATAAAATTGCAAATGAGTGGGAATCATGCTCTAAAGTAGCCACTAAAATGTTGTTGTTTCAACCATACTAAATATTTCTAAGTCTGAGAATCTGCTTTTATTTTTATGCCATGAAAAGTGGTTGCTAGCTTGTGATATGTTGAGAATTAGCTCAAGCTCAATGCTAGTGATTTGAAGTATATGTTGTCTTCTAGCATCCTGTTAATTTTCATGTCATGAGGTGGTTTCTATCACCATTAGTTTGTCAACTTGCCATCAGATTAACTCAGATTCCAGAAAACTGTTATTTTCACCAAGTCCCAGATTTATGTTTCATCATGCCAACTTGTAAGCTTCATGCTTATTGATGTCTGCCTCCTTTCCAGATTGTGTAGTTGGATAAGTTGATAAGCATGTTATGTAGTTTCTGTCAGTGCCTTGTTTGTGATTGTAGGATTCCTGTAGCTCAAGTTATTGGCTGTGAAAGTTACTATGTTGATGTTTTGTGGCAGATTGTTTGTTTTAGTGTTTTGTGACTCGTGGGAGCTATACTCCATGAAATTTCTTTATATTTGGATCTATTGTGGTTGGTTTTTTATTGCCTAACCAGTGGCTACCTTGGAATGCCAAGGAATAGCCCAGGGCCTTCTTGTCTTGTGTTTTGCCTTCGTATCTTGTCGTGAGCGTAGCGTGAGAACCGTAGCTCCGTTTCTTACATTCTACATATGCATTTGCATCGTTTTTACATGAAGCATACATATTTTTCATGTTCATGCATGTATAAATAAATTAACATAAGGTTCTGTCCAGATTCATTAATAACCAATCTTTTGCATGTGAAACATGACTAGTTAGGATTGCCATGTTAAAACCTCTTCACATAAGCATGCATCATTCTTGCTTGTGCATTGCACCATGGTTGCTTGTTTATTATTGTTGTTTCTTTTGGGTAGACACGAACGTTGAACCTGAGTACGAAGATCCAGGCGAATACAACTACGAGGATCCTGCTACTTGTCCCTCTGAAGAACCAACATGCAAGATGATCGTACCCGAATCCCGATACTATTTTCGCTTGCTAGTTGTATCGTTCTTATCGCTACTTTCGCGCTACCTACCACTTGAATATCAGCCTCCTATTTGCCATGATAGCCTCTAACCCTCCACATCCTAGCAACCGTTGTTTGGCTAAGTTATCGCTGCTCAGCCCCTCTTTTAGCGTTCTAGTTGCAGGTACAAGTTGTTTCCATGTGATAACATGGATGTCTGGCTTATCAAAATATTATCTGTTATTTAATTTAATGCACTTATACATCTGGTATTGGTGGAAGGCTTGGCCTTTTTCTAGGTGTTTTGTTCCGCTGTTACCGCCATAGTTTCTTGTTACCGTATTATGTTTCCATTCTTTACGCTCCTAACATGTTTGGGGTTGTTATGGGGACCCCCTTGTTTATTCGGTTAAGATTAAAACTTGTCTAGCAAGACCCAACTTTGGTACTACATTTGCTTAATAACTTAATAAAATTTGCATAGGGCTTTGCAACCTTGTGGATTAATCAACAACCCGGGCCAGTGCTCCTCATGAGTGTTGGTCCAACCCAGAGCAGCTTATTAACGCCGCCCGGGGCAACTCGGTGATTGGCATGGTAACCATCGCTCATCCGTCGTATCCTGAGAACGAGATACGCGACTCTTATCGGGTTCGTCGACACGCCGGGAGGTCTTGCTGGATTTGTTTTACCTTTATCGAGTGTCTTGCGTGAGGGGCTCTGACTTTCTTCGGGTTATCTCGGGGTGTTGGAATTCCTTTGGAGTTGCCTAGGATGATCACGAGATCCGTGGTGAAGGCTATTCCCGCGGAGTGTGGTTAATTTATGATGGACTAGTTGGAGCACCCCTGCAGGGTCAAATCTTTCGGAAAGTCGTGCCCATGGTTATGTGGTAACTTGGATATTTGTTTAATAGCCGGTTATACTTAACTTGAAGTAAACTCTAATAAAACGCACCAACTTTGTGAGTAACCATGGTCGTCTCTGTTCGTGAACATGAACCGAGAGAGAACACGGTGGGGTTATGTATGACGTAAGTAAGTGTTCAGGATCTCATAGAGGTCATTCTAGATTCGATCGCTTATCATAGACCACATATTTACTTTCATGTTTCGTAAGATTAGACACCATAAATGCTTAGTGCTGCTGCAAACTAAACATATACCCCTTCCTAAGCCATGAGCTTGAATAGTCTCGGTACCTGTCAGGGATATACCCCGCGGTATGACCCGGCCTGGCGACTCACAGGAGACCCGGTAAAGACATGACGTTTTATTGGTGATCCGGCAGGCGGGTCGCCGGACGACCAGGCGGCTCACAAGAGAAGGCCTAAAGGAGAAAGGATTTCCTTACAAGAGAAACAAGACCCGGAATAGGATTCTAAATAGACTAGTCCTAATCCTACTCCTAGTAGGACTCTATTTGTAAACCTACCCTCTCCACTTATATAAGGAAGGGTAAGGCGCCCCAAAAGAGAGAGGTTTAGGACAACTCAATAGACAAGCTACAAGTTTTAGAGGCTAGACAACACCCGGGTAACCGAGAATCGTCGTCATCATCATCAATACAAGACAAGCACGACATAGGATTTTACTTTCATTGGAGGGGCCGAACCTAGGTAAATTCGCGTCTCTCGATTCCGATCAACCCCTCTCAAGCCGCCACATAGTTGCGACCACCCCGAACCTAAGTCGGTTCACCCGGACATCTGCCGTGACAAAACCACGACAGTTGGCACCCACCATGGGGCACGCGCGGTGATATTGAGTTCTTGGAGGGATCTTTCCCAGGGATCGAAAAGTTAGCAGTCGGCCGGGTAAGGAAGAGCCTCCACGGAAGAATTTTATACGATGTTGGAAGCAAATGATGCGATCCAATCTGCTTGAGGTGGTGAGACATTGCAGTCAGGACAGTTCCGATCGTAACAGCTCATACATGCGTGGATTTGCCCAACCATGCAGGACAAACTTTCTTTGCTAGAAAAAGCCAGAAGTTGTGTGTTCACATCACGAATCAAGATTATTAAACAAAACCAAGGAAACAAGCGACGTACTATTGCTGTCTCTCGAATTGTACAATGTCGCGGTTCCCAACGGGATCTGATCTAAGGCTGCCATAGCTTGTCCGTCAAAAAAGGAAAATTCACTATGGAAAGCTATGGGCCTATAGCTATTCCAAGTGCAAAGCGATCAAGCAAAAGGAAAAAAAAAAGATATGTGTCCAAGCGTACATGCATGGATTTCTATTAAGCTATTTGTGTGAAGAAAGTTGGAGTTTTTCTTGGATGGAAAATTTTGATCCGAATCGACGAGGAAGTCCGCGGCCGGCCGGGTTAATTAGCTTGTACACGCACGTATGACAGAGCACATACATGGTTAAACCTATGAGCCGGCTGATCACATCAAAGTAAAATTGGCCGGCTGATCAACGCGATGAAAAAGAAAAAGAAGCAAGAGACATACACCCATGACTCGGATACGGAAGGGACCCGACTCGGTCTCCACCACCATGGCCGGTTGATCAACATGCACGAACGACGGAAGCACTACATCTAAAAAAAGAAACAGAAAAGGGGCTACACCACCACGTGAGGCATCACCTGAAGTAACTACAATGTGGTCCGGTTTCATAGGTTTAATTTGATGGATAAGTACTACTAGTATTAGTACGTACACCTACACCGAAAGTATTGCTTCATATTATTACAAGATCATCTGCGAGCTATAATTATCTACCGGATTATCGTTGGACAAATCTCATCAATCGGACGTCTCACTAGACATTGGACACGTCTGCTGGACACGGATCATCTATAGTTCAAAACAGTATGTTATCCGTGTGAGCAATTCTTTCCATCCAACTATGTCCAGTATTATTAACACCGACATCCGTATTCACCCGACAACAAAAACCAGGTGTTATCCGTTCCATCTGTTTTATTAGTACATATCAAATTCTTTCAAGAACAATTACTTTGTCTGCAATATTTGTACGCAGGACAATTATTCATAGGGCATTATACCGCGAAGTTGGAGCGCACACTGGCGTGTCGCGTTGCTTGATGGACGCGTGTGAGTTGGCACCCCGTGGACGGTCTACATCAACTCGCCGGTACCACGCGTTCACCCGCCGGTATGAGCCACCCAATGGACGTGGCAAGCCGCCGCATTCGCGATATGGTCTTCGTCAACAACGCCATGGCCGACTCGTCGTTCTCGCCGGCTTTCAACGCCACCGGCGACTCGCACGTCCGTACTGGCCTACAACGCCATGGCCGTCTCTCGCGGCCGAACCGGCTTACAACGCCGTGGCCATCCCTCGCCACCACGCCGGCTTACAATGTTGTGGCCATCTCTCGCCATCGTGCCGGCTTACAACGCCGTAGCCGTCTCTCGCCATCCGGCCGGCTTATAACGCCGTGACCGTCTCTCACCATCCGCGCCGGCTTACAACGTTGTGGCGTCTTTTACAAACAGTACCGACTTACAAGCGCCACGACAGACTTCTACGTCTACATCAACACACCGGAGCTATCCATACAAACTACGCAGCGGGCGCGCAAGTCGCCACCTCCACGGTCCAGTCTACATTGACATATCGGTGCGGTGCTTGCCTGTACGAGCCGCCAGACGGACACGCGCAAGACGCCGCCCGCAGTCTGATCTACAACACACCGGTGCAGTGTTCGTCTATACGAGCCGCCTGATAGACAGGCGCACAAGTTGCCGCCACTACAGTTTGGTTAACTTCAACAACCAGCCGGGACAAACCATCGACCGGATTATTGAAACAAATCGTACGGGATCATCTATAACCCGCCATGGTCAAACTCAACCTTCAGTGGAGATTCTCAAGCCGCATCTTCGAGTCAACTTAAGACTCGGGGGCTATAGACATGGCAAGACACATTTGATCATTTTCAATGAGAACCCCGGGTCATGGCAAAGTTAACCCGATCCTGGGGGCTACTACATTTTTGGCGGAAGATTAAAAGTTGCCCAAGAAGACGAACCGCCGTGATGCACCATTCAAAAATTGCTGCCCGGATTTATTGGATCATCATAAAGTCACTTGGAGGCTTCTGTCGTTTCTTCATACAAAATGGCGGCTTACAAGATGGCGACTTACAAGATGGTGCACAAAGTTGACAAGTCAACTTGGTTGTCGAAGGGGGCTTCCCACCCTCCGGGTGTAGCTTATCTAACCCTAACAACCGGCTCTTAAGCCAAAAATATTGACAAGTCAACATAGCTATCGAAGGGGGCTTCCCACCCTCCGGGTGTAGCTTATCTAACCCTAACAGCCGGCTCTTAAGCCAAAAAATTTGATAAGTTAACTTGGTTGTCGAAGGGGGCTTCCCACCCTCCGGGTGTAGCTTATCTAACCCTGACAACCGGCTCTTAATCCAAAAATGTTAAAAGTCAACATAGCTGTCGAAGGGGGCTTCCCACCCTCCGGGTGTACCTTATCTAACCCTAACAGCCGACTCTTAAGCCAAAAAAGTTGACAAGTCAACTTGGTTGTCGAAGGGGGCTTCCCACCCTACGGGTGTAGCTTATCTAACCTTAACAGCCGTCTCTTAAGCCAAAAATGTTGACAAGTCAACATTGCATCATACATTGCATCATACATTGCATCATACATATCATCACACATTGCATCATATTCACATGTCATGCCATCTTATCAAGTCGGGTCAGAGCAAGATTATGAAAGAAGGAGCAATGTTATGAAAGATTTTAACATCTCCGGGTTATGCTTTTTCAAGCCGCCCTTACAACAATGCAGAATATATTTTGTCTTGTTCATTTTTGCAGGTTTTATCTCTTAAGATGAGCCGTTGTTAAGTATTCTGCAAAAGCAAATGGATCTTTAATAGCCAACCTTGGCTGGATCTTCATGGTTTATCATAACCGATACTAAATGATTGGGGTTTTTAAGCCATCTCGGAGAATTCATTATTTTTCAAGAGCCGCCCTATCAGATATAATGTCGTGTCATCTAATTGACCAGTTCTCGGATTTCTTCAATTTTGCTCTGTAGTAATCTACAACACTCATGGATTTCTCCAATATATATTTGCTAGGTTGCATTGCAACCACGAGCAGGGATTTCATGTCAAAGACAGAGGAATTATTCCAGGATATTCATTCCGGGTTATATTACAACCACGGTCAAAGATTCATTCAACAAATTGTGGTGAGTCATATTATTCTCACATAGTCCCGAGTCGCCGTAGGCAGACAACCTGGCACTTGGGGGCTACATTATTCAAGTCCAAGTTTATATCAATTATGCAAGTCCCATGTCGCTGCAAGCACGGACCACGACACTTGGGGGCTAATGCAAGCCGGTTTTCAAATCATTACATTGTCAGCAAGACCATATTGTCTCAAGGAGATGAGCCGGCCTTTCTATATTTTTCTAAGTCCCAACCCAGTAATTATTACTGACCCGACACTTGGGGGCTACATCGCTCACATCAAATTTTTCTAAAGTCCCAAGTCGCCGCAGGCGTGCGACCCGATACTTGGGGGATACAGCATTTAGCTGTTCAAATAGATTATATGGTTCAAATTGAAGACCCGGCCATCACATACTGATGAGCCGGCCCTTGGGGGCTACACCTGCTGAAGTTTCATAAGGTATAAGACAGTTATAAGTCCCAGGTTGCTGTAGGCAGGACAACCCGGCACTTGGGGGCTACATAGTCCAAAATATTATTGCAAAGCACCAAGTTATCATGGATAATCTCGGAGCTTGGGGGCTACAGGTAATATAGACATATCAAAAACTTTGAGGAGAATTTTCAAGATGTTAATTATGGAGTTCAGTTGTTAGACCCGACGTCACCAACATTTATGACCCGGCGTTATCAAAAGATCATAACCCGCTAGATTTTATATAAGCCGCCCTGCTTCACAACAATGGAAGTCCGGTTTTACATCAGATGGATTTTCATCCCAATATGTTTATCAAGTCATCTAGATTCTAGTTATTTGACCCGGCATCAACAACGATAATGACCCGGCATCATCAATGATTATGACCCGATGGAGATGACCCGCCAAGAGTATTGGAAACCGACTCAATGGCATATGGGTGTTCTATTCTCAATATTTTTCAAAGGACATTGACAAGCAAGATGATTATCAAGACGACTCATTCATATGCAAAAAAGACCCGGATTTCTGAGGAGCCATTTTATAAGCCGGTCGAAGGAGCAAGCCGGCCACTTAACATATTTGTTACTCTTATTTCAGGAGCTTAGCATGAATAAATTCAAGCTAACCTGGGGGACTAATGTTGGGGATATACCCCGCAGTATGACCCGGCCTGGCGACTCACAGGAGACCTGGTAAAGACATGACGTTTCATTGGTGATCCGGCAGGTGGGTCACAGGACGACCAGGCCCAAGACCCGGCGTGTGAGCCGGCACCAGGCGGCTCACAAGAGAAGGCCTAAAGGAGAAAGGATTTCCTTACAAGAGAAACAAGACCCGGAATAGGATTCTAAATAGACTAGTCCTAATCCTACTCCTAGTAGGACTCTATTTATAAACCTACCCTCTCCACTTATATAAGGAAGGGTAAGGCGCCCCAAAAGAGACAGGTTTAGGACAACTCAATAGACAAGCTACAAGTTTTAGAGGCTAGACAACACCCGTGTAACCGAGAATCGTCATCATCATCATCAATACAAGACAAGTAAGACGTAGGCTTTTACCTCCATTGGAGGGGCCGAACCTGGGTAAATTCGCGTCTCTCGATTCCGACCAACCCCTCTCAAGCCGCCACATAGTTGCGACCGCCCCGAACCTAAGTTCGTTCACCCGGACATCTGCCGTGACAAAACCATGACAGTACCCCGGCGCGAGATTGATGAGTCCTCGTGGCTCACAGATTACTACAATAATCCAGGTATAGGTACAGATGAGGTCGTGCCAGATGACATGATGCAGCTCCAGTGGGAGTATGACGAGAAACGCGGCAGGATGTATGTGACGTATCCAAATGAGTAGAGGACCGTGGTCGTGATCTTCGGGGCTAGCAAGATAGTATCATTGCATGTGCTTTTATTGTTTGTTTTTGTTCGTAGCCGGACCCTGTCTTCATATTGATGTTTGAACTCTTTGTGTGGATTTGTAATTTAGCATATGGCGAGTGTAAGCCAACTCATATACTCCTCTCTTCTTAAATGTATGATGTAATGATGATATACTTGCGAACGTCGAGATGCGCCTCTATCCCTTGTCGAGCCCCCCGTTCCTTAATATGGATAGGCGCGCATCTTGGGCGTGAGAAGTTGGTATTTAGAGCCATATGACCATAGGAGCCCTTTGCTTGATCGAACTTGGCCGAGTCGAGTCTAGTAAAAACTATTTTGAGTCTAGTTATATAGGAGAGTAGGATTCTTTTTACTCCTCTTCTGTGCTCTGGTGAGGTATTCGACTTAGGAATTTTGATTCTACTCCTCTTCTTGCTCAAAATAATTTTAGGATCACGTGGGTATTTTGGAGTCTATATGATACCGATGTGACAGGGTTCTGTCTTGGTGCCTCCTGTCTGACTTGATTTCTTCCAGGGAGTCGAGCTCCAGGGAATGTTGGCACATCGTTATCATTCAGCTTCATTCATATCTTAGGACGAAGAGTGTTCGGAATTACTTCAATACTTGTCGTGGTGAGATAAGGTCGGAGTCACCTAGTACCGGGGAGGCGTCTGGGGTACCACCATGGTTTAGTATCATTGTGCTTTCGAGGATTCGAGATTAGATGGATTTGCGAAAGCCTCTGGTTATGTGTTGAAGGATGGATATAGTTGGGGTGTAGGTTTTTTAGTTGTGTGAGATATTTCCTCCTTGTATCCCCCACACCGGATTGCATAACCAGAAAGTTTTCGGAAGTTCTTAGGTGGGAACTCTTGTAGTTATCTAGGATCATCTTCTTCAGATGTATGTGGGCATATACATTTGTTCCGAGCAACATTAGCTCAATACTTTTGTGTTATTGCAAGTGGCTTCTAATATCTGATGATGTTATCGTAAAGACCGAAGAAGCATTCTTACTAATTTTTCAGTAGGAAGGTTGTGATGTTATTGTTCAGTATCTTTCAAGAATTTGATTCGGCTATTGAATTCATCTTATCAATGAGGTGCTGATGTTCTTGTCCATCTTCAGGATGGCTCCACCAACTCATGGGAATCCGGGTCATGGTGAGGAGCAGGCTGATGTTCCACCATCCCCGCCACCGCCTCCTCCTCCAGAAGCTTGGCAAGCTATGATGGTCGCAACCAATGCGAACACTCAGATGTTGCTCAGGCTGTTGCAAGAAAGAGATCAGGGTCAGCCAGGCTTTCAAGGGAATTTTCAGAATCAACCTCAGTTTGTAATGCTCAACCAATTCCTTGCCAACCAGCCCAAGTCTTTCACCTGTTGTGAGCAGCCTTTTGATGCTGATGATTGGCTTCATGATATGAGTAAGCATTTTGAGTGTAGCAATGTCAGACCAGAGGACTTTGTCAGATTTGCATCGTTCCATCTCAAGGATTAGGCAGCTGATTGGTGGCAGCAGTACAAGGATTCCAGGGGCGATCGTGTTGTTACTTGGGACGATTTCCGTCATGACTTCAGGGCCCATTACATTCCGACAAGCTTTGTCGAGGAGATGCGTGAGAAGCTCAGCCACCTGAAGCAGGGAAGCAAGTCTGTCTATCAGTACAATATCGAGTTCCAGAATCTAGCCCGCTATGCTAAGCAAGATGTTCCAGATGACAAGGCTATGATCTATCAGTTCAGAGGTGGTCTCAAGGATGAGTTTCTGCCAGGTCTAGTCCTCCAAGAGCCTCGTGAGTTTGATCAGTTCTACAACATGGCTTTGAAGGTCGAGGCAACTCAGCTCAAGTGGGAGAACTCAAGGAAGCGTTCAAGGGATTCATATTCTTCTTCTTCCAGCTCTCAGATGGTTCCTAAGCAGCAGAAGTATTGGGTGCCAAATCCTCCTCCGTTTCATCCTCCTCAGCAGCAGAAGCAGTTCTGTGGTCGTGGTCCTTCCCACCCACCCAACCTAGGATATCAGCAGAGACCCCGGGCGTCCAAGGCAGCTTTTGTTCCTCCTCTAGGAAACTTTTGTCTTCTATCTGAGGTTACTTGTCACAAGTGTGGTCAGAAGGGTCACTACTCCAACAAGTGCAACCAGCAGCGTCTTCCGCCTCCTCCTCCAGTCAGGCCTCGAGGCAATGCAATGTGAAGCATAATCCCAAGTCAGCAAGGGTGAACATGGTGAATGCAGCTGAAGCAGAGCAGTCTCATGATGTGATTATGGGTAATCTCTCAGTCAACTCTATTCATGCTAAAGTTTTGTTTGATACTGGTGCATCACATTCATTCATATCTAGGCCTTTTGTCGCTATGCATGAGTTATCAGTGGAGCATTTAGCTAGTCCTTTTCGTGTGGTCTCTCCGGGCATGCGCATGAGTTCGCATATGGTTGTTTCGGATGTTTCTATCAAGATGGGCAATTATTCTTTTCTGGCTTCTCCAACTGTTCTCGGCAATTCCGATATTGATCTCATCCTTGGCATGGATTTCTTGGCTATGAACAAGGCTGATGTTGATTGTCAGGCAAAAGAAGTCAAGCTAACTCATCCTTCAAAATATGTGATTATTTTCGCGGCTCGCGATGACACAATCCGTCTCTTTGCGCTTAATGAGAAGGGTGAAATCTCGACTACTTCTCAAATTCCGGTGGCTTGTAAGTATGAAGATGTCTTTCCAGAAGAATTGCCAGAAATGCCTCCGCACCGGCCAGTCGAGTTCGTGATTGACCTCGAGCCCGGAACTGAACCGGTTTGCAAGCGCCCTTATAAACTTGGCCCCGAAGAGCTGAAAGAGTTGAAGAAGCAGCTAGATGAACAAGAACGTTCGGGTCTGATCAGACCAAGTTCTTCTCCATGGGGTTGTGGTGTTTTGTTTGTCAAGAAGAAGGATGGCACGGACCGGCTTTGTGTCGACTACCGTCCATTGAACAAGAAGATAATCAGAAACAAGTACTCACTTCCCAACATCAAGGAGTTGTTTGAGCAACTGAAAGGTGCCAAGGTTTTCTCGAAGCTTGATCTTCGCATGGGCTATCATCAGATTCGCATTCGCGAAGAAGACATTCCTAAGACCGCTTTCAGGACGAGTTTTGGCTCTTATGAGTACACTGTCATGTCATTTGGTCTTGCAAATGCTCCTCCAACCTTCTCAAGAATGATGAACATCATTTTTTCTCCTTTCAAGAATGAGTTCGTCTTGGTCTATTTGGACGATATCCTTGTGTTCTCAGAGACAGAAGAAGAGCATGCAGAGCATCTCCGCCTTGTGCTTGACAAGTTAAGAGAACATCGATTCTATGCCAAGTTTTCCAAGTGTGAGTTTTGGCTCAATGAAGTGGTGTACCTTGGGCATGTGATCTCTGCTGAGGGCATTAAAGTGCACCCTGAGAAAGTTGAGGCAATCTTGCAGTGGGAGCCTCCTCAGAACATGAAGCAGCTTCGGAGTTTCCTCGGGCTTGCTAGTTATTGCAGAAGATTCGTGGAGAACTTCTCTCAAATTGATAAGCCTCTGTCCAATCTCCTCCAGAAGAGTGTCAAGTATGTCTGGTCTCCCGAGTGTGATGTGGCGTTCAATACGCTCAAGCAGAGACTGACTTCAGCTCCAGTTCTTGTTCCTCCCGAGCAGTCAAAGCCTTTCCAAGTATTCTGTGATGCTTCTCTCCAAGGTCTTGGTGGTGTTCTCATGCAAGATAAGAAGATAGTTGCTTATACCTCACGTCAGTTGAAGCCTGCTGAGAAGAACTATCCCACTCATGATCTCGAGTTGGCGGTAGTTGTGCAAGCTCTGATGACTTGGAGGCATTTGTTGTTGGGTAGACCAGTTGAGGTATACACCGATCACAAGAGCTTGAAGTATATTTTCACTCAACCGAATCTCAATCTTCGGCAGTCTCGTTGGGTGGAAATGCTTGAGGACTTCGATCCAAGCATTGAGTATACTCCTGGAAAAGCAAATTTCATTGCAGACGTGCTCAGCCGTAAGGCGTACTGCAACAGTCTCATCTTGAAGCCTCTTCAACCCGAGCTTTGTGAAGCCTTCCGCAAGCTCAACCTTCAAATGATTCCGCAAGGATTTCTTGCCAATCTTCAAGTCTCTCCGACTCTGGAAGATTAGGTTCACCAAGCGCAGCTTCTTGACGCAATGGTTAAGAAAGTGAAGAAAGGTGTGGCCAAGGGCATTCCGAAGTATAAGCACTTTCGAGTTGATGACAAAGACACCTTGTTCTTTGAGGACCGTCTGGTCGTTCCAAAAGGTGATCTCAGGAAGGTTATCATGGACAAAGCACACAATTCTCTTCTATCCATTCATCCAGGCAGTTCCAAGATGTATCAGGATCTCAAGCAAACCTTCTGGTGGACTCGCATGAAACGTGAAATTGCTCAGTTCGTGAACGAGTGTGATGTTTGTCGCAGAGTGAAGGCGGAGCATCAACGTCCAGCAGGTCTCCTTCAGCCTTTGCCTATCCCAGAGTGGAAATTCGATCATGTGGAGATGGATTTCGTCACTGAGTTTCCCAAGTCCAAGACAGGCAACGATGCCATCTTTGTGGTTATCGACAAGCTGACCAAAGTTGCTCATTTCCTTCTAGTCAAAGAATTTATTTCGGCAGCTCAGCTTGCAGAGTTGTATACGTTAAGGATAGTTTCTTTGCATGGTATTCCTCAGCTCATCTCATCTGACCGTGGAAGCCTCTTTACTTCCATGTTTTGGGAGTCCTTCTAGACCACTATGGGTACCAAGATCCGTTTCAGCACTGCGTTCCATCCGCAGACAAGTGGTCAAGTTGAGAGAGTCAATCAGATCCTTGAAGATATGCTCAGAGCCTGTGTGATTTCGTTCGGCATGAAATGGGAAGACTGCCTTCCTTATGCTGAATTCTCATACAACAATAGCTTTCAAGCTAGCTCAGGCAAGGCCCCTTTCGAGATTCTCTATGGCAGAAAGTGTCGTACCCCGCTCAACTAATCTGAAACCGGTGAGCGTCAGATTTTGGGCAATGACATGATCACTGAAGCAGAAGAGATGTGCCGTGTCATTCGTGAGAACCTCAAAGCAGCTCAATCCCGACAGAAGAGTTATTACGATAACAAACATCAGGATGTCTCCTTCCAAGTTGATGATCTAGTCTATCTCAGAGTCTCTCCCATGAAGGGTACTCAGTGGTTTGGAATTAAAGGGAAGCTAGCTCCTCGTTTTGTTGGTCCTTTCAAAGTTGTTGGCAAGAGAGGTGAACTTGCATATCAACTAGAGCTTCCTCCAAATTTCACAAATGTGCACGATGTCTTCCATGTTTCTCAGCTCCGTAGGTGCTTCAAGACTCTCGAGCGTACCATTGACCTCCAAGACATTAATCTCCAAGAAGACCTCTCTTATAATGAGCATCCAGTGGCTATTCTCGAAGAAACTGAGCGTAAGGCTCGCAACAAGTCTATCAAGTTTCTCAAGGTGAAGTGGTCTCATCATTCTGACAAAGAAGCTACTTGGGAACATGAGGAACTTTTCTGTTCCGAATTTTCAGAGTTCTTTCATTCCTAGATCTCGGGTCGAGATCCTCTTGTAGTGTGGGAGAGTTGTGACAGCCCAAGTGCTGCCCCTACCTTCTGTGCATGTAATCCTATGTGAATCCATGTGTCAGGTGGTGAATGAAATGAGTTTGATAATTGCCATGTCTTGTTCATGCATCTTGCTTCATGCATATCATCATCATGCATGCATATTGTTTTGTGATGTGCTTCTTGACCTTGTGGCATGTGAGTGTTCTTGTGGTTGTTGGTGTTTGAGTGGAATCTACTCATCTCCTTTCCCCTCTCATATTCTTTTCAAACAACCCAACCTTTGCTCTTATTCCATTGGCATTTAATCAACAGAATTAACTTGCTAATAAAATTGTTTAAAAATGTTCAGGAGGTAGTCAATAATATTTTAAGCCTGTGTGTGTAGTTCTTTTGATGTTTTGAGCTTAATATATTTGGGTTTTTTAATATAACATAAGGCTGTTTTATATTTTTATTAAATATACTTGCTTTAAAAATCCACTTAATGATTTCATCTAATAGCACACATTTTCTTCTTTGCAAAAGTATATTTGTTCTGGCAAAAACCCTTTGATTTTTCCCTGGGGTTTTTATTTTGTGTGGTTGTTTGTATTTAGGAAAACCTCTTATTTGTTTCGTGAGTGAGAGAGAGTTGATAGTGGGCTTCCTGTCCTCCCCCCCACCCCCACCCCCGTGCAGCCCAGCAGCAGTTCCTGTAGCCACAGCCCAGCAGCCCCGCGCCTGACGGAGGGCTGCCCCATCGCCTTTTCCGTTAGGTTCACAGAGAACCCGAGCGAGAGGGAGAGCTGTCATTGGCACGGACGTCGAGTCGCCGTCAGTCTCCCTTGCCCTCTTAAACCCTGTCAACGCGCATCCCTAGGGTTAGCTCGCCCCATTCCCCCCTCCTCCTCGTCGCGCCGCCGCCAGGTAAGCCTAGCCTTGCCATGCCGTCACCGTGTCCGTCGTGCTCCGGCCAAGCTGCTGCTTGTGCCCAGAGGTAGCGTCTGCGGCCGCTTCCCACCGTGCTGGTGAGGGGGAAAGCTCGCCGTTGTCGGCCTCTTCTTCGCCGTCGATCGTGGGAGCGCCAGGCCCGCTCCGCTGCGTCCGCCCCAAGCTTCTTCTTCCTCTGCGTTTCGGTCAGGATTCGCTGGAGTTCCTCTTCGCGTCGTTGTCGTTCTGCTTCGTCCTCAGTCCCATCGTCGTGTCAAGGTAGCAAAGTTAGCCTCGGACGTTCGATCCCTGCTCTCCCCTCCTCCTCTAGGCCGCTGTAGTCATCGCCGTCGTGCTGCCGTTGAGATGCTCCCGATGCTCTTCAAGCCCGGTCTTTTAATGCAGTAACTATGTGCGTGTGTGTTGGTGCAGGTGAGGCATGCCGCTGCAGCCGTTGCCTGCGCATATGTGCTGCTCCTTCCGCGTGCATCTCGCGCTCGTAGCCGTGCCGTCGCTGCTGTGTGCCTTGCCGCCGCTGCCGTTGTCTGTCGCCGCTGCCGCCGCTGCGAACCTGTTGTGTAGCCCTGTGAATCGCCGTGCTAGCCGCGGGGATGAGACCCCCTGTACATCCCGTAGTCCCGCCATAGGCCGCCGGCCCCGGTGGTCGCCGGAGGGCTCGCCGGTGACGCCTCCTTCTTCTCTGCCTGTAGGTGGGAGGAGAAGGCCTCGTTTGTTTTTCATGTTGCCTTCCCCTTGTGAGTTCAGCTAGCACGCCGTGGTACAGTGGTATGGAGACAGAGGCAAGACCGTGAGGTCGGGGGTTCGATCCCCGCTCCTCCTCCTTTCTTTTCCCTTTTTGCGAGTGGCTGGAGTTGGTGTGTGTGTTCGGATCCAGTGTGAGGACCAGATCCAGTGTGCGTGTTGTGTGTATGGGCAGATCTAGTGTGGCTATGCCAGGATCTGGTGTAGCTGCAGTGTGTGTGTATGCTTGTGTGTGTAAGTTGTGTGTGGATCTGGTGTGGCTATCAGATCCATGTGTGTGTGTGTATGTGAGTGTGTGTGTGACAAGTGGGCCCATGCCCTCCTTGTCATACACCATTTTTATTGTGTTTTTTTGTTTTTTTATAATTAGGTCATTTCCAATTATAGTAATAATTCCAAATCTGGACATGATCATTTATGCACATGAGTATATTAGGTATGTTTTCACTTATAGGAGTGGATGATGTTTTGCTATGTAGTTTTTGTCATGATGCTCCATGTGAATATATGAGTATGATACATGAATTTGGGGTAGAAAAATCTCAGGAATCCATTGGTGGTATTGGTTTGGTATTTTGAGTAAGTTTGACAAAAATGTCATTTTGCCTCAAAGTGTCATTTTGCCATTTTTGTTGTATTTAAGCCATGCATGCTATGATGTTTGTGTCAACATGATATGGTAGTCTTTGATGTGTAGTATGCCATGCTATTTACCTTTTTCATGATAAACTTTCAAATGAGTGGGAACCATGCTCTAAAGTAGCCACTAAAATGTTGTTGATTCAACCATGCTAAATATTTCTAAGTCTGAGAATCTACTGTTATTTTTATGCCATGAAAAGTGGTTGCTAGCTTGTGATATGTTGAGAATTAGCTCAAGCTCAGTGCTAGTGATTTGAAGTATATGTTGTCTTCTAGCATCCTGTTAATTTTCATGCCATGAGGTGGTTTCTATCACCATTAGTTTCTGCTGTCAACTTGCCATCAGATTAACTCAGATTTCAGAAAACTGTTATTTTCACTAAGTCCTAGATTTCTGTTTCATCATGCCAACTTGTGAGCTTCATGCTTATTGATGTGTGCCTCCTTTCTAGATTGTGCAGTTGGATAAGTTGATAAGCATGTTATGTAGTTTCTGTCAGTTCCTTGTTTGTGGTTGTAGGATTCTTGTAGCTCAAGTTATTGGCTGTGAAAGTTGCTATGTTACTGTTTTGTGGCAGATTGTTTGTTTTAGTGTTTTGTGACTTGTGGGAGCTATACTTCATGGAATTGCTTGATCTTTGGCTCTATTGTGGTTGGTTTTTTATTGCCTAACCAGTGGCTACCTTGGAATGCCAAGGAATAGCCCAGGGTCTTCTTGTCTTGTGTTTTGCCTTCGTATCTTGTCGTGAGCGTAGCGTGAGAATCGTAGCTCCGTTTCTTATGTCCTACATATGCATTTGCATCGTTTTTACATGAAGCATCCATATTTGCCATGTTCATGCATGTCTAAATAAATTAACATAATATTCTATCCAGATTCATTAATAACCAATCTTTTGCATGTGAAACATGACTAGTTAGGATTGCCATGTTAAAACCTCTTCACATAAGCATGCATCATTCTTGCTTGTGCATTGCACCATGGTTGCTTGTTTATTATTGTTGTTTCTTTTGGGTAGACACGAACGTTGAACCTGAGTACGAAGGTCCAGGCGAGTACAACTACGAGGATCCCGCTACTTGTCCCTCTGAAGAACCAATAGGCAAGATGATCGTATCCGGATCCCGATACTATTTACCATGATAGCCTCTAACCCTCCACATCCTAGCAACCGTTGTTTGGCTAAGTTACCGCTGCTCAGCCCCTCTTTTAGCGTTCTAGTTGCAGGTACAGGTTGTTTCCATGTGATAACATGGATGTCTGGCTTATGACAATATTATCTGTTATTTAATTTAATGCACTTATACATCTGGTATTGGTGGAAGGCTTGGCCTTTTGCTAGGATTTTTGTTCCACTGTTACCGCCATAGTTTCTTGTTACCGGTGTTATGTTTCCATTCTTTGCGCTCCTAACATGGTCGGGGTTGTTATGGGGACTCCCCTTGTTTATTCGGTTAAGATTTAAAACTTGTCTGGCAAGACCCAACTTTGGTACTACATTTGCTTAATAACTTAATAAATTTGCATAGGGCTTTGCAACCCCGTGGATTAATCAACAACCCCGGCCAGTGCTCCTCATGAGTGTTGGTCCAAGCCAGAGCAGCTTATTAACGCCGCCCGGGGCAACTCGGTGATTGGCGTGGTAACCATCGCTTGTCCGTCGTGTCCTGAGAACGAGATACACGGCTCTTATCGGGTTCATCGGCACGCCGGGAGGTCTTGCTGGATTTGTTTTACCTTTATCGAGTGTCTTGCGTGAGGGGCTCTGACTTTTTTCGGGTTATCTCGGGATGTTGGAATTACTTTGGACTTGCCTAGGAAGATCACAAGATCCGTGGTCAAGGCTATTCCCGCGGAGTGTGGTTAATTTATGATGGACTAGCTGGAGCACCCCTGCAGGGTCAAATCTTTCGGAAAGCCGTGCCCGCGGTTATGTGGCAATTTGAATATTTGTTTAACACCCGGTTATAGTTAACTTGAAGTAAACTCTAATAAAACGCACCAACTATGTGAGTAACCGTGATCGTCTCTGCTCGTGAACATGAACCGAGAGAGAACACGGTGGGGTTATGTATGACGTAAGTAAGTGTTCAGGATCTCATAGAGGTCATTCTAGATTCGATCGTTTATCATAGACCACATATTTACTTTCATGTTTCGTAAGATTAGCCACCATAAATGCTTAGTGTTGCTGCAAACTAAACACATACCCCTTCCCAACCCATGAGCTTGAATAGTCTCGGTACCCGGGTGCGAGATTGCTGAGTCCTCTTGGCTCACAGATTACTACAACAATCCAGGTACAGGTACAGATGAGGTCGTGCCAGATGACATGACGCAGCTCCAGTGGGAGTATGACGAGGAACGCGGCAGGATGTACGTGACGTATCCAGATGAGTAGAGGACCATGGTCGTGATCTTTGGGGCTAGCAAGATAGTATCATTGCATTTGCTTTTACCGTTTGTTTTCGTCCGTAGCCGGACCCTATCTTCATATTGATGTTTGAACTCTTTGTGTGGATTTGTAATTTAGCATGTGGCGAGTGTAAGCCAACTCATAGACTCCTTTCTTCTTAAATGTATGATGCAATGATGCTATACTTGTGAACGTCGAGATGCGCCTCTATCCCTTGTCGAGACCCCGTGCCTTAATATGGATAGGCGCGCATCTTAGACGTGACACATGGGCTACTTTAAAATCCTTTTTTATGCAAGCCCGTGATAATTAGACATAGAAAATAAATAGTATGGGTTAGACCACAAGGCACAATTCACAATTTCTTACAATACCATAAGATCCCATGAGGTAAATTGTTTGTGCTAGTGTGTTGACCATCTAGGATTCAATTTTGAGCTTTATCTTTACTCCATGATCTATATTGATGATTTGAAAGGCACACTGAACTCTTCCCATCACTTCATTGCTTCAAGACATTATCACTAGCCCTGCAACACAGATTATGGACATCAGACCGAGAGAACTCGACATTGTTTGCAGGATGAGGTATCCCCATGTTACATGTGCTTGCAAGATGAAGCTAACATTGAGCACATTATTCTACAATGTGTGGTGGCTAGAGAGACTTGGCACATGTGCTTTTCTGAGATGCAAATCAAGTTAACTGCCCGTCTGCTCAGGATACTCTTGAAGGCTGGTGGGTAATGGCCATGAAGGCTTTTGGAGTTGGTTATTAACTTGATATCATCTTTGATGAGTGCAACGATTGGAAGAGGGCTGGTGTTGGTGGTCTAGATAGGTTTACGAGGAGTTAAATCAATGTACAAGGTGTTGGTGGGTGTCTATTGCTTGTGATTAGATGTTTGCATCCGATCCAAGTTTCTTGTACATTGTGTTCTTCAGTTCTTCCTTCTATAAAAATATGGCATGCTTTTCGCGCGCTCTAGAAAAGAAAGCCCTTATCAAAGCTCCAAGTTACATACATCTTCAGTGAGGCTCATTCCTAAAAGTAGTATCGCTTTCCATTTTTCTTCTTTTTGCACTACCTTTATGTTGTGCTTTCCTCCTTTAGGGGTGGTTCTTGTAATACCCCTTTCTAATCAATGTACCTAGTAGTTCTCCTACCAACATTCACAAACAAAACCTTGAAATGGTGCCTCAGATCCTCGTGATAGACGAATACCCCCCTCTCCCCCGCGCCGCTGCCACCCAAAATATCCTCTAATTGCAACACAAAAGAGAAAGGTTATCGATTAAAGGACTGTGCATATGTGTTGAAGGTTCAGTGAATCATTGAGTACAAAACAGGGGGTAACACAGAAGCATTTTCCTTTACGGGAGGGGTAACCAAAGAAGCATTGTACGCATAAAGTCGGTAGAATCAGAGTTACTAACCAGTACGAACTACAGAATCAGAGTTACTAACCAGTACGAACTACAGAATACTTACAAAACAAGGGGTAACCAGCTTCGTACGCATTAAGTCGGTAGAATCAGAGTTACCAACCAGTAGGAACTACAGAATAGTTGCAAACCAAGTGTATCCATAGTTTTTGATGCCATGTAATGATTTGTGAGGGAGCATCATCAGATAAATAATGCTTCAAGCTAATAAATTCCAGTGTAGAACACTACCAATTATGGTTCTCTACCTATTAAATTTGATAACAGTGTAGACATGTTGCATTCTCTTTACCAATAGTCTTTGCAAGAGCACACGCCATTTTCAAAATGGTGGAACCTCTTTGCGTCCCTTGCAATGATCTGACGGCCAACAAGCTTCGAGATTATCTTCAGAGCTGTGTGGCAATCTCCACAGGAGCGAAGGTTCTTTATAACCCGAATTGGCGAACGGACAGCACTGGTTATAAGACCGTAGCTAACAGCCAGCCTCTCACTGTGAGCTAGCAAGGCATCCTCTTTAGTTTCTGGATCAACGTCGTGCAACACAAATCGAGTATCCGCAATATAGCCAGCCTCCTTCATATGAGCTGCCAAGTACCTCAGCTCTTCATAGATCTTGAGGGTTTCCGGATGGGATCGATCCCCTGCTCTGTATTCATGAACTTTGCTCCTAGCTTCAGCAGTATTAGCCTTCTTCCTCTCTTTCTCCTTTGCAAGGTCTGAAGCATTTACAGGGAAAAGACCCGTTTTAGACTGCTCATTCAGCCTAGAAGGATCCAGGCGTTCTATAATCTGAGCACAACGATCTCCCAGCTCCAAGTATCCATTAAGTCGGCACATATTCATCAAACTTTCCCAGATATCGACGCTCGGCTCCATAGGCATCCGTTCAACAAATTCACGAGCTTCATCGACATAGCCAGACTGGCCAAGCATATTAACAATGCTGGCATAATGATCGACGGAAGGAGTTATTCCAAAATCCTTCTGCATTGATTCAAAATGCAGCATGCCCTCGTCAACCGATCCCAAAATTCCACAGGCCAAAAATACATGTGTGAACATGCCAGGATCCGGCTTATCTCCTGTCTGCTTAAAATGATCAAAAAAATCAGTTGCTTCTTCACCAAGACCATTATGCACAAACCCTGAGATTATAGTGCGCCAAGATGTCAAATCATGCTGCGCCATAGTACTGAAAAGTTTCTTTGCATCTTCCATCGAGGCACATTTAGCATACATGTCCAATATTTTGTTGTTAACATCTATGTCAACAGCTAGTTCTGATTGAGATATTTGATTATGTATTTGTCTTGCTTCTGCAAGAGCAGATGCATCAGCGCATGCTTGCATCAGTTTAAAGTATTGAGGAGCATGCAGTACAATGCCTTTTCCTTGTAGCACCGGTAGGGCTTCCAAAGCTTCTTTTATGTTCCCGTCTTCACATAACTTATCCAGTTCCTCAATAGTACCTTTGGATATGCCGCTGGCTTCATCAGATACTTCAGAAGGTGATCCATCATTTGGCAGGCTGCCAGGCAGTGAATGCTGGAAATACATATTATCTTGATATGGTGTACTGCTCAAGTTGTTCTCTGATGTAATAGGTTGAATATCGGAACGAGGTTCTGGATAAGTTCTGTTATGGTTGTGATATACACCTGTGTTTGCATTCATGAAATGCTCTCGATGATCTTTCTGCGTGTCAATTTTGTTAGTGGTATAATGACTCTGATATGCTTGTGAAGCATTGTATCCAAAATCACCATTGTGGCCTCGCTGGAATCCTGGAACATGCTCCTTATGGAAATGGCTAGTATTCGGATACTGTGAGGCAGAATTCACATGCCTATTTGCATGATCATGACTCTGATAATTATTCTGCTGCTGAACATTTCCAGTTAAGTTTTGATATGATTGTTCTGAAGGACCGTATCCGTTCTGCCTACCATTATAGTTCTGCTGGTTACTTTGGGTGTTGTAACCAAAGCTGTGTGTGGGATATCCAGTGCCATTGTGCTGCTGATGAGTACTTGGTGGACCTCCATTAGGACTTGGGTGATTGTATGCACTACTTGCCTGGTCAGGCTGCCTGGTATTGTATCCAAAATCATCATTGTGGCCTTGTAGAGATCCTGCAACATGCTCCTTATGAGAACTGCTTGGAGTTGGATACTGTGAGGCAGAATTGCCAGGCTTGTTGAAGTAATTACCATTAGATATTCGATCAACCTTCTGTTGCTGAAAGACTTGCTGGTCATTTCCAGTTGAGCTTTGATGTGACTGTGCTGACGGGCCATATCCATACTGCCCACTAGTACAGCTCTCCTGGTTACTTCGGGAATTGTATCCAGAGCTGCAATCATATCCAGTAACGTCACGACCCCTTCGCACATTACCATCTGCAGAAAGGCCATTGATAGCAGGTGTGACACTGTGCTGCTGATGAGCACTTGGTATATCGCTCTTGGGGTTTTGGTGGCCATATGCACTATTGCCCCCATACGATTGTCTGGCATTATATCCAGGTGGCTCGCTATTCACTCTTGCACCGGTATATGGCTGGCGACTATCTGGTAAGCCATACGATCCACCGCTCTGGTAAGGTTGTTCAGAATTGCGTCCATAATGTGCATTGACACCACCATCAGCATGCACACCTTTATTTCTATCAATGCCTTCTGAAGAATGAGCTGAAGGGGGATTCCTCTGCAAGGGGCGACTGAAATGATCAGGCGAGTGTTTTGAGCGGGACTCTCCGTAGCCCCCTGCGTTTTGCACCCCCCAATAACCGCGATAGTCTCCATCAATTTGCTCGGATGCCAGACTGCCAGCGCCTCGACGTGGAACCAAAGAACGCGGGCATCCTCTTTCAGCTGGAAGACTGAAACATAACAGCAAACACAGCATGTTAATGTCCAGGCAAGAAACTTGCGTTGAAGAAATCATATTGGCCATTTGGGGGAGTCAAAGCAATCTGCTTGGCCGTGTGAACACTGAAATTATAAGGATTGAAGTGGCAGGCTAGTTTCAGCACACTTGAAATTATAAGGTGTCATGAGTGGGCGTATGTGTTTCGTCTATCTGCCATCTCAAGCTCCAACCGATATTGATTTCTTGTACTACACATTTTTTGGAAGAAAAAAAATCTATGTTTAACTCATGTGGCTTTGTTTCTATCGCAAATGAGCACAAGTTCACAGAGAGGACTAAACCACTGGACGATGAAATCATGATTAGTGGTCAGGGGAAGACTGGTCCAAGGACCTGGCGCGGGCGTGCGGTACCTGTGCGGAGAATCGACGCGCCGGGCGGGGGAGAGGAGCGCGGCCGCGAGCTCGCCGCGAGGGGAGTAGCGGGCGGCGAAGAGAGCCCTGCGCGCTCCAACCATAGCAGCCATCTCCCTCAACCTCTCAGCGCGGCGTGCCCCTGCTGCTCCGCGCGCCGCGAAAACACTCGCGGAGGCGAAGAGCCCCAGCCGCCAAGCGGAGAGAGGAGGCTGCCCTACGGTGGTGCGGGGGCGTGGGCGGCGGCGCGGCCGTGCGTGCGCGGTGTGGTGGTGGGAATGAATGATCCGCCCGCTCGAGCCGGGCGGACGGGTATAGCACACGGCCCTCGCCCCGAAGCTGGGCCGGTCCACTGGGCCTCACTGCCTACTGGGCTGGGCTTTTCACCTTCAGGCCTTCGTCCCCTTTATCGGCATCGAATTTCTACTACCCCACTCCATGGACCAAGCTCGCACATGGTTCGCCTTTCCCTGAGATCCTCGCGGCCGCACGGAGACAGAGCTCGCAGCCGCGGCACGCAGCCGAGCGACGGTCCGCCTCCGCCTATGGATTCCTCGTCGCGGGAGCAGCCGCAGCCGCAGTCGCGTCCCGCCGGGGGCGGCCCGTCGGAGGACGGCGCGGCCGCGGAGCTGCCCCGGCTCACCGTGACGCAGGTGGAGCAGATGAAGGTGGAGGCGCGGGTAGCCGACATCTACCGCGTCCTCTTCGACGCCGCGCCCAACGCCAAGTCCGTCATGTAAGGGACCCTCCTCAAGCACGCTCCATATCAGTACCTCTCTTTAGCTACTGGCCCGCTGCTCGCGGTGTTTGGGAGTGGTGGGTTTGGGTGCGAGAGATGGGCTTCAGGGCTTGCTTGGTCGGTGCGGAGATTAGATATGCTTGATTCTTGGCTTCTGCTCGGAATTGGAAGCTCGCTGATAAATCCACCTATGTAGCAGATCGGGGGAGGAATTGTGGTAGTGCCGATTTTTTTGCTCATATGAAGCTTAGTGCTGCCAATTAGGTGTTGTATAAGTGTGCCTTCTAATTTTCACAAGCACTGGCTTGAGACTGTGATGTTATCCACTTGCTTATACTGAGCTTTGATCGTCTGCAGGCTAGAGCTATGGCGCGATCAGCATGTCGAATATTTGACGAAAGGGCTGAGGCATCTTGCACCTAGCTTCCATGTGCTCGATGCCAAGTAATACTTCTTCAGTGTTAAATTAACTTAACTGCCGTCCCTGATTTATATTTTGCTGACAATTTTCCTCTGCTTATTCCAGTCGACCTTGGTTATGCTATTGGATGGTTCATGGGCTTGCGTTGCTGGATGAAACGCTTGACGATGACCTCGAGAACGATATTGTGGACTTCTTGTCTCGATGCCTGGTTTGTTTGATCTGTTATGATATAATTGTATGGATATGTTGCTGCGGTTTGCAGTTAAATTTTTGATAACACGTATGCTTCAGGATATATATGTTGAAAACTTTACAAGCAGACTGTTTAAAGCTTTGTTTCATACTTCCACTCTTCTTTGCTGATATGAGAAACAAGATTGAATGGAGCAGCTTTGCCAAACTGCTTAAGGTGGTGGGGCTAGATGAATAAATCTCTCAATCCATGTGTAATTTTGCATATATACATACTAAAGACTAATAAATAAGTTGCTCAGACAATATACTCTGGTTGCAGCACACAATAAATCTTAAATCTGATAAATTATATAGCACTCATGCTTCAGTTGAACAATATTTCTTCATACAAGGATGGACAAGAAAATAACCTTTATTTTACTTTGTGCTATGGTTAGGTTGTACCTTCGAAGTTTTTGCAGCAATATATATTTTTTACGGAAAAATACAAGTAGTATTGGTCATACATAATTAAAGCACTGAAGATACCCATTTGCAGATACAGTAATTTCTGAATATTACCATTTTGTCTCTTATGATGGCTTAATTATAATTGTTCCAGGACAAACATGGTGGATATGGTGGTGGACCTGGGCAGGTTTGCTCTAACCTCAAACTTTTTTTAATTCCCACATTTAGCTTCGGTAATAGCTTTAGGTTGGTTAATCTTTTGCATTAGTTCTTGAAATACAATTTTAGGCAACCATGGAATTTGGAACAGGTCATGGGAATGCTGGGCTGTAGAGATACTGGATCTGGCATTACTTTCAAATGTTTGCTTCAAAATGAATGCTTCGACCGTTCTAGGTTACTTGACATGTTCACATGAATATACAAAATAACTTCGACCAACCATTTTAGCATGATAAGAACTTCAGAGATATGTTTTTATAATGTGTTCATATAACTCAAGAAGCCTGCCGTAGTTGGCAAAGCTAGCTTTTGTAGTGGTTTTGTTTCTCCATCTTTGGAAGTTCAGAGATAGCATTAATCCTTTTTTGTTAATTAATCTACCGATTCGGGTTCATGTTTATTTACTCATTCAAGATGATAATTTCTACTGGCCAGTTAGTAATTTCATCCTTATGCTCACCTTTTCTTTGGTAGTTACCTCATCTCGCTACATCGTATGCTGCTGTAAATACACTTGTAACCATAGGGAGTGAAAGAGCACTATCATCAATAAAAAGGTAATTGTATGTCTGCTCTTGGGAAAGATGTTATTTATATTTGTGTTGTTTTCTTAACAGTTCTAAGTTGTCAACCAGGGACAATCTATACAAGTTTATGCTTCTAATGAAGGACAAATCAGGTGCTTTCAGGTGTGCGTTTTCTCGATAGTGCATAGGGCAAGGAAAATACTATTTCCATAACAAGTTCCGCCCAACTAATGTCTGTTACTCCATTGAAAATCTTTCAACCAGAATGCATGATGGTGGTGAAATTGATGTCCGTGCTTGCTATACTGCAATATCGGTGAGTTTATTGTAGTTCATGATGTTTCTGTTGCCTTCCTCTAATATTCCGCTTGTTGAGATTTAGGTTGCTAGCCTCGTGAACATTCTTGATGATGAACTGGCAGAAGGTGTTGGGAACTACATAGCAAGGTTTGCTTTGCTTCATGTGATTATCAGTTTTGCAATTGCAAAATATCTGGTTGGTTTGTTCAGTTAACTTTTTTCTATAGAATGATTGGTTAAATCATACACTGTATGCCCCCAGTTGTCAAACTTATGAAGGTGGGATTGCGGGGGAACCTTCCGCTGAAGCTCATGGTGGGTACGTTTCTAAAGATGGTCTCTGAGTATTTTCTGGATGTATCCGTTAAGAAGTTTAAATGAAATTTGCTTGACAAGGTACACTTTTTGTGGGCTGGCTGCAATGGTCCTGCTTAATGAAGTGGAGAAACTCGATTTGCCTAGTCTGATTGTAAGACTACCCCTCTTACCTCATTCAGTTTCCCTTCTGTTACTCTTTGGTTTTCAATTATGTAACGGAGAAATGTATTGGATATTTATTTGTAGAATCTGTTGTTGTATTGTTCGGAATAGAAAAAAGGTCAACTTGTCAACCCTCAAGAGTTGCAACATGTAACAACTGAAACTGTCCACTTTTCACAACCTCAGGTGGTTTTGCAAGTATTTTTGACTGGTGTGGATGCCATGTGTTCACTGCGTTCCTACCATGTCAGCAGATAAATCTAACAACCAAAACTTACGACCGGAACTGTCCACTTCACAACCTTGGGTGGTTTTGCAAGTATCAAAAATCTCTTACTCCCTCTGTTCCTTTATATAAGGTGTATTTGTTTTTTGAAAAGTCAAACGAGTGCCAGTTTGACCAAGTTTTTAGAAAAATATATCAACATTCACAATATGAAATTTATATCATTCGATCCATCATGAAAAATAGTTTCATATTTCATCTATTAGGTATTGCAAATGTTATTATTTTATTCTGTAATCTTGGTCAAACATTTAAATGGTTGACTCGCACGGAAATCAATACACCTTATATTCTGGAACGGAGGGATTAAGAGAGAGAAGAAAGAGAAAACTGACGGAGAGATAGGGCACAAGACTGGTTTGTTTGATGATGTGTCAATGGCATGATATCCATGTCAGCCGAAGACAGTTGTGAAACCAACCAAGGTTCTAAAACGGGCCATTTTGTCATTTCATGGTTACAATTCAGAATAATCCCTCCCCAGACCCCACCTTGTGTGGGAGCTTCTATGCACTGGGTCTGTCCTTTTATGGTTGCAACTCAAAACAATTTTAGAGTTCAAAGTTGAAAAGTTGACTTGCAGGAGTTTAGAGTTAGAAGTGGACTCTTGCGGGAGTTCCAGATTGAATAGTGAACCTTTTTCTAGGAAATATGTGAAGTTTTGCTTTGCAGCCACATATGTATTTTGTTGTCACATTTGTTTGTTGCAGCACTAACTTGGTCCTCATTATTCAGGGCTGGGTGGCATTTCGTCAAGGAGTGGAATGTGGATTCCAAGGACGGACAAATAAATTGGTTGATGGTTGCTACTCCTTTTGGCAGGTAAATACAGCTATCATATTTCATTTTTTCGCCGCACGTTCTGCTCCATATATGACAGATGTCTTGTGTATGTCCAGGGAGCTGCTATTGCTTTAGCACAAAAGCTGATGGCAGTTGTTGCTGAGCAATCTAAACCATCGTACTCCAGCAAATTATCCTCAGTAGATGATGCTTGTGGGACCAGCTCATCTGGGTTGGCTTCAGAAAAATCTCCTATTGGTAAATATCTTATGCTCAATACTTTCATATGGAAAATTATCTCGTGAGACCAATGTGCTTTTCTTTATTATTAATAACATATTTCTGCTTCAAATATCTGGTGAAATAATTAGTTGACTGAGATTCCCTGTTATATGTACATTAAATACCATGCTTACATCTCTTGTTTGCTGAGTTTATAAGCTGTAACACACTGAAGAAAGATAAACTTTCTTTTTTGGAATTGTGATTGAGCTGGGGTTTGGCAATTAAATATGGTGCGATTATTGCTGTCTTAAAGTTTTTGTATATTCATTACTATCGTGTATGCTCAGTGTGATTTGGTCACCATGTTGCCTGGTGGTACCTTTGACACATACTGTAATTGCTAACTTTAATACTCCCTCCGATCCATATTAATTGACGCTGCTTTAGTACAAATTTCTAATGCTTCATAACCTGCGGTGCGTACTAGTGTCTAGTGCTTTGATTTATAAGGTGTTGGGTCTGATCTTGGTTTATGTCACCCTTTTGTGTATTCTTGTTCTGTGACAGTGGATTATGTGAAGTTTGGATTTGATTTCATGAAGCAGAGCAACCAAATAGGCCCGCTGTTCCACAACATTGCTCTGCAACAATACATCCTGCTTTGCGCACAGGTGGGGAAAATAACATCTTATTTCTTGCATAGATGGATATCTAGAGTTTCTATTTTCGGAACTTCAGATTTCCAAGCGTACATTTCGTGACGAGGTATAACCGCAGGTGCTGGAGGGAGGGTTGAGGGATAAACCTGGAAAGAACAGAGATCACTACCACTCGTGCTACTGCCTGAGTGGCCTCTCAGTTAGCCAGTACAGCGCAATGACCGGTTCCGATTCATGCCCCTTGCCGCAGCACATGCTTGGCCCGTACTCGAACTTGCTAGAGCCAATTCATCCGCTCTACAACGTTGTGCTAGAGAAATATGAGGAGGCCTATGAATTCTTTTCGGGAGAATGATCAAATGTGCACCGTTGCAGTTACAGATAGCTAGAACGGTCTGTGATATTGCATGGCCTGAAGTACTGGTGATATTTCCGCGATGTGTCCGTTTATTGTATACTAGCAGCCATTTGAATATCTGGATTACGCTCATTACACCATGTATGACTGATTCACTATGAGTGCGTGGTGAGAGGCTGAGCTCTTTTGGTCACATGTCTCGGGGATGTTATTGATAGCGCTGCTGAGAGACAATTGCACGTATGGTCCAACACGGTCTTGAAAGTTGAGAAGTGCTTCAATATGGTTTCGATACATGAAAATACGTAATCAATACGGTCCTGATACTTGGAACAATGGTCCTGACTTTACACGTTGCATACACGTATGAGCCTACCGGATAGTAGTGTGAATACTCTCTCTCCTCTGTGTGAAACCACCTGTCAGGCACACCGTGAGTAAAAATTAAAATTGAGAGCCGCATAGCTACCTCGCACATGATAGCCAACTAAGCCGCAATATTACTGGTAATGAAATGATTATTTCCATTTTATGGTCACTTGCGCGCCTGTATGCTTTTATTTTAAATCCTTAATGTGGCCATTTCAAGTTCGTTTACTCACTGATAACCAGAAGATAATACTGAAAAAAACATTAATTTTATTATTCAACCACGCAAATCATCAAATCCTCAAGGTTATGATTTTTTTACTTTGGAATTTCACCTGTATAAAAAAAACACTTGTATTTTTTGAATTTATAACCGAGAACAATATGAAAATCTGAAAAAAAAATTAAACAATCAAGAATTTATAAATGAGAACAATTTAAAAATCTGGAAATAAAAAATTGCAAATATGTTTTAATGCGTGATCAAAATTTTGGAAGCGGAAATATTTTTGTTAAAATTCCAATATATTTTTGTATACTGTGACCAATTTTTGAAACTTCAAACTTTTTTCAAAAAATGTGATTTATTAAAAGTTAATGAACTAGATGTGATAGCGCTAACAAATGTTGAATAATTTAAATATTATTTACATTTGTAAAGGTAAAATAAATAGAAAAGGAAGAAAATAAAAATAAACAGATAAAATGACTTGGAAAATATGGTTCGAAACTATGTGCATCTAATTAGTAGCAAATCCTACTGTTTCTTTAAAAAAGAAAACAAGTATGTGCCTGTTACAGCAGAAAATGACAATTCTACTTATATATAAGGCCACGCATCCCTTTAATAAACAGAAGAAAGCTTTTGATCGACTTGTTAGCGTGTACAAATTTGCGTCCGTGGTCGCTTGTGAGCGCTTTTTCTGTTTTGTCCACTGACATATGGGTCCCTTGTAGGCAAGGTCCCGTGCTGGCATGTCATAGGAGAGAATACGCGATACGTATACGACGTGTAGAGTCAGGATCATCATTTCAAGTATCAGGACTGTATTGATTACGTATTTTCATGTATCAGGACTGTATTGAAGCACTTCTCAACTTTCAGAACCGTGTTGGACCTTGCCGACGACTTCCAGGACCATACATGCAATTATCTCCGCTGCTGATTGATACGAAGACGTTCACTTCCTGGCTCATGCTCGGCATCTTAACCTTCTTCGAATGGAACGCTGGATAGGAAAGCAAAAATGTGCCATATGCCTCGTACGACTGGATATACTCTCACAAAGTGGCAATGCCAATACTTTCTCTGTCTCAAAATAAGTGTCGCAAATTTTGTACTAAACTAGTACTTTCTCTGTACCGAATTAATTGTTGTTGGGCGTTTCTAGTGCAAACGTTGTCACGTATATTTTTTTTTTGTTTCCTAAATTGCCCTCCCACATTTCACTCGTTCGCCCACTCTCTCCCGCGCTCCCCCCCACTCTCTCTCGCTCGCTCCGCCTCTCCCTCGCAGGCATCGCCGGCGTCTCTCGCCCGCTTCGCCTCTGTCTCTACCTCTCGCGTCGTCGCCTCCTCTCCCTCTCGCGTCGTCGCCGCCTCTCCGTTTGCCCTGTCGCCGTCGCCCTTCCAAGATCTCATTTTTTACTTTCGGCGGGTGGATCCACCGTCTTCTGCCCCTTTCGCAGTACCGACAGGCCTCACTGGCACCGACAGGCTACTAGGTCGACCTACGCACCGAGAAGAGCCCCAAGAAGGCGGCGAGCGGGCAGCATCGGCGCCCATCTGAGCGGGGCAGGCCCGCAAGCGGTGTGGACGTCGATGGACTCGATGTACTCCGAGTTGGCGGGAGTACTCTGTGTCTGCCAAGCTGCGTCTCGATGCCGACGTAGCTGCTGCTGGACGCCAGCGCCGGGCAGCGTCGACCCCGTGCGCCGTGCAGGTGGCTGGCCCCGTGAAGATGTCGACCCCGTGCGCTGTGCAGGTGGCTGGCGGGGGCGTGGAGTAGCGGAGCAGAGCAGATGGCTAATGAGCTGGTCCTCTTTGCCTCGATCTCTTCTTCATCTACTCAGTCGCCTTGCATGAGTGTGCCTTAGCTGTTAATTTTGGAGTACTTAAAATGAGTGTGCCTTAGCTGTTAATTTTGGAGTACTTAAAATGAGTGTGCCTTAGCTGTTAATTTTGGGGTAATTTTAGAGTTCTTGCTCTTTTAATTTTGGGGTAGAAAAGTATATACTCCGGTGCTTGATCTAGGCCTGTTTTGCTTGCAGTAATTGTAATTTTCTCTCTTCTCTTTTGTTTTATGAAACTTTTTCTTTAACTTTAGTTGGAGTAAAACTAAATGAATCTTTTCCTGTAACTAAAACTAAATGAAAACTTTTCTGCTGATTCAAAACTAAAACTTGGAGTAGTAGTATAGCACTTGCAGTAGTGTAGGACAACAGTAGTTTAGTGTAAGTTTCTGTTAATTAACCGAATTTTTTCAGTTACTTAACTGAAACTTTTTCAGTTACAGTAAGATCCATTTCATCCATTTAACTGAATTTATATGAACATATGTGCATTAAAATTCAGAAAAGTGCATTTTAAAGCACTTGGCTGAATTTATAAAAGTGCATTTTAAACCTTTTTTCTTTAATTAATTAAAGTAAAATCTTTTCCTTTAATTAATTAAACTAAAACCTTTTCCTTTAATTAATTAAACTAAAACCTTTTTCTTTAATTAATTAGACTAAAACTTCTCCTTTAATTAATTAACCTAAACCTTTTCCTTTATAAAAATCACAAAATGGAGTTACACATACAAATGGAGTCACACATACTCCAACATACTCCAACATACTCCACACAAGCAACACAACCTCAACAAGATCATCACACCCTCATCATAGTGTCAACAAGATCATTAGAGCATCAACACAAGCAACACAACCTCAACAAGATCATCACACCCTCATCATAACCTCACAAGATCATCATTGTCTCAACAAGATCATCAGAGCATCAACACAAGCAACACAACCTCAACAAGGATCATCACACCCTCATCATAGCCTCACAAGATCATCATAGCATCAACACAAGCAACACAACCTCAACAAGATCATCATAGCCTTAACAAGATCACCAGAGCATCAACAAGATCATCATAGCATCACTAGCATTAGAGCCACACCAAAAGCATCACAAGTCACAGAGCCACATCACTAGCATCACAAGTCACAGAGCCACATCAGAAGCATCAGCAGCATCAGAGCCACATCACTAGCATCACAAGTCATAGAGCCACATTAGAAGCATCACCAGCATCAGAGCCACATCACTAGCATCACAAGTCACAGAGCCACACCAGAAGCATCACAAGTCACAGAGCCACATCACTAGCATCACAAGTCACAGAGCCACATCAGAAGCATCACCAACATCAGAGCCACATCAGAAGCATCACCAGCATCAGAGCCACATCACTAGCATCACAAGTCACAAAGCCACATTAGAAGCATCACAAGCATCAGTAGCCTCATCACAAGCATCAGTAGCCTCATCACAAGCCTCAGTAGCCTCATCACAAGCATCAGTAGCCTCATCACAAGCATCAGTAACCTCATCACAAGCATCAGTAGCCTCATCACAAGTCTCATCACTGAACCCTCTCCATTAGCTCCAAGTTGTGTAGGGCATTTGCATAAACCTCCCGCGGGCATGAAAGTCTTGGAGGTAGTTGCCCAAGCCTCTCTAGTCTTTCCTTGTTCACATGGGGTATTTTATAACCATTGCCTCCTGCATTGTTCAGGATCTCAATCATGCAAGCTTGTAGAGTTAGAAAAATTCTATTTAGCTTGTAAACCTCATAGCCTTCAAATTCCTCCAACACTCCATTAATAAGGTCTTGTAGTGTTTTGGGGCTTAAACAGGCTGTCAGAGATTGCAATGAGTTGAAGAATCCAAGGTCAAGCGCGTTCAAATCAGGATTGTTGGCAGGCTATTGTATAATTCTGATGTCAAGTCCAGTTTTTGCAACAACTTCTAAAAATTCAGGGTCATCAGGCAAAATATGTGGCTTAGCATTATCCTGCTGTATATAGATGGTGTGCCCAACATCACTTTCAGGCCAAATAGTTTCTATCGCTGGCAAGACCTTCTCTATCAAGAACTCCCTCATCACTTTTCTATCGACTTTTATTGAGTTTGTCTGTATTGTACCTTTGGGCCTATTGTCACTTCTCCTCTGATCAGGGACTTCTTTCACAAATGGCCAGATATCGATTTTTCCAGAGAAGGTCACGTTTCTTTCACTATCCCACCTCGGCCTAGCAATGGCTATCAAGAACATCACCTTGCCTACAGCTGCCATGTATAGGCCTCGTAGGCTCTTCCTCCCCATCCAGGACATAATATGTTTTATTCCTGTTGGTCATATTAATCCACTTTTCATCAATGTGAACAACATTATGCATAGTCTTGGGCCTTGCAGTAGTTGTTGTTGCCTCATCAAGCATCTATAAGCAAAATTTCACCCTATCCTTCTTATTCTTTTCCTTCAGAGCTGGTTTCACACAGTTTGTATGCCTCCTTATCAACTTCAGCATGAACTTCCTATGGAGCGTGGTAGGGCTACATCCCAACTGCCAAGCCAACGACCTAATAGTAGATCTCCTGTTTAGTGGAATTGTTACAATTTGTTCTAGGTTAATGTCCTTTGGCTTTCTTCCACAATTTCCTTTTCTTTGATTGGAAACATCCACTTCCTGGCCTTGTTTGATTTGAGACATCGCTTTCCTCTAAATTCTTTGTATATTCCAGACACCTACTCCAAAAAATTGCAATGTCTTGCGTACCAGTTCCCTTAAGAATTCCTCCTCTACCCATACACAGTGTATGCAAGGCTACATAAGCAGCAAACTTTTGCTGGTCATTGAGGGTTTTGTATCTTTTAGCAACTAGCTCAACACCTGCACCAATAAATACAACAAAGATGAAATGATCAAACCATGAAATCCTCAAAATATGAAACGACCAAATGACCAAATGACAAAATGTTTTTTACCTGTATCTTCTACTATTTCATCTCCTTTCATTTCATCTCCTATATCTCCTTCCATTTCGTTTCCTGCATCTGCATCCATTTCGTCCCCATCTTCTGTAGGTGGAGTGTAGTTGAGGTCTGGGAGATCCATGTTCTCCTGAAGATACGAATAGTCAAGATGAAGAAGAAGAACAAGATGAAGCAAAGTGCATTAAAATTCAGCAAAGTGCTGTCAAAAGCACTTGATTGAATTCTTATGCACCTATGTGCATAAAAATTCAGCAAAGTGCTTTTGGCAGCACTTAACTGAATTTTTATGCACATAGCAGCATAAAAATTCAGCAAAGTGCTTTCAAAAGCACTTAACTGAATTCTTATGCACATAGGTGCATATAAATTCAGCAAAGTGCTTTCAAAAGCACTTAACTGAATTCTTATGCACCTATGTGTATAAAAATTCAGGAAAGTTATTTTGTCAAAATGCTTGTTCCTGTTCACAGTGGTGGAATTTTGTCAAAATGCTTGTTAAACTTAAGTCTAGATCATCTATGAAATCTTAGTCTAGATCATCTAGCTTAATCAGTGATCTCAAATTTGGAGGGAAGGAAAGGAACAAAGTGTCTATCTGTGAAACTGAAGTCATTTTAAAGGGGCAGCAGAGTACTAGTGCAGGTCTAGAACTACTCCATATGCTCCATTTGAATAAAGTGTGCATCTGTGAAACTGAAGTCCATGCCTCCATTTGTTTCCACTTTCCTCGATGAAAGGCATCATTGGTAACTTTATTGATATTTCAAAACCGAAGTCAATGGTTCATCAAAGGTATATGCTCCCTGCACAGCCACATATCTGCAGCTGCTCTTGGCAAGGGATTAATGTGGTTATTCGATGCATGTACTCCAAGTGCCATAATATGATTGGGAACCAAAGCAGTTATCTATTTTTAGGGAATTAATGACCTATTGGACCTTTTTATTTGATGCGATGACAGTGAAATCAGTTTAACCTTAAACAATGTTTTTGAAATCTCTTAGAGCTAATGTTAAATTTTAGGGAAAATTGTTGCTGTAATCTGATTCATGGAGTACTAGGGTATGATGATTCGTGCAATTGTTACACTGATGTGGAGTAAAAATACAAATGTTTGTGCAGAGCAGTAGAGTGCTGATTTGTATTGATTCGCTTGCTGTTTTCCACACAAATTTCAGGTCTCCAGCGGCAAAGGGACAGCAGCAGCAACAGAGGATCGAGAGGAGTAGAGCAGCAACAGAGGATCGAGAGGAGCGGAGCAGCATATGATCGAGAGGAGCAGCAGAGGATCAATTCGATAAGGTCGCATGGCAGGGTCGAACCTGGAGCTCTTGATTGGAGTGAAGGAAGGCGGTCGGCGAGGGAGACGTGGCCGGTGGGGATGGACGCCGAAGATGCGGACGACAGAGGGGCAGAGCCTGGCAGAGGAAGGCGGCCGGCGAGGGAGCTCAGGTCGGCGATGACGGTCACCGAAGATGCGGACGGCAGAGGGGCAGAGCCTGGCGGAGGAAGGCGGCCGTCGAGGACGGACCTCGGCGGAGCCGAGGAAGGTGGACGGCAGAGGGGAAGACAAGGAAGGCGGACAGGGAGGGAGTTGTGGCCGTCAGAGATGGATGTAGGAGCTGCGGTGGACAGCGGAGGAGTGACGGAGGAAGACGACGATCCCAGCGATATGTATTTTTTTCAAATTGGGGGCAGTTTCATACTTTCACTCGTTTTCACCTGGTCTGAAAATTCCTCCAACGACAATTAATTCGGTACAAAGGGATTACAAATTTTATATCGACACTTATTATCTACAATTATTTTAGGACGGAGAAAGTATATGATTTGTGCCTTGCTTCGTACAACGACGCATTAAGTTCTTAGGCTGGTGGATCTGTTTAGTTTGTGTGCCATATCTTTTTTCCTCTATTGAGATGTTGTGTGCCGCATCTCAAAGAGAGAAATCCACATTTCAACTCTAAATAGTCGTAAATGTCTAAGAATCAATCCCGAACTTTGAAACCGTTTAAGTTACAAACTAAGGGAGGGGGGTTGTCTTGATTTGTGGGATCAGATAGCTCTGGCCTTCTCTCTGGTGGCATGAGCTGGCCATTGGTGCAGGGGCTAGTGCCCCTGCCTGGGGTGGCAAAATTTAGTGTTTCGACCTTTTTCGAAAACTTAAGCAAACTCTTACCCTGGTTTGGAAAAAAATCATAACCGACCCTTTTCCTACCGTCAAGGTGGACGGCGATAGGATATAACAGCCTATTGTCGGCCCCCTCGGCGGTAGGGTTGATGGCAGAGGCAAACGACCATTTGGTGTTGCTGACAAAGTGCAATGGAGTTCTTGCGGTAGGTAGTAGTACCCTACTGCAGGAGCCCTCGGCGGTAGGTATCGAGCACCCCCAAGAGGGAAAATTGGTTCTATTTCTAAAACAATGATTTATTTTGCGGTAGGGTATGCAACTCTGTTGCCATGGGCCCGACAGTAGGGTTTTTCCCCCTTCAAGCTTCATTTCTTTTCCTACAAAACTTGACCATTCAATATAAATAGCATATATCACACATCATAATATAGTTTGGAAATGAAATTTAGTATCTCACACATCATAATACGCCTCATCGAAATAAAGAATAGTTCAACATATCCAACAATAACAACAACAAAGCCTTTAGTCCCAAACAAGTTGGGATAGGCTAGAGGTGAAACCCATAAGATCTCGCGACCAACTCATGGTTCTGGCACATGGATAGCAATGTTCCACGCATCCCTGTCCATGGCTAGTTCTTTGGTGATGCTCCAATCCTTCAGATCTCTCTTTACGGACTATTCCCATGTCAAGTTCGGTCTATCCCGACCTCTTTTGACATTATCAACATGCTTTAGCCGTCCGCTATGCACTGAGGCTTTTGGAGGCCTGTGCTGAATATGCCCAAACTATCTCAGACGATGTTGGACAAGCTTCTTTTCAATTGGCGCTACCCCAACTCTATCTCATATATCATCATTCCAGATTCGGTCCTTCCTTGTGTGGCCACACGTCCATCTCAACATGCGCATCTCCGCCACACCTAACCGTTGCACATGTCGCCTTTTAGTCGGCCAACACTCAGAGCCATACAACATTGTGGGTCAAACTGCGGTCCTATAGAACTTGTCTTTTAGCTTTTGTGGCACCCTCTTGTCAAAAAGAATGCCAAAAGCTTGGCGCCACTTCATCCATCCGGCTTTAATTCGATGGTTTACATCTTCATCGTTATCCTCATCCTTCTACAACATTGACCCCAAATATTGAAAGGTGTCCTTTTGAGGCACCACTCGCTTGTCAAGGCTAACATCCTCCTCCTCCTCGTGCCTAGTAGTACTGAAAGCGCACCTCATGTACTCGGTTTTAGTCCTACTAAGTCTAAAACCTTTTGATTCTAAGGTTTGCCTCCATAACTCCAACTTCCTCTTGACCCCCGTCCGAATCTCATCGACTAGCACCACATTGTCCGCAAAGATCATACACCATGGGATATATCCTTGTATATCCCTTGTGACCTCATCCATCACCAAGGAAAAAATATAAGGGCTCAAAGCTGACCCTTGATGCAGTCCTATCTTAATTGGGAAGTCATCAGTGTCACCATCACTTATTTGAACACTTGTCACAACATTATCGTACATGTCCTTGATGAGGGTAATGTACTTTGCTAGGACTTTTTGTTTCTACAAGGCCCACCACATAACATTCTGCGGTATCTTATCATAGGCCTTCTCCAAGTCAATGAACACCATATGCAAGTCCTTCTTTTGCTCCCTATATCTCTCCATAAGTTGTTGTACCAAGAAAATGGCTTCCATGGTCAACCTCCCAGGCATGAAACCAAACTGATTTTTGGTCACGTTTTTCATTCTTCTTAAGCGGTGCTCAATGACTCTCTCCCACAACTTCATTGTATGTCTCATTAGTTTAAATCCACAGTAATTAGTACAACTCTACACATCCCCCTTGTTCTTGAAGATTGGTACTAATATACTCTGTCTCCATTCTTCTGGCATCTTGTTTTCCCGAAAAATGAGGTTTAAAAGTTTGGTTAGCCATGCTATCGCTATGTCCTCGAGGCCTCTCCACACCTCAATGTGGATACAATCAGGGCCCATCGCCTTGCCTCCTTTCATCCTCTTTAAAGTCTCCTCGACCCCCGATTCCTGGATTCGACGCACGAATGCCTGCTAGTATCATCAGAGGAGTCATCCAGATCAATGGTAGAGCTCTCACTCTCCCCATTGAACAACTTGTCAAAGTACTCACAACATCTATGCTTAATCTCCTCGTTCTTCACTAGGAGTTGATCTGCTTCGTCCTTGGTGCACTTGATTTGGTCAACATCCCTCGTCTTCCTCTCTCGAATCTTGGCCATCTTATAGATGTTCCTTTTGCCTTCCTTCATGTCTAACATTTGGTAGTGTCCTCATATGCCCAATCCCTTGCTTCACTCACAACTTGCTTTGCGGCCTTCTTTGACATCTTGTACTTCTCTATGTTGTCTACACTCCTATCCAGATATAGGCGTCTGAAACAATCTTTCTTCTCCTTAATTGCCTTCTGGATATCATTGTTCCACCATCATGTATCTTTAGCTTCTCTTCTACATCCCTTGGACACTCCAAACTCTTCTGAGGCCACCTTACGAATGCAAGTCGCCATCTTCATCCACATGTCTGCATCACCTCCTTCCTCCCAAGGACCCTACTTAATGACCCTCTCCTTGAACGCCTGAGCTACCTCCCCCTTGAGCTTCCACCACTTTGTTCTAGCGACTTTGGTACGCTTGTCTCGCTGGACACGAATCCTAAAGTGGAGGTCAGAAACCACAAGCTTATGCTGATGGACAACACTCTCTCCACGTATCAACTTATAGTCTAGACATGCACGCCTGTCTTCTCTTCTCGAGAGGATGAAATCAATCTGGCTAGAGTGTTGCCCACTACTGTAAGTCACTAGATGTGATTTTCTCTTCTTAAAGAGGGTGTTAGCTACGATCATGTCGTAGGCTAGCGCAAAGCTTAAAACATCTTCTCCTTCTTGATTCCTGATGCCATAGCTAAATCCCCCATGCACCCCTTAGAAACCTGTGTTAGATGTGCCCATGTGGCCATTGAGGTCTCCTCCTATGAAGAGCCTCTCGCTAATCGGTACACTCCTAACCAAGTCCTCCAGGCCTTCCCAGAACTCCCTCTTGGTGTTCTCATTGTGGCCTACTTGTGGGGCATATGCGCTGATAGCGTTGAGGACTAAGTCCCTAACTACTAGCTTGACCAAGATAATCCGGTCTCCACGTCTCTTGGCGTCTACCACTCCATCCTTGAGGCTCTTGTTGATCAAGATGACTACCCCATTTCTATTTGCAACTGTCCCGTGTACCATAGCTTGAAGCCTGTAGCCTCCACCTCCTTTGCCTTTTGTCCCCTCCATTTGGTATCTTGGATGCAAAGGATATCAACTCCTCTCCTCACCGCTGTATCTGTTGGAAATATGCCCTAGAGGCAATAATAAAATGGTTATTATTGTATTTCCTTGTTCATGATAATTGTCTATTGTTCATGCTATAATTGTGTTAACCGGAAACCGTAATACATGTGTGAATACATAGACCACAACATGTCCCTAGTGAGCCTCTAGTTGACTAGCTCGTTGATCAATAGATGGTCACGGTTTCATGGCCATGGACATTGGATGTCGTTGATAACGGGATCACATCATTAGGAGAATGATGTGATGGACAAGACCCAATCCCAAGCATAGCACAAGATCGTGTAGTTCATTTGCTAAAGCTTTTCAATGTCAAGTATCGTTTCCTTAGACCATGAGATTGTGCAACTCCCGGATACCGTAGGAATGCTTTGGGTGTGCCAAACGTCACAACGTAACTGGGTGGCTATAAAGGTGCACTACGGGTATCTCTGAAAGTATCTGTTGGGTTGGCACGAATCGAGACTGGGATTTGTCACTCCGTGTGACGGAGAGGTATCTCTGGGCCCACTCGGTAAGACATCATCATAATGAGCTCAATGTGACTAAGGAGTTAGCCACGGGATGATGTATTACGGAACGAGTAAAGAGACTTGCCGGTAACGAGATTGAACAAGGTATGGGGATACCGACGATCGAATCTCGGGCAAGTATCATACCGATAGACAAAGGGAATTGTGTACGGGATTGATTGAATCCTTGACATCGTGGTTCATCCGATGAGATCATCGTGGAGTACGTGGGAGCCAACATGGGTATCCAGATCCCGCTGTTGGTTATTGACCGGAGAGGTGTCTCGGTCATGTCTACGTGTCTCCCGAACCCGTAGGGTCTACACACTTAAGGTTCGATGACGCTAGGCTTATAGGGAAAAGGTATACGTGATTACCGAAGGTTGTTCGGAGTCCCGGATGAGATCCCGGACGTCACGAGGAGCTCCGGAATGGTCCGGAGGTAAAGATTGATATATAGGAAGTCCAGTTTCGGTCACCGGAAAGTTTTCGGGCTCATCGGTATTGTACCGGGAGTGCCGGGAGGGTGCCGGAGGACCCCCGGGAGGGGTGTGACGACCAGAGGACTTCATGGGCTGTTAAATAAAGTGTGTCAGCCCTTATTGGGCTGGGAAATACTTTTGCTAAAGGCCCATGTGGCTGGAGATAAGGAGATAAGGCAAAAAGGATTTAAAAGGAGGAGATCCACCTCCCTTGTGGGAGGTGGACTCTCCCTTTAATTCGGCCGGCCATCTCCTCTTTGGAGTAGAGGCCAAGCCAGCCCTCCACGTCCCTCCTCCTATATATACTTGAGGTTTTGGATGTTTTGAGAGAGGATTTGATCTCTCTCTCTCACGGCGAAGCCCTACCTCTCTTCTTCCTCCTCCGCAGCGCTTAGGCGAAGCCCTGTCGGAATACCTTGCTACTCCACCACCACCACGCCGTCGTGCTGCTGTTGGAGCCCTTCCCCAACCTCTCCTTCCTCCTTGCTGGATCAAGGTGTTGGAGACGTCACCGGGCTGCACGTGTGTTGAACGCGGAGGTGCCGTCCGTTCGGCACTTGATCGGATCTACCGCGATCTGAATCGCTGCGAGTACGACTCCATCAACCGCGTTCTTGTAACGCTTCCGCTTAGCGATCTTCAAAGGTATGAAGATGCAATCTCTCCCCTCTCGTTGCTGGTTTCTCCATAGATAGATCTTGGTGAATGTAGGAAAATTTTGATTTACTACTACGTCTCCCAATAGTGGCATCATGAGCTAGGTCTATGCGTAGAATCTATGCACGAGTAGAACACAAAGTAGTTGTGGGCGTCGATTTTGTTAATATGCTTGCCGTTACTAGTCTTATCTTGATTCGACGGTATTGTGGGATGAAGCGGCCCGGACCAACCTTACACGTACGCTTACGTGAGACCGGTTCCACCGCCTGACATGCACTAGTTGCATAAGGTGGCTAGCGGGTGTCTGTCTCTCCCACCTTAGTCAGATTGGATTCGATGAAAAGGGTCCTTATGAAGGGTAAATAGCAATTGGCATATCACGTTGTGGTTTTGACGTAGGTAAGAAACGTTCTTGCTAGAAACCTATAGCAACCACGTAAAAACTTGCAACTACAAATTAGAGGACGTCTAACTTGTTTTTGCAGCATATGCCGTGTGATGTGATATGGCCAAAAGGATGTGATGTGATGCATTGTGATGTATGAGATTGATCATGTTCTTGTAATAGGATCACGACTTGCATGTCGATGACTATGACAACCGGCAGGAGCCATAGGAGTTGTCTTATATTATTGTATGACCTGCGTGTCAATCATAAACGCCATGTAATTACTTTACTTTATTGCTAAACGTTAGCTGTAGTAGTAGAAGTAATAGTTGGCGAGACAACTTCATGAAGACACAATGATGGAGATCATGATGATGGAGATCATGGTGTCGTGCCGGTGACAGTGATGATCATGGTGCCCCGAAGATGGAGATCGAAGGAGCAAGATGATATTGGCCATATCATGTCACTATATTGATTGCATGTGATGTTTATCATGTTTACATCTTATTTGCTTAGAATGACGGTAGCTAAATAAGATGATCTCTCAATAAAATTTCAAGATAAGTGTTCACCCTAACTGTGCACCGTTGCTAAGGATCGTCGTTCCGAAGCACCACGTGATGATCGGGTGTGATAGGGTCTAACGTTCGCATACAACGGGTGTAAGCCAGATTTACACATGCGAAACACTTAGGTTGACTTGACGAGCCTAGCATGTACAGACATGGCCTCGGAACACGGAAGACCGAAAGGTCGAACATGAGTCGTATAGAAGATACGATCAACATGGAGATGTTCACCATGGATGACTAGTCCGTCTCACGTGATGATCGGACACGGGCTAGTTGACATGGATCATGTATCACTTGGAAGACTAGAGAGATGTCTATCTAAGTGGGAGTTCATTAATAATTTGATTAAATGAACTTAATTATCATGAACTTAGTCTAAAAATGTCCTTGCAAATTATGTCGTAGATAGCTCGCGCTGTAGCTCCCCAGTTTTATTGATACAATCCTAGAGAAAAATAAGTTGAAAGTTGATGGTAGCAATAATACGGACTAGGTCCGTGATCTAAGGATTGTCCTCATTGCTGCACAGAAAGCTTATGTCTTTGATGCACCGCTAAGTGCACCACTCCCTCAAGCGTTGTCTGTAGATGTTGTGAACATATGACAGGCACTTTTTGATGACTACGTGATAGTTCAGTGCGTCATGCATTACGGCTTAGAATTGAGGCTTCAAAATGTTTTGAACGTCACAGAACATATGAGATGTTCTAGGAGCTGAGATTGTGATCTCAAGCTCGTGCCTATGTTGAGAGGTATGAGACCTCCAACAAGATTCTTTGCCTGCAAGATAAAGGAGAATAGCTTAATCGGTGAGCGTGTTCTCAGATTGTCTGGGTGCTGCAATCACTTGAATCAAGTGGGAGTTAATCTTCCAGATGAGATAGTGATTAATGCAGTTCTCCAAGTCACTGCCACCAAGCTACTAGAGCTTCGTGATGAACTATAACATGCCAGGGATGGATAAGATGATCCCTGAGTTGTTCGTGATGTTTGACACCACGAAGGTAGAAATCAATAAGGAGCATCAAGTGTTGATGGTTAAGTGAAAACCACTAGTTTCAAAAGGGGCAAGGGCAAGAAGGGAAAAACTTCAGGAATGGCAAGCCAGTTGTTGCTCTAGTGAAGAAACCCAAGGTTGAGCCCGAACCCGAGACTAAGTGCTTCTGTTATGAGGAGAATGTTCGCTGAAGCGGAAAAACCCTAGATGCTTGGTAGATAAGAAGGCTGGTAATGTCAATGGAAGTATATTTGATATACGTGTTAGTGATGTGTACCTTGCTGGTACTCCTAGTAGCACCTGGGTATTGGATACCGGTTCGGTTGCTAAGTGTTAGCAACTCGAAATAAAAGCTACGGAATAAACGGAGACTAGCTAGGTGAAAGGTGACGATGTGTGTTGGAAGTGTTTCCAAGGTTGATGTGATCACCATCGCACGCTCTCTCTACCTTCGAGATTTATGATAAACCTAAATAAATGTTATTTGGTGTTTGCGTTGAGCATGAACGTGATTAGATCATGATTAGTGCAATACGGTTATTCATATAAGTTAGAGAATAATGGTTATTCTGTTTACATGGATAATGCCTTCAATGGTCATGCACCCACTCGGAATGGTTTATTGAATCATGATCGTAGTAGTACACATGTTCATAACATTGGTACCAAAAGATATAAAGTTAATAATGATAGTACCACATACTTGTGGCACTGCCACTAAATGTCATATTGGTATAAATCGCATGAAAGAAACTCCATGCTGATGGATTTTTGACTCACTCGATTTCGAATCGGTTGAGACATGCGAGCCATGCCTCTTGGGCAAGATGACTAAGACCCCGTCTTCCGATATGATGGAGCGGGCAAGTGGCTTATTGGAATTAATACATGTTGATGTATGTGGTCCAATGAGTGTTGAAACACGCAGTGGATATCGTTGTTTTTTCTTTACCTTCACTGATGATTTGAGTAAATATGGGGATATTTACTTAATGAAACACGAATCTGAAATGTTTGAAAGGTTCAAGGAGTTTCAGAGTGAAGTTAAAGATCATCGTGACAAGAAGATAAAATGTCTATGATATGATCGTGGAGGTGAATATCTAAGTTACGAGTTTGGTATGCAATTTTAGACAATGTGAAAAAATTTTCACAGCTCACGCCTCCTGGAACACCATAGTGTGATGGTGTGTTCGAACGTCGTAGTTGTGCTCTATTGGATATAGTGAGTACTATGATGTCTCTTATCGTTTTGCCACTATTGTTATGGGGTTATGCATTAAAGACAAATCCATTCACTTTAATAGGGCACCATCTAAGTCTGTTGAGATGACACCGTGAGAATTATGGTTTGACAGAAGCCTAAGCTGTCATTTCTTAATGTTTGGGGCTGCGACGCTTATGTGAAAATGGGTTTTCACCTAGCGAGCTCGAACCCAAAGCAGACAAATGCATCTTCATAGAATACCCTAATGAGAAATTGGGTATACCTTCTATCTCAGATCCAAGCGCAAAAGGTGTTTGTTGCTAAGAACGGGTCCTTTTTTTGAGAAAGAGTTTCTCTCGAAAGAATTGAGTGGGAGGAAGATAGAACTTGATAAGGTTGTTGAACCTTTGTTTCAACCAGAGAATAGCGCAACACAGAAAGATGTTTCTGTAGAGCCTACTTAGTTGAAAAGGAAGTTAATGATGATGATCATGAAGCTTCGGATCAAGTCACTATCGAACCTCGTAGGTCGACAAGGACGCGTACTGCTCCTGAGTAGTACGACAACCCTGTCTTGGAAATCATGTTGTTGGACAACGATGAACCTACGAACTATGGAGAAGCGATGGTGGGCCCGGATTCCAACAAATGGCTAGGAGCCATGAAATCCGAGAAAGGATCCATGTATGAAAACCAAGTATGGACTTTGGTAGACTTGCCTGTTGAATGGCGGGTCATTGAGTACAAATGGACCTTTGAGATAAACATAGACGCTAATGGTGAAATGTCACCGTTTATAAAGCTCGACTTGTCGCAAAGAAGTTTCCGCCAAGTTCAAGGAGTTGACTGCAATGAGATTGTCTCATCTGTAGCGATGCTAAAAGTCTATTAAAATTTTGTTAGCAGTTGCTGCATTTTTCGATTATGAAATCTGGCAGATGGATGACAAAACAAGGTTTCCGTAATGGTTTCTGTGAGGAAGAGTTGTATGTGATACAACCAGAAGGTTTTGTCAATCCTAAGGATGCTAATAATATGCAAACTCCAGCGATCCTTCTATGGACTGGAGCAAGCATCTCGGAGTTGGAATATATGCTTTGATGAGGTGATCAAAGTGTTCAAGTTTATACAAAGTTTATGAGAAACTTGTATTTGCAAGAAAGTGAGTGGGAGCACTATGGAATTTCTTATAAGAATATGTAGTTGACATATTATTGATCGGAAATGATGTAGAATTTCTGGAAGAGCATGAAGGGTTGTTTGAAAAGTTTTTTTTTAAAGGAAGACCCAGATAAAGCTACTATTTTATTGAGCGTCAAGATCTATAGGGATAGATCTATTCGCTTGATAAGTTTTTACGACGAAGACATACCTTGACAAGTTTTTGAAGGAGTTCAAAATAGTTGGGTCAAAGAAGGAGTTCTTGACTGTATTGTAAGGTGTGAAATTGAGTAAGACTCAATACCCGACCACGGCAGAAGATAAAGAAGAGATGAGTGTCATCTCCTATGCTTTAGCCATAGGCTCTATATAGTATGCCATGCTGTGTACCGCACCTGTGTGTGCCTTGCCATGAGTCTGTCAAGGGGTACAAGAGTAATCCAAGAGTGGATCACTAGACAGCGGTCAAAGTTAGCCTTAGTAACTTGAGAACTAAGGAAATATTTCTCAATTATGGAGGTGATAAAGAGTTCATCGTAAAGTGTTACGATGATGCAAGCTTTAAAACCAATCCGGATGACTCTTAGTAGAAATCCAGCTACGTATAGTGGAGCAGCCATTTGGAATAGCTCCAAGTGGAGCGTGGGAGCAGTATCTACAAATATGAAATGGAAAGTTTGCAAAGGTACACACGGATCTGAATGTCGCAGACCCGCTGACTAAAAACCTCTTTCACGAGCAGAACATGAACAAACCCCAGAACTTATTGGGTGTTAATCACATGATGATATGATCACATGGTGATGTAAGTGTTAATCACATGGTGATGTGAACTAGATTATTGACTCTAGTGCAAGTGGGAGACTGTTGGAAATATGCCCTAGAGGCAATAATAAAATGGTTATTATTGTATTTCCTTGTTCATGATAATTGTCTATTGTTCATGCTATAATTGTGTTAACCGGAAACCGTAATACATGTGTGAATACATAGACCACAACATGTCCCTAGTGAGCCTCTAGTTGACTAGCTCGTTGATCAATAGATGGTCACGGTTTCATGGCCATGGACATTGGATGTCGTTGATAACGGGATCACATCATTAGGAGAATGATGTGATGGACAAGACCCAATCCCAAGCATAGCACAAGATCGTGTAGTTCATTTGCTAAAGCTTTTCAATGTCAAGTATCGTTTCCTTAGACCATGAGATTGTGCAACTCCCGGATACCGTAGGAATGCTTTGGGTGTGCCAAACGTCACAACGTAACTGGGTGGCTATAAAGGTGCACTACGGGTATCTCTGAAAGTATCTGTTGGGTTGGCACGAATCGAGACTGGGATTTGTCACTCCGTGTGACGGAGAGGTATCTCTGGGCCCACTCGGTAAGACATCATCATAATGAGCTCAATGTGACTAAGGAGTTAGCCACGGGATGATGTATTACGGAACGAGTAAAGAGACTTGCCGGTAACGAGATTGAACAAGGTATGGGGATACCGACGATCGAATCTCGGGCAAGTATCATACCGATAGACAAAGGGAATTGTGTACGGGATTGATTGAATCCTTGACATCGTGGTTCATCCGATGAGATCATCGTGGAGTACGTGGGAGCCAACATGGGTATCCAGATCCCGCTGTTGGTTATTGACCGGAGAGGTGTCTCGGTCATGTCTACGTGTCTCCCGAACCCGTAGGGTCTACACACTTAAGGTTCGATGACGCTAGGCTTATAGGGAAAAGGTATACGTGATTACCGAAGGTTGTTCGGAGTCCCGGATGAGATCCTGGACGTCACGAGGAGCTCCGGAATGGTCCGGAGGTAAAGATTGATATATAGGAAGTCCAGTTTCGGTCACCGGAAAGTTTTCGGGCTCATCGGTATTGTACCGGGAGTGCCGGGAGGGTGCCGGAGGACCCCCGGGAGGGGTGTGACGACCAGAGGACTTCATGGGCTGTTAAATAAAGTGTGTCAGCCCTTATTGGGCTGGGAAATACTTTTGCTAAAGGCCCATGTGGCTGGAGATAAGGAGATAAGGCAAAAAGGATTTAAAAGGAGGAGATCCACCTCCCTTGTGGGAGGTGGACTCTCCCTTTAATTCGGCCGGCCATCTCCTCTTTGGAGTAGAGGCCAAGCCAGCCCTCCACGTCCCTCCTCCTATATATACTTGAGGTTTTGGATGTTTTGAGAGAGGATTTGATCTCTCTCTCTCACGGCGAAGCCCTACCTCTCTTCTTCCTCCTCCGCAGCGCTTAGGCGAAGCCCTGTCGGAATACCTTGCTACTCCACCACCACCACGCCGTCGTGCTGCTGTTGGAGCCCTTCCCCAACCTCTCCTTCCTCCTTTCTAGATCAAGGTGTTGGAGACGTCACCGGGCTGCACGTGTGTTGAACGCGGAGGTGCCGTCCGTTCGGCACTTGATCGGATCTACCGCGATCTGAATCGCTGCGAGTACGACTCCATCAACCGCGTTCTTGTAACGCTTCCGCTTAGCGATCTTCAAAGGTATGAAGATGCAATCTCTCCCCTCTCGTTGCTGGTTTCTCCATAGATAGATCTTGGTGAACGTAGGAAAATTTTGATTTACTACTACGTCTCCCAACAGTATCAACTACCTCCTGAAGCTTACATGTCAGATACCCTATGTTCCAGCTACCTAAGCGAAATCTCCTAGGATCGTCTAGCTTCCTTACCCTTTGCACTCGACGATTCAAATGCGAAGACCCTTGCTCATTTTCCACTACACCCGGGTACCGATGTAGCGCACCACTAAGGATGCGACAACCCAATCCTTGCTCACTTGCCACCGTATCCAGATCAAGATATGGCGCGCCACCTGGGGGGTGACGACCCGGACCTTGCCCATTTTCCACCAAACCCGGGTTCCGATGTGGCGCGTCGCCGAGAGGGTTACACCCCAACAAAAATCTTTTGGGTTTCATCTCCATAAGACTGGCTGAGTTTTCACGTTGGCTTGCCAAGCCTATCACAGCCCTCCTCCTTTACCTAAGCTTGGGACCGGTTATGTTGAGACAACATAGGCAGAGTTAATAGTTCAACATATCCAACATAGCAAATAGGCCTACATGTCCAACATAGCAAATAGTTTAACAAATCCAAGATAACAAGTACTTGAACATAGCCAACAAGCTCTCGTTCAACACAACATGAAGTAAATAGTTCTAAATGACCATATCACTTAGTCTTCCTCCCCTCTTGGTGGTATGCTCTTCGTTTCTCTTTGAGCGGGTCTCATCCGTTGTTGTTCCGTGACGAGGAGGACACTCTTTGAGAAATGGTGGTGGACTCTTCCATTGCCTTTTTGGTTGATGTCCCATTTTGTCCTAGGTTGGATGAGTGGGTGGAGGTCCGTCATCCTCCTCATAGTCCTCCTTGTCACCCTCTTCCTCTTCTCCCTCGGCTTGCTTCGCATCCTCTTTTTCCTCATCTTCCTCGTCCTTCTCAACATGGCAAGATGACGAGGCAGCATGGCTAGAGGAAGTTGTGACTGCATGGATCGACGAAATGATGAGATGTATTGAAGGTCTAGGAACATGCACATTAGCCGAGTTAGTGCACCCAAGAATGCTCACTATCTTTTGACAATGTTTCAGGAACTTGTGCAAGAACAATAAAAAAACATGATATGGATCAAGCTTATGGTTAGGGCTTGAGATGATACGAATCAAGGTTATGGTTATGGCTTGACATGATATGGACCAAGGTTTCGTGGTTACTTGAAACTTACTTTTGTCGCTTCCCTTAGCGAGTTGTCAGATTCCACAGTCCCCGGATTGTGCACTAGCGCATTCGAGGCATCGAAAATGCTTCTTTTTAGCTCGGCAGTCTGCAAACGTTAGCATCATGAATAAGTTAATGACAATTACAATAGTAGATTCTCCTCCAAATATCATCTCGAAGCAATTGAACACAACTCACCACTCTGTCCCATAAGGGGTGCATACTCCCTAAATTCACCGAATGTCTCTCTAACGTTGGCATTATAGGCTTCGTCCTCAAAGTCACCCTCCTCTAGTGATGTGATATCCACTGCCATCCACTTTGGCCTCAGGCGCAAACGATACTTTATACCATCATAAAACCACTTCAGATGTCACTCATTCACGTCCTAGTCGACCATTGTCTTCTCCCTATCTTTGAGATGCCTCCTCTCGTCCCACATTTGTCACATACCCCGGGTGCTCTTTTGCCCAATCTGATATTGACTGACAATTCTTCCTACTCTTCCTGCAAGGCACAAGAAACAATAAAACATAAGAAATCATAAAAAAAAAAAAACCATACAAAAACCAAAGAAAGATTAATGCCTTCACAAGTGAAGTTCGGAGCCATGAGTGTCGGTATTCACCGGTGGGGTGTGTTGCAGTTTACCAAACTGCAAGGCCACATGTTGTGGTAAGTGACACTTGACAGAGTATACATGTATCTATGGGACATTAGCCTGTCAGATAAGCTTGTTTCGACTACACATCCTATTCAGCTCCAAACCCCAGTATGTCTTTTCATACGACCGCCAGTTAACCTGCAGACAAATTGGTAAGCAAACGTGAAAGTGCTACAAGAAAACACTACCAAGATGTTTACCTGGCGATATATCTGGTTGCACAAATCATTCATGATTGCCTTGTAAAATGCATTGGACTTGCCTTTAAAGACTTTAGCTTTGTCCCAAGAATACACGATCGTGGGGTATCGAGAAGTGTCACATTATTCGCCATAGTCCATCCATGGATGTTGGGGATCTTTTTCAAGATGACCCACTGACAACCGCTCCCACATCCAAATTGAGACGGCCCAGGCACATCCACACATACTGAACGTGCCTCCAGTCCTCTGAGTTGCATTGTTGTCCAGTTAAAAATGTCAATTCATGATTAGATGGCACAATTCACAAAAGCAAACATCCATCCATCAATAAAAGGCTATTGCGGTTGCTTCTTACCGAACGGTATAAGTACTTGAGTCCGATAGGCCTCCAAGAGTACCCTGCGTCCCAGTCGGCTAAGAAGTCCTTAAAGATCCATAGGGTAGTGTCCCCCGGGAAGTATGGAAACACAACCTCTGTGAGGAGATACCACAAGTAGACCCTCACGTACTGCTCCACGGTCCGTGCATCGGCATTTTGCGGGCATCCAGACCAGTTGGTAGCAAGCCATTTTAATGGTATACTGGATTCCGATTATTCGGCACACCCTAGACCTCATTACAGATAGTGGGGGGGCAGTCATCGATGAGGCTAACAACCCTCTCCCACCAGTTTCTCTTCTCCACTCGCCCAGTGAGAGCTCGACCATGGAGTACTAGGGTCATGATCATGGCGAAGTCTTTGGGAGTCACCGTCATCTCACCACAAGGGAGATGGAAAGAGTGGGTCTTGGGCCACCAATGACCCATCAGGGATGTGAGTGCCGAGTGGACGAGTATTGGTGGCGCACGTTTGAACTGAAGCACAAACGGTAGCAGCTCCACTCTCCTAAAGTATATCTCGAAGCAGACGTCACATGCCATTTGGCAGGCCTTCTTGTGAGCCCTCATACGCACTGGTGGTAGCATCTTCCCAAGTTTAGATGATAATAGTTAGTAACTTACTTTTGCAAAGCCAAGAAATATATTTATTTGATCATTGTTATTACCACTCCATTCTCGAGAAAATGCGATGCCCTTGTAGAAGGCAGCATCAAGCATAGTGTACTAAGTGCCGATGTTCGAATCAAGGCCCCTCCAAAAGCAATCAAGTTCAATTTTGACAACAAAAATCATTTCTCAACATTTCATTCTATATGTGCATATAATACATTAATGTATTACTAAAGAAAAATTGAAACTACAATATGAATCATTCACCAGCATCCATTCATTCATTTATCAACATCCATCATATTTATCAACATCCATCATTCATTTACCAACATCTATCATATTCACTAACGTCCATTCACATCCAACCAAGTTATTCACTAACATTCATGCATATTAATCATTTCTCAACACTACCATATTCACAAACATTCGTGCATATCAATTATTTACCAACATACGTCATATTTATCCAACATCAATCATATTCAACCAACATCAATCATATTCGACTAACATCAATCATACGAACTAGGGTTCATCTTCAACCTAGATAGAATCCACAAAACTTCAAACTAGAATATGAAATAGGGTTCACCATCAAAACATACATCATATTGAATCATTCAAAATAAAGCTATAATCAACAAAACTTCAAAGTACAATATGAACTAGGGTTCACCTTGTGCCAAAAAATGCATCAAAACCAAGCACCCTTTTTTGACTAAAACTAATCAGAGTCATCGAAGGAGCTCACCTTTCCCATCATGGACGCATCTCGATCCCCAAAAATGATGGGAAAACAAAGCAGATCAAAGGGGGGAGTGGAGAGGAGGAGGAGGAGTCATTGCTTCCCTGTTCTTCTCGGGCGGTAGGGAAGAAAGGGGATGGCTTGGTGGTGTGGGACCCGCCAGCCCCCCATGAATTTTACCCGCTCAAACCTGATACGTCTCCGTCGTATCTATAATTTTTGATTGCTTCATGCCAATATTCTACAACTATCATATACTATTGGCAACATTTTATATTATTTTTGGGACTAACTTACTCATCCAGTGCCCGGTGTCAGTTCCTGTTTTTTTATGTTTTTGTTTCGTGGAAATTCCATATCAAACGAAGTCCAAATGCGATAAAAATTTATGAAGATTTTTTTGGAATATATGTAACCTTTTGGAGCTGGGGTCAATGCAAGACGGTACTCGAGGAAGGCACAAGCCAATACGGCACGACCTGGGGGGCGCACCCAGATGGCTTGTGCCCCCCTTAAGTCGGTTGGGGCTCTCCTTCCTCCGCAAGAAACATATTTTCGTGATAAAAATACCCTCAAAATTTCAGCCTGATCGGAGTTACGGATCTCTGGATATTTAAGAAACGGTGAAGGGGTCAGAAACCAGTCGCGAAAACAAAAGAGAAACAGAGAGAGAGAGAGAGAGATCCAATCTCGGAGGGGCTCCTGCCCTCTGGGAGCCATGGCAGCCATGGACCAAAGAGGAAACTCTCCTCCCACCTAGGGAGGAGGCCAAGGAATAGTAAGAAGGAGGGGGGCTCTCTCCTCCTCGCACCAGGTGGCGCCGGAGCGCCGTCGGGACAACCATCGTGACGGCGATATACACCAACAACTTTGCTGCCGTCACTACCAACTCTCTCCCTATCTATGAAGCGGTGTAAAACCTCTCTTCCCCACTGTAATCTATACTTAAACATGGTTCTTAATGCTATATGATATTATCAAATGATGTGTGGCTATCCTATGATGGTTGAGCAGATTTCTTTTGTCCTATGGGTTGATTGATGATCATGACTGGTTTGAGTTGTATTTTCTAATTTGGTTCTGTCCTATGGTGCCCACCGTGTCGCGCAAGCATGTGGGATCCCCATTGTAGGGTGTTGAAATATGTTTATGATTCGCTTATAGTGGGCGGCTAGAGTGACAGAAGCTAACACCTGAGTAAGGGGATTGTTTACGTATGGGATAAAGGAGACTTGATGTTTAATGTTATGGTTGGGTTTGCCTTAATGATTTCTTGTAGTTGCGGATGCTTTCTAGAGGTCCAATCATAAGTGCACATGATCCAAGTGCAGAAAGTATGTTAGCTATGCCTCTCCCTCATATAAAACTGCAACAATGATACCGGTCTAGTTATCGATTGTCTAGGGACAAATATTTCTCTTGTGATACAAAAAACTTTCTACTAAACAATTAAATTACTTAATATTTCTCTAAACAGCCCCTAACTTTTATTTACTTGTTATTTATTACCTTGCAAAACTATCTCTACACCTACTAAGTACTTCTAGTTTCTTTCCCGCAAAGTAGTTTCATACTTGTTCTAGATAAAGTAAGCGTTAGCGTGCATAGAGTTGTATCGGTAGTCGATATAACTTGAGATATTATTAATTCTACCTTTAGATCCTCTCTAGGTTTTACACTCTTACTTATTTAAAAAGTCTACAACCGATCCCCTGCACTTGTGGGTTATCAAGACCTTTTTCTGGCGCCGTTGCCAGGGATCAATAGCGTAGTGGTTGATATTCTCATGTGTGCTTGTTTGATTTATCATTGAGTAATTTTTATTTTATATTATAATTCGTTTTCTATATTTATATATGGGTAGGAAACGCAAAATACCAAATAAATTAGATGTACTTGCTGCTCCAAAAGTTGAGGAACCACTAGTGTTCCGTACTACCGAAGAATATTACTTGGATCATCTTCGATCCTTTTGTGCTTGTGTTGAAAATCCAACTAGCTTAGTTTAGGGAAATATTTAAATGACCATGCTTATTATGTGTGACACATCATATCTCAAAAAGGGAAACTCTTGTGGCATCAAATTAATACTTTGTGTTGCTATGCTTGGAATTTGTGTGGATTATATGATTTTACTTGTTGTTCTAAAAACACTCAAGAACACCTTCCCTATCAATGTGTGTTTAATGATAATGAAATACTATATTATTATGCCAAGGAGGCCTATTTTTATTATTATGTTGAGCAAATTGAAGAATTGGTTGCTTTTAAGGGTGCATATGAAATTGCTTCTTTGATTGAAAAGTGTGATGCTACTCTTTATAAATCTGAAAATTTTGCCGTACTCAAATATTGCTATGAAAACTATGCTTCTAATTCTTATGTTAAAGAATTTATTGGAAGAATGACCACTGCCTTGGAAGAGACTAATATTTTGCAGGTATCTATGGAAGAAGAAATTGTTGAAACTGTGAGCTCATTAGATGAAAACGATGAGGAGGAAAGCGAAGAACATAAGGAGGAAGAACGGATTAGCACCCGTGCCCACCTTCTAATGAGATTAACTCTTAAACTCATACATTGTTTAATTTCCCTTCGCACATACCGAAGGATGAATGCTATGATGATTGCTATGATCCCTTGGATTCGTTTGAAATATCCCTTTTTGATGAACTTGATGCTTGCTATGCTTGTGGCCATGATGCCAATATGAATTATGCTTATAAAGATGAACTTGCTATAGTTCCTTATGTTAAGCATGAAATTGTTGCTATTGCACCCACACATGATAGTCCTATTGTCTTTTTGAATTCTCTCAACTACACTATATCAAAGAAGTTTGCACTTATTAAGGATTATATTGATGGGTTGTGTTTTACTATCACGCATGATGATTTTGATGAATATAATATGGATGTGCTTGCTGCTCATACTTGGGATTATTATGAGAGAGTAACCAAATCTTCACCTTTCTATGTTTCCAATATGATAAAATTGCAAGAAACCACTTATGCTATGTATTGGCCTTTACTTTGTGTGAATGAATTGTTCTTGTATGACATGCCAATGCATAGGAAGAGAGTTAGACTTCGTTGTTACATCATCCATGTTACTTTGTGCTCACTACTAAATTACAAATCATTTTTAATTAAAATTAGCTTTGATATACCTTGGGATCCGGGTGTATCAATTACTTGAGCACTATATGCCTAGCTTAATGGCTTTAAAGAAAGCGCTGCCAGAGAGACAACCCAGAAGTTTTAGAGAGTAATTTATTTCTTTTGTGTTCTTTTAAAATAATTGAAAACAAAAAAATAAAGTGGGGAACTTAAAACCTTTTCAAAAAGAGAAGTGAAAGTGAGAAAGACGAACATCGTTAAAGTGGTCGCTAGCCTTGAACTTTGTTCATGCCCATGGAAACTTTGTGAATCTTGATTACAGAAACTTTTCAACAAAAATAATCATCCCCTTGTACAAATCCGTTGTATTATAGAAATAACGTGTCAAGAATTACCTTTAGGGTGTTTGAATTACTTGTTTGATATGTGCTGTGTAAAAACGGAAACTTTTGCTGTAGTGTTTGAATTTTCATATTTTACTGGAGCATGAAAAAATTCTATTTTTTTTACAAAATATGGTTATACAAATTATTCAGAATTTTTTGAGTTACATAAGTATACGTTCCATCTGCATCTTTATAGACTGTCCTGTTTTTCACAGACTGCTGTTATAGTTGTTTTGCATGCTTATGTTTGAATTCTTGTTGAGCCCCATTGATTTGGGAGCCGTAGAATTGTAATAGCATACAGTGGGTGATGTTAGATTATAATTATGCAATAATCTTATGGCAAGACATGATGGAATTTGGTGTTATGTGTACTAACATTTCTAATAAAAGTTTTGTCAAGTTTTTTGTGGATGAAGTGTTCGAAGATCGAGGAGGTGTCGATGTGAGAAGAATAAGGAGAGACAAGAGTTCAAGCTTGGGGATGCCCAAGGCACCCCAATTAAATATTCAAGGAGACTCAAGTGTCTAAGCTTGGGGATGCTCGGAAGGCATCCCATTCTTCTTCTTCAACAACTATCGGTATGTTTCCGTTTTTGCTTTGTTCACATGATATGCGTAAATTCTTGGAGCGTCGTGTGCCTTTTATTTTCCTTTTAGCAACACATCATGCTGGTTTAGGAAAGTCCATGGTTGATTTATAGAATGCTCTTTGCACTTCATATATATTTTGGGTATGGCTTTATAGAATGCTTCTTGTGCTTCACTTATATCATTTGAAGTTGGATGCCTGTTTCTCTGCATATAGAAAACCGTTATTTTGTAGAATGCTATTTTGCTTCACTTATTTTTATTAGAGCGTGTCCAGGTCTTTTGTAGAAAGAAATTAAACTTTCATGCTTCACTTATACCTATTTAGAGAGTCAATGGGAATTGGTCATTTACATGGTTAGTCATAAAATCCTACATAAAACTTGTAGATCACTGAATATGGTATGTTTGATTCCATGCAATAGTTTTGCGAGATTAAGATAGTAATATGTGGGGGAACTAGTGGATGATTGTGTATTAGTAAGAATATTGATGTTAAGTTTTTTGATTTCCGAAGCATGCACGGATAAGTCTCTAGTTATGCGATGAAGATTGGAGCATAATTTATCCTTGATTGAAATCCTTTGTGTTGTTCAATCGGGGGGGAAATGCTTAACTCCTCCCTAGGAGCATACAAGTAGTACTTTGATTTGTGATAAAACTAATAAAAATTTGCAATAAGTATATGAGTTCTTTATGACTAATGTGAATCCATGGGCATACGCAACCTCACTGCCTCATATTTGCTATCCTCTTCGGTACCGTGCCTTGCCCATTCTCAACTCGAGGATCAACGCAAATATTGCTGGTGCGTCCAAACCCCATGATATGATATGCTCTATTGCACATAAGCCTCATTATATCTTCCTCAAAACAGCCACCATACTTACCTATCATGGCATTTCCATAGCCATTCCGAGATATATTGACATGCAACTTCCACCATCACTTCATATGATTTATATCTCCATTGTCATATTGCTTTGCATGATCGTAAGATAGCTAGCATGATATTTACATGGCTTGTCCATTTTTAATATCCTTTGCTATGCTAGATCATTGCACATCCTGGTACACTGCCACAAGCACTCATATAGAGTCATACCATCCTATCATTTGTTCATATCGAGTTGTAAGTAAATAACAGTGTGATAATCATCATTATTAGAGCATTGTCCCAGTGAGGAAAGGATGATGGAGACTATGATTCCCCCATAAGTCAGGATGAGACTCCGAACGAAAAAAATGGGGGAGGCCAAATGAGCCCACCACAAAAAAATGGGGGAGGGGAGGCGAAAAAAAGCCCACCATGAAAAATAATAAAAATAATAAAAAAATGAGATAAAAAGAGAGAAGGGACTTTGCTACTATCCTTTGCCACACTTGTGCCTCAAAGTGGCACCATGTTCTTCATATAGAGAGTCTCTTGTTTTGTCACTTCCATATGCTAGTGGAAATTTTTCATTATAGAACTTGGCTTGTATATTCCAATGACGGGCGTCCTCAAATGCCCGAGGTCTTCATGAACAAGCAAGTTGGATGCACACCCACTTAGTTTCAGTCGAGATTTCATCCAATTATAGCTCTAGTGCATCCGTTGCATGGCAATCCCTACTCCTCGCATTGATATCTATTGATGGGCATCTCCATAGCCCTCTGATATGCCAAGTTGATGCAAGACTTTCTTCTCCACTTTCAACCCTTTTGATATCTACCACCATATTCTATTCCACCCTTATGCTATGTCCATGGTTCACACTCATGTATTGCGTGAAGAATAAAAAGTATGATCCAATTGCTTGGTTTGACACCGGGGTGCTCATGATTTATACTTTATGCTAGGAAGACCAAGCAGGATAGGCTATATGATTTTGTAGGGATAACATTCTTTGGCATTGTTATTTTGAAAGGACATGATTGTTTGCTAGTAAACCTGAGTATGGATGTCTTTTTGTCAGACTGTTGCCTTGAATCACTTGTATCTTAATATTCATGCCATGATTAGACATATGTTCAAGATTATGTTAGGTAGCATTCCACATCAAAATTATATTTTTATCATTTACCTACTCGAGGATGAGCAGCAATTAAGCTTGGGGATGCTGATACGTCTCCATCATATCTATAATTTTTGATTGCTTCATGCCAATATTCTGTAACTTTCATATACTTTTGGCAACATTTTATATTATTTTTGGGACTAACTTACTTATTGAGTGCCTAGTGCCAGTTCCTGTTTTTTGAATTTTGTGTTTCGCAGAAATTCCATATCAAACAAGCCAAACATGATAAAAATTTACAGATATTTTTTTGGAATATATGTGAATTTTGGGAGTCGGAATCAACACAAGACGGTACCCGAGGAAGGCACAAGCCAATACGATGCGGCCTGGGGGGCGCCCTGATGGCTTGTGCCTCCCCCTTAAGTCGGTTGGGGCTCTCCTTCTGCCGAAAGAAAGATATTTTTGCGATAAAATTCCTCAAAATTTCAGCCCGGTCGGAGTTATGGATCTCTGGATATTTAAGAAACGGTGAAGGGGTCAGAAACCAGTTGCGTAAACAGAAGAGAAACAAAGAGAGAGATCCAATCTCGGAGGGGCTCCTGCCCTCCAGGAGCCATGGTGGCCATGGACTAGAGGAGAAACTCTCCTCCCACCTAGGGAGGAGGCCAAGGAAGAAGGAGGGGGCTCTCTCCCCCTCTCTCCCGGTGGCGCCGAAGCGTCGCCGGGGCAACCATCATGACAGTGATCTACACCAACAACTTCGTTGCTGTCACCACCAACTCTCTCCCCCTCCATGCACCGGTGTAAAACATCTCTCCCCCTCTGTAATCCCTATTTAAACATGGTGCTTAATGTTATATATTATTATCCAATGATGTGTGGCTATCCTATGATGTTTGAGTAGATTTGTTTTGTCCTATGGGTTGATTGATGATCATGATTGGTTTGAGTTGTATGTTCTACTTTGGTGCTATCCTATGTTGCCCGCCGTGTTGAGCAAGCGTATGGGATCCCCGCTGCAGGGTGTTGCAATATGTTTATGATTCGCTTATAGTGGACGGCTAGAGTGATAGAAGCTTACACCCGAGTAACACTACAGGAATCAACTATTTTGCCGGCAGAAAAATTCGTTGCCGTCAGTCAATCGTCGGGGCTGACGGCAAAGGTCATTTTGCCATCATTGACCTGATGGCAAAGAATGACTGACGGCAAATATTAGGATTGACTGACGGCGAAAACATATTTTGTCGTTTGTAAAAAAAACTGCTGACGGCAAAGTACTTATTTGCCGTGTGTAACTAAATTGGTGACGGCAAAGTATTGATTTGCTGTCTGTAAATAAATTGATGACGACAAAGTATTGATTTGTCGCCTGTAAATAAACCGATGACGGCAATGTATTGATTTGCCGTCTGTATAAAAAATTGATGACGGCAAAGAACAAACACACCGCGTGGATCGATCCCATGGATCGATGACATGGCGTAATCTGGTCCATAAATCGTACGCATGAACAAACACACCGCACACTGGCCCAACCCCACCACTCTCTCTCCCTGACAACCCACTACTCCCATGTCCCCACCCCGTCCTCCTCACTCTCTCTTATCCCCTCACTCTCTCTCCCTTATCCCCTCACTCTCTCTCGTACACATCTCCAGCCGCCCACCTCGCTCGCCACCGGCACCCTGCTAGCTCGCCCCCGCCGGCCATCCTGCCTCGCTCACCGCCATCGGTCACCCCGCTCTGCTCACCAACGTTGGCCACCCGCCCTCTCCTCTTCTCCCTCAGGCCGGCCCCGTCCCTCGTCATTCATCGAGCAAGCCCCGCCCCCCGCACCATGGTAGCCGCCGCCGGCCGCTCCCCAACGCCCCCGCGACTGGCCTCGAGCAAGCCTCACTCCTCCGGCCGTCCCCCCAAGCTCCTCCGGCCACGGATCCTCCCCCGCCGCCGGCTCCTCCGACTGCCCCTTTCTCTGCTCCGCCAGCTCCTCCGACTGCCGCTTTCTCTGCTCCGACGGGGGCTGCCTCGCCGCTGCCTGGCCTTGATAGGAAGAGAAGGACGTGCAAGGCGGGCAAGTGGCGCGGTCGAACGGCGGCGGGGAGGGGGGAGCGTTGCGGCCGAGCACGGCTGGGCCAAAGCGGCGGCGCAGCCACCAGGACCAGGCGGTGGCATGGCGACGAGAGGACGGCAGAGCGGTGCGGCGAGCATCGGGGCCGGCGGCCCGGCGAAGAAGGGCTCGATTGCTTTTTATTTTTAGTTTTAGGGTCCTTTCTGTTAATTTCCGGGACTATTCTGTAACTTTAGTTATTTTAGTGTTTTGTCTGCATTTTGTACTTCACTCACGTTGAATAAGTGTCTAAAAAGAAACTAACTTGAATTAAATTGACCATGCACGGCCTGGCCTTTCCCTGTTAAAAATGGCAGTGCACTCGCATGTGTTGAATGAATCTCCCAGGAGCTTTGCTCCTGGTTATTTTTTTAAAATACCCCTTTCTTTGTCGTCTATGATTTACGAGTAGCTAACAGCAAAGAAGAAAATTTTGCCATTTGGCCTTCCTATCAGATGACGGCAAAGGCACTGACGCCGTCCGTCAGTCACACCGTTCTGTTAAATGCTTTTTTTGCCGTATGCTATTTTTTTCTGACGGCAAAAACAATTGATAGACGGCAAATTCTTTGCCGTCTATGCGACCAAATGATGACGGCAAAATTCCCTTTGCTGACTTTCTGTTTGCCGACATTCTTTGCCGTCAGGGGCTGACGGCAAAATCTTTGCCGTTAGGGGTTGACGGCAAAATCTTTGCCGTTAGTAATCCTGGTTGTGCCGTCTGTAGCAGCCTAACGGCAAAATGTCTGATTCCTGTAGTGTAAGGGGATTGTTTACATATGGGATAAATAAGACTTGATGTTTAATGCTATGGTTGGGTTTACCTTAATGATTTCTAGTAGTTGCAGATACTTGCTAGAGGTCCAATCATAAGTGCATATGATCCAAGTATGGAAAGTATGTTAGCGTATGCCTCTCCCTCATATAAAACTGCAACAATGATACTAGTCTAGTTATCGATTGCCTAGGGACAAATCTTTCTCTTGTGATACAAAAAGCTTTCTACTAAACTATTAACTTACTTAATATTTCTCTAAACAACCCCTAACTTTTATTTACCTGTTCTTTATTACCTTGCAAAACTATATCTACAGCTAGTAAGTACTTCTAGTTTCTTTCCCGCAAAGTAGTTTCATACTTGTTCTAGGTAAAGTAAGCGTTCACGTGCGTAGAGTTGTATCGATGGTCGATATAACTTGAGAAATTATTAATTCTACCTTTATCTCCTCGTTGGGTTCGATGCTCTTACTTATCGAAAAGGGCTACAAACGACTCCCTACACTTGTGGGTTATCACAACCCTACCGCCGAACTTGTTGGCGGTAGGGTATAACTACCTACTGCCATTGTCGTTGTCGGTAGGGTTGACGGTAGAGCTCATGACTTGTTGGGGGTAGCTCACATGGATAAGTTGGCTACCACCGAGGGGTGCCACCGTAGGCTGTTATACCCTACCGCCATCAAGGTTGGCGATAGGAAAAGCGGTCAGATCGCAAAAAAATCAAATAGGGATCAGATCTTGCTCAGTTTCTCAAAAGGGTCAAAACACTAAATTTTGCCCCCGAGGGATGGCCTCTTCTTTGTGGCTTGGCCACCTTCGTCCAAGTCATAGTGGAGACTAGGTGGAGGCGATCGCTTCTCCTCTAGTTGGTAGCGTCCTCGTGTTTTCGTTTCAGTGAGGGATTTCATCCAGAATGCCATGGTGGTGCTGATACGTTTCCAACGTATCTATAATTTTGATTATTTCATGCTATTATATTACCAATCTTAGATACTTTATAAGAAATTTTATATCATTTTTGTGAACTAACCTATTAAGCTAGCACCCAGTGCCAGTTGTTGTTTTTTTTTGCTTGTTTTTGGTTTTATAGAAAAATCCATACCAAACGGAGTCCAAACGCTATGAAACTTTTTGACGTTTTTTGAACCAGAAGACACTCTAGAAGCTTCGGGGGAGGACCAAAATACCTATGAGGAATAAACAAGACAACATGACACGCCCAGGTGGTAGGTTACGTCCTGATGTCCTATGGGTTCCTTGTGGGTCCGTCTTCTGTCTAGCCTAATTCCAACTCTATAAATTCTCAAATATTCTGAAATCCCCAGGGCGCAACCCAGAACAATGTTTCCGCCACTGCAAGTCTCTGTTCTTCCGTGGTCCCATCTAGAGGCCTTTTCCGGTACCTTGTTGGAGGGGGGATCGATCACGAAGGGCTTCTAGATCAACCTTGTTGCTGTTCCAATGATGTGTGAGCAGTTCACCTCAGAGATCACGAAGGACCAATAGTGATTAGCTAGATGGCTTCTTCTCTCTCTTTGATTTTCAATATCATGTTCTCTTCGAAGATCTATCCGATGTAATCCTTCTATGCGGTGTGTTTGTTGGAATCCGATGAATTGTGGGTTTATGATCAGATTATTCATTGAAATTAACCGAGTCTTTTCTAAATTCTATTATTTTTCATTTATATATTTATATAATTCTTTCCGATATATGGGTTTTCGTTGGCCAAATTGATCTATCAATGTTCAGCGGAAGTGGTGCATAATAGTGGGTTCAATCTTATGGTGTCCTCACTCTATGACAAGAGGAGTAGCGAGGCACACATTGTATTGTTATTACTAAGGATAAAATAATGGGGGTTTAATCATATTGATTGGTTTTATTCTATCTACATTATGTCATCTTGCTTAAAGTGTTACTTTGTTTGTCATGAACTTAATATCATTGATGTAGGCAGGAGTCAGTCGATTGATGGAGTAATAGCAGTAGATGCAGACAGGAGTCGATCTACTTGTCACGGACATAATTCTACCAGTTGCCCAACAGTAATTTGTTTACCCATCATATGCCATGCTTATAAGAGAGAATTGTAAGAGCACATTTCTTCATGTGTGGTTTTGGTAATTGGTGACACCCCTATGGACTAATGGTTGTCTTGAGTTATATTAGAAGGATTTTTCCATAGGCACTTCTTGAAGTCCATCTGTTGGGTTTCAAGGAGTTTATATGATGACCAAGGTGGTAGTTTATCCAAAGATTGGTCATGTGAGAGTTGAGCTTATTGCAAGCATGTCTTGAAGAAGGAGATTGTGTGAGCATTCATGATTACCTTCAAGACATCATCTTTATGAAGAGAGAATATAAGATACAAGGTTGATCAAGACTAAGTCAAAGAGTGAATCAAGTGATCAACACACAAAGCGTGCAAGATGTACGGAGAGGGATCAAGTGATCCCATGGTATGGTAAGCATTGTCCATTACGCTTTGTGCAATAACCCATGTTCCTTGTGAGAGTTCTTTGTGGGGCTAGGCATATTTCCATGGGATTGCATCAAGAGGAAGATCCCATACAACCCATGAAAGATGACATCAAGTGGTGATCGTCATCAAGGTTGCGATGTGCAAGCTCAAGTGAAGCATCACGGAGAGATCATGCTTGAGGCTCGCCGTTCATTGTGGTGAAAATGGACTTGTGAATATGTGCCAAAGAGTGGCTCACCCATAGTGGAGTATGGTGGAGCAATCATCTAGTCTTCATCAAGCGAACGCAATCAAGAAAGGTGGTCCATCTTGAGGAAGTCAAGATCGTCATCATCTAGATCAAGTGGACTATGCACAAGGCTAAGGTTTGACCTTGATAGGGTTTTCTATTTTACCGGTCTCATGGTGGTAGTTGAGAGACCGGGTTATAGGATCGATTGTCGTACTATCAAGGGGGGACTCTCAAGTGAGTAGCTTGATCATATCGTTCGTTGAGAACTCAAACCATTGCATTCTTGGTTGTATTTTCTCTATGTTGGTTTTTGAGCTTGTGGTTATCTTCGTGACAAGCTCTAGTACACCGAAAACGGATTTCATATGCTTCGTCCATTGCGTTTTCGGTGTTGGAAGTTTTACCGGTCTTATTCGAGGAAGGGTTCTCACCATTTTATTATGGGCCTTTTCTAATTTGATTCTTATTGATATTTCAATCAATATTGTGTTAGCCCATGTTTCTAGCTTTTCAACAAACTTTGTTTCGTTGAATTCGGAGTCCGTTTGCAAAAGTTGTGACAGTTTGGGTGTTCTTAAAAGGCTACAGCGGTACTACCGCGGCTAGAGCGGATGTAATTTTTTACTACCGCTCCGTAGCGGTACTACCGCGGCTCCAAGAGCGGTACTACCGCTCCGGACCAAAATCTCGTGTTAAGTCCAGCTGTGGTAGACACGGATGTAATTTTTTATTACCGCTCGCAAGCAGTAGTACCGTTACCTGTAGCGGTAGTACCGTGAGGACGAACGGTAGTACCGCTCCGGTGGTTCTACTGGCCTTTTGCCTCCTCGGTGTTGTTTTTCAAAGGGGTACTACCGCCCTAGCGGTAGTACCGCTCTATGCGGGCTATGAGGATAACGGTTGGATTTTTCCCCACCTATAAAAGGGGGTCTTCTTCTCCCATGGACCTCATCTTTTGAGCTGGTGTTCTTCCCCCAGTGTTGACCTTCTTCGATCTTGCTAAATCTCAATCCCTCCAATGATTCTTGCTAGTTCTTGAGGTAAAAGAGAGAGGAGATCTAGATCCACATTTCCACCAATCACTTTCTCCTCTAAGTGAGGGGAACCCCTTGGATCTAGATCTTGGAGTTCTTCGTGTTCTTCTTCGTTCTTCCTCTCATTTCCCTCCCTAGCATTAGTTGTTTTGGTGGGATTTGGGAGATAAGGACTTGGGCACTCCGTGTGCCCTTGCCATTGCATTTGGTGCATAGGTTTGAGTTCTCCACGGTGATATGTGGAAGTGAGAAGTTGAGAAGCTATTACTGTTGGGTGTTTGAGAACCTTAGAGCTTGTTCCTCTTGGGTGCTTTGGCGCCCTAGATGGTTGGTGGTGCCTCGGAGCTCAATCATTGTGGTGCAAAGCTCCGGGCAAGCTTTAGGGTCTCCAATTAGGTTGTGGAGATTGCCCCGATCATTTGAGGTCACCTCGGAGCCACAATCCATTGTGGTGAAGCTTCGTGGTGTCATTGGGAGCCTCCAATCAAGTTGTGGAGATTGCCCCAACCTTGTTTGTACGGGTTCGGTGACCACCCTCAAGGGTCCCTTAGTGGAATCATGACATCTTGCATTGTGCGGGGGCGTGAGGAGATTACGGTGGCCCTAGTGGCTTCTTGGGGAGCATTATGCCTCCACACTGTGATGAGGACATCCGTGCTAATGCTACACCCACAACTCCGACTGGTATACATACAAAACCAATTACTAGAGCTCGCGCACGTCAATTGAATTACCAGGTACTTTCGTTTCTTGCAAATCCTTCTAATGTTCATGAACATATGATGCTGCCTAAATTAGATACTTTTGTTTTACTTATGAATGAAGGACCTGGCATGGACAAGAAGGATGACCATGGGAGCGGGATCAAGCATGGAGAAGAAGGTGCACGCGCGGGAAAGAACAATAGAGTTTCTAGTGATGATTTTCGCACTTTGAAGCCACCATAATGGGAGCAAGAAACCTTGGACGGAATATGCATGATGCTACTTTATAAAATTCGTCCCAAGGCTAATATAGGTGTTGCACCACCTTATTGTTGGGCTAGGCCCATGTAATTTTGAAATACCATATTATAGGCTGTTTTTAGAGTCCATATGTATGGGGAAACTGAGTTAAGGTCGGTTTCGGACCCCTCCTCCAAGGGGCCATGAAATTCCCCTCTATTCCCCCATATATACAGCCCTTAGGGCGTCGTTTTAGGGTTGGGTTTTATTTAGATTACAAGTTCGCCCTAGCTGCAACTTCGCGTCTCTCGTTTGTGTTCCACGACCAGACAAAGGCGTCACAGAACCCCACTTCATCAATAAAGCTTTCCTCTTATATTCGCAATATCCAGATTGCAATCTTAGTTTCTTGCTTGTTCTTCGTTTGCGTGCAGGAAATAGACCCTCGTGGTTAGGTTGATCATGCTCCGGCATGGTCAATAACCTCTCGGAGTTGGTTTAGCGATTGCTAAGGCGCGACGTCATCACACGTTCGTAGTCGGATCGTCAAAGTGTACTCCATCAAAAACGATAGCCACCATCTCATCGAAAGACAAGGACAACTTCGCCTCTATCAAGTGGTATCAGATTTCCAGGTTGCTTGGTGAGATTTTACCAGTTTTCGTAGTTTAGATCGCATCTATTCTTCATACCTTTAGTCCACGAAAAAGCCACAAAAAAAAACTTTGTAGAGCACGTTTTGGCCCCAAAAAAATTCGGCTGAAAATATTTTTTCCCTATCTTGGTTTTAGGTTCTTCGGAGCGTTTTGAGACACTTGCTATCATAGTGATTTTTGTCGAAATTTTTGGTCGTCACAGCCCCCGAATTGCTCTAGAAAAAGAAAAAAAATTAGTCCAACAAATTTCGTGCCCATCTTGCTTATACGACGTGGGAAGAGTTTTTAGACACTCGCCATTGTAGTGATTTTTTGAGCAAAAAAATAGCACAAAAAAAAGAGGCGCCAAAAAAATGAAAAAAAATTCAGAGTGTGCTTTTCCCTTGATTACGTGTAGCGTCGTGATTTTGTTGGTGTTTTAGGCTCGCGTCTCTAGTACGGTCTAGCCTAGGACCAGCACAGTACCGTCGTTGAGCGTTTATTCAACTTTGCATCTCTGAATTGATTATGGCTAACCCTTTTTGCTACCATATTATAATCCATCCCAGCTCCACATACATCTATGTCGTGTGTTTGACACCACCTGGCAATCGCTCTATCCAAGCTTTGAGAGTTTGACTACAACGGTTGCCGATCACCGCCTGCTGCTGGGTAAGAACTGGTAAGAATTTGAGATTCTCTTAAAGGATTTGTGACACACCACCACCACCACCACCACGTCCTAGTAGTCTATAGGTTTCATATTCTTGTGTGTTTCCTATTTCTGCTAACCATGTCAGGATCACACGACGACGGGAGTGACTGGGAGAGCATAACCAACAAAGCGCTCTATGATAAATTTCAGCAAATGATTGCTGACCAGGTACAAGACTTCGTGACCAACTTTGGAGAGGCCATGGAGAAGCTCGATGGTTTGGAGAAGACATTCGACACCAAGATGGACGCGAAGTTCAATGAGGTGCTTGCCCGTCTACCACCACCAGCTGCAGCTCCTATCCCTTTCGAATGACGAGCGCGGCGTGTGCCTCTCGGCCAAGCCAACATACTGGTACTGTTGATTCTGCTGCTACTTCTGTGTCTCCTGCTGCTACTATTGTTTTTTTTTGAAAGGAAAACTGTAGGGGAAGCCCCCAGAGTGAGTTTTTTTAAATAATAAGAACCCGAATTCGCGCCCGTGAGGACTTGAACCTGGGTGGCTGGGTTGTACATCCACTCCACTAGCCAACTGAGCTAGGCTCACTTCTTTGCTGCTACTGTCGTTGAGCAGGTTGAAGATTATGCTGGTGATTACGATGATGAGGGAGAGGTTGCTCCAGATCAGCCCCCACCACGATACGTACCAGGTCGACCACATGTCTACAACCGTAACGGTAGGGCTGCACCACCCCCTCAGGTACGGGATCATGACCATCTCCCTAAACTTAAATTGAATATTCCGACGTTTGAGGGTAGATATGTTCCTGATATATATCTTACATGGGAGTTAGAAACAGAACAACATTTTACATGCTTACAATTTCCCGAGGATAGACGTGTTGCTGCTGCTGTTTGTTCATTCACTAGTTTTGCTTGTGTTTGGTGGTCAGAACATTGTAGAATACACCATGCTAATATTCCCACTACTTGGGCTTCTTTGAAAATTGCTATGCGTAATCGTTGGGTGCCACTTTATTATCAACGTGAATTGCTTCAAAATTTGCAGCGTTTAAGACAAGGAAAAAATTCTGTAGAAGAATATTATCAGGAATTACAAACTGGCATGATTAGATGTGGTATTGTTGAGGAGAATTAAGCTATGCTTGCACGTTTTATGGGTGGATTAAATAGAGAGATTCAGACTATTCTAGAGTGTAAGGAGTATAACACTATCATTCGTTTATTTCGTCTTGCTTGCAAAGCTGAACGTGAAGTGCAGGATTGACAGGCAATGGCGAGAACTACTTTTCCTGCAGGTCGCACTTCATCATGGACGCCACGTACCTCCTGTACTTCCGCACGTCCTGCTGCAACACCACCTACTTCCACCTCCAACTGCAACTGCGATACCAGGAAACAGGCTCCTACTCCACCCTCTACGAAGAGCACACCTTTTGGGCCTGCACAGAGCTCTTCTTCATCTATTGCATCCATAGGGAAAACACATGAGGTTATATGTCGTCGTTGCAAGGGTGGAGGTCACTTTGCGAGAGAATGCCCTTCCAAGCGTGTAATGATTATTACTGAGGATGGTGGATATGCGTCCGCTAGTGATTATGATGAGGAGACTTTTGCTCTCATTGCAAGTGAAGAACAGGGTGGCGAGGATGCAGAACCAGAGACACCCTACATGGCTGCTGATTACGCTGACAGGTATGAAATTTTAGTTGCTCAACGTGTTCTCAGTGTGCAGGTTACACAGGCTGAGCAAAATCAGAGGCATAATGTGTTCCACACAAAGGGAGTTGTGAAGGAGCGTTCTGTTTGCGTCATCATCGATGGAGGGAGTTGCAATAACTTGGCTAGCATGGAGATGGTGGAGAAGTTGTCTCTAACCACCAGACCACATCCTCATCCTTATTACATCCAATGGTTCAACAATAGTGGCAAGGTTAAGGTAACACATACTGTTCGTGTGCATTTTAGCATTGCTACATATTCTGATTATGTGGATTGTGATGTGGTACCCATGCAAGCATGTTCTGTTCTACTTGGTAGGCCATGGCAGTTTGATAAAAATTCTATACACCATGGTAGGACAAATCAGTATACTCTTGTTCATAAGGATCAAAATATCACTTTGCTTCCTATGTCTCCAGAACATATTATGAAAGATGACATTGCTAGAGCTAGTGAAGCAAAACAGGAGAAAAATAAGAGTGAAAATCAGATTGTAGTACAGGAATTTGAGCAACACCATAAGCATAATAAACCATCATCTAATGTTGCATCCGAAATAAAATTGAAGAGTGGATGTTTACTTGCTACTAAATCTGATATTAATGATTTGGATGTTGCTACATCTGTTTGCTATGCTTTTGTATGTAAAGAGGTATTATTTTCATTCGAAGACATGCCTCCCTCTTTGCCTCCTGCTGTCATTAACATTTTGTAGGAGTTCGCTGACGTCTTCCCACAAGACGTGCCACCGGGATTACCACCTATTCGCGGGATTGAGCATCAGATTGACTTAATTCCCGGTGCATCCCTACCCAACCGTGCGGCATACCGTACCAATCCAGAGGAGACAAAGGAGATTATGCGTCAAGTATAGGAGCTGCTTGACAAAGGTTATATACATGAATCCCTTAGTCCTTGTGTTGTTCCTATTATTCTAGTGCCTAAAAAGGATGGTACATCGCGCATGTGTGTGGATTGTAGAGGCATTAATAATATTACTATTCGTTATCGTCATCCTATTCCTAGACTAGATGATATGCTTGATGAATTAAGTGGTTCTACAATTTTCTTCAAAGTTGATTTGCATAGTGGATACCATCAAATTCGTATGAAACTGGGAGATGAATGGAAAATAGCATTTAAAACTAAGTTTGGATTATATGAGTGGTTAGTCATGCCTTTTGGGTTAACTAATGCACCTAGCACTTTCATGATATTAATGAATGAGGTTTTACGTGCTTTCATTGGACGATTTGTGGTAGTCTATTTTGATGATATATTGATTTTTAGTAGATCTTTGGAGGAGAATTTGGAACATCTACGTGCTGTTTTTATTGCTCTACGTGATGCACGTTTGTTTGGTAACCTTGGGAAGTGCACCTTTTGCACCGACCGAGTATCTTTTTCTTGGCTATGTTGTTACTCCATAGGGAATTTAAGTTGATAAAGCCAAGATTGAAGCTATTGAGAGTTGGCCGCAGCCCAAAACGGTCACACAAGTGAGGAGTTTTCTTGGCCTCACTGGTTTCTATAGGCGTTTTGTGAGAGATTTCAGCACCATTGCTGCGCCTCTCAATGAGCTTACAAAGAAGGACGTGCCTTTTTCTTGGGGTACCGCATAGGAAGAAGCCTTCACGGTCTTGAAAGATAAGTTAACACATGCTCCTTACTCCAACTTCCTGATTTAGTAAGACTTTCGAGCTTGAATGTGATGCTAGTGGAATTGGGTTAGGAGGTGTGCTATTACAAGATGGTAAACCTGTTGCGTACTTTTCTGAAAAACTGAGTGGGCCTAGTCTGAATTATTCTACATATGATAAGGAATTATATGCTCTTGTTCGGACTTTGGAAACATGGCAACATTACTTATGGCCCAAAGAATTTGTTATACATTCTGATCATGAATCTTTGAAACATATTAAAAGTCAAGCAAAACTGAACCGTAGACATGCTAAATGGGTTGAATTCATTGAGACTTTCCCTTATGTCATTAAAAACAAGAAGGGTAAAGAAAATGTTATTGCTGATGCTTTGTCTCGTCTTTATACTATGCTTTCACAACTTGACTTTAAAATATTTGGTTTGGAGACCATCAAAGATCAATATGTGCATGATGCTGAATTTAGAGATGTGTTGCAGCATTGTAAAGAAGGGAGAACATGGAACAAGTTCGTTATTAATGATGGATTTGTGTTCCGTACTAACAAGCTTTGCATTCCAGCTAGCTCCGTTTGTCTTTTGTTGTTACTGGAGGCACACGGAGGAGGATTAATGGGACACTTTGGCGTGAAGAAGACGGAGGACGTACTTTCTACACATTTCTTTTGGCCAAAGATGAGACGGGATGTTGAGCGTTTTGTTGCTCGCTGCACTACATGTCAAAAAGCTAAGTCACGACTCAATCCTCATGGTTTATATATGCCTTTGCCTGTACCTAGTGTTCCTTGGGAGGATATATCTATGGAATTTGTTTTAGGTTTACCTCGAACTAAGAAGGGGAGGGATAGCATATTTGTTGTCGTGGATAGATTTTCCAAAATGGCACACTTTATACCATGTCATAAAAGTGATGATGCTGCTCATGTTGCTGATTTGTTCTTTCGTGAAATTATTCGGTTGCATGGTGTGCCAAATACAATTGTTTCAGATCATGATGCTAAATTTCTTAGCCACTTTTGGAGATGTTTATGGGCTAAGTTGGGAACTAAACTACTTTTTAGTACTACATGTCATCCCCAAACTGATGGCCAAACTGAAGTAGTCAATAGATCATTGTCTACTATGTTTAGGGTTGTTTTGAAGAATAACCTGAAAATGTGGGAAGAATTCTTGCCTCATATTGAATTTGCTTATAATCGTTCGCTACATTCTACCACTAAGATGTGCCCTTTTGAGTTGTGTATGGTTTCTTACCTCGTGCACCTATTGATTTGTTGCCTCTTCCATCTTTGGAGAAGGTTAATTTTGATGCTAAAGAACGTGCTGAATTGATATTAAAGATGCATGAGTTAACGAAGAAAAACATTGAGCATATGAATGCTAAATACAAAATTGCTGGAGATAAGGGTAGAAAACATGTTGTCTTTGCACATGAAGATCTTGTTTGGTTACATTTGCGTAAGGATAGATTTCCTGATTTGCGCAAGTCAAAGCTAATGCCACGTGCTGTTGGTCCTTTTAAGGTGTTAGAGAAAATAAATGATAGTGCATATAAACTTGAGCTACCTATAGAGTTTGGAGTTAGCCCCACTTTTAACATTGCAGATTTGAAGCCTTATTTGGGTGAGGAAGATGAGCTTCCGTCGAGGGCGACTTCAGTTCAAGAAGGGGAGGATGATGAGTACATCCCTACTAATGCTACACCCATAACTCCGATTGCTATACATATAAGACCAATTACTAGAGCTCGCGCACGTCAATTGAATTACCAGGTACTTTCGTTTCTTGCAAATCCTTCTAATGTTCATGAACATATAATGATGCCTAAATTAGATACTTTTGTTTTACTTATGAATGAAGGACCTGGCATGGACAAGAAGGATGACCATGGGAGCGGGATCAAGCATGGAGAAGAAGGTACGCGCGCGGGGAAGAACAATGGAGTTTCCAGTGATGATTTTCACACTTTGAAGCCACCATAACGGGAGCAAGAAGCCTTGGACGGAATATGCATGATGCTACTTTATAAAATTCGTCCCTAGGATAATATAGGTGTTGCGCCACCTTATTGTTGGGCCAGGCCCATATAATTTTGAAATACCATATTATAGGCTATTTTTAGAGTCCGTATGTATGGGGAAACTGAGTTAAGGTCGGTTTTGGACCCCTCCTTCAAGGGCCCACGAAATTCCCCACTATTCCCCCATATATACAGCCCTTAGGGCGTCGTTTTAGGGTTGGATTTTGTTTAGATTACAAGTTCGCCATAGCTGCAGCTTCGCGTTCTTCGTTTGTGTTCCACAACCAGACAAATGCGTCACAGAACTCCAGTTCATCAATAAAGCTTTCCTCTTATATTCGCAATATCCAGATTGCAATCTTAGTTTCTTGCTTGTTCTTCGTTTGCGTGCAGGAAATAGACCCTCGTGGTCAGGTTGATCGTGCTCCGGCGTGGTCAATAACCTCTCGGAGTTGGTTTAGTGATTGCTAAGGCGCGGCGTCATCACACGTTCGTAGTCGGATCAGCAAAGTCTACTCCACCAAAAATGATAGCCACCATCTCATCGAAAGACAGGGACAACTTCGCCTCTATCACACTGCTCCGAACGGAGATTAGCATCCGCAAGGGTATGAACTTCGGGATACATCGTCGTCTCCGCGTGCCTCGGTTATCTCTTACCCGAGCCCCCTTTACTTATGCACTTTACTTTGTGATAGCCATATTGTTTCTTGTTATATATCTTGCTATCACCTAGTTTTATATCTTGCTTAGCATAAACGATAGTTTTATTCCGCATTTGTTCAAGCCAAAACCGTAATTATTTTAAAGCGCTTATTCACCCCCTCGTAGGCAACATCCACGTCCTTTCAAGAAGCCTGTGGTGAAAACTATGGCTCCGGGATCTATCTTAATCATAACAAAAACCAAAAATATCTTATTGCAATTTATTTACTTTTATTTTACCTTGCAATTTATCAATCTATCACAATCAGATTTAATGCTTGTTGTTAACAAGTACAAGGGGATTGACAACCCCCTTGCCCGCGTTGGGTGCAAGTATTTGCTATTTTGTGTGTAGGTCTTGTTAATAGTTGTTTGCGTGATTCTCCTATTGATTTGATAAACCTTGGTTCTTAAATGAGGAAAATAATTTTCGCTACTTTATTATATCACCCTTTGTCTTCGGGCAAATCCTAATGCCATCACGAGTAGCAGGAGCCCTCATGTGGCGGGCTGCTCGTTTGGCTCTCCAGCGAGTCTCATGGTGGGGTTGGTGCTTGCACTCCTTGGTCATGTGGACGACAAGGGGTGTGGTGGCAAGTGATCATGGCTGTCGGCTGCCGATGCCTAGATATGAACTTCGAGGCAGTAGCGATTCTAGTAGGATGGCTTCAAGAGGCTCAAGCCTATCCTCCAAAAACATATCTTTCACTACATTAGTACATAGAATATTTATTTTAGGCTTGAAACGAAAATAGCGGGTCTTCTTGCCTTGCGATCTGGAAAATTTTGAACTTATTTGTACTATACAATTATGAGATACTAGCTAAGAGCACTTAATATTTTCGATGTTAACTTTAAGCCCATCCTATATTATTTTTCTAGATTCACCACTGTCTGAAAGAGCAAGTTTCCACGGGCGGAGCGGCTTCTGAAAAATATTTATCTTTTTTTACCCCCTTTAAGCCCTTCGGGCTGCTAACAAAGAGGTAATACACATGAACGACACGACTCCTACACCACTTAACTCCAATAACAGAACCTGGTCCCACACCCCTTGCATTGGATAATTAAGGCATTGACACGCCACTTATCCATGGTTTATTTTAATCCACTTTTAAGGCCACTTTAAATCGATTTGAAAGTGAGTCCCTATCAGTTGGCTCGACTATCTGGAGGCATTGTCATGCTCGTAGTTGGCATACCTTTTGAGTAGGCTTGATGGTCTTGGTGCCTTGTCCTAGCACTTACGTGTTACCGAGCAAAACCTCTATGCATTGGGTGCTGGCGGCAGCAAGGTCCGCGAATGCCGTGATTCTCTTAGGATCCTCTTAGGACGTTGTCGAGGTTTTCTTTCACGTGTCAGGGCTCTAGGTAAAAACACATGTCTATCCTTTTTGGACTCGAAGGCCGTGACGAAGTTACCCACTCTACTATTTTTATATTAGATATACAATTGCAGACCTATGCTTGCCCGTGCGACATGACTATGGAATGTGCTTAAGAATGTTGGTAGCGTGTTATGTAGTTATTAGATAATTGCCCATGTGTTACAACAGGTGTAAATATTTTAATACGTTAGCCCATAATTACCTATCCATATTGGTGTGGTTTATCAAACCTGTGATTTATCTATCTAAATATTTATTTGATAAACACTTATTTGGTAAGAAGTTATCATCTTGTCAAAGAAAACATAATTTTATTTGATAAGTCAATAAATGACGAAGGAGAAAGAGGAATGTCGAAAAGGTTGACGACAAAGCCTTATGTTCTTTTTAAGTAGGAGAGACCGTGAGGCTATAATTAATTAGTATGGCAATGAAAATGATCATGATTGTTGTCATATTGCCTCTTAAATGGTCTTTCGTAGATGCACTTTCAAATTGTTATTTGCATTTTTTTAAACACGATAAAAATGCTCATACATACGCACATACATTCATTCTTATGAAAGCACGCATATCCTATCCTATGAGCACCCACGAGATGCTAAGCCGGTACATCATCATGAGATTGACGAAGTCGTTACAGGCTATTTTGATAGCTTTTTTGAGCCCATTCATGAATTGGGTTTCTATGCGCCGTTTTGCATAGTAAGCCCATCAGCATATCACATTGATTCAGCCATCGAAGGCGTTCCTTGAAAAAACTTCGAAGGGATGTTAAAAAAAAGCCATCCAAAGGGTCTTATCAAGCATCAGCGTGAAGATTGGACCGAAGGCATCACAATTGATTTATGCAGTTAATTTCCTCCAGCCCCTTTTAATTCCCTCGATTACCGTCGGCATTCCCTCACGACCATCCTTCTGAAATCCTAGTATCTCAGTTCTAGCTAGGCAGCCGCGATTGCTTGTGATAGCGTCCACGACAACATTGAAACCTTAGACGGTTCAATCACAACCATCAAATAATTGCTCTGACGCAGCCCACCACGACATCATTGTGATTTATGGGCATGAAAAATAGATCCATTGCATGATGGATCTTAAGATATGGGACGACAGTGAAGAGATCCACCCCTGTTTGCATCCTCGCTGGTGACCGTGTGAGACATTATATGCTTGAAGCACTACTCCAAAAAGAATAGATCGGTAGTAAATGAATTATTGGTATGAGTTTATCAGAAGTTGATTGCAAACAAAAACAAGTTCATTAGAGGTCTTTGTTTGCCTTATCCTATCATTTTTGGATCCATCTAGGGCACACCTAAATTTGCCCTATTTATTGCATATCTAAGTGATTCAATCAAGCATAGAAAAAATATAAGAAAAAATAAATACCCACACTAATCTCGCGTAAGATCAATGACATAGGATTCAGATGTGTGATACTTATGACACATCCAGATGTGCTCTAGCAAAAATGATCATTTTTATTGTCAAGGCTTGAGAAGTTTTTTTGTGCTATATGTTCTAGGTTGTACAATATATGTACTGTTACAAGTATTTCTGGAGGGAGGGAGTATTTGTCTTCTTTTAAGAAATAGTCCATTTGTTTGGAGTGAGGCGTTTTGATGCGCAGACTTATCTGCATCTGTTTAGTAAAAAACTCAAAAAAATACTAAAAAAATCCAAAAAATAATTTGGGTGTAAGATAATTTCATGCGTGAGGTTTGCTCCATTTTTTAAATCATTTGAACATCTGAGAAGCTCTCAGCAAAAAACAAATCGGGTCAAAACAGTACGTGAACAGTAACCTTTTTTAGAGACCCCGAATTAGTCATTTTTGTCAAGAGCTGTTCAGATGTTCAAATGATACAAAAATTGGAGAGAACCTCACGCATGAAATTATGTACCACAAAAAAAATGGAATTTTTGAAAAAAATTTAGTATTTATTTTGACTTTTTTACTCAGCGGGGGTGCAGATGAGCCCGGACTTAGAAATGGATTTTCGATTTGTTATTGTTTATACTACATCCATTTCGAAGCCGGTAATAGAGATGGTGTGCCGGCACAGGCAGGTCCAACAAAGACGAGCTTGAGGTAATGAATTTAATCGATATCCTTTTTTCTATTACATTTTCCTTTTTGCCTTCCGTTCTTCTAAATTGATTTGTTGAAAAATTGTGACTTCATGTGAAAAAATAATATTGGAATGTAGCAATTTAGTAGAAAAATATTATGATATTCATATCATATGAAATGGCAAGACAACTTAGATTGAGTTAGGCATTAACTTGGAACCAAACTCACGACACACTTGTTTCCTTGTAGATTCAGATGAGTGCCCCCACTTACTCCCTCCGTTTCGTAACAACTGTTGTGGTTTTAGTTCAACTTCATAATAAGTGTTGTAGTTTTATTTTAAATTTGAACTAAATCCACAAAAAATATTATGAAACGAAGGGATTATTCATGACAAATTCTATCATTCTACCGCAAAAATAGATGGATGCGCCATCGCAATACCATCATGATCTAGTTTTTTTTTTTTACCATGATGATCTAGTTGTTGTTTTTCTAGCTGATATTATTCTTTGAGGTCATTGTTCTAGATGAGGGAGACTAGGTCGGGTCCTCTTTGTCGACAGAAACAAGGAATAGAGAAAACTGGAGACCGGAATGTGCCGAGGGGCCAGATGACACGGTTTGAAAGGCCTTACGCGTATGGTACAATCAGCCGGCGCCCGAAACCCATGGGCCTAAAACCGTCCAACAAATCGCCATCGCAACCCAACCCATGTGCCACAAAACCGGCCTGCCTCACGCAGTTCCCTCTACTTAATACGGATCACCAGCGGTCCCAACTCCCAACACCGAAAAGTGAAAACCAAACGTAGAACTCATCCATGGCGAGGCCGCTCCTCCTGCTCGCCCTCCTGGCCACGGCCCTCGCAGCCGCCTCGGCCCTCGGCCGTCCCGGCGTGATTCTGGGCGGGTGGAGCCCCGTCCCGGACGTGAACGACGCGCACGTCCAGGAGCTCGGCGGGTGGGCGGTGGCCCAGCACGTCAGCCTAGCTAACGACGGGCTGCTCTTCCGCCGGGTGACGCGCGGCGAGCAGCAGGTGGTGTCCGGGATGAACTACCGCCTCTTGGTGGTCGCGGAGGATGGCTCCGGCAAGAGGGTGACCTATCTCGCGCAGATCTACGAGCACTGGAGCAGCACCCGCAAGCTCACGTCCTTCAAGCCGGCTGCTAACTGATCCGCGCGGAGCGCCGCTGGTTAAATAAATTTCATCACCTCGTCCTTTATGTATTATGTACTTAGTAGTACAGCTAAATAAATGAGTCGTGTGGTTTGATTGTCAGGCATGCAGTTCATCCTGACTAGTAATATTTGCTATCACTGGCAAATACAAATGTGACTATTCTTAAGATTGTTGTAATTGATGGTTTGTTTTTGTCGTCTGCCATCCATTGGTTGATTTCTGAGAGCACGTGCGTCCTCTGATGATATAGGTAGCTGGCTCTTGTGGTGGGCCGACCCATGTATATATGGGCCAAGGTTTAAGGTAAACATGACTTAGGTCAGTTAGCACCGGAATCTGATGGACTTGTTTTCTTCTTTTTTACGGGTGATCGATGGTCTTGTTTTGTACTCCCAAGTCTTTTGGATCCACCATGTTGTAGGACCGTGGCCTATGAACCGGGTTGATTGACCCATGGTATAACCGTAGAGGCCGGGACCGACTTTCAATATGGTGAGTCACCCATTGACCGTAACAGCATCATAGGTATTCCGCTAAATATATTCTTCGTCAAAATGTGGTTAAATCCAACATTTTCTAAAATATCTCTCATGTATTTAATTTACCTGCATGACAATGATCTATAACCAATTGCATCTCTCACATGAGCCACACACGCACTGTTTTGTAATAACATATTTTTGTTTCAATCGGCTTCTTTATTTTGATTTCTTTTCTTTTCTTTTGTAATATGCTTAACAATTTAAAAAATTCATGGATTCTAAATATTTGTTAGTTTATTTAGAACATTCTCATTTTTTCTAAAATATTCTCTAATTAACAGAATGTTTGTCAAATTTTAAATATGTTCATATTTTTTTTTGCATATTTAAGATGTGCTTAAACATCGTAAGAAATTTATGCATGTGCAAATAACTTATCATGCACTCCAGCCACCCGACGCCAACGAAGCAACCAATTAAATCCATCATGCACGTCCCTCCTATGGTAGTGGGTGGTCAAAGTGTCAACACGAACTAAATCCACCCGTGCACATCTCATCTATGTAGTAGTGGGTGGTAAAAGTGTGAAAGAATAAAAGCAAATGATCGAACGGTGTTTCTCATTGATTGAAGACTGGGTATTTATACCCTCCTTACAAGGCAGTTAGAGTTACAATGTCGGTAACTACAATCGACTTAAACAACCGACTTAAGCATTGATTATTAGGATTAAATTAATCCTTAACACCCCCCCTAATTTATGCTAGTCTAATATGCATCATCTTGATAAAGATTCATCTGGATATGTGTTTGCCTTGAGAATGTTCATCGTCTTCATTTTGAGAAAGACTTGTATAATCTTTGAAGTCTCCTGCAAAAACCCTGTGGAAAAAATATGAGGAGAATAGTGTAGATATGTTGCTAAAACTTCTTTAACCCAATGAGAAAAATAATAAGGAGAAAATGATGCAACATATAATGATTATTGTTTCTTGATAACTCATGTGAGAAAAACCTTTGAAGAAGGAAAAAACTCATCTATGAATTTAGAGAACAATAAATATGTCTTGAGTACTTCATTTAAAAACCTCGATAGGGAAAACATAAAGTATGACATATGATCTTTGAGAAGATATTGCCTCATTAAAAACCATTATGAGAAACGTTGAGAGAAAACTCATGAGGGAAAAGAGTGCGATATGATATGCCATTGAAAACTACTTTAAAACCCAATGGGAAAAACATAAGGAGAAAATGATGTGGCATATATGGAAACCTGTGTTTATATTGTCTCATTAAAAACCTTTTATGAGAAACCATTAGGAGAAAACTCATGAAGGGGAAAAGAGTACAATATATGCAATCTCATGATTGTTACATGTTATAATTTGGGAGATTACTCCCCCTGAACTTTGCAAATATAGATGATGTCGCATACCACTTCCACTGACATGAGCGTGACATTGTGAATAATTTGTTGGATTTTCACCGTATTTTGTTTGTAACTTATTTCCTCACTGACATGAGCATGTGCCTTTTGATATTGCTCTTCATATAACGTGTATGTACTGAGTAACACAAGTGAAAGCATCTTGATAAATCAAGTTATGTGATTTTGATGAATCTCAACCACATGATTTTGAGTGTGGTTAATCATTCTGCTAAGCCATCATATTTTGTAATGCTTTTAGATAAGGCAATTATGTCAGAATGATAACTGGAAATGACCATTAAAATCCATTAAGACGACTTCCATGTGAAGGCTATTCTAGCAAATTCAGTCATTGATATGGCATCTTTGGGATCAAATAAAGAGCCAATATCATGGTCATATCTTCTATTTCCTGATGGAAATATCCAAGATTTACTGTAATCTTCAGATATAAGATGATTTTACTTATATCAACCATATACCTTTTGTTGGGGGTTGCACTCCGAATCAAGATAGCAAATGTAGTGTTAGGCCTGACGTAGTTTGCAAGTATATGAGTGCTTTGACATTAGTGAGATATAGAACTTCAGGTCCTAGTATCACTTCATTATCACCCCTAGGTATGAATGGATTTGTACCTTATCAAAGGTAGTATGGCCATACATGTCTTTTGTTGTTATGATACATCCACATTGAACTTCTCGTATATGTTTTTGGATATATGTAGACTGATATGCATTTTTGAGAGAATGATCAAGTAGTAAACTTAAGCTATATTTGGTTGAATCCAAATTTTCCGTCTTGAGATGATTTTGTGTATGTCCAAGTCTTGTAGAGACATTGATGATGAAATCATTGATATACACTGAGGTGATGTAAGGAAGCCAAATTCGTGATTTCTTTATTAAAACACACAAACAATCATTTTTATTAGAGTTATTCTTTTCAAGAAGAAACTCATTTAGTCGGTAGTACCATATGATTTCCGACTATTTTAAGCCATCGAGTGACTTCTGGAGTTTTACACAAATATGTTGCGATTTATTTTGGATTCAGAATTGTAAGCCCTTTAGGGACTTCGTTATAAATTTTCGAAACGAGTGACCCATATGAGTATGTAGTCACTACATGCATGGATAATATTATTTGTACTGGCAATGATATTTATTATCGAAACATAATTTCACTAACACCAAGAGGGTATGTTACATCATAATTTGATGTCGGGTCTATGCGTGAACCATTTTGCTACAAGCCTCGCTTTGTCACCACCTCAATGACTTTGTCTATGATTGGGAAGTTTTTAGTATTCCATATGGAAGATACTTATGAGGAGTAGGTATTACTGTGGTAAATACTACTCGTTTGCAGAGCGAGTGCTATTCTTCATTACTTGCTTCCTTTTATGTGAACCAATATGAGTGCAAGAGGCACTCTACATGTATTTTGGTTCAGGGCCCAAAAGGTTTTAGCAATTTTGAGAAGAAATATATGTCAAAAAATGTAGTCTTTTGTTATATGATTCTAGAGGAATCGATGAAATTTGTGAAAATGTATTTATTCCTTTTCACTCCTTGTGATTTCCTACAACAACTGAGTCAAGGTGTTTCGATGTCCCGACACCAAAACATTTGTGCACATTTATGCCGGGTTTTGGATGATGAGCATCCTATGAGGTGTCTTTCAACTTGATGTTGAATTACATTTACTAGTTGAGGATCTAATTTCCTCTGTTTCCACAGAAGCATATGCGAGATTATATCTGATGTGGTCAGATTTCTCCCCATGTTGCTCTCATTTAGGGAGAAGAGTGGTTTATTAGGTACCTCCACTCTTTCTAACACTTTACTGCAGGAATATAATTCAGTGACACCTTTGTCATCAGTAAATGTATGTGGCATATTTGCAATGTGTTGCAAATATGTGATTCTAAACTTCTTGTTCATATTCTTTGAGTACGTGGATATAAGGACTGAATGTGAATAACATTTCTAATTTATTTCTTGGCATTCTTTGTGGTACTTATCTCCCCCTAATGCCAGAAATGTCCTGATGCAATCAGCATACAGGCTATGAATAATTTTCATTGGCGAATAAATTGTTATTCCTCACATAGATCCCTAAATTTCTATGAGAGCCCATTGATGTATGCTGGAGTGGTGATATTGGTATGTAACAAAATTATCGTAGATAGGAAATATTTTGTTGATTTCCACGTCATTACTACAAGGGGAAAGTAGTATGCTATGCAGTTGGTATGATTTATGTCATACTTATGGTGTGTAATGTCGTATTTGTCTAGCATGAGGCTAGTGAATTACAATTCTATAAGTTTGGTCATATTATTAATTTCACTATCTTTGATAAGATATTAAACTAAACCATTATGGGTATGTACATAAAGTATTATATATAATCAGATATTTCTTGTGAAATGAGTTCAATGCAGTTGTCCATTCGAATGGATTTATCCCTTGTTTAGGATAATTTGCTCTTACTTTGAGAAGTTGAGAAATTGATTTAGTAAGATCATTCATGGTTGTGTGTGACAAGAGACACATTTGAAATCATTTTATAAATGTTTCTATGAGTACCACGAAGTATCTAAGTAATCCCACATAATGGTTAAGTAATCCACATATATCTTCTGAATGTGTTCAAGAAAGAATGAGTGGCTCATTTAGAATCTTAAGATGAGAGGCCCTTAAAACTTATTTCCCCTACGGCATATGCGGTGCACATAAAATCTGGCGATTTAGGAAATATTGTAACCTGAAAAGTTGTGACCAGCAGAATTGCCAATAATTTTTCCAATCAATCCCAAACCACGATTGTAAATCTTAAAGCCAAATATGTTGTAAGATTTAGAAAGGTATTGTGTACAAAACTAAGTATGCATTGATTCATACAACAAAAATTATCGTGTATTGTATCCGAGGGATGGGGTATTGAACATCCTACTACATGTAGTAGTACAAGTACAGGCTAATGCTATTTTGGGATAATTATAAGATTACATGAGGTCTCCAGCATTAATGAAAACATATTATGCAAACATATCACCGGTGCAAAGGACTTGATCTTTCTTTTATTGCACTATATTTGTGGTCTCCTTCTGATGAAGATTGGAGAACAATCATTTACCAGAATATTTTCTGGTTTTATGTATGCAAATTTTCATATATCCCAATGAACTTATTTGCCTTTTAAAATAATTTTTTGGTGTGGTTTGACTATATGATTGAGGGTTTGGTAATCGTACTTATGGTATTTGTGTGACCACACATTTGACAAACTTGAGAGTTGTCATTGTGATCGCTTGAAAACGATATATTCCCTATTAAGAGGTATTTTTTTGTCTTTGGTTGTCTCTTAGCCTCCACTTTACTTTGAATTCCTTGTGGTTCAGTTTTGTGACCACTGACTTGCATAGTATTATCAGCACTAGCAAATATTTCAAATAATGGTATAACACCCATTGGGTGAATCTGATGATTTTAGGAAATTCCATGTTCCTTCATCATGGAAAATGGTAGTACCATCATAAGAGGACGTAAAGTGTATTAAGGTATTTTCTATCCGATCTTTTGGAGATTGTGTTTGAGGCATTTGGTCCTTGAATTGATGTATTCTTCTCTATTCTTCTGCTATGAACTCAGATGGATGTAATTCTCGTGAGCGCATAGATGTATGTAGGAGAAAAATTATGAATAGATAGTTAATTAATGGGAAGAACCGAAGAAGACGAAGCAAATGGATAAATCTTCAGATCCAACTTTCCTCTTTTTGGAAGATACATCCATGTGATTCTTGTCGTGATTCGAGTTGCCTTTTGCTCTCGGTTACGAGCATGATGTGGCTGACGGATTCCTCTTCTTGCTTGGATTATCTATTATATTTCCGGCACACAGGCTATGTTGGGGATATAACCCCGTGGTAAGACCCGCCCAGCGTTCGGAGACGTAGTAGTAAATCAAAAAAAATTCCTACGTGTTCACCAAGATCTATCTATGGAGAAACCAGCAACGAGTGGGGAGAGTGCATCTTCATACCTTTGAAGATCGCTAAGCGGAAGTGTTACAAGAACGCGGTTGGTGGAGTAGTACTCGTAGCGATTTAGATTGCGGTGAATTCCGATCTAAGCGCCGAACAACGGCGCCTCCGCGTTCAACACACGTGCAGTCCGATGACGTCTCCTACGCCTTGATCCAGCAAGGAGGAAGGAGAGGTTGAGGGAGAGCTCCGGCAGGACGACGGCGTGGTGATAGTGGAGCTGTGTGGTCTTCGGCAGGGCTTCGCCAAGCACTACGGAGAACGAGGAGAGGGAGGAGTAGGGCTGCGCCGAGAGGAGAGGAAATCGTGTGTTGCAGCCCTCCAAAACCCCACATATATATAGGGGGAAGGAGGAGGAGGCACCCCATCTAGGGTTCCCACCCTAGAGGGTGCGGCAGCCCAAGATGGGAGGGTCGGCGGCCAAGGTGGGAGGAGGGGCGGCGCCCTAGGGTGGGCCTTGGGCCCATCCATGCCTAGGGTTTGCCCCCTCCACCCCTTGCTGCGCCTTGGGCTGGGGTGGGAGGCGCACCGGCCCACCTAGGGGCTGGTTCCCTCCCACTCTTGTCCCATGAAACCTTCCGAGACCTGTGGCCCCTCCCGGTGGACCCCCGGAACCCTTCCGGTGGTCCCGGCACACTACCAGTGATGCCCGAAACACTTCCGGTGACCGAAACCTCACTTCCTATATATGAATCTTTACCTCCAGACCATTACGGAGCTCCTCTTGACGTCCGGGATCTCATTCTGGACTACGAACAACCTTTGGTAACAACATACACTACTTCCCTATAACCCTAGCGTCATCGAACCTTAAGTGTGTAGACCCTACGTGTTCGGGAGACACGTAGACATGACCGAGACACCTCTCCGTTCAATAGCCAACAGCGGGATCTGGATACCAATGTTGTCTCCCACATGCTCCACGATGATATCATCAGATGAACCACGATGTCGGGGATTCAATCAATCCCGTATACAATTCCCTTTGTCTACCGGTATGATACTTGCCCAAGATTCGATTGTCGATATCCCTATACCTTGTTCAATCTCGTTACGGCAAGTCTCTTTACTCGTTCCGTAACACATCATCCTGTGGCTGACTCCTTAGTCACTTTGAGCTCATTATGATGATGTCTTACCGAGTGGGCCCAGAGATACCTCTCCGTCACACGGAGTGACAAATCCCAGTCTCAATTCATGCCAACCCAACAGACACTTTCGGAGATACCCGTAGTGCACCTTTATAGCCACCCAGTTACGTTGTGACGTTTGGCACACCCAAAGCATTCCTACGGTATCCGGGAGTTGCACAATCTCATGGTCTAAGGAAAGGATACTTGACATTAGAAAAGCTTTAGCAGACGAACTACACGATCTTGTGCTATGCTTAGGATTGGATTCTCCTAATGATGTGATCCCGTTGTCAACGACATCCTATGTCCATGGTCATGAAACCATGACCATCTATTGATCAACGAGCTAGCCAACTAGAGGCTCACTAGGGACACGTTGTGGTCTATGTATTCACACATGCATTACTGTTTCCGGTTAACACAATTATAGCATGAACAATAGACAATTATCATGAACAAGGGAATACAATAATAACCATTTTATTATTGCCTCTAGGGCATATTTTCAACAGTCTCCCACTTGCACTAGAGTCAATAATATAGTTAAATTGTGATGAATCAAACACCCATAGCATTCTGGTGTTGATCATGTTTCGCTCGTGAGAGAGGTTTAGTCAACAGGTCTGCGACATTAAGATCCGTATATACTTTACAAATATCTATATCTCCCTCCTGAATGTAATCACGTATGGGGTTGATGCGACGCTTGATGTGTCTTGTCTTCTTGTGAAACATGGGATCCTTCGCAAGGGAAATAGCTCCAGTGTTGTCACAGAATAGAGTCATCGGACCCGACGCATTGGGAATCACTCCTAGGTCGGTGATGTACTCCTTCATCCAGACTCCTTCCTTTGTTGCTTTCAAAGTAGCTATGTACTCCGCTTCACATGTAGATGCCACCACGACGCTTTGCTTGCTACTGCACCAGTTGACTGCCCCTCCGTTCAAAATATACACGTATCCGGTTTGCAACTTCGAGTCGTCCGGATCTGTGTTGAAGCTAGCATCGATGTAACCCTTTACAACGAGCTCTTCGACACCTCCATATACGAGAAACATGTCCTTTGTACTTTTCAAGTACTTCAGGATATTCTTGACTGCTGTCCAGTGTACCACTCCGGGATCACTTTGGTACCTCCCTACCAATCTTATGGCAAGGTTCACATTAGGTCTGGTACACAGCATGACATACATAATGGAGCCTATGGCTGAAGCATAGGGGATGACACTCATCTCTTCTCTATCCTTTGCCGTGGTCGGGCATTGAGTCGTACTCAATCTCACACCCTGTAACACAGGCAAGAACCCCTTCTTGGACTGATCCATATTGAATTTCTTCAATATCTTTTCAAGGTATGTGCTTTGTGAAAGACCTATGAGGCGTTTCAATCTATCTCTATAGATCTTAATACCTAATATGTAAGCAACTTCTCCAAGGTCCTTCATTGAAAAACATTTATTCAAGTAGGCCTTTATACTTTCCAAAAGTTCTATATCATTTCCCATTATCAGTATGTCATCCACATATAATATGAGAAATGCTACAGAGCTCCCACTCACTTTATTGTAAATACAGGGTTCTCCATAAACCTGTACAAACCCAAACGCTTTAATCACCTCATTAAAGCGAATGTTCCAACTCCGAGATGCTTGCACCAGCCCATAGATGGAGCTTGCATACCTTGTTAGCATCTTTAGGATCGACAAAACCTTCCGGCTGCATCATATACAGTTCTTCCTTAAGGAAGCCATTAAGGAATGCGGTTTTGACGTCCATTTGCCAGATCTCATAATCATAAAATGCGGCAATTGCTAACATGATTCGGACAGACTTCAGCATCGCTATGGGTGAGAAAGTCTCATTGTAGTCAACTCCTTGAACTTGTCGATAACCCTTAGCGACAAGCCGAGCCTTATAGACGGTCACATTACCATCAACGCCAGTCTTCTTCTTAAAGATCCATTTATGTTCAATGGTTCGCTTATCATCAGGCAAGTCCACCAAAGTCCACACTTTGTTCTCATACGTGGATCCTATCTCGGATTTCATGGCTTCAAGCCATTTGTTGGAATCCAGGCCCACCATCGCTTCTTCATAGTTCGAAGGTTCACCGTTGTCCAACAACATGATCTCCAGGACAGGGTTGTCGTACCACTCTGGTGCGGAACGTGTCCTAGTGGACCTTTGATGTTCAATAGTAACTTGATCTGAAGTTTCATGGTCATCATCATTAACTTCCTCTCTAGCCAGTGTAGGCTCCACAGAAACAACTTCCTCTGCTGTGCTACTCTCCAGTTCAAGTGGATGTACAATTACCTCATCAAGTTCTATTTTCCTCCCACTTACTTCTTTCGAGAGAAACTCTTTCTTGAGAAAGGATCCATTCTTGGCAACAAAGACTTTGCCTTCGGATCTAAGGTAGAAGGTATACCCAATAGTCTCTTTGGGATATCCTATGAAGACACATTTTTCCGATTTGGCTTCGAGCTTCTCAGGTTGAAGTTTCTTCACATAAGCATCGCATCCCCAAACTTTTAGAAACGACAGCTTAGGTTTCTTTCCAAACCATAATTCATACGGTGTCATCTCAACGGACTTTGACGGTGCCCTATTTAAAGTGAATGTGGCAGTCTCTAAAGCATATCCCCAAAATGATAGTGGTAAGTCGGTAAGAGACATGATAGATCGCACCATATCCAATAGAGTGCGATTACGATGTTTAGACACACCATTTCGCTGAGGTGTGCCAGGAGACATGAGTGGTGAAACAATTCCACATTTCCTTAGGTGCGTGCCAAACTCGTGACTCAAATATTCTCTGCCACGACCAGATCGTAGGCACTTTATTTTCCTGTCACGTTGATTCTCTACCTCACTCTGAAATTCCTTGAACCTTTCAAAGGTTTCAGACTTGTGTTTCATTAAGTAGACATACCCATATCTGCTCAAGTCATCAGCGAGGGTGAGAACATAACGGTAGCCCCCGCGAGCCTCGACGCTCATTGGACCGCATACATCGGTATGTATTATCTCCAACAAGTCAGTTGCTCGCTCCATTGTTCTGGAGAACGGAGTCTTGGTCATCTTGCCCATGAGGCATGGTTTGCACGTGTCAAATGATTCAAAATCAAGAGACTCCAAACGTCCATCAGCATGGAGCTTCTTCATGCGTTTGACACCAATATGACCAAGGCAGCAGTGCCACATGTAAGTGGGACTATCGTTATCAACCTTACACTTTTTGGTACTCACACTATGAACATGTTTAACATCACGTTCGAGATTCATCAAAAATGAACCATTGACCAGCGGGGCATGACCATGAACATTTCTCTCATATAAATAGAACAACCATTATTCTCAGATTTAAATGAGTAGCCATCTCGAATCAAACGAGATCCAGATACAATGTTCATGCTCAAAGCTGGTACTAAATAACAATTATTGAGGTTTAAAACTAATCCCAAGGTAGATGTAGAGGTAGCATGCCGACGGCAATCACATCGACCTTGGAACCATTCCCGACACGCATCGTAACCTCGTCCTTTGCCAGCCTCCGCTTATTCCGTAGCTCCTGCTTGGAGTTACAAATGTGAGCAACTGCACCGGTATCAAATACCCAGGAGCTACTACGAGTGCTGGTTAGGTACACATCAATAACAAGTATATCACATATACCTTTAACGTTGTCATCCTTCTTATCCGCTAAGTACTTGGGGCAGTTCCGCTTCCAGTGACCGGTACCCTTGCAATAAAAGCACTCAGTCTCAGGCTTGGGTCCATTCTTGTTCTTCTTCCCGACAACTTGCTTATCGGGCGCGGCAACTGCTTTGCCGTCCTTCTTGAAGTTCTTATTACCCTTGCCTTTCTTAAAACTAGTGGTCTTATTCACCATCAACACTTGATGCTCCTTTTTGATCTTGACCTCCGCTGATTTCAGCATCGAGTACAACTCAGGAATGGGCTTCTCCATATCCTGCATGTTGTAGTTCATCACAAAGCTCTTGTAGCTAGGTGGAAGTGACTGGAGGATTCTGTCAATAACCGAGTCATCTAGGAGATTAACTCCCGACTGAGTCAAGCAGTTGTGCAACCCAGCCATTTTGAGTATGTGCTCACTGACAGAACTATTCTCCTCCATCTTACAGCTGAAGAACTTGTTGGAGACGTCATATCTCTCGACCCGGGCATGATCTTGGAAAACCTGTTTCAGCTCTTGGCACATCTCATATGCTCCGTGTTGCTCAAAATGCTTTTGGAGCCCCGGTTCTAAACTGTAAAGCATGCCGCACTGAACAAGGGAGTAATCATCATAGCATGACCGCCAAGCGTTTGTAACGTCTTGGTCCGCTGGGAAAATGGGTGGGTCACCTAGCGGTGCATCAAGGACATAAAAACTCTTGGAAGCTATGAGGATGATCCTCAAGCTACGGACCCAGTCCGCATAGTTGCTTCCATCATCTTTCAGCTTGGTTTTCTCTAGGAACGTGTTGAAGTTGAGGGTGACATTAGCATTGGCCATTGGATCTACAATATAGATTGTAAAGATAATTTTAGACTAAGTTCATGATAATTAAGTTCACATAATCAAATTATTTAATGAACTCCCACTTAGATAGACATCTCTCTAATCATCCAAGTGACACATGATCTATGTCAACTAGCTTGTGTTCGTCATCACGTGAGACGTACTAGTCATCCATGGTGAACATCTCCATGTTGATCGTATCTTCTATACGACTCATGTTCGACCTTTCGGTCTTCCGTGTTCCGAGGCCATGTCTGTACATGCTAGGCTCGTCAAGTCAACCTAAGTGTTTCACGTGTGTAAATCTGGCTTACACCCGTTGTATGCGAACGTTAGAACCTATCACACCCGATCATCATGTGGTGCTTCGGAACAACGACCCTTAGCAACGATGCATAGCTAGGGTGAACATATTTCTTGAAATTTTATTGAGAGATCATCTTATTTACTACCATCGTTCTAAGCAAATAAAATGTAAACATGATAAACATCACATGCAATCAATATAGTGACATGATATGGCCAATATCATCTTGGTCCTTTGATCTCCATCTTCGGGGCACCATGATCATCACTGTCACCGGCATGACACCATGATCTCCATCATCGTGTCTTCATGAAGTTGTCTCGCCAACTATTACTTCTACTACTATGGCTAACGTTTAGCAATAAAGTAAAGTAATTACATGGCATTTATGATTGACACGCAGGTCACACAATAAAATAAGACAACTCCTATGACTCTTGTCGGTTGTCATACTCATCGACATGCAAGTCGTGAATCCTATTACAAGAACATGATCAATCTCATACATCACAATGCATCACATCACATCCTTTTGGCCATATCACATCACAAGGCATATGCTGCAAAAACAAGTTAGACGTCCTCTAATTTGTAGTTGCAAGTTTTTACGTGGCTGCTATAGGTTTCTAGCAAGAATGTTTCTTACCTACGCCAAAACCACAACGTGATATGCCAATTGCTATTTACCCTTCATAAGGACCCTTTTCATCGAATCCAATCCGACTAAGGTGGGAGAGACAGACACCCGCTAGCCACCTTATGCAACAAGTGCATGTCAGGCGGTGGAACCGGTCTCACGTAAGCGTACGTGTAAAGTTGGTCCGGGCTGCTTCATCCCACAATATCGCCAAATCAAGATAAGACTAGTAATGGTAAGCAAATTAAAAAGATCGACGCCCACAACAACTTTGTGTTCTACTCGTGCATAGATTCTACGCATAGACCTAGTTTGGATACCACTGTTGGGAGACGTAGTAGTAAATCAAAAAATTTCCTACGTGTTCACCGAGATCTATCTATGGAGAAACCAGCAATGAATGGGGAGACTGCATCTTCATACCTTTGAAGATCGCTAAGCGGAAGCGTTACAAGAACACGGTCGGTGGAGTCGTACTCGCAGCGATTCAGATCTAAGCGCCGAACAATGGTGCCTCCGTGTTCAACACACATGCAGCCCGATGACGTCTCCTACGCCTTGATCCAGCAAGGAGGAAGGAGAGGTTGAAGGAGAGCTCCGGCAGCACGACGACATGGTGACGGTGGAGCTACGTGGTCTCCGGCAGGGCTTCACCAAGCACTACGGAGAACGAGGACAGGGAGGAGTAGGGCTGTGCCGAGAGGAGAGGAACTCGTGTGTTGCAGCCCTCCAAAACCCCACATATATATAGGGGTAAGGAGGAGGAGGCACCCCATCTAGGGTTCCCACCCTAGAGGGTGCAGCAGCCCTAGATGGGAGGGCCGGCGGCCAAGGTGGAAGGAGGGGCCGACGCCCTAGGGTGGGCCTTGGGCCCATCCACGCCTAGGGTTTGCCCCCTCCACCCCTTGCTGTGCCTTGGGGTGGGGTGGGAGGCGCACTAGCCCACCTAGGGGCTGGTTCCCTCCCACTCTTGGCCCATGAAACCTTCCGGGGCCCGTGGCCCCTCCCGGTGGACCCCCGGAACCCTTCCGGTGGTCCCGACACACTACCGGTGATGCCCGAAACACTTCCGGTGACCGAAACCTCACTTCCTATATGTGAATCTTTACCTACGGGACATTCCGGAGCTCCTCGTGTCATCCGAGATCTCATCCGGGACTCCGAACAACCTTTGGTAACCACGTACACTATTTCCCTATAACCCTAGCGTTATCGAACCTTAAGTGTGTAGACCCTACGGGTTCGGGAGACACGTAGACATGACCGAGACACCTCTCCGGTCAATAACCAACAGCGGGATCTGGATACCCATGTTGGCTCCCACATGCTCCACGATGATCTCATCGGATGAACCACGATGTCGGGGATTCAATCAATAACGTATACAATTCCCTTTGTCCACCAGTATGATACTTGCCCGACATTCGATCGTTGGTATCCCTATACCTTGTTCAATCTCGTTACCGGCAAGTCTATTTACTCGTTCCGTAACACATCATCCCGTGGCTAACTCCTTAGTCATTTTGAGCTCATTATGATGTTGTATTACCGAGTGAGCCCATAGATACCTCTCCGTCACACGGAGTGAAAAATCCCAATCTTGATTCGTGCCAACCCAACAGACACTTTCGGAGATACCCGTAGTGCACCTTTATAGCCACCCGGTTACGTTGTGACATTTGGCACACCCAAAGCACCTACGGTATCCGGGAGTTGCACAATCTCATGGTCTAAGGAAATGATACTTGACATTAGAAAAGCTTTAGCAGACGAACTACACGATCTTGTGCTATGCTTAGGATTGGGTCTTGTCCATCACATCATTCTCCTAATGATGTGATCCCGTTATCAACGACATCCTATGTCCATGGTCATGAAACCGTGACCATCTATTGATCAACGAACTAGCCAACTAGAGGCTCACTAGAGACACGTTGTGGTCTATGTATTCACACATGCATTATGGTTTTCGGTTAAAAAAATTATAGCATGAACAATAGACAATTTTCATGAACAAGGAAATACAATAATAACCATTTTATTATTGCCTCTAGGGCATACTTCCAACACCCAGGAGGGGCCAAGTCATACCTGGCGGCTCGTTATTATATGGGCTGGAAGAGGAAGGTTGGGCCGCTTGGCGGTTCAGTAGATGGGCTGAGACGGAGGCCCAGAGACAGGAAGAAGATACAAGACCTGGGCGGGTGAGCCGCTCGAAGACAGATTGCCAAGATAGGCAAGGCGGCTTAGAGACAGAACCAGACACGTTGTAAGAGTCGGTTTGGGACTTGTGTAACCCAAGGTCTTGACCTCCTATATAAAGGCAAGACCTGAGGACCGCTTAGACAGAAATCAATCAATCGAGAGATAGATCAAGCGAATACGCTCCCTTGTAATCGATACTCCAATAAATATACATAAAGCAGGACATAGTCTTTTACCTCATCTCGAGGGGCTAAACCTGGGTAAATTCGTGTCTTTCGTCCCGACCAACCCCTTTGAGTCCACCGTCTTAGCGATGGCCTCGAACCTAAGTCTTCAGACATCTGCCATGATAAAACCACCACAGTTGGTGCCCACCATGGGGCTAGCGCGCAGTGGTGTTGAGTTCTCAAAGGGATCTCTCCTAGGGATTGAAGGATACGCCGTCGGCTTGATGACGAAGAGTCACTACGGCAAGCTATACATCGACGATTTAGGATGGGCACTGACGCCGGCTCAATCGAGTGCGGGTACCAGGTTCCCATTGGCAAGATGCACATGTTCATCGACAAGCTTGATGGTTCTACACCCGGGCCAGACATCTGCACCAACCTCGTCGAGCCGGCCCGGCGCATGACACCTACCCGTGTTCAACCCGGGCGGAAGAGTGTTTTCATCGGCTTTACGCAGGACAGGGGGGACTCCTTGTTGGGAGAGACATTGGCTTTCTCAGATGAAGGATCTTCCAGTGGGGATGCGGAGTCAATCTATCAACTTCATGACGGCGGGCTAGGGGGCTATGCCGATGGTGACAGTATTCTGGAACCCTATGACCCGCCGAGCCGAGCCGCCGTGTTCATGGCAGGCCCGGTGCCGTCTTCTAATGGAGCGACTTCCGGAGCAGTGGCAGGAGCGGCCCCTCCCGATGTTGAGCCTCCTAAGACGCCGGCTCAAGTTTTACTGGAGCTCATGGAGGAGCTAGCGACCTTGATGGCCACAGAAGAGACGACCGAGAATCAGGCAGAGCGCAATGCCGAGATTAACTGGATCAAGGGACAGATGGCTCAGGACCAGGAGGATATCAATATGATGCAAGTTCAGATGAATGCTGAGTCGGAGTGCTCGAGGGAGGAGGCTCTCCGTCTTGATTTGGATCAGCAGGCTTCAGAGGCGGTTCAACATAGAAGGACTCAAGTTGGTCTCCCTATTCAGCATCAGAATCTCTTCAATACTCCTGCAGCCGGGCCGAGTACGCCACTGATGGTAACCCGGGCGGCGGAGGCGCCGCGACAACAAGACCCCCCACGGAGGAACAGAACTTTGCCGCGACACGTCGTGATGCCACCTGGCCATTATTCTAACCCGGTGGAAAACATGATAGCGGCGACCTCCCGGCTTGACGCCCTCCCCTTGGCGAAGGAACGTTGTTTGCTGAAGAGACGAGGAATGCAATCAGCCTGTTATAGACAACGGTGACCCGACAAGAAAAGTACACACATAGCCGGAGCCGGGTGCACTCTATGTCGGTTCACAACCGTAGCTACAGCCGGTGCATTGAGTCACCAACGGTTTCCAGCAGTGAACAGAGGCGGAACTCGCCCAATGATAACATGCCTGAGAGGAATGTTCAGGGGGCTATGAATGGGGGCCGGGCTCAGCGAGGATCAACGCCGGTAACGGATTACCCGAAGATCCCTGAGCCAGCACCAGAGAACCCCGTCAGCACTTCTTCCAGGGGAGTTGGTGTGCAGTGTCTCATGGCAGATCTAAGGAATGAACGTTTGCCCAAGGACTTTAAGGGGCCGCGGAAGGTGCGTAATTATACTATAGATCTACCCCCAGAGGCCTGGGTCGAAAGCTATGAGCTGGCTATGGAGATGTTGGATGTCAGCGAGCCGGTTTGTGCAAAATACTTCATCATAATGTTAGAAGAGCCGGCCCGCACTTGGTTGAAGGGTTTGGCACCTAACACCATCATGTCTTGGGCCGAGTTGAAAGCACGCTTTATCAAGAACTTCAGGGGAACCTGCAAGCAACCTATGACGATCGTGGATCTGGATCATTGTGTACAGCAAGAAGGTGAATCGGCCCATCATTGGGTCTGGCAGGTCTCGACGGTGATCCACTCGTCTGAGAATATTTTGGCGCCTCAAGCGGTTTTGATTTTGGAAAGGAACTGTCACTTTGTACGCCTAAAACAGAAGCTTGGGCAGTTGAAGTGTTCTTGTCAGGACATGGGTGAGCTCATGATGACTCTCACCAAATATGCGGATTCAGACACCACCAAAGACCCAAGCTCCGACGATGAGAAGTCAGCTCAGGGTAAGAAGGGCAACAACGGTAAGAACCAGCAGGGTGATACTGGGAACGGCAGCCAAGGCAAGCGGAAGAACCCGGATGGCGGGTCGGAGTTACTGGCGAGCACCAATGCTGGGAACGGTCATGCCAGGGGCAATGGAAATTTTAGGCCGCCGTGCAACAAAGATAAGGCACCTGCGCCTTCCAACTTGGAAGAGGTGCTGAACAAACCTTGCCCGATGCACAGCTGGACGGATAGGGAGGCCACCACACGTGGAAGGAGTGCAACATTATGCGTCAGTTCCGGGAGCACAACCTTCATCAAAACCATAATAATGGTAACGGCCCGTCGGGCGGTTCAGGGCCGGGCGGCTCGGGAGCAGGTTTCGGTACTCGCGGGTCAGGTTCAGGTTACTAGAGTCAAGGAAATCAGGGAGGTCATCATCAACAATAGGGTAATGGTGGTCAGCAACAGAATAATCACTCAGGATATCAGAGCAACACGAAACAACTTAGCGGGGGACAGTATCATGTCTTCCCTATGAGCCTTGACAAGCTTGATTAGAAGGTGCACAGGAGGGCGGTTAATGTGGCCACGCCGACCCTCCCACGATACTTAAAGTGGTCAGAGTATCCGATCACGTATAGCCGGGAGGATCACCCGCCGTGGATTGAAAATCTAGGTCACCTAGCTCTGGTGGTCGATCCTCAGGTTGGGGGTTATAAGTTTATGAAAGTGCTCATGGACGTTGGTAGTAGCATCAATATCTTATACTACGACACCTTCCAGCGGATGGAGTTAACTGACAAGGCTCTAAAGCCGTCATCGACAGTTTTTCATGGGGTGGTGCCAAGTAAGTCGGCCTACCTATTGTGGAGAATTGCTTTAGAAGTGGCATTTGGGGATGAGTACAACTACAGGGTGGAGACTTTGTGATTTGAAGTGGTGAAAATTAAGAGCCCGTGTCATGCTCTGTTTGGCCAACTGGCTTTTGCAAAGTTTATGGCCAGGCCCTTTTATGTTTATTTGCAGCTCAAGATGCCGACCCTCAATGGAACGATCACGGTCCATGGTGATCAGAAAGTTGCCATTGAGTGTGAGGAAGGAGATGCGGCTTATGCAGAGTCAAGTTGCATAGAGGCAGAGCTTAAGTTTTACAAGGATAACGTTGACCCGGCGGACAAGATTCCATTGAAGAAACCTAGTACAGAGTCTGAGCCGCCCTTGAAGTTTGTGAAGGATGACACGAAGCTGGTGGATTCTACTCTGGGCGACTCATCCAAATAGTTCACTATCGGGGCTAACATGGACCCCGCATAGGAAAGCACACTCATCGAATTCATCCGTGAGAATCGGGACATCTTCGCATGGAAGCCATCTGACATGCCGAGTGTACCGAGAGAATTCGCTGAGAACTAGCTTAACGTGGATCCTAAGTTTAAGCCGATCAAGCAATTCCTCTGCCGTTTCAACGAGGAGCGGTGTAAAGAAATTAGAGAAGAGGTGGCCCGGCTCTTGGCGGCAGGGGTCATCATGGAAGTATTTCACCCGGAGTGGTTAGCAAATCTCGTGCTGGTGCTCAAGAAGAACGACACATGGCGTATGTGTATAGATTACACGGATCTTAACAATGCCTGTCCAGTTGAACCGTTTGCTCTCCCTCGTATCGACCAGATTATTGATGCAACGGCGGGTTGTGAAATTTTATGCTTCCTGGACGCCTATTCAGGTTATCATCAGATCAAGATGACATTTAATGACCAAGAGAAGACATCGTTTATAACACCTTTTGCAGCTTTCTTCTATGTGTCTATGCCGTTTGGGCTCAAAAGTGCACAGGCGACTTACCAACGTTGCGTACAGAATTTCCTTCACGGTCAGATTGGGTGCAATGTTCATGCTTACATGGACGACATTGTGGTTAATTCAAGGAAGATGGAGACATTGCTTGACGACCTGAAGGAAACGTTTGATAACGTACGGGTCTACAAGATGATGCTTAACCCGGCTAAATGTGTTTTTGGAGTTACTGCAGGTAAACTTCTGGGTTTCTTAGTTTCGGAGCGAGGAATCGAGGCCAACCCGAACAAAATAAAGGCCATTACGTCACTAGCTAAACCGGCGAGCATCAATGATGTGCAATGCTTGGCGGGTCGTATTGCCGCTTTAAGCCGCTTCATCAGCCGCCTGGGGGAGAAGGCTATTTCTCTGTACCAGATGATGAAAAAGATGGATGACTTTGTCTGGAGTAAGGATGCGAATGAAGCTCTTGAAGCGCGCAAGAAGCAGTTGGTTAAGCCGCCGATCTTGGCTACTCCGGCTGAGAAAGAACCCAGTACCCGGTCTAGAGGCCGGTTTACTATGTTAGTGAGGTCCTTATAGAGTCCAAGCAAAGATCACGGTGGTTAGATCTACTCCGTTGGGTGATATAATTCAGAACCGGGAAGCCACTAGCAGAATTGCTAAGTGGGCACTATAGCTTGGGCCTCTCAATTTGAAGTATGTGCCTTGCACAGCCGTGAAGTCTCAAGCATAGGTGGATTTCATAAATGATTGGATGGAGTGTCAGTCTCTGGAGGAGAAGCCGGACAACACGTATTGTACAATTCACTTTGATGGGTCCAGACAGTTGGAGGGATCGGGGGCTGGAGTTGTCTTAACTTCCCCCAAAGGTGATAAGTTCTGTTACGTGTTGAGGCTGATGTTTCCTTGCACGAACAATGCAGCTGAATATGAAGCTTTGCTTCATGGACTTCGTGTGGCAAAGGAGATGAACTTGAGCCGGGTTATGTGTCTTGGCGACTCAGATCTTGTGGTACAACAAGTTTCAGGCACGTGGGACTCCAAGGACCCATTGATGGTGGCTTATCAATAAGAGGTGGATATCGTTGCTGGCCATTTCAAGGGTTATCAGGTGGATTATTGGTCGCCGCAAGAACGAAGCGGCTGATGTGTTATCAAGACTGGGCTCTCAGCGTAAGCCAGTGCCGCCCAATGTTTTCTTAGACGTAATTTATCACCCGTCTGTTAAGCTAGCTTAAGAGGAGGATCTGGCTATACCTGACCCGGAGGGGCAGCTAGTGGCGGTTTTACATGCTATTCTGGATTAGACACTACCGTACCTAGCGTGCCTGATCCGCGGTGAGTTGCCTGAGGATGAGACTCTGGCGCGACAAATCATGAGGTGTTCTAAATCCATGACCATCATTAATGGTGAGTTGCATAAGTGCAGCGTTATCGGCGTCTTCCAGCGTTGTGTTTCCCCGGAGGAAGGCAAGGAAATTCTATATGATATACACGCCGGTGATTGTGGACATCATGCCGGCTCAAAGTCCTTGGTGGCTAAGGCTTTCCGGCATGGTTTCTTCTGGTTGACGGATCATAAGGACACGGAGGACCTAGTCGCTAAGTGCGCTGGGTGTCAGAAGTTCAGAAGACGTGCTCATGTATCGACTCAAGAGTTGCAGATGATACCGATTACTTGTCTATTCGTAGTATGGGGGCTTGATATGGTTGGACCTTTCAAAGGTCTAAGGATAAGAAGACCCACCTCTTGGTGGCGGTGGAAAAATTTACCAAGTGGGTGGAGGCTGAGCTAGTCAGTAAATGCGGAGAGGTATATCAGGGCCCACTCGGTAATACAACATCACAATGAGCCTTGCAAGCAATGTGACTAATTGTTAGTTGCGGGATCTTGTATTATGGAACAAGTAAAGAGACTTGCCGGTAATGAGGTTGAACTTGGTATGGAGATACCGACGATTGAATCTCGGGCAAGTAACATACCGAAGAACAAAGGGAAGGTTATACGGGATTAACTGAATCCTTGACATAGAGGTTCGACCGATAAAGATCTTCATATAATACGTAGGAACCAATGTGGACATCCAGGTCCTGCCATTGGTTATTGACCGTAGAGGTGTCTCGGTCATGTCTACATAGTTCTCGAACCCGCAGGGTCTGCACACTTAAGGTTCAGTGACGTTTCGGTAGTGTAGAGTTATGTATGGTGGTGACCGAAGGTTGTTCGGAGTCCCGGATGAGATCCCGGATGTCACGAGGAGCTCCAGAATGGTCCGGAGGTAAAGATTCATATATAGGAAGTCCCAGTTTGGTCGCCGGAAAAGTTTCGGGCTCATCGGTAGTGTACCGGGAGTGCCGGTAGTGTACCGGGAGACCTCCGGGAGGGGTATTTCGACCCTAGAAGGACCATGGGCTGTGGGAGAGTATTAACCAGACCTTAGTGGGCTGGTAAATCAGCCTAGAAAGTCCCATGGCGCAGGAGAAAAAAGGGCTAAAGGAAAAAGGCCAAAAATCAGCCAATAGGGAGCAATCCTAGTCCAACTAGGATTGGAGGAAGAGTAGGATTCCTCTCCTCCTTGGCGCAGAAGGCTGGTTGGCTGCCTTGTGCGCCAGGCCCTCTTCCTCTCCTCTCCTCCTATATATACTAGTGGAATATAGGGTTTTTGCACAGAAAATACGGCCACGTGCTACCCGTTTCACCGGTGCTCCTCTAGATCGGTTTTCTGCAGTGCTTAGGCGAAGCCCTGCCGGAATTGCTACACCACCATCACCGGAGCGCTGTCACGCTGCCGGTGAACTATCTCTCCCCTCCACCTCCTCTTGCTGGATCAAGACGGTGGAGATTGTCATCAAGCTGCACGTGTGCTGAACGCGGAGGTGCTGTCCGTTCGGCGCTAGATCGGAAGGACCGTGATCGAGATCGCGAGACGGTTCGTGATGAGATCGTGGAACGGATCGTGATGAGTTCGCGGGACAGATCGTGATACGGATCGTGATGAGATCGCGGGACGGATCGTGATGAGTTCATGGGATGGATCATGATTGGATCGCGGGACGGATCATGATGAGATCGCGGGACGCTCGGCGATTTGGATCGCGAAGATGTTCGACTACACCAACCGCATTTCTTAACGCTTCCCGCTTAGCGATCTACAAGGGTATGTAGATCCACTCTCCCTCTCATAGATGCTCATCACCAAGGATAGGTTTGCGTGTGCGTAGGAAATTTTTTGTTTCCCATGCGACGTTCCCCAACAGTGGCATCATGAGCTAGGTTGATGGTTCGATGAGATCTCGAGTAGAACACAAAAGGTTTGTGGGCGTTGATGCTTAGATTGCATCCTCGCTTGGTCGTATTTTGGTTCAGCGGGATTGTGAGATGAAGCGGCCCGGACCAACATTACTCGTACGCTTACGAGAGACCGGTTCCCTCGATGCAACTTGTTGCCTAGATGGCTTGCGGGTGACAATTTCTCTCACTTTAGTTGGATCGGATTCGACAAAGGCGGTCCTTGAGAAGGTTGAAAAGCAACTAGTGTATCACCGTTGTGGTTTTTGCAAAGGTGAGAATTGTTCTTGCTAGATACCCATAGCAGCCACGTAAAACATGCAACAACAATTAGAGGACGTCTAACTTGTTTTTGCAGGGTATGTTGTGATGTGATATGGCTAATTACATGATGTGATATATGTGATGCATGAGATGATCATGTGATGTATAGATTATCACGTCTTGCATGTCGGTGAATACGGCAACCGACAGGAGCCATAGGGTTGTCTTTAATTATTGTATGACCTGCGTGTCAATCATTAAGCGCTATGTAATGCTTTACTTTATCGCTAAATGGTAGCAATAGTAGTAGAAGCATGCAGGGCGTGACAACCCCGATGGCGACACGTTGATGGAGATCAAGATGATGGAGATCATGGTGTCATGCCAGAGACGATGGAGATCATGCCGGTGCTTTCATGATGGAGATCAAAAGCACAAGTTCATGGCCATATCATGTCACTTATGATTTGCATGTGATGTTAATCCTTTTATGCACCTTGTTTTGCTTAGGACGACGGTAGCATTATAAGGTGATCCCTCACTTAATTTCAAGATAAATTGTGTTCTCCCCGAGTGTGCACCGTTGCGAAAGTTCATCGTGTTGAGACACCACGTGATGATCGGGTGTGATAGACTCTACGTTCATATACAACGAGTGCAAGCCAGTGTTGCACATGCAGAACACTCGGGTTAAACTTGATGAGCCTAGCATGTACAGACATGGCCTCGGAACACAAGAGACCGAAAGGTCGAACATGAGTCATATAGTAGATATGATCAACATGATGATGTTCACCATTGTAGCCACCTCAACTCACGTGATGATCGGACTTGAGTTGGTGAATTTGGATCATGTATCACTCGAATGACCGGAGGGATGTCAATTTGAGTGGGAGTTCTTAAGTAATATGATTAATTGAACTCATTATCATGAACATAGTCAATAATGTCTTTGCAAATTATGTTGTAGATTACTAGCTCGCGTTGTAGCTCCCTTAATTTTTATATGTTCCTAGAGAAATAGAGTTGAAAGATGATGGTAGCAATATTGCGGACTGGGTCCGTGATCCATGGATTGTCCTCATTGCTGCACAGAAGGCTTATGTCCTTAATGCACCGCTCGGTGTGCCAACCCCTCTAGCGTAGTCTATAGATGTTGTGAACATCTGACAAGCACGTTCTGATGACTACTTGATAGTTTAAGTGCGTCATGCATTACGGCTTAGAATTGAGGCTCCGAAACATTTTGAACGTCACGGAACATATTAGATGTTCTAAGAGCTGAAATTAGGATCTCAGGCTCGTGCCCGTGTTGCGAGATATGAGATCTCCAACAAGATTCTTTGCCTGCAAGATGAAAGAGAATAGCTCAATCGTTCAGCATGTACTCAGATTGTCTGGGTGCTACAATCGCTTGAATCAAGTGGGAGTTGATCTTCCAAATAAGATAGTGATTGACATAGTTCTCCAAGTCACTGTCACTAAGCTACTAGAACTTAGTGATGAACTATAAATTGCTAGGGATAGAAATAATGATTCCTGAGCTGTTCGCGATGTTTTGACACCACGAAGGTAGAAATCAAGATGGAGCGTCAAGTGTTGATGGTTAACCAAACCACTAGTTTCGAGAAGGGCAAGAGCAAGGAGGGAAACTTCATGGATAGCAAGTCAGTTGCTGCTCCAGTGAAGCAACCCAAAGTTGAACTCAAACCCGAGACTAAGTGCTTATGTTATGAGGTGAGCGGTCGCTGAAGCGGAACAACCCTAGATACTTGGTAGATAAGAAGGCTGGCAACATCGACAGAAGTATATTTGATATACGAGTTATTGATGTGTACCTTGCTAGTATTCCTAGTAGCACCTTGGTATTGGATACCGGTTCGGTTGCTAAATGTTAGTAACTCGAAATAAAAGCTATGGAATAAACGGAGAACTAGCTAAGGGTCAGGTGACGATATGTGTTGGAAATGTTTCCAGAGTTGATGTGATCAACATCGCACGCTCTCTCTACCTTCAGGATTTGTGACGAACCTAAATAAATGTTATTTGGTGTTTTGCGTTGAGCATGTACATGATTAGATCATGTTTATTGCAATACAGTTATTCATTTAAGTAGAGAATAATGGTTATTATGTTTACATGAATAATACCTTCAATGGTCATGCACCCAGTGAGAATGGTTTGTTGAAATCTTGATCGTAGTAATACACATGTTCATAACATTGATGTCAAAAGATACAAAGTTAATAATGATAGTACCACATATTTGTGGCACTGCCGCAGAATGTCATATTGGTATAAAGCGCATGAAGAAACTCCATGCTAATGGATCTTTGGACTCATTCGATTTCGAATCGGTTGAGACATGCGAACCATGCCTCTTGGGCAAGATGACTAAAGGACCCCGTTGGATGGAGCGGGCAAGTGATTCATTGGAAATGATACATGTTGATGTATGCAATCCAGTGAGTCTTGTAGCGTGCAGTGGATATCGTTATTTTCTTACCTTCACTGATGATTTGAGTAGATATAGTGTATATTTACTTAATGAAACACAAGTCTGAATCGTTTGAAAGGTTCAAGCAAATTCAGAGTGAAGTTTAAGATCATCGTGACAAGAAGATAAAAATGACTGCGATATGATCGTGGTGGTAAATATCTGAGTTACGAGTTTGGCATACAACTTAAGACAATGTGAAATTTGTTTCACAACTAAAACGCCACCTAGAACACCATAGTGTGATGGTGTGTCCGAACATCATGGTCATGCTCTAGCATGGTGCGTGCTATGATGTCTCTTATCGTTTTACTACTATAATTTTGGGGTTATGCATTAGAGACAACTACATTCACTTTAAATAGGGCACCATCTAAATCTGTTGAGATGACACTGTGTGAATTATTGTTTGATAGAAACCTAAGCTGTCATTTCTTAATATTTGGGGCTGCGACACTTGTGTGGAAAATGTTTTCACCTAATGAGGTCGGACCCAAGGCGGACAAATGCACCTTCATAGAATACCCTAAGATTAGTTGGGTGAACCTTCTATCTCAGATCCAAGTACAAAGTGTTTGTTGCTTAAGCGGATCCTTTCTCGGGGAAATGTTTCTCTCGAAAGAATTGAGTGGGAGGAAGATAGAACTTGATGAGGTTGTTAAACCTTTGTTTAACCAGAGAGTAGCGCAACGCAGAAAGATGTTTCTGTGAAGCCTACGTTAGTTTAAAAGGAAGTTAATGATGATGATCATGAAGCTTCAGGATCAAGTTACTATCAAACATCGTAGGTCGACAAGGATGTGTACTGCTCCTAAGTGGTACGACAACCCTGTCTTGGAGGTCATGTTGTTGGACAACGATGAACCTACGAGCTATGGAGAAGCGATGATGGGCCCGGATTCCGACAAATGGTTAGAGGCCATGAAATCCGAGATAGGATCCATGTATGAAAACCAAGTATAGACTTTGGTAGACTTGCTCGTTGGACGACAGGTCGTTGAGTACAAATGGATCTTTAAAATGAAGAGAGACACTGATGGTAAATGTCACCATTTGTAAAGCTCGACTTGTTGCAAAGATGTTTGTGACAAGTTCAAGGAGTTGACTGCGATGAGACTTTCTCACTCGTAGCGATCCTAAAGTCTGTTGGAATTATGTTAGCAGTTGCTGCACTTTCAATTATGAAATCTGGCAGATGGATGTCAAAACATTGTTTCCTTAAACGGTTTACTTGAGGGAAGGTTGTATGTGATACAACCAGAAGGTTTTGTCAGTCCTAAGGATGCTAAAAGGGGTGCAAGCTTCAGTGATCCTTCTATGGACTGAAGCAAGCATCTCGGAGTCGGAATATGCGCTTTGATGAGGTGATCAAAGTTTTGAGGTTTATACAAAGTTTATGAGAAACTTGTATTTACAATAAAGTGAGTGGGAGCACTATAGAATTTCTATTAAGTATATGTGGATGACATATTGTTGATCGGAAATAATGTAGAATTTCTGGAAAGCATAAATGGTTGTTTGAAAAGTGATTTTCAAAGGAAGACATGGATAAAACTACCTAATTGTTGAGCATCAAGATCTATAGAGATAGATCAAGATGCTTGATGAGACTTTCAATGAGTACATACCTTGACAAGATTTTGAAGGAGTTCAGAATGGATCAGTCAGAGAAAGAGTTCTCGGCTGATTTGTAAGGTGTGAAGTTGAGTGAGACTCAAAGCTCGGCAATGGCAGAAGAAAGAGAAAGGACGAACATCGTCCCCTATGCCTTAGCCATAGGCTCTGTATAGTATGCCATGCTGTGTACCGCACTTGTGTGTGCCTTGCCATGAGTCCGTTAAGGGGTACAAGAGTGATCCAGAAGTCAATCACTGGACAACGGTCAACATTATCCTTAGTGACTAAAAGACTAAAGTAATTGTTTCTCGATTATGGATGTGATAAAGAGTTCGTCGTAAGGAGTTACGTCGATGCAAGCTTTAACACCAATCCGGATGACTAGTAGTAGCAATCTGGATACATATAGTGGAGCAGCCATTTGGAAGTAGTACCAAGTGGAGTGTGGTAGCAGTGTTTACGTTTTGACATAGAGATTTGCAAAGTACACACGGATCTGAATATCGCAGACCCGTTGACTATAAAAGACCACTCTCACATGCAAAGCATGATCGAGCCCCAGAACTCATTGGGTGTTAGATTCATAACAATGCGAATCACATAGTGATGTGAACTAGATTATTGACTCTAGTGCAAGTGGGAGACTGTTGGAAATATGCCCTAGAGGCAATAATAAATTAGTTATTATCATATTTCCTTGTTCATGGTAATCGTTTATTATCCATGCTATAATTGTATTGATCGGAGACTTAAATGCATGTGTGGATACATGACAAAACCATGTCCCTAGTATGCCTCTAATGGACTAGCTCGTTGATCCAAGGATGGTTAAGGTTTCCTAGCCATGGACATGAGATGTCATTTGATAACGGGATCACATCATTAGGGGAATGATGTGATGGACAAGACCCAAACATAGCATATGATCGTGTCAGTTTATTGCTACTGTTTTCTGCATGTCAAGTATATATTCCTATGACCATGAGATCATGCAACTCACGGATATCGGAGGAGTGCCTTGTGTGTATCAAACGTCGCAACGTAACTGGGTGACTATAAAGGTGCTCTACAGGTATCTCCGAGGGTGTCTGTTGAGTTGGCATGGATCGAGACTGGGATTTGTTACTCCGTGTGACGGAGAGGTATCTCAGGGCCCACTCGGTAATACAACATCACAATGAGCCTTGCAAGCAATGTGACTAATTGTTAGTTGCGGGATCTTGTATTATAGAATGAGTAAAGAGACTTGCCGGTAACGAGGTTGAACTAGGTATGGAGATACCGACGATCGAATCTCGAGCAAGTAACATACCGAAGAACAAAGGGAACGTTATACGAGATTAACTGAATCCTTGACATAGAGGTTCGACCGATAAAGATCTTCGTAGAATACGTAGGAACCAATGTGGACGTCCAGATCCCGCCATTGGTTATTGACCGTAGAGGTGTCTCGGTCATGTCTACATAGTTCTCGAACCCGCAGGGTCTGCACACTTAAGGTTCGGTGACGTTTCGGTAGTGTAGAGTTATGTATGGTGGTGACCGAAGGTTGTTCGGAGTCTCGGATGAGATCCCAGACATCATGAGGAGCTCCGGAATGGTATGGAGGTAAAGATTCATATATAGGAAGTCCCAGTTTGGTCGCCGAAAAAGTTTCGGGCTCATCGGTAGTGTACCGGGAGTGCCGGTAGTGTACCGGGAGACCTCCGGGAGGGGTATTTCCACCCTAGAGGGACCATGGGCTGTGGGAGAGTATTAGCAATCCCTTAGTGGGCTGGTAAATCAGCCTAGAAATGCCCATGGCGCAGGAGAAAAAAGGGCTAAAGGAAAAAGGCCAAAAATCAGCCAATAGGGAGCAATCCTAGTCCAACTACGATTGGAGGAAGAGTAGGATTCCTCTCCTCCTTGGCGCAGAAGGCTGGTTGGCTGCCTTGTGCGCCAGCCCCTCTTCCTCTCCTCTCCTCCTATATATACTAGTGGAATATAGGGTTTTTGCACAGAAAATACGGCCACGTGCTACCCGTTTCACCGGTGCTCCTCTAGATCGGTTTTCTGCAGTGCTTAGGCGAAGCCCTGCCGGAATTGCTACACCACCATCACCGGAGCACCGTCACGCTGCCGGTGAACTCTCTCTCCCCTCCACCTCCTCTTGCTGGATCAAGACGGTGGAGATCGTCATCAAGCTGCACGTGTGCTGAACGCGGAGGTGCTGTCCGTTCGGCGCTAGATCGGAAGGACTGTGATCGAGATTGCGAGACGGTTCATGATGAGATCGCGGAACGGATCATGATGAGTTCGTGGGACAGATCGTGATCAAGATCGTGAGACAGATCGTGATGAGATCGCGGGACGGATCGTGATGAGTTCACGGGACGGATCGTGATTGGATCGCGGGACGGATCGTGATGAGATCGCGGGATGCTCGCCGATTTGGATCGCGAAGATGTTCGACTACACCAACCGCGTTTCTTAACGCTTCCCGCTTAGTGATCTACAAGGGTATGTAGATCCACTCTCCCTCTCATAGATGCTCATCACCATGGATAGGTTTGCGTGTGCGTAGGAAATTTTTTGTTTCCCATGCGACGTTCCCCAACACCTCATGGACGGCGACAACGACCTGAACATTCTGTATGCGGATACCCTGAAAGGGATGGGCATTCCGATGTCCGGTCTGAGCGAGAGCAGCATGCATTTTCATGGGGTCATCCCAGGAAAGAAGTCCAAGTCGCTTGGCCAGATAGCATTGGACGTGGCGTTCGGAGATAGCAAAAATTTCCGAAAAGAAAAATTGACGTTTGAAGTCGTGGATTTCAAGAGTGCTTACCACACCATCTTGGGTCGACCCGCTTATGCACGTTTCATGGCCCGACCATGTTACGTGTATCTCAAGTTGAAAATGCCAGGCCCTAAGGGTGTGATCACGGTCACTGACAATCAACAACGGGCCGAAGAGTGCCTCCAGCAAGGATACAAGATCGCCGATCAACAGATGGCCATGGTCGAGCTGGAGGAGTACAAGAAAACCGTTGACCCTGCTGATTTGCTCCGCGCAAAAAAGCCTGCTTCCGAGTCGGCATTTCAGTCGGTAGGGGAAGTGAAGAAGGTGCACATCCACCCGATGGATCCAACTGCTGCCCCGACAAATATCTCAACAACACTCGACAGTAAATAGGAAGTCGAGCTCATCCAGTTCCTCCGTGAGAACTGGGATATCTTTGCATGGAAGCCTGCTGACATGCCGGGGATTCCCAAGGAGTTGGCTGAGCACCATCTATGAGTGGATCTGAAAGCCAAGCCCGTCAGAGAGCATTTGCGTCGATCCGCGGCGAAGAAGCGCAAGGCAATCGGAGAAGAAGTGGCCCGTCTCTTGCAAGCCAAGTTCATTCGGGAGATTTACCACTCCGAGTGGCTCTCGAATGTTGTGATGGTGCCCAAGAAAGATAAGTCATTGCACATGTGCATTGACTTCAAACATCTCAATAAGGTGTGTCCGAAAGACCATTTTCCGCTCCCCCGCATAGATCAAATTGTTGACTCGACAGCGGGGTGTGAGCATTTATCGTTTTTGAATGCTTATTCTCGGTACCATCAGATCCATCTGTTTGGCCCGGATGAAATAAAAACAGCCTTCATCACCCCGTTTGGGTGCTTTTGCTACATCACCATGCCTTTTGGTCTTAAGAATGCTGGCGCTACTTTTATGCGCATGATTCAGAAATGTTTACTCGACCAGATCCCTCGGAATGTTGAGGCGTACATGGACGATATAGTGGTCAACTCCCGCAAAGGTTCCGACCTGCTGGTTGACTTGGCCGAGACATTTGCCAATCTGAGGTGATTCGACATAAAGCTATATCCGGCTAAATGTACCTTCGGTGTCCCTGGCGGCAAATTGCTCGGTTTTCTCATTTCCGAGCGAGGAATTGATGTCAATCCCGAGAAGATCAGCGCCATTACCCATATGAAGACTCCCGTGCGGGTGCACGACATTCAGAAGCTCACAGGTTGCTTAGCAGCATTGAGTCGATTCATTTCTCGTCTCGGCGAGAAGGCTCTGCCCTTGTACCAGTTGATGAAGAAGTCCGACACATTCGACTGGACTCCTGAAGCCGAAGCAGCATTTTTTGAGCACAAAGCCCTGCTCTCCACCCAACCAGTGCTTGCCGCTCCCGCCAGCAAAGAGCCCTTGCTCCTGTACATCGCGGCCACAAATCAGGTCGTTAGTACAGTGCTGACTGTCGAGCGAGAAGAGGACGGAAAAGCTTATAAAGTCCAGTGGCCAGTTTATTATGTGTCGGAAGTACCGTCCCCCTCAAAGCAAAGATATCGACACTATCAGAAGCTGGTGTACGGTATTTACCTATCAGCGAAGAAGGTGGCACACTATTTTCAAGACCATTCGATCACAGTCGTCAGTGATGCTCCTTTATCCGAGATTTTCAATAATCGCGACGCATCAGGTCAAGTGGCTAAATGGGCAATTGAGCTTGGACACTTTGACATGAGATTCGAGGCCAAGAAGGCAATCAAGTCCCAGGCATTGGCAGATTTCATGGCCGAGTGGATCGAACAGCAACAACCCATCCAAGTTCACTCGGCGCATTGGACAATGTTCTTCGACGGATCCAAAATGTTGAATGGGTCCGGTGCTGGTGTTGTTTTGATATCCCCCAGAGGCAACAAGCTCAGCTATGTCTTGCAAATTCACTTTGATTCCTCCAACAATGAGGCAGAGTATGAAGCACTTTTGTATGGGTTGCACATGGCTATCTCACTCGGCGTCAAGCTCCTGATGGTTTATGGCGACTCGGATTTGGTGGTGAATCAAGTGATGAAAGAGTGGGATGTTAGAAACCCTGCTATGACTGGATACTGCAATGCAGTCCGGAAGCTGGAGAAGAAATTTGAAGGTCTGGAACTTCACCATGTTCGTCGACTGAAAAATCAAGCAGCGGATGAGCTATCCAATATTGGTTCCACTCGACGGCCCGTCCCCGGCGGAGTGTTCCTGGAGCATTTGCATACTCCTTCGATTCAAGAGGACCCCTTCACTGAAGAGCCCCCACAAGCTTTAAGCTCCTCTGATTCGACTGAAGTTGATGTTCAAGCCGTGATTGACCTAGTCATGGAGGTGCTAGTTATCATTCCCGACTGGACTGTGCCATACATTGCCTATATCCTCAGACAAGAGCTCCCTAAAGATGAAGCAGAGGCTCGATAGATTGTGCGCAGGTCCAAGGCTTTCACTGTGATGGGAGAACAGCTATTCAGAGAGAGTGTGACTGGTGTCACCCAGCGCTGCATTTCTCCCGAAGAAGGTCGAATGATTCTAGACGAAATCCACTCAGAAACTTGCGGGCACCATGCGTCTTGTAGGGCGATCGTCGCTAAAGCATATCGAGCTGGTTTTTACTGGCCACGAGCTAATGAGATAGCTAAGGACATTGTTGATCACTGCGAGGGCTGCCGGTTCTATGCAAATCTATCACACAAGCCAGTGTCTACTCTGAAGACAATTCCACTCGCCTGGCCATTCGCAGTTTGGGGACTCGACATGGTTGGTCCCTTCCGACTCGGAAAAGGAGGATTCACCCACCTGTTGGTAGCAGTCGACAAATTCACCAAGTGGATTGAAGCCAAACCCATCAAGAAGCTGAATTCCCGCACGGCGGTCACGTTCATGAGGGAGATCATTATCCGATATGGCATCCCGCACAGCATCATCACGGACAACGACACTAATTTTGACTCGGAAGAATTCAGGAGATTCTGTAACTCCCAAGGCACCCGAGTGGATTACGCTTCCGTTGCACATCCTCAAACAATGGGCAAGTTGAGCGGGCTAATGGTCTCATTCTACAAGGTCTGAAGCCTCGTCTCATGCGCGATTTGGATCATGCTGCTGGTGCGTGGGTAACTGAATTGCCGTCCGTTTTGTGGGGTTTGAGGACAACACCTAATCGGTCGACTGGACGAACTCCTTTCTTCCTTGTCTATGGTGCTGAAGCTATACTACTGAGTGACTTGGCCCACAATTCTCCTCGAGTGGAGTTATATTCGGAGGCTGAAGCCGAACAGGCCAGATAGAATGGGGTAGATCTTCTGGAGGAAGAGCGTGAGATGGCTCTGATCCGGACTACAGCCTATCAGCAAGACCTAAGGCGTTTCCATGCAAGGAATGTGAGAAGTCAAGCGTTCCAAGAGGGAGATTTGGTGCTTCGAGTGAATTAGCACCGACCTCACAAGCTTGCTCCTGCATGGGAAGGCCCTTTTGTCGTCACTAAGGTGCTAAACAATGGAGCCTATAACTTATATAATCTCATGAAGCAGATGGATGAGCCACGAGCCTGGAATGCAGACCTGCTTCGACGATTTTACACTTAGACAAGAGTTTTCTGATGTAATAAGAGTACTTCATCAATACAATTCGTGTTTCTATGATTAACACTTTGTCAATTCCATCCGCACAGTTACATTCTTGGGAATACTCCGAGTGACGAGCAATCCTCACACTCGGGGGCTTAGCTGCGAAACATGTTTTGCCTAAGTTAAAAACCCTATCGGGTGGATAGCAGTCCATTCACTCGACGGCCTATTTGTGAATCCGTCTTCGCTTGGGTCAAAAACCTTGTCGAGTGGATAGTAATCCATTCATTCGACAACTCAACTGCGAATTGACATTCGCTTAAGTTCGAAAATACTCTGAGTGAAGAGCAATCCTCACACTCGGGGGCTTAGCTGCGAAACATGTTTCGCCTAAGTTTAAAAACCCTATCGGGTGGATAGCAGTCCATCCACATGACATCCTATTTGCGAATCCGTCTTTTCTTGGGTTCAAAAAAACTCGAGGCGATGGTAATCCATTCACTCGACAACTTAGATGTGAATTGGCATTCCCCTAAGTTCAAATATACTCCGAGTGGTGAGCGATCCTCACACTCGGGGGCTTAGCTGCAAAACACGTTTTGCCTAAGTTAAAAGCCCCGTCGAGTAGATGGTAATCCATTCACTCAACAACTTAGATGCGAATCGACATTTGCCTAAGTTCAAAAATACTCTGAGTGATGAGCGATCCTCACACTCGGGGGCTTAGCTGCGAAACACGTTTCGCCTAAGTTAAAAGCCCCGTCGAGTAGATGGTAATCCATTCACTCGACAACTTAGATGCGAATCGACATTTGCCTAAGTTCAAAAATACTCCGAGTGATGAGCGATCCTCACACTCAGGGGCTTAGCTGCGAAACACGTTTCGCCTAAGTTAAAAGCCCCGTCAAGTAGATGGTAATCCATTCACTTGACAACTTAGATGCAAATTGACATTTGCCTAAGTTCAAAAATACTCTGAGTGATGAGCGATCCTAACACTCGGGGGCTTAGATGCGAAACACGTTTCGCCTAAATTAAAAGCCCCGTCGAGTAGATGGTAATCCATTCACTCGACAACTTAGATGCGAATTGACATTTGCCTAAGTTCAAAAATACTCCGAGTGATGAGCGATCCTCACACTCGGGGGCTTAGCTGCGAAACACGTTTCGCCTAAGTTAAAAGCCCCGTTGGGTAGATGGTAATCCATTCACTTGACAACTTAGATGCGAATCGACATTTGCCTAAGTTCAAAAATACTCCGAGTGATGAGAAATCCTCACACTCGGGGGCTTAGCTATGAAACACGTTTTGCCTAAGTTAAAAGCCCCGTCGAGTAGATGGTAATCCATTCACGTGACAACTTAGATGCGAATCAACATTTGCCTAAGTTCAAAAATACTCCGAGTGATGAGCGATCCTCACACTCGGGGGCTTAGCTGCAAAACACGTTTCGCCTAAGTTAAAAACCCCGTCAAGTAGATGGTAATCCATTCACTCGACAAAATGGACGCGAATTGACATTTTCCTAAGTTCAAAAATACTCCGAGTGATAAGCGATCCTCACACTCGGGGGCTTAGCCGCGAAACACGTTTTGCCTAAGTTAAAAGCCCCGTCGAGTAGATGGTAATCCATTCACTCAACAACTTAGATGCGAATCGACATTTACCTAAGTTCAAAAATACTCCGAGTGATGAGCAATCCTCACACTCGGGGGCTTAGCTGCGAACATGCTTCGCCTAAGTTAAAAACAAACTCAGTCGAAAAGACGATTGAAAGCCAAATACGAATAAAATCCAAAGGGTAAACCACAGATAAATGTTTCGTATGGAAGCAAGTATGCTTAGGCCCAAGGCCTGAACGGAGTTTTTAAGGATACATATCCACTTGGCATACCGAGGCAAATTTAGTTGTTTCTTTCAAAGACAAGTTTTTCCAAGCAGGTGATGGACTGGCAGGCTCGACGAAGGTGTCTAGGTCGATGCCATCGGCGATTTTGGTGGCCGCTTTGATGAAGGTCTCCATGAAATCTTCAAACTGGAGTTTCTTCGTGTTGACCACCTGAAGCTCCTTCGGCCTCTCCTCCTTCACGTCCCTGCAATGGACCCTGACGAGTGACAACGCCACGTCAGCCCCACAACGAGCGGCATATTTCTTCCAGGCCTGCACTCGACTTGGAAGTTCGTCCAGGCGAGCCATCATAGCATTGAGGTCAAGCTGGAGGGTGTCCTTAGGCCATAACTCTTTGTTGATCCTCTCCATTGTAGACTTCAGTCGGACAAGATACGCCTGGACGCCCTGGAGCCGGAAATTGAGTTGGAGCATGTTCATGGCCATCGCGTTTGCGACATGAGACTTGGTGGGATCCAAATTGGGCTCAATCTCCTCTGTCTCCTTCTCGAAGTCTTGGCAGAATTCTGTTAAAGAATGGGGAACGGGAGGAGAATCGGTGAACTGCAACCCTTAAAGATTTTACAAAGCTCATTCGACAAAAATACTTACCATCGAGCAGAATATACATCTTCCTCGAGAACTCGCCCAAATGCTTCTCCAGGCCATTGCTCCTCTTGTTCAACTGCTCGGCCCTCTTGACGAGGTCTGCACGCTCCTGCTTGAGTTTGGTGTTCTCCTCTTCTAGCTTCTAGGCGGCCGCCAACTTCTGATCTGCAGCTTCAGTTTTGTCCCTGGCCACCCGTTGGGCGTCGGTGAGTGCTTTGTCCTTCTCCTCTAGTGCCTTCTTCATGGAATCTGAAGAAACAACATTGTTGAGTCGTGCTTGGAGTCGACGGTTTTCATTACGCACGTCTGTTCGAGTGAGAGAACTCAGTTCAAAACGTGAAGAGTGAAGATGGGAATGCTAACAGTCGATAGTAACTACCTCCCAAAGACTTCAGCTCAGCACTTGCTCACTCCAGGGCATTGTTGGCAACTGCCAGGTCCACCTACAACTGGTTCCTCTCCTCTTCCATCTTCTTGTATTGCGTACCAAGTTGGCAAGCCGTCTGGAATCAACAAAAGACAGGAGTTCAATCAGCAAGTGGTTCCTGGACAGTCGACTGAGTTATTAAAACCGGCAAATGACCATCTTGAAAGAATTCTAGCAAAAAATCCACTCGACATGCCGAGTGGTCCTGGCGCTCCACGCGCCGTAAACAAATTTAGAGCTCTCTATAAAGACTGCTGCCGGTGCAAGCACTCGACAACGGTTTCGGGGACTACACCTAGTGGGTGCGCTAAGAGCGCCCCCACTGAGACTGTTAACTCTCGATCCATCGAGTAACTCGTCAGAAGATACACTCGACTTGTTGAGTGACACTAGTACCACATGTACGACAACAAATTCTAAGGCCCCTGCCGATACAAGCACTCGACAGCGGTCCCAAGGACTACACCCAATGGGTGCGCTAAGAGCGCCCCCACTAAGACGGTTAACTCTCGATCCGTCGTGTAACTCGTCAGGAGATACACTCGACATGTCGAGTGACACTAGTACCACGCGTACGACAATAAACTCGAAAGACCCCTGCCGATGCAAGCATTCGACAGCGGTCTCGAGGACTACACCTAGTGGGTGCGCTAAGAGCGCCCCCAGTAAGACAGTTAACTCTCGATCCGTCTAGTAACTCATCAGGAGATAAACTCGACATGTCGAGTGACACTAGTACCACGCGTATGACAATAAACTCAAAAGACCCCTGCCGATGCAAGCATTCGACAGCGGTCTCGGGGACTACACCCAGTGGGTGCGCTAAGAGCGCCCCCACGGAGACGGTTAGCTCTCGATCCGTCGAGTAACTCGTCAGAAACTACACTCGACATGTCGAGTGACACCAGTACCACGCGTACTACCAATCCCAATCCTACTCAACTACGATCCGATCTATTCGAGTGGAGAAAGTAAAAACATTCTACGGCAATCACCAAGTGGGTGTACCACAGCCAAGAAAAGACAAGAATTCAATCAACAATGGACTTACAATAAAACTTACTCGGACATTGGTGCGGAGGGCTCAGCAAATGTCAAAAGCCAGTTTGCTGGCCTCGTATGCCTCCTTGGCCCTCAGCATGAGCTGCTCCGCCTAGATCATGGCTTCCTTTGCAGCTCCGGTTTGATCTTCCGGGGTGCAATATAGAGAGAAGGCCATCACAGGTGGGGTTGGTGTGGTCGCAGGAGCAGCTGAGGCAGTCTAAGGGGGCCCAGTCAGAGTCGACGCCACAACGGTCGAGACGGTTGGAGGGGCATGTGACAGAGGTACTGCAGGTTCAGCCTGGGATGGTGTCGAGCCACCTCCCCCCTTGGGAAGACTCTGCAGTCGACCGCTGAAGTGCTTGTGCCGATGATGCTCCTATGATGCGAGGGTGCGAAGCGGCCAGTCGCTCCTCGTCGTCCTCCACCTGAATGACCTTTGCAACAACAACCGACAGTGTTAACATCCGCATATGTCGAGTCCCATTCGGACGAACCAACAACTATCTAACCTCTATGAGAAGTGGCCTCGTCAGCAGTGTCGACATCCATTGCATCCCCTCCATCTCGATGAGGCGAAGACACAGATGTAGCAGCTCTGACGAGTTGAGTGGCATTCGATCAAATACAATTCTGGACTTCAGTCGACAAACAAGTATAGAAATAAATACTTACGTGGAGACGACAGGCACGTCCACCCTCATGCGAGGCAGTGCCTTGCGAGGCTTGGTGACGGCTGGCTTGGGTTGCTTGGCCAGTTTCTCGCTCGGCTCAGCGGTTGAGGGGCAGCTGCGCTTCAGATTCCTCTCGCCAGGGCCCGGAGCCCTGCCCTCAACAGCCGAAGGGTCTTGGCGAGACTTGGTGAGGCTTTCGCGGTGGGGAGGTGACTCGACTTCTTCCTCCTCGTCGGAGTCCTCGTATTCTTCCTCGGAGTTGGAAGAACCGTCGCCGTCCGTGCTACCGCCCTCGCTCGCCACGCTGTCTTCAACATGGTTCCCATTGGGAATGGGCGAGTGCATGTGCGTCCATTCCTACATGATTCAAGCAAAGAAGTCAGTTCAATATATCACTCGACAGTACAATACATCAGTCGACATCACATAACTCACCAAGTTCTTCGGCGGGTTCTCGGCCGAGAACAGCAAGATCCTCTTGGCTCCCAAGGGGTTGTCGCAGGCCCCGGTGATGCTACGGAGCCACTGCTCGATAGTTCTCTAAGGAACTTCCTCTGGATGTGCCCTTGTCGAGTCCTCAGGGCCCGCATAATGCCACATTGTATGGTCCCTTGCTTGGAGCGGCTGGATGCGTCGACCTAGAAACGTCTCCAACAGATCCATGCTGGTGACCCCGCTCCGGATTAGTTGCACCACCGCTTCTACCAAGATGCCCACTTGGACGTGCTCCGCTTCAATCACCTTCAAGGACTTGGGGACAGCTGGACGGTCGGGTGTATAGGGAGGAAGGCCAGTCGACATATTTGGTGAGGTTGCATCCTTGCAGTAAAACCAGGTCGACTGCCAACCCCTTATAGTTTCTGTTGGAAATATTCCCTAGAGGCAATAATAAATTAGTTATTATGATATTTCCTTGTTCATGATAATCGTTTATTATCCATGCTATAATTTTATTGATCGGAGACTTAGATGCATGTGTGGATACATAGACAAAACCGTGTCCCTAGTATGCCTCTAATAGACTAGCTCGTTGATCAAAAGATGATTGAGGTTTCCTAGACATGGACATGAGATGTCATTTGATAACGGGATCACATCATTAGGAGAATCATGTGATGGACAAGACCTAAACTACAAACGTAGCATATGATCGTGTCAGTTTATTGCTACTGTTTTCTGCATGTCAAGTATATGTTCCTATGACCATGAGATCATGCAACTCACTGACACCGAAGGAGTGCCTTGTGTGTATCAAACGTCGCACGTAACTGGGTGACTATAAAGGTACTCTATAGGTATCTCCGAGGGTGTTTGTTGAGTTGTCATGGATCAAGACTGGGATTTGTTACTCCGTGTGACGGAGAGGTATCTCAGGGCCCACTCGGTAATAAAACATCACAACAAGCCTTGCAAGCAATGTGACTAAGTGTTAGTCACGGGATCTTGTATTACGGAACGAGTAAAGAGACTTGCCAGTAACGAGGTTGAACTAGGTATAGAGATACCGACGATCGAATCTCGGGCAAGTAACATACCGAAGAACAAAGGGAACATCTTACGGGATTAATTGAATCCTTGACATAGAGGTTCGACCGATAAAGATCTTCATAGAATATCTAGGAACCAATATGGGCATCCAGGTCCCGCTATTTGTTTTTGACCTTAGAGGTGTCTTGGTCATGTCTACATAGTTCTCGAACCCGCAGGGTCTGCGCACTTAAGGTTTGGTGACATTTCAGTAGTATAGAGTTAAGCATGGTGGGACCGAAGGTTGTTCGGAGTCCCGGATGAGATCTTGGACGTCACGAGGAGCTCCGTAATGTCCCAGAGGTAAAGATTGATATATAGGAAGTCCTATTTTGGTCGACGGAAAAGTTTCGGGCTCATCGATAGGGTACCGGGAGTGCCGGTAGTGTACCGGGAGACCATCGGGAGGGGTATTTCGACCCAATAGGCTACATAGGCTGTGGGAGGATGAATACCATGCCTTAGTGGGCTGGTGGAATTCCCACACAAGGCCCATGCGGCTGGAAGAAAATCCCAAAAGGAAAAAGGTGGAAAAAGGCAAAAAGGGCTAAATTAGGAAGGAGTCCTAATCCTACTAGGAGTGGAGGAGGAAGACTCCTCCCTCTTGGTTCGGCCGACCCAAGGGCTGCCTACTTGGGAGGCAAGCCTCCTCCTCCTCTCCTCCTATATATACTAGAGGGTTTTAGGGTTTTGGGACAAGATTTTCAGCCACGTGCTACCCGTTCCTCTAGTGCATAGTTTCTCCTCTAGATCGATTTCCTGCAGTGCTTAGGCGAAGCCCTGCCGGAATTGCTCCACCACCATCGCCATGGCGCCGTCACGCTGCTGGAGAACTCTTCTACCTCTCCGCTCCCTCTTGCTGGATCAAGAAGGCGGAGATCATCATCGAGCTGTACGTGTGCTGAACGCGGAGGTGCCGTCCGTTCGGCGCTAGATCGGAAGGACCATGATCAAGATCGCGAGACGGATCATGATGAGTTCGCAGAACGGATCGTGATGAGTTCATGAGACGGATCGTGATTGGATCGCGGGACAGATCATGATGAGTTCGCGGGACGGATCGTGATTGGATCGCGGGACAGATCGTGACGAGATCGCGGGACGCTCAGCGATTTGGATCGCGAAGACGTTTGACTATAACAACCGCGTTTCTTAACGCTTCCCGCTTAGCGATCTACAAGGGTATGTAGATCCACTCCCCCTCTCGTAGATGCTCATCACCATGGATAGGTCTTGCATGAACGTAGGAAATTTTCTGTTTCCCATGCGACGTTCCCCAATAGTGGCATCATGAGCTAGGTCTATGTGTAGATGAGATCTCGAGTAGAACACAAAGAGTTTGTGGGTGTTGACGCTTAGATTGATTGCTCCCTTGGTCGTGTTTTGGTTCATCGGTATTGTGGGATGAAGCGGCCCGGACCAACCTTAGTCGTACGCTTACGAGAGACCTGTTCCATCGACTAACATGTAACCTCGTTGCACAAAGATGGCTGGCGGGTGTCTGTTTCTCCTACTTTAGTTGGATCGGATTCGACAAAGGCGGTCCTTGAGAAGATTGAAAATCAACTTATGTATCACCGTTCTTGTTTTTGCATAGGTGAGAATTGTTCTTGCTAGAAACCCATAGCAGCCACGTAAAACATGCAACAACAATTAGAGGACGTCTAACTTGTTTTTGCAGGGTATGTTGTGATGTGATATGGCCAATTACATGATGTGATGTATGTGATGTATGAGATGATCATGTGTTGTATAGAATATCATGACTTGCATGTCGATGAGTACGGCAACCAGCAGGACCCGTAGGGTTGTCTTTAATTATTGTATGACCTGCGTGTCAATCATTAAGCGCTATGTAATGCTTTACTTTATCGCTAAACGGTAGCAATAGTAGTAGAAGCATGGTGGGCGTGACAACCCTGATGGCGACACGTTGATGGAGATCAAGATGATGGAGATCATGGTGTCATGCCGGTGATGATGGAGATCATGCCGGTGCTTTCATGATGGAGATCAAAAGCACAAGTTCATGGCCATATCATGTCACTTATGATTTGCATGTGATTTTAATACTTTTTATGCACCTTGTTTTGCTTAGGACGACGGTATCATTATAAGGTGATCCCTCACTTTAATTTCAAGATAAATTGTGTTCTCCCCGAGTGTGTACCATTGTGAAAGTTCGTCATGTCAAGACACCACGTGATGATCGGGTGTGATAGACTCTACGTTCACATACAACGGGTGCAAGCCAGTGTTGCACATGCAGAACACTCGGGTTAAACTTGACAAGCCTAGGATGTACAGACATGGCCTCGGAACACAAGAGACCAAAAGGTCGAACATGAGTCATATAGAAGATATGATCAACATGATGATGTTCACCATTGAAACCACCTCAACTCACGTGATGATCGGACTTGATTTGGTGAATTTGGATCATGTATCACTCGAATGACCGGAGGGATGTCAATTTGAGTGGGAGTTCTTAAGTAATATGATTAATTGAACTCATTATCATGAACATAGTCAGTAGTGTCTTTGCAAAATTATGTTGTAGATTACTAGCTCACGCTGTAGCTCCCTTGAATTTTTTTATAAGTTCCTAGAGAAATAGAGTTGAAAGATGATGGTAGCAATATTGCGGACTGGGTCCATGGTCTGAGGATTGTCCTCATTGCTGCACAGAAGGATAATGTCCTTAATGCACCACTCAGTGCACCAACCCCTCTAGCGTCGTTTGTAGATGTTGTGAACATCTGACAGGCACGTTCTGATGACTACTTGATAGTTTAGTGCGTCATGCATTACGACTTAGAATTGAGGCTCCGAAACGTTTTGAACATCACGGAACATATGAGATGTTCTAAGAGCTGAAATTAGGATCTCAGGCTCGTGCCCGTGTTGCGAGATATGAGATCTCCAACAAGGATTCTTTGCCTGCAAGATGAAGGAGAATAGCACAATCGTTGAGCATGTGCTCAGATTGTTTGGGTGCTACAATCGCTTGAATCGAGTGGGAGTTGATCTTCTAGATAAGATAGTGATTGATATATTTCTCCAAGTGACTGTCACTAAGCTACTAGAACTTGGTGATGAACTATAAAACGCCAGGGATAGAAATAATGATCCGTGAGCTGTTCGTGATGTTTGACACCATGAAGGTAGAAATGAAGAAGGAGCGTCAAGTGTTGATGGTTAGTAAAAACCACTAGTTTCGAGAAGGGCAGGAGAAAGGAGGGAAACTTCATGGATAGCAAGTCAGTTGCTGCTCCAGTGAAGCAACCCAAAGTTGAACCCAAACCCGGGACTAAGTGCTTCGATTATGAGGAGAACGGTCGCTGAAGCGGAACAACCCTAGATACTTGGTAGATAAGAAGGCTGGCAACATCAACAAAAGTATATTTGATATACGTGTTATTGATGTGTACCTTGCTAGTACTCCTAGTAGCACCTGGGTATTGGATACCGGTTCAGTTGCTAAATGTTAGTAACTCGAAATAAAATCTACAGAATGAACGAAGAACTTGCTAAGGGTGAGGTGACGATGTGTGTTGAAAATGTCTCCAAGGTTGATGTGATCAACATGGCACGCTCTCTCTACCTTTGGGATTAGTGACGAACCTAAATAAATGTTATTTGGTGTTTTGCGTTGAGCATGAACATGATTAGATCGTGTTTATTGCAACACGGTTATTCGTTTAAGTTAGAGAATAATGGTTATTCTTTTTACATGAATAATACCTTCAATGGTCATGCACCCAGTGAGAATGGTTTGTTGAATCTTGATCTTAGTAATACACATGTTCAGAACATTGATGCCAAAAGATACAAAGTAAATAATGATAGTACCACCTACTTGTGGCACTACCGCTAAATGTCATATTGGTATAAAGCGCATGAAGAAACTCCATGCTTATGGATCTGTGGACTCACTCAATTTTGAATCGGTTGAAACATGCGAACCATGCCTCTTGGGCAAGATGACTAAGGACCCTATTTTCCTGATTAATGGAGTGGGCAAGTGATTTATTGGAAATGATACATATTGATGTATGCAATCCAATGAGTCTTGTAGTGTGCGGTGGACATCGTTATTTTCTTACCTTCACTAATGATTTGAGTAGATATATTGTATATTTACTTAATGAGACACAAGTCTGAATCGTTTGAAAGGTTCAAAGAAATTCAGAGTGAAGTTTAAGATCATCGTGACAAGAAGATAAAAATATTTGCGATATGGTCGTGGAGGTGAATATCTGAGTTACGAGTTTGGCATACAACTTTAGACAATGTGAAAGTTGTTTCACAACTCACGCCACCTAAAACACCATAGTGTGATGGTGTGTCCGAACATCATAGTCGTGCTATATTAGATATGGTACATACTATGATGTCTCTTATGGTTTTGCCACTATCATTTTGGGGTTATGCATTGGAGATAACTACATTCACTTTAAATAGGGCACCATCTAAATCCGTTGAGATGACACTGTGTGAATTAGGGTTTGATGGAAACCCAAGCTGTCATTTCTTAATGTTTGGGGCTGCGACACTTGTGTGGAAAATGTTTCCACCTAATGAGCTCGAACCCAAAGAGGACAAATGCATCTTCATAGAATACCCTAAGAACAGTTGGGTGAACCTTCTATCTTAGATCCAAGCATAAAATGTTTGTTGCTAAAACTGGGTCCTTTCTCGAGAAAAAGTTTCTTTTGAAAGAATTGAGTGGGAGGAAGATAGAACTTGATGAGGTTATTGAACCTCGATTTCAACCATAGAGTAGCGCAGTGCAGGAAGTTGTTTCTGTGAAGCCTACGTTAGTTGAAGAGGAAGTTAATGATGATGATCATGAAGCTTCGGATCAAGTTACTATCAAACCGCGTAGGTCGACAAGGACGTGTACTGCTCTTGAGTTGTGCGGCAACCCTGTCTTAGAGGTCATTTTGTTGGACAACGATGAACCTACGAACTATGGAGAAGCCATGATGGGCCTGGAAACCAACAAATGGTTAGAGGCCATGAAATCCGAGAAAGGATCCATGTATGAAAACCAAGTATAGACTTGGTGGACTTGCTCGTTGGATAGCAGGTCGTTAAGTACAAATGGATCTTTAAAATGAAGACAAACGCTGATGGTAAATGTCACCATTTGTAAAGCTCGACTTGTTGCAAAGAAGTTTACGACAAGTTCAAGGAGTTGACTGCGATGAGACTTTCTCACTCGTAGTGATGCTAAAGTCTGTTGAAATTATGTTAGCAGTTGCTGCACTTTCAATTATGAAATCTGGCAGATGGATGTCAAAACATCGTTTCCTTAACGGTTTACTTGAGGAAAGGTTGTATGTGATACAACCAGAAGGTTTTGTCAGTCCTAAGGATGCTAAAATGTGTGCAAGCTTCAGTGATCCTTTTATAGACTGAAGCAAGCATCTCGGAGTTGGAATGTACACTTTGATGAGGTGATGAAAGTTTTTGAATCTATACAAAGTTTATGAGAAACTTGTATTTACAATAAAGTGAGTGGGAGCACTATAGAATTTCTGATAAGTATATGTGGATGACATATTGTTGATCGGGAATAATGTAGAATTTTTGGAAAGCATAAACTGTTGTTTGAAAAGTGATTTTCAAAGGAAGACCTGGATAAAAGCTACCTAATTGTTGAGCATCAAGATCTATAGAGATAGATCAAGATGCTTGATGAGACTTTCAATGAGTACATACCTTGACAAGATTTTGAAAGAGTTCAAAATGGATCAGTCAGAGAAAGAGTTCTCGCCTGATTTGTAAGGTGTGAAGTTGAGTGAGACTCAAAGCTCGACAGCGGCAGAAGAAAGAGTAAGGACGAATGTCGTCCCCTATGCCTTAGCCATAGGCTCTGTATAGTATGCCATCCTGTGTACCGCACCTGTGTGTGCCTTGCCATGAGTCTGTCAAGGGGTACAAGAGTGATCCAGGAGTGGATCACTAGACAGCGGTCAAGATTATCCTTAGTAACTAAAAGACTAAGCAGATGTTTCTCGATTATGGAGGTGATAAAGAGTTCGTCATAAAGAGTTACAATGATGCAAGCTTTAAAACCAATCCAGATGACTCTTAGTAGCAATCCGGATATGTATAGTGGAGCAACCATTTGGAATAGTACCAAGTGGAGTGTGGTAGCAGTGTTTACAATTTGACATAGAGATTTGCAAAGTACACAATGGATCTGAATGTCGCATACCCGTTCACTATAAGACCTCTCTCACATGCAAAGCATGATCGAGCCCCAGAACTCATTGGGTGTTAGATTCATAACAATGCGAATTACATGGTGATGTGAACTAGATTATTGACTCTTGTGCAAGTGGGAGACTGTTGGAAATATGTCCTAGAGGCAATAATAAATTAGTTATTATCATATTTCCTTGTTCATGATAATTGTTTATTATCCATGCTATAAATGTATTGATCGGACACTTAGATGCATGTGTGGATACATAGACAAAACCGTGTCCCTAGTATGCCTCTAATAGACTAGCTCGTTGATCAAAAGATGGTTGAGGTTTCCTAGCTTTAGACATGAGATGTCATTTGATAACGGGATTACATCATTAGGAGAATGATGTGATGGACAAGACCCAAACTACAAACGTAGCATATGATCGTGTCAGTTTATTGCTACTGTTTTCTGCATGTCAAGTATATGTTCCTATGACCATGAGATCATGCAACTCACTGACACCGGAGGAGTGCCTTGTGTGTATCAAACATCGCAACGTAACTGGGTGACTATAAAGGTACTCTACAGGTATATTCGAGGGTGTCTGTTGAGTTGGCATGGATCAAGACTGGGATTGTTACTCCGTGTGACGGAGAGATATCTCAGAGCCCACTCGGTAATACAACATCACAACGAGCCTTGCAAGCAATGTGACTAAGTGTTAGTCATGGGATCTTGTATTATGGAACGAGTAAAGAGACTTGCTGGTAACGAGGTTGAACTAGGTATGGAGATACCGACGATCGAATCTCGGGCAAGTAATATACCGAAGAACAAAGGGAAAATCTTACGAGATTAACTGAATCCTTGATATAGAGGTTCGACCGATAGAGATATTTGTAGAATATGTAGGAACCAATATGGTCATCCAGGTCCCGCTATTGGTTATTGATCATAGAGATGTCTCGGTCATGTCTACATAGTTCTCGAACCCGCAGGGTCTGCACACTTATTGTTTGGTGAATGTTTTGGTAGTATAGAGTTATGCATGGTGGTGACTGAAGGTTGTTCGGAGTCCCGGATGAGATCTCAGACCTCACGAGGAGCTCCAGAATGGTCTGGAGGTAAATATTGATATATAGGAAGTCCTATTTTGGTCGCTGGAAAAGTTTTGGGCTCATCGATAGTGTACCGGGAGTGCCGGTAGTGTACCGGGAGACCATCGGGAGGGATATTTCGACCCAAGAGGCTACATGGGCTGTGGGAGGATGAATACCAGCCCTTAGTGGGCTGGTGGAAGTCCCACACAAGGCCCATGCGGCTGGAAGAAAACCCCAAAAGGAAAAAGGTGGAAAAAGGCAAAAAGGGCTAAATTAGGAAGGAGTCCTAATCCTACTAGGAGTGGAGGAGGAGGACTCCTCCCTCCTGGTTCGGCCAACCCAAGGTCTTCCTCCTTGGGAGGAAAGCCTCCTCCTCCTCTGCTCCTATATATACTAGAGGGTTTTAGGGTTTTGGCACAAAATTTTCAGCCACGTGCTACCAGTTCCTCTAGTGCATAGTTTCTCCTCTATATCGGTTTTCTGCAGTGCTTAGGCGAAGCCCTGCCGGAATTGCTCCACCACCATTTCCATGGCGCCGTCACGCTGCCGGAGAACTCTTCTACCTCTCCGCTCCCTCTTGATGGATCAAGAAGGCGGAGATCGTCATCGAGCTGTACGTGTGCTGAACGCGGAGGTGCTGTCTGTTCGGCGCTAGATCGGCAAGACCGTGATCAAAATTGTGAGACGGATCGTGATGAGTTCGTGGAACGGATCATGATGAGTTCACGGGATGGATTGTGATTGGATCGTGGGACAGATCGTGATGAGTTCGCGGGACGGATCCTGATTGGATCGCGGGACGGATCGTGATGAGATCGCGGGATGCTCGGCGATTTGGATCGCGAAGACGTTTGACTACACCAACCGCATTTCTTAACGCTTCCCGCTTAGCGATCTACAAGGGTATGTAGATCCACTCCCCCTCTTGTAGGTGCTCATCACCATGGATAGGTCTTGCGTGAACGTAGGAAAATTTTTGTTATCCATGTGACGTTCCCGAACTGATTCTGGGAAGGTCATGGCAGGGAAGGAGCTACGAGCTATTTTATGAACTCCTAACCCTCCGCACAGCTGGAGTACATGGGTATTCCCATCAGCAGGGAGGGCTTTCTTCACAGTCTGGGACCTGACCGTGAAGAGGTGTTTGAACAGCCCCCAATGGGGAGAACAGCCCAGGAAACATTCGCACAGAGTGACGAATGCAGATAGATAAGCTATGGTGTTGGGCGAGAGGTGGAGAAGTTGGGCACCGAAAAAATTCACGAAGCCCCTAAAGAACGGATGGGGCGGCAGAGAGAAACCTCGCTCGACATGGGAGAGAAGGAGGACCTGCTCCCCGTCGTGCGGCTCCGGCTCGTGCTCCTCCCTCGGCAGCCTCAAAGCGCCGTCTGCCACGAGCCCGTCGGAGACGAGGCCCTCCATGTCTTCGCGGGTGAAGACAAAGGGGAGCCAATCCCCTGCATCCAGCCCACCGGCATGGTGAATCTGGTGGTCGAGGGCTTCCTGCCCTTGAGCTTCGCCGCCCCCCTCTTCGCGCGCTCCAACTTCTCTGTTGGAATCTTCATCTCCATCGCGGCGGCTTCCGTCGAGGGAGATCGGAGTTGGGCGCTGAGAGCGGAGGAAGCGGAGGAAAAAATAGAAAGACCTGGCGGAGGTACTATGCAAACCGCAGCTCTAATGGCTTTATATGTTGCCGAGTGTCTCACTGACCAGTGGACCTGCGAGGTTACCGCGCACGCCTACCACTGACGGCGCCCGGTATGTGGCGATACGACCGACGCGAAAATCGAGGCATCGTGCCTCCACTTGCCCTGATCGTGGCGTAATCATCGTGCGTGTGTGCGCTTCCCAAATTTTCGGATCCCGTAAAATCTGGGCCTGTCAGACCGACCCGTTGCCTCCCAAGATGCTGCCAGCTCACACAGACACCTTTAAGGCTGAATGGATCCGGGCGAGCGAAGAAGAATTTAATCGACACAAGTTTTGTTGAAGCCCCGAATATCATTCGGAAGATTTTGCATGTTGATCCTGAATGAATGCTAATGATCAGAGTTCAATCGACACAAGTTTCATAGAAATCGCAAGTATCATTCGGAGGATCTGATGCACTAACTCAAGGTCTACGTAGATACCTCCTTCCATCACTCAAACACCGATCCATTCGGGGGCTAATGATGAGGATATGTACCTGGGGTAAGGTCCTACGCACGACCCACATACCCTACCTAAGGACACTACATGGGAGGACTTGAAGATCAAGCATGAATTTCCGAGTGGATCCCTGGAGACATTCAAAGTCACTCGGCAGTAATCCACTCGGAGACTCCCGCTCTCACTCGGCAGTCGCGTGTCACTCGGAAGACCTTGCTTTCACTTGATGCTAGAAGACCAGGAGCCATCATCAAGAGCCTAACGGGCAGACGCTGGTTAAATGGTCATTAATATCTTTTACTACGTACGTTACCTGTAACGGCAGACTTTAAACCCCACGACCAGACCCTTTGATGCGGGGCCATTATGAGGGGCAGCAAACTCTATATAAGCCGCCCCTCCCCTCCTGCACAAGGGTTAGCAACTATTGTAATCTCAACATTCCACACGACATAAAGCTCCCGAGAACTGAGACGTAGGGCTGTTACCTCCATGAGAGGGGCTCGAACTCATACATCCGTGTGTACACCCTCGCCGTAGCTAGGACTCTGCCCTCTCCATTTGTATCCCTACCATCTACTGTCACGCTCGTTCCCATGATAGTAAGGATTTTCCTCAATCAAGAAACCAAGGCATCAATCCGTGGAGGGATACCAAGAAACTATGTAAATGGTACCTGCACACAAAGAAGAAATACTTGCAACCTGACGCGTAAGAGAGGTTTTCAATCTCTTAATGGTAAAAAGATAGATTAGATTGCAATAGGTTGGGCAAATAGATCTCTCAAGAATACAAAATAAAAGAAGTAAACAAAAAGTGCAGCCAGGTATTTTTTGGGTTTTTGGATTAATAGATCTAAAAACAAACAAAGCAAAAGATAGATCGAAAAGCAATATGTTGGAAAAGTAAATTCGGGGGTCTTAGGTTTCACTAGTGGCTTCTCTCATGAGTATAGCACACGATGGGTAAACAAATTACTGTTGGGCAATTGATAGAAGATCAAATAATCACGACGATATCCAAGAAGATGATCATTATATCATTATATAGGCATCACATCCGAGATAAGTAGACCGAAACGATTCTGCATCTACTACTATTACCCCACACATCGACCACTATCCAGCATGCATCTAGTGTATGAAGTTCATGGAAAAACGAAGTAATGCAAGAAGAACGGTGACATGATGTAGACAATATCTAATCATATAGGAATAGACCCCATCTTATTATTCTTAATGGCAATAATACATGCGTGCTTTGCTGCCCTTTCTGTCACTAGGAAAGAACAACGCAAGATCGAACCCATCACAAAGCACCTCTTCCCATGGCAAGAAAAATCGATCTAGTTGTCCTAACTAAATCAAATATTTGAGGAATAAATGCGAGGCTATAAGTAATCATGCATATGAGAGATCAAATAAGACTCAAATAATATTTATGGATAGAAACTGATCATGAACTCAAAATTCATCGGATCCCAACAAACACACCGCAAAAAGTCATTACATCAAATAGATCTCCAAGAGAAAATTGTATTGATAATAAAAAGAGAGAGAAAGCCATCTAGCTACTGCCTACCGACCCATAGGTCTATGATGGACTACTCACGCATCATCGGAGAGGCACCCATGAAGACGATGCACCCCTCTGTGATGGTGTTAGATTGGATCTCGTGGTTCTAGAACTTGCGGCGACTGGAATTGTGTGTCGTCGACTCCCCTAGGGTTTTATGAATATTTGGGTATTTATAGAGCTGATAGGCGATGGAGAGGCATCCCGAGGTGGGAACAACCCACCAGGCCGCGCCAGGGGCCTCTAGCATGCCCTGGTGGGTTGTGGCCTCCTCGGCCCTCTCCTCTGGCACTTCTTTGGTCCTATGGATGTCTTCTAGCCCAAAACAAATCTCCAAAATGTTTCACAGTGTTTGGGCTTCATTTGTTACTGATATTCTGCAAAGTAAAAAAAGCGAAAAACACTAACTGGCACTTGGCAATATGTCAATAGGTTAGTCCCAAAAAATGATATAAAGTTGCTATAAAATGATTGTAAAACATCAAAGATTGATAATATAACAACATGGAATAATCAAAAATTATAGATACATTGGACATGTATCAGCATCCCCAAACTTAATTCCTATTGATCCTTGAGTAGATAAATCATAAAAAACAATTTTTTTGATGTGGAATGTTGCCTACCATGTTTATCACATATTCTTTTCTTTTGTAGCATGGACATTTGGACTTTTAGATGGTTCAAAGTAATAGTCTAGTTTTGACATGAAGACTTTAATACTCAAGCATACCAACAAGCAACCATGTCTTTCAAAATATCAACGCTAAAGAAAGTTATCCCTAGCCCATCTGGATCAATCATCGATCCATTCATGAAACACACTCAAATATTAGCTAGAACGAATTCTCAACTGCGATCATAGTAACCCCTAGTTGGTGCTTTGTAAGAGAAGATGGAGACTCAAAAAAGTAAAAAATGCATAAAGTAAATAGATAGGCCCTTCGGAGAGGGAAGTAGGGATTTGTAGAGGTGCCAGAGCTCAAGGTTTAAATTGATAGAGAAAAATATTTTGGGTGGCATGCCTTTCCTATCAACGAAAACGACCGAGAGCTTTCAATACCTTTCCATGCTAGATACATCATAAGCGGTTCCCAAATAGAAAGTAAAGTTTATTCATTTTCCACCATTCTTTCACAATCCATGGCTAGCCGAATCTAAGGTTCCCTTCCATACCAACACTTTCCAAAGAATTTATTATTTGATAGCATAAAGTAAATTTCTTTTTACATTTCGGGACTCCCTATTACCTCCATACTCTCGTGCAATCACAAGTGAATAAACACTCATCTTTAGAATAATACATCTAGCATGGAAAAATATCGGTCACCCCCTTCCGCTTCATGAGAGGTATGAGCACACAAAAAGGAAAAATCATTTTGAAAATTAGATATGGCACAAACAAATTTGCTTGGAACGGCATGGAAATACCGCATATAGGTAGGTATGGTGGACTTATATGGCAAAACTAGGTTTTAAGGATTTTGGATGCACAAGTAGTATTTCTACTTAGTACAAGTGAAGGCTAGCAAATAGATTGAGAAGCATCCAACCAAGGAACAAAAGTTCACATAAGCGAGCATTAAGCATAAAAAACACCGAATAATGCACCATAAGTAAGATGCAATTTTATTGCATAAATATTGATTTCCGTGCTTGCATGTGGAATCACAAACCTTAAAATCAATATTCTTACTAAGCATAATTACTCGCTAACATAACTCACATATTACTATCATCATGTCTCAAAACTATTACAAAGAATCAAGTTTTAATTTTTCCAATGATCTTCATGAAAGTTTTTATTAAATCCCTCTTGAATATCTATCACACTGGGACTAGTTTCCTATATTGCCATTTCTTTTGGCAAGCTCACATAGATTTAAGTGAAGATCGTGAGCATAAAAATTTCATCTCTCAAAATAATATAAATGAAGCATGAGAGGATTTGTGCAAGATTTACTAACTCTCAAATTAATCTAAGTGAACCATGAGAGTGTTTCTTCAGAATTTTACTAGCACGTCGTGCTCAAAAAGATATAAGTGAAGCACTAGAGCAATTCCATAGCTCAAAGAATTTAAATGAAGCATATAGAGCAATTCTAACAAAACATAACATAATTTTGGCTCTCTCAAATAGGTGTGTACAGCAAGGATACTTCTAAAAAAATAAAAATAAAATCAAGGAAAGACTAAAATAATACAAGAGGCACCAAGAAAAACTCATGATATGTGACGAATAAAAATATAGCTCCAAGTAAAATACCGATGGTCATTAGAAGAAAGAGGGGATGCCACTTGGGGCGTCCCCAAGATTAGTTGTTTGTTTCTCTTTGGATGTTATCTTGAGGTACCATGGGCATCCCCAATATTAGGCTCTTCTTACTCCTCGTTCCTTCATCCATCGTGATCTCACCGAAAACTTGAAAACTTCAATCACACAAAACTTAACAGAAACTTCGTGAGATCCGTTAGTATAATAAAGACAATTTCCACTCTAAGTATTGTTGCAAACCCATTCATATTTTATTATTGCATTATATACTGTATTCCAACTTTAACATGGCTTATACACCCCGATACAAACCATAAGTTCAACAAAACAAGCACACAATGCAATGAAAACATAATATGTCTCAAACAGAATAGTCTGTAGTAATTTGTACTCTAAACATACTTATAAAATTCTAAAATTCTGAAAAGTTAGGATAACATAAATAATTTGTATAGAAATACCGTGTTAAAATTTCAGATCATTATCACGATCCAATAAAAACTGAAAATTCACGCACTGGAGCCAAAGTTTCTGTTTCAGATTCAACATTGTTTCTACGCATCTTATGAATCATCCTAAAGGATTTACTTGGCACAAACACTAAATAAAACATAAAAACACAATCATAATAGAGTCATAAATGTATCAACACTCAAGAACAGAAATAAAAATGTAAAAATAAATTTTATTCATTGGGTTGCCTCCCAACAAGCTCTTTCTTTATAGCCATTAAGATAGGCTTGAGATTTCAATGATGCTCACATGAAAGATAGTAGTTGAAACACAAAGAGAGCATCATGTAGCATAAGAAAACATTTAAATCTAACACACTTACTATGCATAGGCATTATATAAGCAAACAAATTATCAAGGCAAGCAAAAACTAGCATATGGAAGGAAGAGGAAAGAGACAATAGCAATCTCAACATGGAGAGGTAATTTAGTATCATGAAAATTTCTACAACCATAATTTCCTCTCTCATAATAATTAAATGTAGAATCATAATCAAATTCAACAATATATCTATCATAAACAATACTCTCTTTTTGATCAACATGCATAAAGATTTTATCATCTTCCAAAATAGTGGGATTATCATCAACTAAAGTTATGACCTCTCCAAACCCACTTTTATCAAAAAAATCATAAGATTGAACATTCTCCAAATATGTGGGGTTATTTTTACCTAAAGTTGATGCTCTTCCAAACCCACTTTCGATACTATTGAAAACATTATTATCAACAACATATTCAACATGAGGCTTAAATAAATTTTCAAGATCATAAGAAGCATTATCATCCCAATCATGATCATTGCAATAAGAAGTGGGCATGAAAAAATTATCACCCCAAAGCTTTTAGCTTTTACTTTTGCATATCATTAACATAATTAACATTAATATAATTTATAGTAACTTCATTGCAATCATACTATTCAATCAAGGAGCTATCATGAATCACCTTATAAATTTCTTCTTTCAACACTTCATCAAAAGTTTCAGATTCATGATTTTCAAACAAAAACTCATAGAGATAATCGAATGCACTCAACTCACTAGCAATTGGTTCATCATAATTTTGCATTTTGAAAAGATAAGTGATAGATAAGTGATGTCTACTACGCAACTTTATTCTTGTAGACTTTGTTGGGCCTCCAAGCGCAGAGTTTTCTAGGACAATGGAAATTTTCCTTCAAGTGGATGACCTAAGGTTTATCAATCCGTTGGAGGCATAGGATGAAGATGGTCTCTCTCGAACAACCCTGCAACCAAACAACAAAGAGTCTCTTGTGTCCCCAACACACCCAATACAATGTTTAATTGTATAGGTGCACTAGTTCGGCGAAGAGATGGTGATACAAGTGCAATATGGATGGTAGATATAGGTTTTTGTAATCTGAAAATATAAAAACAGCAAGGTGAAAAATATTAAAAAATGAGCAAAACGTTGTATAAATGCTTGAAAACAAGGCCTAGGGTCCATACTTTCACTAGTGCAATTTCTCTCAACAATACTAACATAGTTGAATCATGTGTAAATACCTCTCGTGCGACAAAGAGTTCACTCCAAAGTCACAAATAGCGGAGAACTAACAAAGAAATTATTGTAGGGTACGAAACCACCTCAAATTTATCTTTCCCGATCAATCTTATGAGCTATACCTATAAGTGTCACGAACAACCCTAGAGTTCATACTAAAATAACACCTTAAGACACACATCAACCAAAACCCTAATGTCACCTAGATACTCCAATGTCACCACAAGTACCCATGGGCTTGACTATACGATATGTATCACATAATTTGAGATTCGTCATGTTCAATCCAACACAAAGAACTTCAAAGAGTGAACCAAAGTTTCTATCGCAGATTCAAGACGGAAACATGTGTCAACCCCTATGCATAGATTCCCAAGGTCACGGAATCCGCAAGTTGATCACCAAAACATACATCAAGTGGATCAATAGAACATCACATTGTCACCATGGATATCCCATCACAAGACATACGTCAAGTGTTCTCAAATCCTTAAAGACTCGATCTGATAAGAAAACTTCAAAGGGAAAACTCAATTCATCACAACAAGATAGAGAGGGGAAAACTCCATATGATTCATATATATCAATAAATCTCGCGGTACATAAAGATTGTGCCATCTCAAGAACATGAGAGAGAGATCAAACACATAGCTACTGGTACATACCCTCAGCCTCGAGGGTGAACTAATCCCTCCTCGTCATGGAGAGCGCCAGGATGATGAAGATGGCCTCCGGTGATGGTTTCCCCCTCTGACAGGGTGCCAGAACGGGCTCCCGATTGGTTTTCGTGGCTTTGGAGGTTTGCAACGGTGGAACTCCGAATGTAGGTTTCTTTTCGAAGGTTTCTATATTTGTAGGAATTTTTGCCATTGGAATCTTGTCAACGGGTGCCACGAGGCGGTGACAAGCCTGCTAGGCGCGACCAAGGGGGTGGTCACACTTGGCAGGCTTGTGACCTCCTCGTGGCTCTTTTGGCCCAACTCCAATGCTTTGGGGGTCTCTTTTGGTCCAAAAAATCATACTAAATTTTCAACCCATTCCGAGAACTTTTATTTCTTCACAAAAAACAACACCATGGTAGTTCTGCTGAAGACAACGTCAGTCCGGGTTAGTTCTAATAAAATCATACCAAAAACATATAGAATTATTGTACATGGCATGAATACTTCATAAATTATAGATACGTTGGAGACGTATCAATAAGAAAGTGGATGAGGATCCATATCAACAGATTTTTAGCAAGCAAAGTTGCAAGCAAATAGAAGCTACATGGCAACACAATCAAGGATAGAAAACGAGCAAAAAGGTAAACGAACAAGAAGGCGAATAAAACGGAAAATTTTGTGAAGTGGGGGAGAGGAAAATGAGAGGCAAATGGCAAATAATGTACTCCCCCCGTCTCAAAATAAGTTACTCAGCTTTCTACTAATTTTGTACTAAACTTATTACAAAGTTGAGTCACTTATTTTGGGACGGAGGGAGTAAATTGCAAGGAGATGAAATTTGTGATTAGGAACCTGATACATGTTGATGATGTCTCCCCAGCGCCAGAGATTGGCACGCTGAAGAGATTGCTTCCTCCCCGGCAATAGTGCCAGAAATTCCTTTGACGTGGCTTGAGACTGCATCGGTATTTCCCCAAAGCGGAAGTGATGATGCATCATAGCTTCGGTAAGTATATCCCTTAGTTAAGAAACCAAGGTGTCAATCCGTGGAGGAATACCAAGCAACTATGTAAACGACACCTACACACAAAGAACAAATACTTGCAACCCGATGCGTAAGAGAGGTTTTCAATCTCTCAATGGTAAAAAGATAGATTAGATTGCAATAGGTTGGGCAAATAGATCTCTCAAGAACACAAAATAAAAGAATTAAACAAAAAGTGCGGCAAGGTATTTTTGAGTTTTTGGATTAATAGATCTGAAAACAAACACAACAGAAAGATAGTCCGGAAAGCAATATGTTGGAAAAGTAGACCCGGGGGGCGTAGGTTTCACTAGTGGCTTCTCTCATGAGTATAACACATGGTGGGTGAATAAATTACAGTTGGGTATTTGATGGAAGATCAAATAATCATGACGATATCCAAGGCGATGATCATTATATAGGCATCACGTCCAAGATAAGTAGTACGAAACAATTCTGCATCTACTACTACTACTCCACACATCGACATCTATCCAACATGCATCTAGTGTATTAAGTTCATGGAAAACGGAGTAATGCAATAAGAACAATGACATGATGTAGACAAGATCTATTCATATAGGAATAGACCACATCTTGTTATCCTTAATGGCAACGATACATGCGTGCCTTGCTAACCCTTCTGTCACTGGGAAAGGACACCGCAAGATCGAACCCATCACAAAGCACCTCTTCCCATGGCAAGAAAAATCGATCTAGTTGGCCTAACTAAACCAAATATCCAAAGAAGAAATATGAGGATATAAGTAATCATGCATATAAGAGATCAATGAAGACTCAAATAATATTCATGGATAGAAACTGATCATGAACTCAAAATTCATCAAATCGCAACAAACACACCGCAAAAAGTCATTACATCAAATAGATCTCCAAGAGACCATTGTATTGAGATCAAAAGAGAGTGAGAAAGCCATCTAGGTACTGCCTACGGACTCATAGGTCTATGGTGGACTACTCACGCATCATCGAAAAGGCACCCATGAAGACGATGCACCCCTCCATGATGGTGTTAGATTGGGTCTCGTGGTTCTGGAACTTACGGCGGCTGGAATTGTGTCGTCGACTCCCCTAGGGTTTTCTGAATGTTTGGGTATTTACAGAGCTGATAGGCGGTGGAGAGGCGTCCCGAGGTGGGTAAAACCCACCAGGCCACGCTAGGGGCCTCTGGCGCGCCCTGGTGGGTTGTGGCCTCCCTCCCCTCTGACACTTCTTTGGTCCCCTGGATGCCTTCTGGCCCAAAAAAATCTCCAAAAAGTTTCGTGATGTTTGGGCTTCATTTGGTATTGATATTCTGTGAAGCAAAAAACAGCAAGTGGCACTTGGCACTATGTCGATAGGTTATACTACTTGAATCAGGGAATTTGTCGTATGCCAGTTCTTTGCCGTCAACCAACGGATGGCAAAGAAGGCCATTGCCGTCTGCTGGCATAAAGCAAACGGCAAAGAAAACTAGATGGCAAAGAATGAATTTGTCATAGGACAGTTCTTCGCCGTATGCCAGCGGACGACAAAGAAATTTTGCTTTCTGTTAGCAGAAGGCAAAGGAGCCAGCTGGGCCCACTGGGCCCTAGACCACCTTTAGGTTAGATGAATTTGTTCTTTGCCATCTGCTAGCACACGACAAAGAAAGTTGCCATCTGCTGGTAGACGACAAAGGGCACAAGCTCGTAACGGTCGTCCCGCACTCCTCTCTCTCCCACTCCCTCTCTCCCACCCCCCCGCGCCCGTAGTCGGCCACCACCACGTGCGCCCGCCGTGCCGCCGCCAACCCCCTCTCCGCCCCTTTGCCTCCCCCACCGCCGGCATCCCCTGACCTCCCACCCCGTGGCTCTTCTCCACCATCGCGCCCCCTCCCCACGCCCCCCTCGCCGACGCCACCCCTGCTCCCGCCGCTGCCACCACCGTGCCCCCTCCCTGTGACCCTCTTGTCGTTGCCACCCCTGCTCCTGTTGCCTACATCATCGCCCCCTCCCCACGCCCTCCTCGCCGCCGCCACCCCTGCTCCCACCGCTGCCACCATCGCGCCCCCTCCCCGCGGTGAGCCCCCTGACGGCGGCGAGAAAGTCCACCACCGTGGCGTCCTCCCCGCGCCAGCCCTCCTCCCTACATCGACCCCCTCCACCGGCACTCCTCTTGTGAGTTCTTGCATATTTTTTCATTTCATTGCATCTGTTTAGTTTAGGTTACTGTTATAGTTAATTGTGTTAGTGTTAATTAGGTTAATTAGGTTGGCGCAAAAAATTAGAAAAGAAGAATAAGTAGAAGAGGAGGATAAAGGAAAAAAGTAAGAAGAGGAAGAAGAGGAGGAGGAGGAGGAGGCGGAGAAGAAGAAGAAGAAGAAGAAGAAGAAAAGGAAGAAGAAAAGGAAGAGAAGAGGATAAGAGGAAAAGAAGAGGAGGAGAAGAATAGGAAAAAGGAAAAGAAGGAAGAAGAAGAAGAAGAATAGGAGGAGGAGAAAAAGAAGAAGAAGAAGAAGAAGAAGAAGAATACCACGACCCCCGATGCCACTAACCCCCACTGACCCCTGACGCGATTCACCCCTGACCCCAGACGCCCCTGACCCCTGACGCCCGACGCCACTGACCCCCAACCCACGACGCCACTAACTCCCGACGCCACTAACTCCCGAAGCCACTGACCCCTGACCCCACTGACCCCCAACCCCCGACAACACTAACCCCCGACGCCACTGACCACTGACACCACTGACACCCGACCCCACCAACCCCGACGCCTCTTCGGCCTCCTGTTGACTGAAAATGTGCTCTTCGGCCTTCTAGAGGCCGACAGGGTCTTAGTTTTGTAAATTATGATTTAGGTCATATATTTTCGGATTTGTTTATGAAAACATCATATTTGTGTTGATTGGGTGGAAATACACTAGTCACACAAGTCAGAAACACATGACCAAATAATGGTTAACAAAACCAAGGGGTTTTTGAGATCCGCATTTGCAAATGGCCAGGAAAAAACATGGTGCCTGTTGAGGGAATGAGCCTGACAATAGAAGGTAGGGGTACGAAAGGAGAGGGCAGAGTCCTAGCTACGACGAGGATGTACACATGGATGTATGAGTTTAGGCCCCTCTCGTGGAGGTAACAACCCTACGTCTCAGTGCTCTAGAGCTTTGTCGTGTGGAATGTAGAAATTACAATGGTTGCGAACCCTTGTGCCGGAGGGGAGGGCGGCTTATATAGAGTTCACTGCCCCTCATAATTGCCAGGCATCCAAGGGTCTGATCGTGGGTATAAAGACTAGCGTTACTGGTAACGTACATAATAATTGCTACTAATGACGACTTGGCCTAAAGGCTGCCTATTAGCCTCCTGGAGGTGGCTTATAGTCTTCTGGCATTGACTGGAAGTGAGGTCTTCCGAGTGACAGATGACTGTCGAGTGGAGAAAGAAGTCTCCAAGTGGATTTGCCTGTCGAGTGACTTGAGCACCATCGGGAATCCAGTCGGAAGCTTACTTGTGATCTTCAGGTCTTCCAATGTAGTGTCCTTAGGTAGGGTATGTTTGTCAGGCCTAGGACCCTACCCTAGGTACATATCCTCATCATTAGCCCCAGAATGGATCAGGGTTCGAGTGGTGAATGGGGGTATCGATGCCAATTTGTAACAAGGCACCAAATCTTCCGAATGATATTCGGGGCTTCAACGAAACTTGCGTCGACTGAACTCTTCGTCATTCGCCCTGATCAATTCTTCCTTGAAAGTGCCCGAGTGAATGTTCAATGTCAATTTTATTCTGAGTGATCTGAAGGAAACTTTGGAACTTATGGGTCGGTCTGTTAGACCCGGATCTTGCGGGATAAGGAAATTTGGGAAGCACGCGCGCCAGCAACGATGACGACACGATCGGAGCAAGTGGGGGCATGACGCCTCGATTCCCACACCGGTCATTTCTCCATGTACAAGGCGTCGTCTGCGGTTGGGATGTGCGGGGATCTCACGGTCCACCCATCAGCGAGGCACTCGGTGGGGTATAAATCTCAAAGCACTGCGGATTGTACAGTATTCTTCCCCAAATTTCCTCTCTTCCTCCGCCTCCCCCATCTCCAGCACTACACTCTGCTCTGCTCCGACGAACACAGCCACAGTGATGATGAAGGGAGACATTGAGAAGTTAGAGCGCGCCAAGAAGGGAGCGGCGAAGGCCAAGGGAAAGAAGCCCTCGACCGCTCGGTTCACCGTGTCGCCGAGATGGATCCAGGGGGACTTTCTCCCCTCGGTGGTCACCCATGCGGACATTGATAACTTGGTGGTTGACGGACTTGTGGCGGACGGTGCCTGGAGGTTGCCAGAGGGGGAGTGCGAGCCGGAGCCACGCGAAGGAGAGCGGGTTCTCCTCGTCTCCCACGTCGAAAGAGGTTTTTCCATGCCTCCCCATCCATTCATTAGAGGGTTTCTGAACTTGTTTGGAGATCAGCTCCACCACTTTCCGCCGAATGCCATCTCCTACTTGTCTACTTTCATCACCTTGTGCAAGTGTTTCCTGGGCTATCCCCCTAACTAGGGACTATTCAAGCACATTTTCACGGTTAGATCTCAGACTATAAAGAAGGCTCTCCCTGAGGACGGGAAAACTCATGTAGTGCAGCTATGTGGGGGTCTAGGAATTCAAAAGAGAGCTCGTAGTTCTTTTCCTTCCATGACCTTTCCTGAATCTGTTAGAGGTTGGCAGTCGACATGGTTTTACTACAAAGACATAGCTTCTCCCAACATGTCGACTGGTCTTTACACTTTCACATCCGATCGACCAGCCGTCCCCAAGTCCCTAAAGGTGTCAGAAGGAGAAAAAGCCCAAGTGCGAATCTTGGTGAACGCCATAGTGAAACTTGTTCGAGGCAGAGTGACCGGCATGGATCTCCTGGAGACATTTCTTAGTCGACGGATCCAGTCACTCCAGGCTAGGGACCACACCATGTGGCACTATTCAGGCCCCGGAGACTCGACCCGGATATATCAGAAGAGGTTTCGCAGGCGATTGTCGAGCAGTGGCTTCGCAACATCACCAGAGCTTGCGACAATCCATTGGGGGCCAAGAGGATCCATCCTTACTCGGCCGAGAATCTGCCAAAGAATCTGGTAAATAACACCTTGTCGACTGAAGTACTTTATTGTCGAGTGATTGATTGATTTGTCGACTGACTTCATTGCTTGAACCATGCAGGAGTGGATGCACATGTTCTCGCCTGTGCCCAATGGGAACCAGCCTGAAGACGGTGGGGAGAGCGAGGGTGGCAGTGTGGATGTCGACAACTCTTATGACTTCGAAGACGAATATGACGACTCGGGTGAGAACAAGGAGGAAGTCAAGTCTCTTCCTCACGTCAAACGCCGCTCCAAGTCTCGTCAAGACCCTGCGACTGCCGCGGACAAGGCCACAGTTCCGAGTGAGAAGAACCCAAAATGGAGCCGACCCTCGACCGTGGAGTCGAGTGAGCGATCGGCAAAGCAACCCAAGCCCGATGTAGCCAAACCTCGCAAAGCTCTGCCTCGCATGAGGATGGCTGTGCCTGTCGTCTCCACATAAGTGTTTACTTTTGAACTCTCAATGTCGATTGTGACTTTGAATTCTTGTTGACCGAGTGTCGTTTGATCTATCAAAGCTGCTACTTTAGTGACATCGCCTCCACGTGACGGAGGGGAGGCAATGGACGTAGACACTGCTGACGTGGCCACTTCCCACAAAGGTAAACAAATCTTCAGTTCTGCTTCTTGAATGGGGTTCGTCAATTGCAAAAGTTAATGTTACCGATTGATATTTGCAGAAATCATCCAGCTAGAAGATGACGAGGAACACCCTCAGGGCACGGGAGGCGAAGGCGAGACCTTAGGAACCCCGCGCATACGCACTCGAAGAACTTCGTCCACGCAGACGCCTCAGCGGTCAACTATCGGATCTTCCCAGGGGATAAGTGACTCGATGCGGGTCAGAGACGACCCTGCAGTGCCTTTGTCGAGTGCCCTGCGAGCTGTTTCAACTATTGTGACATCAACTCCAACCGAACCTGCTCAGACTACCTCGACTGCCCCAGCCATTACGCCGATCCCGCCGATGACGGCTTTTCCTCTGCACCGCGTTCCGGAAGACCAGACTGGTGCCGCAAAGGAGGCCACGATCTAGGTGGAGCAGATGCTGCTGTGCACCAAGGAGGTGTACGAGGCCAGCAAGTTGGCTTATGATGCTAGCATGGCGCTTCGCACCAATGTTCGAGTAAGTTCGATTGTAAGTACATTTCCGATTGAATTCTTGTCTTCTTTGGTTGTGCACCCACTGGGTGTTTGTTTTACGCTTGTAGAATGTTTGAAGGTTCTCCACTCGAATAGATCAGCTCTTAATCGAGTAGGTTTTGGGCCAGTGGGGGCACTCTGAGTGCACCCACTAGGTGTAGTCCCCGAGACCGCTTTCGAGTGCTTGCACCGGCAGGGGTCTTAAAGTTTGTCGTACGCAGGATACGTTTGCCGTTGATCGCACCACTCTGTAGCTACCTTGTAGGTTTCGTGGATATCATTGATCAACCATGATATGACGCTATTCCAAGGGTGCAAAGTGGGGTGGCGTGTCACTCGACAGATCGAGTGATCGACGTTCCAATGGGGGCACGCAGAGTGCACCCACTGGGTGTAGTCCCCGAGACAGCTGTCGAGTGTTTGCACCGACAGGGGTCTTTAAAAGAGACGATATTCATATGCTTGCGCATGTTTTTTTATTGTTTCTCTGCCACTCAATAGATCGAGAGTTAGCAGTTCTAGTGGGGGCACGCTGAGTGCACCCACTGGGTGTAGTCCCCGACACCGCCGTCGAGTGCTTGCACTAGCGGGGGTCTGATAGAGACCATCGAATGCTTAGACAAGGCAGACCTTGTCGAATGTTTAAGGAACCAGTGGGGGCACACTGAGTGCAGCCACTGGGTGTAGTCCCCGAGACTATTGTTGATCATAGACGATGAGCAGTAGTCTTAAAAACTTGAACTCAGGGCTTTTGTTGCACACGGAGTACGATCACCACTCGACATGTCGAATGTACTTTATTTTTCTTAGCCGTCGCACGCCAAAGCCACCTTGTAGGTTTTATGGACATCATTTCATAACCATGATATGACGCTGCTTCAATGGTGCGAAGTGGTGTTGACGGATCACTCGACGGATCGAGTGTTAACAGTTCCAGTGGGGGCACTCTTAGTGCAAGCACTGGGTGTAGTCCTCGAGACCGCCGTCGAGTGCTTGCACTGGCGGGGTCCTGTTAGGAACCATCTTGAACTCTGGGTTGTTTACGGTACGCAGAGTATCCGAGCCACTCGACATGTCGGGTGGACTTTTGCTTGAATTTTTTCCCTCCCAAACGCAGGTTTCAGGGATATCATTGATCAACCATGATATGACGCTACTTCGGGGTAGTGGGGTGGGGTGGGGTGCGCCATCCAGTTGACTGTTTCTGACCTTCTACACTCGGGAGTGTAGGTGTAATTTGTTGACTGTGTCTTCTTCTCTTTGTTGATTTCAGAGAGCTTGTGAACTTGGGGCACAGTACAAGGATCTTGAGGAGGAAAGGAACCAGCTACGAGAAGACTTGGAGGTCTCCAACAACAGTTTGGAGTGAGCACGAACTAAACTGAAAACTCTGGGAGGTAACTTGTGTCGACCATTGCACTCTTATCCTCAATTTACATGCTTTGAACCGAGTACTTTCACTCGAACAGACATACGCAATGAAAATCGTTGACTCCAAGCGCGACTCAACGATGTTGTTAATTTAGATACCATGAAGAAGGTGCTGGAGGACAAGGACAAAGCGCTTGATGATGCCCGATGGGTAGCGAAGGAGAAGACTGAAGCTGCTGACCAGAAGTTGGCTGCCGCCAAGAAGATGGAGGTGGAGACCTCGAAGCTGAAGCAGGAGCGTGCGGACCTCATCAAGAAAACTGAGCAGCTAACCAAGAGGAGCAACGGTTTGGAGAAACACTTGGGGGAATTTGCGAGGAAGATGTACATCATGCTCGACGGTGAGTATCTCTTTCGACTGAACTTCATAAAATCTTTGACGACTATAACTCATGAATTCTCCTCCCATTTCTTTTGCCCAACAAAATTCTGCCCTGATTTCAAAAAAGAAACTGAAGAGATTGAGCCCAATTTGGAACCCACCAAGTCACCAGTTGGAGATGCAGTGGCCATGAACATGTTCCGGCTCAATGTCAGGCTCCAAGGCGTCCAGGCATATGTCCTCCGACTGAAAACTGTGATGGAGAGGATCGACAAGGAACTATGGCCTGAAGACACTCTTCAGCTTGACCTGACATCCATGATGGCATGCCTTAACGACCTTCCCAGTCGAGTGCAGGCATGGAAGAAATCTGCTGCCCATTGCGGAGCTCACGTGGCGCTCTCCCTTGTAAAGGTCCATTGCAAGGAGGCAAGGGAAGAAAAATTGAAGGACCTCCGAGTGGTGAATACAAAGAAACTCCAGTTTGAAGACTTCATGGAGACCTTCATCGACGTATCCACAAGGATCGCAGACGGGATCGACTTGGACACATTTGTTGAGCCAACAAGTCCGCGGGGTGCTTGAAAAACTTGATCTTTGAGAAGAACTTTATTTGCCTAGGTATGCCGAGTGGAACTATACCAGCCTTAAAACTTCCTTCAAGCCTTAAGCCTAAGCATGTTTGTTTGCTCGCGAGACATTTATCCGTGGTAGAACTTTTGAATTTATCTGCATTTGGATTTCAATCGTCTGTTCGACTGAATTTTTTTTTGACTTAGGCGAAAACTGGTTCGCAGCTAAGTTTCCGAGTGTGAAGGTTACTCAACACTCAGAATATTTCGGAACCTAGGCGAAGATTGATTCACAACTAGCTCGTCGAATGGATCGGCTACTATCCACTCGGCAGGGTTTTCAACATAGGCAAAAGCATGTTCATAGCTAAGCCCCCGAGTGTGGATGATGTCCTCACACAGGTAGTTTTGTACTTAGGCAAAGACTGATTCGCAGCTAAGTTTCCGAGTGAATGGACTGCCATCCACTCGGAAGGGTATTTAACTTAGGCGAAAGCATGTTCGGAGCTAAGCCCCCGAGTGTGGATGTTGTCCTCACACGGAGTAGTTTTTTTTCAATTTAGGTGATAAGGGATCATGGCTAAGCCTCCAAGTGTGGATGATGTCCCCTCATGGAGTAGTTTTGTACTTAGGCAAAGACTTATTAGTAGCTAAGTTTCCGAGTGAATGGACTGCCATCCACTCGGAAGGTTATTTAACTTAGGCGAAAGTATGTTCGCAGCTAAGCCCCCGAGTGTGAGGATGTCCGCACTCGGAGTAGTTTTTGATTTAAGCGATACGGAATCACAGCTAAGTTTCCAAGTGAATGGACTGCTATCCACTAGCATGTTCACGGCTAAGCCCCCGAGTGTGAGGATTGCTCAACACTCAGAGTAATTTTGTACTTTAGCAAAGACTGATTCATAGCTAAGTTTCCGAGTGAATGGACTGCTATCCACTCGGAAGGGTTTTTAACTTAGGTGAAATCATGTTCTCAGCTAAGCCCCTGAGTGTGAGGATTGCTCAACACTCAGAGCGACCCCAAGTGAGAAATTACTTGATCAGAATCGACAAAAGACTGTGGAAGTCTAACTTGCACATATGACATGCTCTGAAATACTTTTATTACATCAAAAACCCTTCTGTCTCTAGGTATAGAAATGTCTGAGCAAATCCGCGTTCCAAGCCCATGGCTCGTCCATCTGCTTCTTGAGGTTAGAAGTGATAAGCTCCATTGTTCAACACCTTTGTGACGACGAAGGGACCCTCCCATGCAGGAGCGAGTTTGTGGGGTCGCTGTTGATCTACTCGGAGCACCAAATCCCCTTCATGAAACGACCGACTCTTGACATTCTTCGCATGGAAGCGCCGCAGATCTTCCTGATAAGTCGCGGTGCGGATCAGAGCCATCTCACGCTCTTCCTCTAGGAGGTCAATGCCATCTTGTCTGGCTTGTTCAGTTTCAGCTTTAGAATAAAGTTCCACTCAGGGAGAGTTGTGAAACAAATCACTCGGCAAGACAACTTCGGCTCCATAGACCAGGAAGAAAGGGGCCCGTCTAGTTGACCGATCGGGTGTTGCTTTCAGGCCCCATAAAACAGATGGAAACTCTGTCACCCAAGCTCCAACTGCATGGTCCAAGTCACGCATGAAATCTCACTCAACATGAGCATTGCTTTGGGGGTGTGTAACAGAAGCATAATCCACCCGAGTGCCTTGAGAGGTGCAGAAGTCTCTGAATTCTTCTGAGTCAAAGTTGGTGCTGTGAGGAACGCCGTATTGGAAAATTATTTCCCTCATGAATGTGACCTCCGTGCGGGAGTTCAATTTCTTGATTGGCTTGGCCTCTATCCATTTTGTAAATTTGTCGACTGCAACCAGGAAATGAGTGAATCCGCCTTTTCCAGTTTGAAAGGGACCAACCATGTCGAGTCCCCAAACAGCAAACGGCTAGGCAAGGGGGTCGTCTTCAGAGCAGATGTCAGCTTGTGGCATAAGTTTGCATATAATTGGAACCAATCACATTGATCGACAATGTATTTAGCCATCTCATTAGCTCGTGGCTAGAAGAAACCAGCTCGATATGCTTTAGCGACAATCGTCCGTGAGGACGCATGATGACCACAAGTTCCTGAGTGGATTTCATCCAGAATCACTCGACCTTCTTCAGGGGAGATGCAATGCTGCGTCATGCCAGTCGTGCTTTCTTTGAACAGCTGATCCCCGATCACAGTAAAGGCTTTCGACCTGCGCACAATATGTCGAGCTTCTGTCTCATCTTAATGGAGTTCTTGTCTGAAGATATAGGCAATGTAGGGCATCGTCCAATCAGGAATGATGACCATAATCTCCATAACCAAATCAATTACTACAGGGACATCAACTTCAATTGGATCAGTAGAGCTCATAGCTTGCGGGGGCTCCTTGGTGAAAGGATCTTCTTGCACCGAAGGAGTATGGAGGTGTTCCTAAAACACATTACTAGGGACAAGTCGTTGAGTGGACCCAATCTTCGCTAGCTCATCAGCTGCTTGATTCTTTGATACATCTCCAATGTACCTATAATTTATGAAGTATTCATGTTGTTATTTTATCATTCTTGGATGTTTTACAATCATTTTATATCAACTTTATATAATTTTTTGGGACTAACCTATTGACCCACTGCCTAGTGCCAGTTGCTGTTTTTTGCTTGTTTTTTACATCGCAGGAAATCAACATCAAACAGAGTCCAAACACCATGAAACTTTTGGAGATTTTTTTGGACCAAAAGGAACCCAATGGGCAGAGCTGCACCTGGGGGGGTGCCCCAAGGGGGTCACAACCCACCAGGGCGCGCCAGGTCCCCCTAGCGCGCCTAGGTGGGTTATGTCCACCTCGGTAGCTCCCGCGCCCCCTCTTTGCACTATAAATTCCCAAATATTCCGACCCTTCAGGACTAACCTAGATCAGAAGTTCCGCCGCCGCAAGGCTCTGTAGCCATCGAAAACCAATCTAGACCCCGTTCCGGCACCTTGCCGGAGGGGGGGAATCATCTCCGATGGCCATCTTCATCATCCCGGCGGCCACCACAATGAGGAGGGAGTAGTCCACCCTCGTGGCTGAGGATTTGTACCAGTAGCTATGTGTTTAATCTCTCTCTCTCGTGATCTATATCATGGGCTTTGTTAATAGAGATGGATCATATGATGTTTCTCCCCTCTATACTCTTATTGTGATGAATTGAATCTTTACCCTTTGAAATTTTTTATGTCGGATTGAATATTCAGATTTGGGAACACATGATGTATGTCTTGCGGTATGAATACTTGAGGTGACATTGGGGTATCTTATTGGTTCACTTGATATACGTTATGGCACTCAACTTGCGGATTCCCACGGTGATATTGGGGTAAACTATGCATAGGGGTTGATGCACATTTTTATTATCTTTTCTTCGATACAAACTTTGGGGAACCCTTGTAGTTCTTTGTGTGGATTGAGTATTATGAATATGAATTTTCTTTGGTGTTATTCTAGCATGAACTCTTGAATAGATCGATCAGAAATAATTGCTTGCGTTATTTTGGTATAAACTCTAGGATAGATCGAACGGAAAGAATAGCTTTGAGGTGGTTTCATACCCTAGAAAAAATTTCTATCTTTTGTTCTCCGCTAATAGGAACTCAGGAGTGATTCTTTATCTCACTTTGAAGGGTGGTCATATGATCCAACTATGTTAGCACTGTTGAGAAATTGCACTAGCAAAAGTACGGACCCTAGGCCTTGTTTTCAAGCATTGCAAAACCGTTTTGAGCCTGTTTACTATTTGCTACCTTGCTGTTTTTATTTATTCAGATTATACAAATATATTTCTACCATCCATATTACACTTTTATCACCATCTCCGCCGAACTAGTGCACCTATACAATTTACCATTGTATTGGGTGTGTTGGGGACACAAGAGATTTCTTGTATTTGGTTGCAGGGTCGTTTGAGAGAGACCATTTTCATCCTACACCTCTCACGGGCTGATAAACCTTAGGTCATCCACTTGAGGGAAAATTGCTATTGTCCTACAAAACTCTGCGCTTGGAGGCCCAACACGTGTCTACAAGAATAAAGTTGTGTAGTAGACATCAAGCTCTTTTCCGGTGCCGGTGCCGGGGAGGTGAGTGCATGAAGGTGTATCTTTAGATCTTGCAATAGAATCTTTTAGTTTCTTATTTTATCACTAGTTTGGTTCATTAAAGAAAACTACAAAAAACTGGAATTGAGGTTGCATCATATTATTGATCATCTTTATAATATCTTTCTTGAAAATGATGGATCAGGAAATTGTGCTCAATTGTTAGAAGAAGAAGTCAATAAAATGTTTGGCACAAAATATTTGAATGATGAGCATGATTACAATGTTGTTAGTATGAATTCTTTGATTATCCAAAATGTTAATGATGATTGGTCATGACAAAAATGTTTCTTATAAGCATGTCAATTTTTGCGGAGTGAATTGGGAGTGCAAATGCACACAAAAAAGGGAAGATAGATTTTGTAAGAAGCATAAATATTTAGAAACAAAAAATTTGCAAGAGTGGCTAGATGATTGTGCTGAAAGATGTAATTTCCTTCGCCATCCTTGTGAACTTTGCAATGACCATGGTCATTTAAATCTCCAGTGAAAATTATTTCATGATCAAATCATGTCCAAAAATTGTGACAACTTGATTACCCTTGAGCACCATAAAGAGCTTAGTCTTGTTTTGGGGTATGAAGAAATGAAACATATAACTAAGGGTTTTCCAAATCCCGAGAGATTTCTTAATTTTGATCTAGAGGAAATTTATATGTTTTGTGCAGTAAATTGCATTGAGACTCCTTATATTGCCAACTATATAAAAAAAGAAAACAAATAGAATATAAAGAGAGTACTAATGAAAGGGAAAATATTTCCCAATACCCTCCTAGTGTTTATTATGATGAATCAGGTAACGAGGAGGAGCTTCCTATCCAATCAATATCTTCAACAAGAAGCTTGAGAAAATTAATTAAACCCACACATGATGTGGTGAAGAAGAAAATAAGAAAGAATAGAGGTAAAAAGGTATCTCTCCCAAATAATGTTGCTCCTATCACCATTGTGCCTCATGAAAGTGAATCAAATATGTTGATGGAGGATGATGATATTGAGTATCATTTTGTGATACCTACTACTTGTTGTAATGATTATGATTGGGAAGGCAATGATGTCCATTATGATCTTGAGAATATTTTTAGCACTTTCTTGGAATAATATGATAATAATGTTTGCTATATTATTGGTGCCATTCATGTTATTGATAAGAATGATTGTGATGATATGCAAAACCACAAGCTTGGGGATGCCCTGTTTAATGAATATGATATGTTTGAAGATTTATTTGCTGGAAATAATGCTTGTCCTAAGCTTGGGGATGATTTGCTTAATGAATATGATCCTTTGATTCCTTCTACTTTTGATAACAAAATTTATTATGATGATAGCATGCCTCCTATTTATGATGATTACATTGATGAAAGTGGGTTTGGAAGAGTGTCAACTCTAGGTAGTAGTGATCCAACTATTTTGGAGGATGTTGAATCTTATTACAATATTAATGAAAGTGGATTTGGAGAGGTCATGACTTTATTTAGTGATACATCCACTATTTTGGAAGAGGTTTCAATTGACTATGACAATAAAGTTGCTATCTATGATGATTATTATGATGACATGTATGCCATAAAGAGTAATAAATTTTATATGCTTGTGCATCATAAAAATAATGATTTATGTGCTGGTTATATTATGTAATTTCTTCATGATGCTACTGAAAATTATTATGAGGGAGGAAAATATGCTTATAGGAATTGCAATAATATCAAGTTTCCTCTCTATGTGTTCAAATTCTTGAAGATATGCTTGTTTTCCCTTCCTATGCTAGATGATTTTGCTCCCATAAATTGTTTGAGCACAAAATCCCTATGCATAGGAATTAGTTTATAATTAAATTTGCTTGTCATGATATTCATGATTCTCTTTTGCATGTTTCAATTACTATTCCTTTGTGAGCATCATTGAAATCATCATGCCTAGCTAAAAGGCATTAAAGAAAATCGCTTCTTGGGAGACAACCCAACACTTCTACTTCCTGTTTTTGTGTGTTCACATGATTACTATGCTGTATTAATAATGTTTTGTGTCTTTTATTTCAATAAAGTGTCAAGTAAATCCTTTGGGATAGTGTGGATACTTGCTTGTTTGATTTTGTGCAAAAACAGAAAGTTTTCTGTCCAGTATATGAATTATCTGATTTTACTGGAGGGTCAAAAAATTCTGAAATTTCTATGCAAACTTTATATTAAAATTACTTGAGTTTTACTAATTTGTAATAATTTTTTAGAGTTGGGGAAGTTTGGTGATCGTTCAGATCTTTACAGACTGTTTTGTTTTTGACAGATTCTATTTTGCATGCATAGTTTGCTTGTTTCCAGTGTTCCTATAGCTTATATTGAGTGATATAAGTTGTGGGAATGATGGAATATAGTAGGTATAATGTGTTAATAATTATGAATCTTCTCTTGACAGTACCTAAGTGAATGATTTATCTTTACTACACTAACCTTTCTCACAAAGTTCCGTTAAGTTTTGTGTGATTGAAGTTTTCAAGTTTTGGGTGAGACACCGATATGAGGAGAACAATGAGTGACAAGAACATAAGATTGGGGATGAAAAATTCACCCCCAAGGTAATATCCAAGTAAGACTCAAGCGTCTAAGCTTGGGGATGCCCTGGAAGGCATCCCCTCTTTCGTCTTCAACACTATCGGTATATCTTACTTGGAGCTATATTTTTATTCATCACATAATATGAGTTTTGCTTGGAGCGTCATTTTATTTTGTTACTTTCTGTTAGGTGTTATTTATAATCTTGTTTTTCAATAAAAAGTTCCAAGAATTGCCTTTAGGATGCTTGCATTGCATGTTTTGATGTGTGCTGTGTGAAAACAGAAACTTCTGTTGTAGCATTTGAATTTTCATATTTTACTGGAACGTGGAAAGTTTATAATTTTTTTAAAAATGGTAATATAAATTTTATAGCATGTACTAAATTTTCTTAATTTTATGAGTTACATAAGTACACTGTTTTCATAAATGTCTATAGACTGTTCTGTTCAGACAGATGGCTGTCATAGTTTCGTTATCTACTTATCCTATAGTTTCCATAGCCTATATTGGTAGATATAAATTGTGGAATTGATAGTATACAGTATATAATGTTTGAAAATTATTATTAAACTTGTCTTGGCAGTACATAAAAAGTTGATTTATTATTATGTGTACTAACCTATCTCACGAGTTCTTATTGAGTTTTGTGTGGATGAAGCTTTTGAGATTTAGGAAAACCGTGATATGAGAAGAATTAAGGAGACACAAAAGCTAAAATATTGGGATTTACAAGGCATACAAAGATAATATTCAACAAGTATTAAGCATCTAAGCTTGGGGATGCCCCGATAGGCATCCCACCTTTCTTCTTCGACAATTATCGGTTAGTATCGGTTGAGCCTAAGTTTTTGCTTCTTCACATGAATTGTGATATTTTTGGAATGTCATTTTATTTTGGTTTTACTTGATTTTTTAATCAGATAATTAGATCTGAAATTTTTAAATAAAATAGAGTCCTCAAATAGTCATGAAGGAGGCTAAGTAAGCGACATTCACATCCCGTCAACGGAGCTCTTTTCTATGTCATTTACTCTTGTGCTTCACTTATATCCTATGATTAAATTGTTGAATAAATTGAATGTCATGAAGTTGAAACCATATCACGCCTAGTGGTAGCTTCACATTGGGTTTAGAAAGTGAAATCTTTTGAGGCTTGACAATCACTATATTGGTCATACAAGCAATTCACGAATAATTAGTATAAGGAACAGAACTTTCACATGCCAATACACTATCCTAGAAATATTTTGTGATTATGAGCCCCCATCAAAATATTATATGCCAAAATTGTTGACGTTGGACAAGGAAGACAACGTAAGGATTTATGTTTGTTCATATTCACATAGAAGTTATATTGTCATAGATCCTTCAACATGTGGTGCTTGCCCCCCATCTTTGCTAGCCAAAAATTCCGCACCAAGTAGAGATACTACTTGTGCATCCAAAAACCCTTAAACCCAAATCTTATTTTCAAGAGTCCACCATACCTACCTAAGGATTGTGCAAGATCCTTCAAGTAAGTTGTTATCGGTCCAATAAGGCAATAAAAATTGCTTCTAGAAGTGTTAGATCATTTAGTGTAAGAGAAAATTGAGCGTTGTACGAACTTGTGATGGCAAAGTAATAAAAGTGATGGACAGCATAATAAAGGTTGCTATCATAAGGGGAAATATAACATGAAGTTCTTTTGCACTAAGGGGTTGAGCATACAAACAAATAAGCGCATGGCAACCTCTGCTTCCCTCTACGAAGGGCCTATCTTTTAATTTATGTATTTACTTTTATTCAAGAGTCAAATTTTTCTCTCTATTCTTTTTTATTTTTCTCCTTTGGCAAGCATCATGTGGTCAGGAAGGATCTAGGCACATATGTCCAGTTGAATATGGATAGCATGAGTTATTATTGTTGACATCACCCTTGAGGTGAATACATTGTGAGGCAAAGCAATAAGCCCCTATCTTTCTATGTGTCCGGTTAAAACGTTTTGCCCATGTGTATGCGGTGAGTGTTAGCAATCATAGAAGACTATATGATGGTTGAGTATGTGGAACTCTTACTTAAACACTGTTGAATAAGTTGAATTGCAATTTCTTGGTGACTGCAAACATAGGTTGTTGGGTTTCAAGAGAATTCATTGTTTGAATCTTAACATGTGAATTGGTTGCTACTTTAACATGAGAAAACTTTATGAGAAAGGAATTGCTGTAATGATGCTAGGAAACGTGATTGAAATTATCATTGATAAAACTTATGCACTTTTCTAGCATTCACACTTCATAAATTATTTCTTTTATAATTTACCTACTCGAGGACGAGTAGGAATTAAGCTTGGGGATGCTGATATGTCTCCAACGTATCTATAATTTATGAAGTATTCATGCTGTTATTTTATCATTCTTGGATGTTTTACAATCATTTTATAGCAACTTTATACCATTTTTGGGACTAACCTATCTACCGAGTGCCCAATGCCAGTTGCTGTTTTTTGCTTGTTTTTACATCACAGGAAACCAATATCACACAGAGTCCAAACACCACGAAACTTTTTGGAGATTTTTTTGGACCAGAAGGAACCCAATGGGAAGAGATGCACCTGGGGGTGCTCCGAGGGGGCACAACCCACCAGGGCACGCTAGGGCCCCCTAGTGCGCCCAGGTGGGTTGTGCCCACCTCGGTGGCCTACCGCACCCCCTCTTTGCACTATAAATTCCCAAATATTCCAAAACCCATCGGGATTAACCTAGATCAGAAGTTCCCTGCCGCAAGGCTCTGTAGCCACCGAAAACCAATCTAGACCCCGTTCCGGCACCTTACCGGAGGGGGGAATCATCTCCGGTGGCCATCTTCATCATCCCTGCAGCCACCACAATGAGGAGGGAGTAGTCCACCCTCGGGGCTGAGGGTTTGTACTAGTAGCTATGTGTTTAATCTCTCTCTATCTCTCTCGTGATCTATATCATGGGCTTTGTTAATATAGATGGCTCATATGATGTTTCTCCCCTCTATACTCTTATTGTGATGAACTGAATCTTTACCCTTTGAAGTTTTGTTATGTCGGATTGAATGTTCAGATTTGGGAAAACATGATGTATGTCTTGCGATATTAATACTTGAGGTGACATTGGGGTATCTTATTGGTTCACTTGATATACGTTATGGCACTCAACTTGTGGATTCCCATGATGATATTGGGGTAATCTATGCATAGGGGTTTATGCACGTTTTTATTATCTTTTCTCCGATAGAAACTTTGGGGACCCCTTGTAGTTCTTTGTGTGGATTGAGTATTATGAATATGAATTTGCTTTGGTGTTATTCTAGTACGAACTGTTGAGTAGATCGATCGGAAAGAATAGCTTGCGTTATTTTAGTACGAACTCTAGGATAGATCGAACGGAAAGAACAACTTTGAGGTGGTTTCGACACTACAAACAATTTCTATCTTTTGTTCTCCTCTAATAGGAACTCAGGAATGATTCTTTATCGCACTTTAAGGGGTGGTCATATGATCCAACTATGTTAGCACTGTTGAGAAATTGCAGTAGCGAAAGTATGGACCCTAGGCCTTGTTTTCAAGCATTGCAATGCCGTTTTTGTGCCCGTTTACTATTTGCTACCTTGCTATTTTTATTTATTCAGATTATAAAAATATATTTCTACCATCCATATTACACTTTGATCACCATCTCTTCGCCGAAGTAGTGCACCTATACAATTTGCCATTGTATTGGGTGTGTTGGGGACACAAGAGATTTCTTGTATTTTGTTGCAGGGTCGTTTGAGAGAGACCATCTTCATCCTACAACTCTCGTGGATTGATAAACCTTAGGTCATCCACTTGAGGGGAAATTGCTACTATCCTACAAAACTCTACACTTGGAGGACCAACACGTGTCTACAAGAATAAAGTTGCGTAGTAGACATCATTCTTCACTCGAGGAACATGATGAAGTTCCAGACCTTCAAATTTCTTCTCCAGTTTTCTGACAGCACTTCAATATCCAGTCATAGCGGGGTTTCAAACATCCCACTCTTTCATCACTTGATTGACCACCAAATCTGAATCGCGATAGACCATCGGGCGCTTGACGCCGATTGAGATAGCCATGCGCAACCCATACAAAAGTGCTTCATACTCTCCCTCATTGTTGGAGGAATCGAAGTGGATTTGCAGGACGTAACTGAGTTTGTCGCCCTTTGGAGATATCAAGAAAACACCAACACCGGACCCATTCAACATTTTGTAGCCGTCAAAGAACATGGTCCAGTGTGCTGAGTGGATTTGGATTGGCTGTTGCTGTTCGAACCACTCGGCCATAAAATCTGCAAGTGCTTGAGACTTGATTGCTTTCTTGGCTTCAAACTTAATGTCAAAATATAGGAGTTCGATTACCCACTTAGCCACTCAACAAGTTGCGTCTTGATTATTAAGAATCTCAGATAACAGAGCATCACTGATGACTGAAATCGAGTGGTCTTGAAAATAATGTGCCACCTTCTTCGCTGATAGGTAAATGCCATAAACCAGCTTGTGGTAGTGTGGATACCTTTGTTTCGAGGGTGACAGAACTTCAGAGACATAATAGACTGGTCGTTGGACTTTGTACGCTTTACCCTCCTCTTCCCGCTCGACCGTTAGCACTATACTGACGACTTGATTAGTGGCCGCGATGTACAGGAGCAAGTGCTCTTTGCTGCAAGGAGCAACAAGAACCGACTGGGTGGAGAGCAGGGCTTCGAGCTCGACAAACGCTGCTTCGGCTTCTGGAGTCCACTCGAACGTGTCGGACTTCTTCATCAGTCGGTACAAAGGCAGTTCCTTCTCATCAAGACGAGAAATGAATCGATTCAATGCTGCCAAGCAACCTGTGAGCTTCTGAACATCGTGCACTCGCACGTGAGTCTTCATTCGCGTAATGGCGCTGATTTTCTGAGGGTTGAAATCGATCCCTCGTTCGGAAACGAGAAAACCGAGTAACTTGCTGCCAAGGACGTCGAAAGTACACTTGGACGGATTTAGCTTTATATCATATCTCCTAGGATTGGTGAAATTTTCGGCCAAGTCGGCTAGCAGGTCGGAACCTTTGCGGGACTTGACAACTATATCGTCCATGTACGCCTCGACATTCCGAGGGATCTGGTTGAGTAAACACTTCTAAATCATGCGCATGAAAGTAGCACCGGCATTTTTCAAACCCAATGGCTTGGTGATGTAGCAAAAACACCCGAATGGGGTGATGAAGGCTGTTTTTATTTCATCTAGACAATATAGACAAATCTGATGGTACCCAGAGTAAGCATCCATAAACGAGAAACGCTCGCATCTCGCAGTCGAGTCAACAATCTGATCTATGAAGGGGAGCAGAAAATTATCCTTCGGGCAGACCCGATTGATATGCTTGAAGTCAATGCACATACGCAGCGACTTATCCTTCTTGGGAACCATGACAACATTCGAGAGCCACTCGGAGTGGTAAATCTCCCGAATGAACTTGGCTTGTAAGAGACGAGCCACCTCTTCACCGATTTCTTTATGCTTCTCTACCACCGATCGACGCAAATGCTCCTTGATGGGCTTGGCCTTCGGATCAACTCTCAATAGGTGCTCAGCCAACTCCCTGGGAACCCCTGGCATGTCAGCATGATTCCATGCGAAGATATCCCAGTTCTCACGGAGGAACTGGATGAACTTGGCTTGCTATTTGCTATCGAGTGTTGATGATATATTGGTCGGGGCGGCAGTTGGATCCGTTGGGTGGATGTGGACTTTCTTCACTTCCCCTGCCGAATGAAATGCCGACTCAAAAGCGGGCTTCTTTGCGCGCAGCAAATCAGTAGGGTCAGCGCTCTTCTTGTATTCCTCCAGCTCGACCATGGCCATCTTGTGATCAACGATCTTGGAGCCTTGCTGGAGGCACTCTTCAGCCTACAGTCGATTGCTAGTGACCATGATCACACCCTTAGGGCCTGGCATCTTCAACTTGAGATACACGTAACATGGACGGGCCATGAAACGAGCATATGCGGGTCGACCCAGAATGGCATGATAAGCGCTCTAGAAATCCACGACTTCAAACGTCAACTTTTCCTTTCAAAATTTTCTATCATTCCCGAATGTCACGTCAATGCAATCTGGCCGAGTGACTTGGCCTTTTTCCCTAGGATGACTCCGAGAAATTGCATGTTTCTCTCACTCACTTGGGACATCGGAATGCCCATCCCTTTAAGGGTATATGCATAGAGGATATTCAGGCCACTGCCACCGTCCATGAGGACCTGTCGGAGTCGAGTGCCCCCCCCCCACCGGATCAACCACCAGAGCCTGTCGACTAGGAGTGGCCACATGAGTAGGATGGTTTGTTTGGTCGAATGTGATGGCATACTGGGACCACTTGAGGTAGGTGGGGGTGGTAGGTACGGCCATGTTGACCTCCCTTTTAATGACCTTCAATCGACTCTTGCTTTCTACATCAGCAAAAATCATAAGTGTAGCGGTGACATCTGGGAACGTTTCTTTATCTTCATCATCCTTCTCAGGAGTCTTATCACTCGACCTAGTCTCTTTGAACTGCTTGACGAGCAGTCGACACTGTCGAATGGTGTGCTTGGGCAAAATCACATTGCCTTCCTCATCTTTCCTCGTGTGGATTGCACACGGCAGACCTAGCACATGAGTCCCTGACTGATTCTTTCCTTTCTTAGGGGCAAACTGTCCTTTGGATTTCCCCTTGTTCTTTGCTTGGCTCGCCAGCGCGGCTGCCTCTGCCTAGACAGGGCCATCAGCCTTCCGCTTCTGCTTCCGACTGGAATTACCGCCAGCATCACTGACGACTACTTTTCCTTTGCCGCTGCGGAGGCGGTCTTGTTCTTTGCCATTGGCGTACCGAGTGGATATTTCCATCATCTTGTTGAGTGATATGTCACCTATTCGACCGAACTTCAAGTAAAGCTCTAAGTATTTCACACCAGCCTTGAAGGCACACACAGCCTGATGTTCTGAAACATTCTCCACTATATGATGCAGGGTGGACCAACATTGAATGTAATCCCTCATGGTATCATTGGGATTCTGAACACAATGTTGTAAGTCGACAAGCCTGGCAGGATGCTTGCAAGTGCCCTCGAAAGTTCGTCTGAACACTCGGGCAAGATCCTCCCAGCAATATATACTGGATGGAGCCAAGCGATTCAGCCATGCACGAGCTGAACCATCCAACATCAAGGACAGGTGTTTCATTACGACGTTATCATTGCCGCCACCAATCTGAATAGCCACTCGGTAATCATCAAACCAAGTCTCTGGCTTTGACTCGCCAGAAAACATCCCGATCCCAACCGCCAACCTGAAGTTGGGGGGAATCTCTACAGAACGAATGGCTCTGCTAAAACACTCGGGGCCAGAAATCACAGCTGAGCTTACACTTGGAAAATATCTGTCTTGCCCGTCTCTGTGGGCCCTTCCCCTGTCAATCCGCCTCTGAGTGAGGAGATCACGAGCATCAAACCCCGCATTCCGCTCATCACCGAACGAGCGCCTTTCGTCCTGGTGCCGGGGCACGTGTAGACCACCCTGTGGAGGAGTGGGCACTTGACGGTGGTCTTCATGGTGAAACTGATGTCTGACCTGATCTTCACAAAAGCCTCCGCCCCTTCGATGCAAGGGTGATCCAGGGCTATGTGTCGACTAAACGTTTTCTGCCCTGGGTGAGTTGTTGTCTATCCTATTATGCGACTGTGAAACAATAGAATTCTAACGCGGTGCTGCATCTAGAAATGTTGTGATCTGCATCAACCCTCCACGAGCCTCTGATCGTGACAGCTGAATCGAATCTACTATCCTAGTAGTTGCTGCAACATTTAACACAGGGGTACGATATACCTTGATATTGTTGTGAGATCCAGTCGGAAACAGCTGTCGCTGACATCGACCGAAAACTGGCGGGCGCTGACGAGCGCCCTCATCGAGTTCTCTCTGAAGCTCTTCCAGTCGAATATGCATGGCCTCCAAGGCCTGGGCCTCGGCGGTCGTACCGACAATGGAAGTATGAAGTACTTCACCATCGCTACGCGGTTATTCACTCGATGGGCCGCTAGCATCTCGCTTGCCGTGGCCAAAGCTCGGCAGCAGGCTTTGATGGGAGCCCGCCATAAGGACCTCCGCTGCAGGATCGCGGCTCTCGCACTCGAAAGGAACATCGGACTGATCTGAGTCCGATTCGAACACGCTGTGGAGGGACTCGGCGGGCTCGATCGCTGCAATCTGCGGAGAAGAAATTTGGCGAGCCGCTGCATGCCTGACCCAGTGCTAGAGTCATGAGCGGTCAGACCGCTTTGCGACGATGATCAGTGAGGGGAGCCGACACATACAGAGTCGACGACTGACGCAACAACACGCCACAGGGACTCGCACGGAAGTGCACAGCCCCATGGACTAGGAGCGCCTCGTTGTCGAGAGGCGCTTCCTGTAGCCATGCCGAATCGTCGGCGATGAAGGTGAGCGCTCCAAAATAGATCTCGTGGTCCAGAGCAAAAGCACCACCGGAAGGCATGTCGAAGGAGGAAAAACGCAACCTCGCCGGAAGTCACCTAGACGCCTGCCCCATGGTGGGCGCCAACTGTCGTGGGATGAGCCTGACAGTTGAAGGTAGGGGTATGAAAGGAGAGGGAAGAGTCCTAGCTATGTCAAGGATGTACACACGGATGTATGAGTTCAGGCCCCTCTCATGGAGGTAAAAAACCTACGTCTCAGTGCTCTGGATCTTTGTTGTGTGGAATTTAGAAATTACAATGGTTGCGAACCCTTGTGCCAGAGGGGAGGGGTGGCTTATATGGAATTCGCTACCCCTCATAATTGCCAGGCATCCAAGGGTCCGATCGTGGGTATAAAGACTAGCGTTACTGGTAACGTACATAATAATTGCTACTAATGACAACTTGGCCTAATGCCTGCCTGTTGGCCTTCTAGAGGTGGCTTCTGGTCTTCTGTGTTGACTGGAAGTGAGGTCTTCCAAGTGACAAACGACTGTCGAGTGGAGAAAGAAGTCTCCGAGTGGATTCCATATCGAGTGACTTGAGCACCATCGGGAATCCAGTCGGATGCTTACTTGTGATCTTCAGGTCTTCCAATGTAGTGTCCTTAGGTAGGGTATGTAGGTCAGGCCTAGGACCCTACCCTAGGTACATATCCTCGCCAGTGCCCCTGTCCCTGGCGCGACAACTTTAAAAAGCAGACAATGGGTGAAATGGTTAAATACCTTGAGAAGTGGGGTTTTAAGCCTAATTCTACGGTGTGGACTTTTCATGGTGAGTCTGCCCAACGTGCTAGAGCTGAGGGGGGTCGTCGTCACACCGATAAGCATGGTACCGGAATCGAAGACATGGTGCAAGACTTTCATGATGCTCGGGATTCGAACAATGAGATGGAGGAATCTGCAAAGGTATTCTATGAAATGTTGGAGTCTTCAAAACGTCTTCTCCACGAGCACACTAATGTTTGTCAGCTTGATGCCATTGCACAAGTAATGACTCTGAAGTCTCAGTTCAACCTGGGAAGAGAATGCTGCAACGCGATGATGACAATTTTTGGACGCTTTCTACCCAAAGGCCATGTACTACCTGCAAACCTTTACCGATCGAACAAAATCCTCTATGTACTTAAGATGCCGTATGAGAAGATAGATGCCTGTGAGAATGGATGTGCCTTATTTAGGCTTGAATATGCGGACTTGAACTATTGTCCCATTTGCAAGTCTTCCAGGTATGTTGTCGTATACAACTGTATGGGTGGGAAGATGCAAACAAAAATCCCTGTTAACGTTCTTCACTATATGCCAATCGTACCAAGACTTCAACGTATTTTCATGGTCAAAGAGACGGCCAGATAGGTGACATGACACAAATTGGGCAAAAGAACCGAACTAGATGCAGATGGGAATCAGATGTTGGTACACACTTCAGACGCTTTTGCGTGGAAGCATTTCGATGCATTACATAAGGATAAAATGGCAGATCCAAGGCATCCTCGAGTCGCCATCAACACGGATGGGTTCAATGTGTTAGGTATGACAGCAACCCAATACAGTTGATGCCCTGTATTTGTCATTCCACTCAATCTCCCCCCGGAGATATTATGAAAAGAAAGAACATTTTCCTGATGTTGATAATTCCAGGGCCCAACTATCCGGTGAAGAATATGAATGTGTTCATGCAGCCACTTAAGGATGAATTGCAAGAAGCATGGGATAATGGGTTCAAGACATACGATGCCGCTACCAAAAATAACTTAAAAATGCATGTGTGGTACATGTACTCGACGCATGACTTACCGACGTATGCCCTATTCATTGACTGGTGTGTGCATGGAAGGTTCCCGTGCCCCATAGGCAAGGCAGCTCTTGAGTTCCGTTGGCTGCACGGGGGTTGCAAGTATTCTTGCTTCGACATGCATAGATAGTTCTTGGATCCTCGCCATAAGTTCAGAAAAGACAAGAAGAATTTCATCAAAGGTAGAGTTGTCAAAAACTCTCCACCACCCGCGTTGACAAGCCAACAGATCCTGGATCAGTTAAACGCCCTCGAGCCGGATCCAAATTGTCCTGGGTTTTCAAAGGGTATAATACGGAACATGCATGGACTCACAAGTCATGCTTATGGGATCTGCCTTATTTCAAAGACCTCCTTTTCCCACACAACATCGACATGATGCACACTAAAAAGAATATTGCCGATGTCATTTTTGGTACATTGTTCAGCATAGAGGGGAGGTCAAAGGATAATCCTAAGGCTAGAATCAATTAGGAGGCTCTATATGAGAGACCGTTACAAAACATGTGACAAGCAAAAGGAAAGCAGAACTAGACAAAGCCAAAGGCATGGTTCAATCTTGGAAGGCCGGCTATGAGGGAAATGATCTTGTGCGTAAAATTGCAGTTGATGTTCCTAGATGGTTATGCAGCGAATCTTAAGAGGGAAGTGAGTCTTGACAAACTGAAGATATTTGGTCTCAAGAGTCATGATTGGCACATATGGCTTGACAGGGTAATGCCGGTGATGCTGTGTGGCTTTATCCCTGAGGATGAATGGCTAGTACTGGTAGAGTAGAGCTATTTCTTTCGTTCTATTTGTGTGAAAGAACTATCGTCTGGTGTGCTAGATGAAATGGAAGAGTTGGCGTCGGAGTTGATCTACAAGTTAGCGAAGATCTTTCCACTGGGCTTCTTTAATCCAATGTAGCATTTGATTTTGCATCTCATGACTGAGGCAATATTGGGGGGCATGCAAAATCCTTGGTGCGTCGCAACTGAGAGGAAGCAGAAGACGCTTCGAGCAAAATGAAAAATAAACATAGCATCGATTGCCGAGTTCATTACTGAGGAGGCAGCAAACTTTGTGACAGCACACTACGAAGCCAAAAATCATCATTTGCATAACCCAAAGCCTTGGTACAATGATGGCGACCCTAAAAAAGTTGATCCAACCTCATCCTATTCAAAGGGAAGGTCGCGGCAACCGGCGCTTCGAAACCAAAAGCGTTGGATGTCGATGAACGGCGGACCATTTCGTTGTACATCTTCAACAACCTAATAGAAGTGCGGCCATACATCTGGTAAGTTCTTGGTACATTAATGTTTCGCAACTTGTAATTCCTACTGCTCTTATTCCCGGATATTTGATATAGTCAATACGTCGCCAAATTCTCGGATGGAGTGATCATCCGAAAGTATTTCGTCGAAGAGTATGAGCTTCTAGCGAAGCAAGGAGGCGGCTATCCCGGTTTCATCACTTGGTTCAAACAAATGGTAATTACCATTAATAGACCATTTCATTTCTTTTTCTAATTTGCAGCTAATGCAACAATCCCTTCATATTAAAATCGTAGGCTAATTCAGAGTCTATGGACGTCGAGTTGAAATAGGTCGCTAATGGTTTTGACTATAAGGTTTGTTCATTTGACACATACGACATCAACGGGTATCGATTTCGTACCATTGGCAAAGAACTATCTATGCCCATCCTAAAGACTACAAATTGTTGTGTATCTGCTATCGGCGAAGGAGGTACATAGTACTATGAAAGAGTTGAAGCAATTTATGAACTTATATTCTATGGTGAAAACCCACCGAACGTTGTAGTCTTAAAATGTTATTGGTTCCAGCCAAAGCAGACTAGAAGGACTCATGAACATATAGGGCTAGTTGAAATCAAACAAATCACCCATTTAGATGTGGCCGGTGTCTATATTACGGCTCAACAGGCGACCCAAGTTTGCTATCTACCGTGGGTCTGCCAAACTGATCCAAATCTGAGAGGTTGGGATGTCGTTTATGAAGTGCCGCCACATTTTAGACCACATCCCCTCAATGAAGAGGATTGTGAACCTCACATTAACCAAGACACATATGAAGGAGAATTCTTCCAATAAACACGTATTTCCAAAAAAACGTTTCAAGAACCGCTCTACTTCACCCCAGAACATTGAAGTAGACACCGACAATGACTCCGACTTAACCCCTGAGCCGGAACAGGAAGAGCCGGAACAAGAAGAGGTTACTGATGCGAATGACCTATCAATACTTAACCGATTACATGAAGGAGGCCTTCCACACATTGTTCCTGATAGTGATGATGATCATGCATTTATTGATGATAGTGATGATGATGCATTTATTGATCCCGAAGAATATATAGACGATCAAGATTATTATTAATTCATGTTAGGTAATCAACTTTTAGTTCATGTTAGGTATATGATGATACACTTAAATTCTATACATTTTATTATTCATGTCGGTATTCAATGTTATGTTGTACTAATTTTGTTTACTATTTGTCATGGCAGTTGTTCAAAGATGGCAGGAAAGGGTCAAAAGCACTCCGCGGCTCCTTCGTCGGAGGGTGGTGGGATGGGTACTTCCATTCCTGCCGACTCTCTCCAGATAGCGTTGCTCTCTAGTCTGCATCCACCGGTGGCCGCTTCTTCATCGACCCTCGTGAGAGGAGGTCGGGGGAAGAAGAGAGATATGAATGGGAGACGAGGCCGTAACAAAGGTACGGTGGCTGCTATGCCTTCCTCGCCGCCACCCCCAGCTGATTCACCCGAGCACAGGCTGCTAGGGTGGACCCGTCTGAGGATGAGGCTATGCGGACTCCGGTCCACGAGCCTCGGGTTGATGAGCCTTCGACCGAGAAGACTCCTGTCCTAGAGGCTTCGTCCCACTAGACTCCGGAGAAGTATATGGCCTAGGGATGAGGCCACGTCCCGGCAGACCCCATGGGATACCTGGCCGGAGGAGCCTAGTGGCCATGCTGATGGTGGTGGGGATAGTTTTTCTAATAGCGACGAGGAGGTGGCTGAGGGGGCCACCGTCTACCAACATGGTATTACACGGCTCCTGCCCGTGCCAGCGACCCGCGAGCTGAGGTGGCCGATTAGGCCTGATGGGGAGAAGTAAGTGCATGTACTCTTTTTTAACCTTTTGCCTTCATGTTTTTTCAAATCTAATGTGTTGGCTTTGTCATAATTGTTGCCGAATGTTGCATGGGAAAGAAAAAAATTCCTACGCTTCACAAAGATCAATCTAGGAGATGAGCATCTATGAGAGGAGAGATTGGATCTATGTACCCTTGTAGATCACTAAGCGGAAGCGTTAAAGAACGCGGTTGAAGTAGGTGTACGTCTCCGCGATCCAAATCGCAAGCCGTCCCACGAACTCCCGATCAAGTGCCGAACGGACGACACCTCCGCGGTCAGCACACGTGCAACTCGATGACGATCTCCGCCTTCTTGATCTATCAAGAGGGAGCGGAGAGGTATATGGGTTCCCCGGCAGCACGACGACGTGGCGACGGTGGTGGTGGAGCTGATCCGAATCAATCTACTAGAGGAGAGGTAATTGTGGAGGGAGGAAGGATTGTGCCGTGACTTGTGTGTTGCATCTCTCCCTCCCCTCACATATATATAGGTGAACAGGAGGGCTGGCCGCCCTAGGGTTTCCCCTAGGGTTTGGTGTGGCGACCAAGGAGGTGGGGCATCGGCCGGGGTGGCTTCGCCACCAACTTTGGTGGCTAGCCCACCCTTTTGGCCCAACCCTAGCCTCTAGCCGCATGGGCCTTGAGGTGGGAGGTGCGGCCAGCCCACTAGGGGCTGGTCTGCACCCTCACAGCCCATGTGGCCCTTCGGAGTAGATGGGCCCATCCAATGGACCCCCCGGAACACTTCCGACACTCCGTCACACCACTTGCAGGTCATGGAACTTTTTTGGAACTCAAACACCAACTTCCCATATATCAATCTTCACCTCCAAACCATTCTGGAACTCCTCGTGACGTTCGGGATCTCATCCGGGACTCCTAAAAACCTTTGGTCACCAACACATATAACTCATCTATACTGAAACGTCACCGAACCTTAAGTGTGTAGACCCTACGGGTTTGAGAACCATGTAGACATGACCGAGACACCTCTACGGTTAATAACCAATAGCGGGACATGGATGCCCATATTGGTTCCTACATGTTCTATGATGATATTTATCGGTCGAACCTCTATGTCAAGGATTCAGACAATCCCGTATGTTGTTCCCTTTGTTCTTCGGTATGTTACTTGCCCGAGATTCGATCGTCGGTATCTCCATACCTAGTTCAATCTCGTTTCCGGCAAGTCTCTTTACTCTTTCCGTAATACAAGATCCCGTGGCTAACACTTAGTCACATTGCTTGCAAGGCTTGTTGTGATGTTGTATTACCGAGTGGGCCCTGAGATACCTCTTCGTCACACGGAGTAACAAATCCCAGTGTTGATCCATGCCAACCCAGCGGGCACTATCGGAGATATCTATAGAGCACCTTTATAGTCACCCAGTTATGTTGTGACATTTGATACACAGAAGGCACTCCTCCGGTGTTAGTGAGTTGCATGATCTCATGGTCATAGGAACATATACTTGACATGCAGAAAACTGTAAAAATAAACTGACATGATCATATGCTATGTTTATAGTTTGGGTCTTGTCCATCACATCATTCTCCCAATGATGTGGTCCCATTATCAAATGACATCTCATGTCAATGGCTAGGAAATCTTGACCATCTTTGATCAATGAGCTAGTTTGCCAGAGGCACACTAGGGACAAAGTGTTGTGTATATATCCACACATGCAATGTCTTTCCAATCAATACAATTATAGCATGGATAGTAAACAATTATCATGAACAAGGAAATATAATAATAACCATTTTATTATTGCCTTTAGGGCATATTTCCAACAGTCTCCCACTTGCACTAGAGTCAATAATCTAGCTGATATCACTATCTGATTTACATTGTAATGAATCGAACACCCATACAATTCTGGTGTCGATCATGTTTAGCCCTTGGAAGAGGTTTAGCCAAAGGGTCCACAATATTCAGATTCGTGTGCACTTTGAAAATATTTATGTCCTCCTCCTTGATGTACTCGCGGATGGAATTGAAGCGTCGCTTTATGTGTCTGGTCCTCTTGTGAAACCTTGGTTCCTTGGCCAGGGCAATGGCACCAGTGTTATCACAGAACAAATCAAATGGATTCATTGCGCTAGGCACTACTCCAAGATCTATCATGAACTCCTTCATCCAGACCCCTTCCTTTGCTGCCTCCGAGGCTATGATGTACTCCACTTCGCATGTAGAATCGGCCACCACACTCTGCTTGGACCTGCACCAGCTTACCGCTCCCCCATTGAGAATAAATACGTATCCGGTTTGCGACTTAGAGTCATCCGGATCAGTGTCAAACCTTGCATCGACGTAACCCTTTACGACGAGCTCTTGATCACCTCCATAAACAAGAAACATTTCCTTAGTCCTTTTCAGGTACTTAAGGATATTCTTAACCGCTGTCCAGTGCTCCATTCCGGGATCACTTTGAAACCCTCCGGCCATACTTATGGTAAGGCTGACATCGGGTCTTGTACACATCATCGCATACAGATAGAGCCTATGGATCAAGCATAGGGGATGACACTATCTTCTCTCTATCTTCTGCAGTCACTGGGCCTTGAGTCTTACTCAACTTCACACCTTGTAACACAAGAAAGAACCCCTTCTTGGGCTGATCCATTTTGAACTTCTTCAAAACTTTATCAAGGTATGTGCTCTGTGAAAGTGCTATCAAGTGTCTCGATCTATCTCTACAGATCTTAATGCCTAATATGAAAGGAGCTTATCATAGGTCCTTCATTGAAAAATTCTTGTTCAAATATTCCTTCACGCTTTCTAGCATTTCTATACTGTTTCCAATCAGCAATATGTCATCCACATATAATATTAGTGTAGCGACCTGACCTGGAAAGGTCAAGCCTCTGTGTGTTCTGTGCCATCCCTGGATGAGTATGCTGGCACACACAGTACATCAATGTATATATCAAAGTGCAATCACATGTAATTAACGTAAAACTAATATATACCTGAAAATCTCAGCGGAAACAATCAACAGGAGTGGAGTCCCAATAAACACCAATGGCAGGTTGAGTGTAGACCGTAACCCTGAATCGTACTCTTACTCGTCGAAGAAGAGTATCTGCAACATGAGGCGTTGCAGCCATGTAGGCCAGTACATTGAATGTACCGGCAAGATCACCATAGTAGAACCGAAGATAAAAACTATTCTATATGCAGTAAGGCTTTGTGGCTCTGTGTCTGAGTTTTTGCATAAAAGCTGATTTCATTTTCTTTTCCTACAACAAAGGAATATCAGGAGTTTTCACTATAGAGTTACCTAACATGACATGGTTCCGCCAACCGATGTTTTAATGCCAACAAGTATCATAATTTGCCCACAATTAATTATTAGTCCAGTGTTGAGAGTTCAGAGATAGATCCAAGTCTAGAGGCTCAAATTTTCCGTAAACGGGGACACGGCTAATCGATTAGGTTTAACTCTGCAGAGTGTTGTGTACTTTACCCACAAGATGCGTTCCCTCCTGGTAAGTCCTCGCAATGCCGGGTGCTTGAGAATAGGACGAACGAAACATGGCCTTTCAGAGTGTTTCCCTAACTACTGTCAGTGCCCATCCAATCCTAACGTCGACTACATCTCGTAGGACTGTCCAGCCAGAGTCACAACAAAGATCAACCAAGCCAGAGCCCATAATGACTTGTGGCTACACAAGTAAGCTTCCGGGCATGAAGTATTCATCCGTGTCTTTGAGTCTGGGTGAAGCTTTCCGCAAGATGTCATGGCGCTTCTCCATGCATCCCGGCCATCCACTGGTTACTCCAGGGATGCCCATCAATTTCCATCCTTCACCCAGTAGTGTGTATTGAAAACTTGTTTCTCGAGTCTCGAAGTCTTGAGGTCTTGAAGATGCAGGACTTGAGGATGCCTTCATGAAGTTGTCGTCTTGACGTGGAGTCCTCCTTCTCACACCACTCACGAACACTCATACCAGACCCCGTCTACTTTAGCATAGCATTAAAATAACTAATGTTCCTGGGGCTTTAGTAACAAGTGGTGGGTTCCTACCTCATGCATTCTACTTGACTACAAGAATTTTCAATAACACTACTTGAGGGATTTGTTGAAGGATATCACTACATGCAATAAAACATATGTATGAAATAGATGGTCAAAGTGAACTTGCTTGTACTGTTGATGAAGAAAAATGTCGCTCTCAGAAATACTTGTTAGAACTATTCGTCACTCTCCGATGAAAATCTATATAATCAAACATTGCATTCATATAAGAAATCATACTAGAAATCAATTCTAACAATCAAAAAGTAACACAAAATCAAAAGCAACAAGGTTGTGATGAAGGAAATACGTAAGACCAAACTCAAAACAACAAAACTTCATCAACACAATGAAGGGTTGGTTTTCCCTACAAATGATCCTATTTTCAAAGGTAACAAAACAAAAACAAAGCAAATATAGCAAAATTATTTTAGTAAATATTTTACTTAGCAAAAAGAATTACTTTTGAAGAACAACAAAAATTATGAAAACAACACTCTAAACAACATAGGTTTTTGCCTAATAAACTTAACAACAGAAAACAAAAATAAAATATTAAAATAACAGAAACAAGATATGTAACAACTAAATTAACAGAAAGTATGTTTTATAAAACAAATTTTATTTAAAGGTATTTTCCAATAGCAAATCAAACTAGCAAATGGAAATCAATTACAAGTTATAATTAACTCGAATTGATTTTCATGCAATCAACTATTAAAATAATTTGTTTCAAGGGCTATTCTTATCTAACAGAAAACTTTACAAAATCTATCAACTAATATAAAAAAATAAATTAAAAAAATTTAAAACAAAAGAAATATAAATAATCCTAAAAAGAACTAAAACAGAATCTGTTTTGCATGAAACTCTAGTTTAATCTATTCAAAAAATTCTCAAATTATACTTACTGTTTACTCAAGTCACTAGTGATAAGTAGCAAAAAGAACTAAAAATATATTCTTAAACTCAAGATATTCACAAATTAAGATTTAAATCAAATCTGTTTTAATTCAATTTTAAATTATTAAAACATGGTCAAACTTTATATCTACAGAAACTAGATGAAATTTGTGACATGATGCAAAAAGAATCAAATTAAAATAATTAAAAACATAAAAGATATGAATAAAACAAAAATAGAACTAAATCTGTAAAAGAAAAATAGAAAAAAGAAAAATTACTCTAACGGACAGGGGGTGACGTGGCAGTCTCTGATTGGCTGGAGGGTGTGAGTGTTCCAACGTTTCGGGCGGATGGCCGACTCCTAACAGAAAACGTTTCGGCGTTTATAATAAAACCTACGTTGTAATCCTGGTCGTTCATCTAGATCGGATGGAAGGGAGAGAGCTCCGGTGACTTACAAAGGAGCGGGGGCTCTGGTGATGCTCCGGCGATGTCCGAGGCGGCCAGGTCGACGAGGACGGTGCTCTGGTGGTCCTTTGGCGACGGCGTCAGCACCAGGTGATGCGGACGAGCACGTCGACTCCGTTGGTAGCGTCAGCGGGGCTCGGGGGCGACGATGGCGACGAGGGTGAGCTCGGAGGCGGCGGCGGCGCTCGGGTGTCGACGAGGAGAGGGGCTCTGGTGGGTGCGGGTCTCGGGCAAGTGCACGGGGAGGTGCGGGCGAGGGTGGTGGAGTGGATGGTGTGCTCGGGTAGAGAGGGGAGAGGCTAGGGCGAGCACGGGGTCGGCAATGGCGCGGCGGCCATGGGTAACTCCGGCGAGCAATAGGCGCGACAGGACAGGGTCAGGGTTGGGGTTTTAGGGCGGAACGGGTCGAGCAGGGGCTAGGGTTTTTATAGGCGGCCTCGTGGTCGTCCGAAAGGAAAGGGAGAGGGAGATCCGGTCGGTGATCTCGCCGACGAGAGAGAAAGGAAAGGGGAGAGAGAAAGGAAAGTGGTAACCGCGATGGGATTTGGTCGGGCAGTGGGGTCCACGCGTCAGAGAGAGGGAGAGAAAGGAAATAGGAGAGGGCGGTTGATCCGGAGGAGATTCGGATCTGGCGACGGGGATTCGGGCCGGGTCTTTCCATTTGGGCCTCGGGTTGTTTCCTAATAAAGAAGATTTTCCTTTTTATCAAATAACAGAGAAGGAAGCTATATTTTGGGCAATCAAAACATTTCCAAAAAATAAAGTTTTATATACCAAAGTTATCAGGGAAATAAATACAATAAGATGAACATTTTTCCAGGGCCAAAATAAATACTCTAAAAAAATTATTTTCAGAAAATGCCTAAATGTCTTTTAATTCCTTTTGCAAATAATTTTCAAATAACCCCATGGGTTTTATGGTTCAAATATTCACAAAAATAACCCTGGTGTGGAGTGTCACGTTACTCCTCTCAAAATCTTGTTAAGGGTATTTGAATTCTTTCAAAATTTAAAATGGAACCAAATATGAAATGAATTCCAAAAAGAATAATTCAGAGATTTTCAAATCTATTTTTCAAATTCCTTGTTTATGAAGAAGTCATGTTATCTTCTCTCACTAATTTGAAATGTAGGAATTTGAATTCCAATAGCATATGGGAAAATCATGTCATTCCCTCTCATTCATAAGTTTTCAAAAAGTTTCAAATTTCACTCAATTCAATCACTCAATCAAACAAACACTCATTCTAATATTTATTTTAACATTCCAAAATTTGGGATGTTACAAACCTACCACACTTAAAATTAATATCGTCCTCAAGATTCGAAAGGGCTAGAAAGAAAAGGTTAGGGTTTGGGGGTCTTCTAACAAATCCATTGACCTAGGAGTGTGGGGTCTACCACACTTAAAATGAGAGTTACTGGTCCCTCAAAATCATGGCAATCCTGTGGTGCATCTGTCTGTCCACATTCTTCACAGTAACTTCCTTGGTGACGATCTTCCGTTATATCAAAATCTTGTGTTCTCAAAATGTATTTCCTCCGATACTGGGTCTTCTTAGCTGATAAGTCTTGCGTTCATTCTAAGTAACATATCGAAGATCTCATGGTGGTCTACCATTAGTGGTTATCCTACAGTGAAATGGGTCTTGGCTTCATTCCTCATCGTAAAATTCCTACGTGTGACAGCAACTGCCATGTACAAGGGTTTTCTTCATACCATTCTAAGGCTTAAACAAAAGCTTCAAAGAGCGTCGTCTCTTTACTATGGGTAAGTCACTCAGATTTACCATTCCGAATAGCAAGAGAAATGATAAGAGTAAGTCATCATGGTGATCAATCCATGCCACATTGAAATCATTTCCTTGTATAAGGTTCAGTGAATCTCGTATTCTAACACTTGGGCTTCCTCACAAGCGTTGTAGAAATTTCTCTTGTCAACGAACGAAGTTTGGATAAATCCACTGATTCTACAAGCTAAACAAAAGATCTAGCGTTTCGTCACAACTCTCAGGTTGTCGTATACTCCTAAGAAAATGTTTGCTGATCCAATTACAACTCTTTGTTTCATGATCTTTGGGCAGCCTTCATGAAACTGTGATATCCATCCTTGATACACGTTCTATCCCTTGAATATGTTTTCCTTTCCATTGGTCTGTTTACCAATAGAGGTTTTGGTACATCATATTCAAATCCAAGGTATACTATTTCAGGTGTTGCCATCCACATAGCTGGATACGTTTCCACATTCTCTTCACCTGTATTCACTTATCCAAACTCCTTAACAAGGATGGTACTTTCTTTATTCATTGGTCCCTGTGGTTACTACCACACTTAAAATGAAATGTACATGTGCCTGCATAGACCATATTTTCTCATATCCTTGAAAATGGTCAGAGATCTTCGTTCATAGAGTAACAGCTCATGTAATTCAACATGACATCATAAATTCCATTGACTCATGAATTTTTTACAAACTCTGAGACTCCCGTTACGGAATAATCTCATGAAAACAAGAGTGCTTCATGATACCGTTATTGCCATCTTAACTACTCCATTCTAGCTTTCTTCTCGTATTCAATCCTTTGTTACATCCTCAATCACTTCTTAAAACTCCTAAAAGTACTTTATTACAAATGTTGCCATCCACATAGTTTGGCATGGTCCAGCATCACTCCCAACTTTATTCATTTATCCCTCCTTGGAGATATTTTAGTACCACTGGAACTTTGTGATGTGCTCCTTGAAATCATCCATATTTTGCTTAATCAGGGTTGACATGAGCTTCATCTCCATCATCTCTGTATGCACCTCCTGCAGGTATTCCTGAGTATGACGGAGTCTTGCTTCAAGTATTTCTCCAATCTGACGTATGGCTTCCATGGCAGCTTCACGAACAGCGTCAAAGAAAGTTGCTCGTGGTACACGAGATATGTAAAAGTATTGTCCCATAGTCTTTGGGCAAACTCCTTTCACACGGTGGAGGTGTACCTCCACATACCAGAGTTCCACTCCATTTTCCATGAATGGGTAGCCTTTGTAGACTGCATCTCCTTCAAGGTGGATGTGCTTCATCATATCCTTCAGGATCCTTGGGTAATCATGATCACTAGTCAGGGTCATGGTCGTCTCCGGGCCCTTGAGGAAAGACTCATAAAGGGTGGTCATCTGCAGGTGTCAGAAAAAGGTACTCAGAATAACATATGTTTCTTCTTGGGTAAGCATCCATATCATCCAAACCAAGCTTCTATTCCATTTACCATATTCTATTATATCCTTGTACTTTAGCAAAATCCCAGTTTATGCATCCACAACTCATTTTCATCCATGTTTTGAATCCATACTTCTACCTCCAGCTGGGTCATTGGTCCATAGAATTGAAGTCCAGCTTCATTCACCATCTATTGGGTTTACGGTTTTGGGGATGAGATGGGTAAGAGAGAGAGAGAGAGAGAAGAGATACAAACAACTCAAGGACACAAAACATCAAACTCAAGTCCACACATTCATAAAGTTCAATCAAACTATAGTATCGCCACCCACATAAGGTTGGTGTGGTCGATCACTCAAATCGTAAAAACGTTTATCTTTATTCTCTCATGGTGGGGCTGCTACTAAGCTAGTCTATATCATGTCTTCGCCTTTAGTGCACTTCTTCTGGTCATGCTTGATATTCACAAGTTCTTCCACCAGATTTTCCCTGTTGATGCGGAGTTTTCGGTGTCACCCTGTAGTTCCAGGAGTTGGTTCTTGAGCTTCTGAATTTCAACGTCCCTATCATGTGCCATGGCCTGACTATTCTTCAAGTCTTGACGAAGCTTCTGAATCTCGGGATCATGTTTCTTCAGATTGGCTACCTTCAACTTCCCAGCCTTGAGGTTCTCACGAAGTGCTTCGTTCTCAAATAACTCTGAGAGAAGGTCCATTTGAAGGTTCTTGATGTAGTGCTCTAGTTCTTGATTGTACACAAGTACGGGTGAAAACTCCATCTTCTGTTCGTCGGTCTGGTCAATGAGTGCTCCCTCGGGCTTCTGCCATCCAAGCCTTCCAAAGTAGTGGTTGCACAACTCAGCATGATAACGATAGCTCAAACGTGCGATGGCATCATGGACAGCAGTGTTCATGCCCATCTCACATTCATGGCTCAATGTGCCATAGTTGATGTCTCCAGTCTTGGGGTCTTCTTCATGTCCAAAAACTTTAGTTTTGATGCCCCAGAATCTAGACTTCCTCTTAGTCGCCTTGATCTCAGGTATCGGCAGCTTCACCATCTGCACTAGCTCCATGAGGAATGAGCCTTCGAGAACATCTTCATAGTCCACTCTTTTGTTCAGGGTGTAGTTCTCCATCTATAGATTGAAACAGGGAGGGTTCAGTAAAAGAATTTAGAAGTTACGAGAGTAGTGAAAACAAAATTTGTTCCTATCAAGGTCTTCCTATTTCTAATCCATTTCCTAGGGTCACGTCCTACAGTCAACATGTGCTCTGATACCATTTTTGTAGCGACCCGACCTGGAAAGGTCACGCCTCTTTGTGTTCTGTGCCATCCCTGGATCAGTATGCTGGCACACACAGTACATCAATGTATATATCAATGTGCAATCACATGTAATTAACGTAAAACTGATATATACCTAAAAATCTTAGCGGAAACGGTCAACGGGAGTGGAGTCCCAATAAACACCAACGACGGGTTGAGTGTAGACCGTAACCCTGAATCGTACTCTTACTCGTCGAAGAAGAGTATCTGCAACATGAGATGTTGCAGCCGTGTAGGTCAGTCCATTGAATGTACCGGCAAGATCACCATAGCAGAACCGAAGATAAAAACTATTCTATATGTAGTAAGGCTTTGTGGCTCTGTGTCTGAGTTTTTGCATAAAAGCTAATTTCATTTTCTTTTCTACAACATTGGAATATTAGGAGTTTTCACTACAGAGTTACCTAACATGACATGGTTCGGTCAACCGATGTCTTAATGCCCACAATTAATTATTAGTCCAGTGTTGAGAGTTCAGAGATAGATCCAAGTCCAGAGGCTCAAATTGTCCGTAACCGGGGACACGGCTAATCGATTAGGTTTAACTCTGTAGAGTGTTGTGTACTTTACCCACTAGATTCGTTCCCTCCTGGTAAGTCCTCGCACTGCCGGGTGTTTGAGAACAGGACGAACGAAACATGGTCTTTCAGAGTGTTTCCCTAACTACTGTCAGTGCCCATCCAATCCTAACGTCGACTACATCTCGTAGCACTGCCCAGCCAGAGTCATAACAAAGGTCAACCAAGCCAGAGCCCATAATGACTTGTGGCTACATAGGTAAGCTTCCGGGCATGAAGTATTCACCCGTCTCTTTGAGTCTGGGTGAAGCTTTCCGCAGGATGTCATGGCGCTTCTCCATGCATCCCGGCCATCCACTGGTTACTCCAGGGATGCCCATCAATTTCCATCCTTCACCTAGTAGTGTGTATCGAAAACTTGTTTCTCGAGTCTTGAAGTCTTGAGGTCTTGAAGATGCAGGACTTGAGGATGCCTTCATGAAGTTGTCGTCTTGACGTGGAGTCCTCCTTCTCACACCACTCACGAACACTCATACCAGACCCCGTCTACTTTAGCATAGCATTAAAAAAACTAATGTTCCCGGGGCTTTAGTAACAAGTGGTGGGTTCCTACCTCATGCATTCTACTTGACTACAAGAATTTTCAATAACACTACTTGAGGGATTTGTTGGAGGATATCACTACATGCAATAAAACATAGGTATGAAATATATGGTCAAAGTGAACTTGTCTGTACTATTAATGAAGAAAAATGTCGCTCTCAGAAATACTTGTTAGAACTATTCGTCACTTTCCGATGAAAATCTATATAATCAAACATTGCATTCATATAAGCAATCATACTAGCAATCAATTCTAACAATCAAAAAGTAACACAAAATCAAAAGCAACAAGGTTGTGATGAAGTAAATACTTAAGACAAAACTCAAAACAACAAAACTTCATCAACACAACCAAGGGTTGGTTTTCCCTACAAATGATCCTATTTTCAAAGGTAACAAAACAAAAACAAAGCAAATATAACAAAAGTATTTTAGTAAATATTTTACTTAGCAAAAAGAATTACTTTTGAAGAACAACAAAAATTATGAAAACAACACTCTAAACAACATAGGTTTTTGCCTAATAAACTTAACAACAGAAAACAAAAATAAAATATTAAAATAACAGAAAAAAGATATGTAACAACTAAATTAACAGAAATTATGTTTTATAAAAAAAATTTTATTTAAAGGTATTTTCCAATAGCAAATCAAACTAGCAAATGGAAATCAATTACAAGTTATAATTAACTCGAATTGATTTTCATGCAATCAACTACTAAAATAATATTTGTTTCAAGGGCTACTGTTATCTAACAGAAAACTTTAAAAAATCTATCAAATAATATAAAAAATAAATTAAACAATTTAAAACAAAAGAAATATAAATAATCCTGAAAAGAACTAAAACAGAATCTGTTTTGCATGAAACCCTAATTTAAACTATTCAAAAAATTCTCAAATTATACTTACTGTTAACTCAAGTCACTAGTGATAAGTAGCAAAAATAATCAACTAAAAATATATTTTTAACTCAAGATATTCAGAAATTAAGATTTAAATCAAATCTGTTTGAATTCAATTTTAAATTATTATAATATGGTCAAACTTTATATCTGAAGAAACTAGATGAAATTTGTGACATGATGCAGAAAGAATCAAATTAAAATAATTAAAAACATAAAATATATGAATAAAACCAAAACAGAACTAAATCTTTAAAAGAAAAATAGAAAAAAGAAAAATTACTCTAACAGACAGGGGGTGACTTGGTAGTCTCTGATTGGCTGGAGGGTGTGAGTGTTCCAACGTTTTGGGCGGATGGCCGACTCCTAACAGAAAACGATTCGGCCTTTATAAAAAAACCTACGTTCTAATCCTAGCCATTCATCTAGATCGGACGAAGGGGAGAGGGCTCTGGTGACTTATAGAGGAGGGGGGCTCCAGCGATGCTTCGACGATGTGTGAGGCGGTGAGTCAATGGGGATGGTGCTCCGGTGGTCCTCCAGCGACGGCGTCATCACCAGATGATGCAGACCAGCACGGCGACTCCGTTGGTAGCGTCAGCGGGGCTCGGGGGCGATGATGGCGATGACGGTGAGCTCGGAGGTGGCGGCGGCGCTTGGGTGTCGACGGGGAGAGGGGCTCCGGTGGGTGCGGCCCTCGGGTGAGTGCATGGGGAGGTGCGGGCGAGGGCGGTGGAGCGGATGGTGTGGTCGGATAGCGAGGGGTGAGGCTAGGGAGAGCATGGGGTTGGCAATGGCGCGGCGGCCGTGGGTAACTCAGGCGAGCAATAGCCGCGAGAGGAGAGGGTCGGGGTTGGGGTTCTAGGGCGGAACGGGTCGAGGAGGGGCTGGGGTTTTTATAGGCGGCCTTGTGGTCGTCCGAAAGGAAAGGGAGAGGCAGATCCAGTCGGTGATCTCGCCGGCGAAAGAGAAAGGAAAGGGGAGAGGGAAAGGAAAGTGGTGACCGCGACAGGATTTGGTCGGGCAGTGGGGTCCACGCATCAAAGAGTGTGAGAGAAAGGAAAGAAGAGCGGGCGGTCGATCCGGAGGAGATTCGGATCTGGTGACGGGGATTCGGGCCGGGTCTTTCCATTTGGGCCTCAGGTCGTTTCCTAATAAAGAAGATTTTCCTTTTTATCAAATAACAGAGAAGGAAGCTATATTTTGGGCAATCAAAACATTTCCAACAAATAAAGTTTTATATACCAAAAGGAGTAGGGAAATAAATGCAATGAGATGAACATTTTTCCACGGCCAAAATAAATACTCTAAAAAATTTATTTTTAGAAAATGCCTAAATGGCTTTTAATTCCTTTTGCAAATAATTTTCAAATAACCCCATGGGTTTTATGGTTCAAATACTTCACAAAAATAACCTTGGCGTGGAGTGTCATGTTACTCCTCTCAAAATCTTGTCAAGGGTATTTGAATTCTTTCAAAATTTAAAATGGAACCAAATATGAAATGAATTCCAAAAAGAATAATTCAGAGATTTTCAAATCTACTTTTCAAATTCCTTGTTTATGAAGAAGTCATGTTATCTCCTCTCACTCATTTGAAATGTAGGAATTTGAATTCCAAAAAGCATATGGGAAAGTCATGTCATTCCCTATCATTCAAAAGTTTTCAAAAAGTTTCAAATTTCACTTAAGTCAATCACTCAAGCAAACAAAACACTCATTCTAATGTTTCTTATAACATTCCAAAATTTGGGATGTTACAATTAGAAATGCTATAGAGCTCCCACTCACTTTCTTGTAAATACAAGCTTCTCCATAAACTTGTATAAACCCAAACGCTTTGATGACCTCGTCAAAGCGCTTATTCCAACTCCGAGACGCTTGCACCAGTTCATAAATGGATCGCTGGAGTTTGCAAACTTTGTCAACATTCTTTGGATCGACAAATCCTTCCGGTTGCATCATATAGAACTCTTCCTCAAGGAAACCGTTAAGGAACGCTGTTTTGACATCCATCTGCCAAATTTCATAGTCGAAATATGCAACAATTGCTAACATGATTCTGACGGACTTAAGCATCGCTACGGATGAGAAGGTCTCATCGTAGTCAACTCCTTGAACTTGTGAAAAACCCTTTGCCACAAGTCGAGCTTTATAGATGGTGACATTACCGTCTATGTGTGTCTTCCTCTTAAAGATCCATTTGTTCTGAATGGCCTTTCGCACTTCAGGTAATACTTCCAAAGTCCATAATTTGTTTTCATACATGGATCCCATCTCAGGTTTCACCTCTAACCATTTCTCGGAATCTGGGCCCATCATCGCTCCTCCATAGCTCGTAGGTTCATCGTTGTCTAACAACATGACCTCCAAGACAGGGTTGTCGTACCACTCAGGAGCAGTACGCGCCCTTCTCGACCTACTAGGTTCAATAGTAACTTGATCTAAAGTTTCACGATCATCATCATTAACTTCCTCTTTAGCCATTGTTGGCTCCACAGAAACATCTTTCTGAGCTACGCTACTCTCTGGTTGAAGTAACGGTTCAATAACCTCATCAAGTTCTATTTTCCTCCCACTCAATTCTTTTGAGAGAAACTCTTTCTCAAGAAATGTTCCGTTCTTAGAGACAAACACTTTGCCTTCGGATCTGAGATAGAAGGTATACCCAACTGTCTCTTTTGGGTATCCTATGAAGACGCATTTCTCCGCTTTGGGTTCCAGCTTTTTAGGCTGAAGCTTTTTGACATAAGCATCACATCCCCAAACTTTCAGAAACAACAATTTTGGCTTCTTGCCAAACCACAGTTCATATGGCATCGTCTCAACGGATTTCAATGGTGCCCTATTTAAAGTGAATGCAACTGTCTCTAATGCATAACACCAAAATGATAGTGGCAAATAGGAAAGAGACATCATTGAACGCACCATATCTAATAAGGTTCGATTATGACGTTCGGGCACACCATTACGCTGTGGTGTTCCAGGTGGTGTCAATTGTGAAACAATTCCACACTGTCTTAAGTGACTGCCAAACTCATAACTCAGATATTCACCTCCTGATTAGATCGCAGGAATTTAATCTTCATGTTATGATGATTCTCAACTTCACTCTGAAATTTCTTGAACTTTTCAAACGTTTCAGACTTGTGTTTCATTAAGTAAATATACGCATATCTACTTAAGTCATTAGTGAAGGTGAGAAAATAACGATATCCACCGCGCGCCTCAATATTCATCAGACCGCACACATCAGTATATATGATTTCCAACCAATCACTTGTCTGTTCCATTGTTCTAGAGAACGGCATTTTAGTCATCTTTCCCATGAGGCATGGTTCACGTGTCAAGTGATTCAAAATCAAGACTCCAAACGTCCATCAGCATGGAGCTTCCTCATGCGTTTTACACCAATATGACCCAAACGGCAGTGCCACAAGAAAGTGGTACAATCATTATCAACTCTACATCTTTTGTCATCAATGTTATGAACATGTGTATCATCACAATCAAGATTCAACCTGAATAAACCCCTCACATTGGGTGCATGACCATAAAAGATATTACCTATATAAATAGAACAACCATTAGTCTCTGATTTAAATGAGTAACCGTCTCGCAATAAACAAGATCCAGATATAATGTTCTTGCTTAATGCAGGCACTAAATAACAATTATTCAGGTTCATCACTAATCCCTATGGTAATTGAAGGGAGAGCGTGCCGACGGCGATCACATCAACCTTGGAACCATTTCCCACACGCATCATCACTTTGTCCTTAGCCAGCCTCCGTCTATTCCGTAGGTCATGCTTTGAGTTGCAAATTTGAGAAACCAAACCGGTATCAAATACCCAGGTACTACAACGAGAGCTGGTAAGGTACACATCAATAACATCTATATCATATATGCCTTGTTTCTTGTTGGTTGCCTTCTTGTCAGCCAGATACTTGGGGCAGTTCCGCTTCTAGTGACCGGTTCCCTTGCAATGAAAGCACTTAGTTTCTGGCTTGGGTCCAGCCTTGGGTTTCTTTACGGGAGGAGCAACTGCTTTGCCACCCTTCTTGGAGTTACCCTTCTTGCCCTTTCCATGCTTCTTGAAACTAGTGGTTTTATTGACCATCAACACTTGATGTTCTTTATGGATTTCAGACTCAGCAACTTTCAGCAACGCAAACAGCTCAGCTACTGACTTGTTCATCCCGTGCATGTTATAGTTCAATGATACGTCTCCAACATATCTATAATTTATGAAGTATTCATGCTGTTATTTTATCATTCTTGGATGTTTTACAATCATTTTATAGCAACTTTATATCATTTTTTGGTACTAACCTATTGACCCAGTGCCTAGTGCTAGTTGTTGTTTTTTGCTTGTTTTTTACATCGCAGGAAATCAATATCAAACAGAGTCCAAACACCACGAAACTTTTTGGAAATTATTTTGGACCAGAAGGAAACCAATGAGCCAGAGCTGCACCTGGGGGTGACCCGAGGGGGCACAACCCACCAGGGCATGCCAGGAGGGCCAGGCGTGCCAACGTGGGTTGTGCCCACCTCGGTGGACTCCCGCACCCCCTCTTTGCACTATAAATTTCTAAATATTTCGAAACCCTTCGGGGAAGCCCTAGATCAGAAGTTCCGACACTACAAGGCTCTGTAGCCACAAAAAACCAAGCTAAGCCCTATTGCAACACCCTGCTGGAGGGGGGAATCATCTCCGGTGGCTATCTTCATCATCCCAGCGGCCACCACGATGACGAGGGAGTAGTCCAGCCTCGGGGTTGAGCGTTGGTACCAGTAGCTATGCGTTTAATCTCTCTCTCTCTCTCTCGTGATCTATATCATGGGCTTTGTTCATATAGATGGATCATATGATGTTTATCCCCTCTATACTCTTACTGTGATGAATTGAATCTTTACCCTTTGAAGTTTTTTTATGTCGGATTGAATGTTCAGATTTGGGAACACATGATGTATTTCTTGCGGTATGAATACTTGAGGTGACATTGGGGTATCTTATTGGTTCACTTGATATACGTTATGGCACTCAACTTGAGGATTCCCGCGGTGATATTGGGGTAATCTATGCATAGGGGTTGATGCACGTTTTTATTATCTTTTCTCCGATAGAAACTTTGGGGACCCCTTGTAGTTCTTTGTGTGGATTGAGTATTATGAATATGAATTTGCTTTGCTGTTATTCTAGTACGGACTCTTGAGTAGATCGATCGGAAAGAATAGCTTGCGTTATTTTAGTATGAACTCTAGGATAGATCGAACAGAAAGAATAGCTTTGAGGTGGTTTCGTACCCTACAAACAATTTCTATCCTTTTTCTCCGCTATTAGGAACTCGGGAGTTATTCTTTATTGCACTTTGTGGGGTGGTCATATGATCCAACTATGTTAGCACTATTGAGAAATTGCACTAGCGAAAGTACGGACCCTAGGCCTTGTTTTCAAGCATTGCAATACCGTTTTTGTGCCCATTTACTATTTGCTACCTTTCTGTTTTTATTTATTCAGATTATAAAACTATATTTATACCATCCATATTACACTTTTATCACCATCTCTTCGCCGAACTAGTGCACCTATCAATTTGCCATTGTATTGGGTATGTTGGGGACACAAGAGATTTCTTGTATTTGGTTGCAGGGTCGTTTGAGAGAGACCATCTTCATCCTACACCTATCATGGATTGATAAACCTTAGGTCATCCACTTGAGAGAAAATCGCTACTGTCCTACAAAACTCTGTGCTTGGAGGCCCAACACGTGTCTACAAGAATAAAGTTGTGTAGTAGACATCAAGCTCTTTTTTGGCGCCGTTGCCGGGGAGGTGAGTGCATGAAGGTATATATTTAGATCTTGCAATCAAATCTTTTATTTCTTGTTTTATCACTAGTTTGTTTATTAAAGAAAACTACAAAAAATGGATTTGAGGTTGCATCATATTATTGATCATCTTTATAATATCTTTCTTGAAAATGATGGAAAGGAAAATTGTGCTCAAGTGTTAGAAGAAGAAGTTATTAAAATGTTTGGCACTAAATCTTTGAGTGATGAGCATGATAGTGATATTTTTAGTATGAATTATCTAAATATTCATGATGCTAATGATATGCAAGTCCACGAGCTTGGGGATGCTATGTTTGATGAAGATGATATTTTTAGCCCCCCAAGTTTTGATGAGCAAAACTATTATAATTATGACATGCCTCCTATGTATGATGATTATTGTGATGACACGTATGATATAAAGAGTAATGGTAACCATGAAACTTTTCACAATGATTTTAATATTCAAAGTGGTTATGTCAATCAAGTATGTCATGATAGTTATTTTGTTGAGTTTGCTCCCACTATTTTGAATGAGAAGAAAATTGCTTATGTGGAGAGTGACAAATTTTCTATGCTTGTGCATCATCAAAATAATGATTTATGTGCTTGTTATATTGTGGAATTTCTTCATGATGCTACTGAAAATTATTATGAGGGAGGAACATATGCTTATAGGAATTGCAATAATATCAAGTTTCCTCTCTATGTGTTCAAATTCTTGAAGATATGCTTGTTTTCCCTTCCTATGATAGATGATTCTTGCTCCCATAAAAAATTTTCTCACAAAATCCCCATGCATAGGAAGTGTGTTATACTTAAATGTGCTTGTCATGAGATTCATGATGCTCTTTTGCAAGTTTCAATTACCATTCCTATGTGAGCATCATTGAAATCATCATGCCTAGTTTAAAAGGCATAAAAGACAAACGCTTGTTGGGAGTGTTGGAAATATGCCCTAGAGGCAATAATAAAATGGTTATTATTGTATTTCCTAGTTCATGATAATTGTCTATTATTCATGCTACAATTGTGTTAACCAGAAACCGTAATACATGTGTGAATACATAGACCATCGCATGTCCCTAGTGAGCCTCTAGTTGGCTAGCTCGTTGATCAATAGATGGTCACGGTTTCATGACCATGGACATTGGATGTCGTTGATAACGGGATCACATCATTAGGAGAATGATGTGATGGACAAGACCCAATCCTAAGCATAGCACAAGATCGTGTAGTTCGTATGCTAAAGCTTTTCAATGTCAAGTATCATTTCCTTGGACCATGAGATTGTGTAACTCCCGGATACCGTAGGAATGCTTTGGGTGTGCCAAACGTCACAACGTAACTGGGTGGCTATAAAGGTACGCTACGGGTATCTCCGAAAGTGTCTGTTGGGTTGACACGAATCAAGACTGGGATTTGTCACTCCGTGTGACGGAGAGGTATCTCTGGGCCCACTCGGTAAGACATCATCATAATGAGCTCAATGTGACTAAGGAGTTAGCCACGGGATGATGTGTTACGGAACGAGTAAAGAGACTTGCCGGTAACGAGATTGAACAAGGTATGGCGATACCGACGATCGAATCTCGGGCAAGTACCATACCGATAGACAAAGGGAATTGTATACGGGATTGATTGAATCCCTGACATCGTGGTTCATCCGATGAGATCATCGTGGAGTACGTGGGAGCCAACATGGGTATCCAGATCCCGCTGTTGGTTATTGGCCGGAGAGGTGTCTCGGTCATGTCTACGTGTCTCCCGAACCCGTAGGGTCTACACACTTAAGGTTCGATGACGCTAGGGTTATAGGGAAAAGGTATACGTGATTACCGAAGGTTGTTCGGAGTCCTGGATGAGATCCCGGACGTCACGAGGAGCTCCGGAATGGTCCGGAGGTAAAGATTGATATATAGGAAGTCCAGTTTTGGTCACCGGAAAGTTTTCGGGCTCATCGGTAATGTACCGGGAGTGCCGGGAGGGTGCCGGAGGACCCCCGGGAGGGGTGTGACGACCAAAGGACCACATGGGCTGTTAGATAAAGTGTGCCAGCCCTTATTGGGCTGGGCAAGACTTTTGCTAAAGGCCCATGCGGCTGGAGATAAGGAGATAAGGCAAAAAGGATTTAAAAGGAGGAGATCCACCTCCCTTGTGGGAGGTGGACTCTCCCTTTAATTCAGCCGGCCATCTCCTCTTTGGAGTAGAGGCCAAGCCAGCCCTCCACGTCCCTCCTCCTATATATACTTGAGGTTTTGGATGTTTTGAGACAGGATTTGATCTCTCTCTCTCACGGCGAAGCCCTACCTCTCTTCTTCCTCCTCCGCAGCGCTTAGGCGAAGCCCTGTCGGAATACCTTGCTACTCCACCACCACCACGCCGTCGTGCTGCTGTTGGAGCCCTTCCCCAACCTCTCCTTCCTCCTTGCTGGATCAAGGTGTTGGAGACGTCACCGGGCTGCACGTGTGTTGAACGCGGAGGTGCCGTCCGTTCGGCACTTGATCGGATCTACCGCGATCTGAATCGCTGCGAGTACGACTCCATCAACCGCGTTCTTGTAACGCTTCCGCTTAGCGATCTTCAAAGGTATGAAGATGCAATCTCTCCCCTCTCGTTGCTGGTTTCTCCATAGATAGATCTTGCTGAACGTAGGAAAATTTTGATTTACTACTACGTCTCCCAACAGTGGCATCATGAGCTAGGTCTATGCGTAGAATCTATGCACGAGTAGAACACAAAGCAGTTGTGGGCGTCGAGTTTGTTAATTTGCTTGCCGCTACTAGTCTTATCTTGATTCGGCGGTATTGTGGGATGAAGCGGCCCGGACCAACTTTACACGTACGCTTACGTGAGACCGGTTCCACCGCCTGACATGCACTAGATGCATAAGGTGGCTAGCGGGTGTCTGTCTCTCCTACCTTAGTCGGATCGGATTCGATGAAAAGGGTCCTTATGAAGGGTAAATAGCAATTGGCAAATCACGTTGTGGTGTTGACGTAGGTAAGAAACGTTCTTGCTAGTAACCTATAGCAGCCACGTAAAAACTTGCAACTACAAATTAGAGGACGTCTAACTTGTTTTTGCAGCATGTGCCTTGTGATGTGATATGGCCAAAGGATGTGATGTGATGCATTGTGATGTATGAATTGATCATGTTCTTGTAATAGGATTCACGACTTGCATGTCGATGATTATGACAACCGGCAGGAGCCATAGGAGTTGTCTTATTTATTGTATGACCTGCGTGTCAATCATAAACGCCATGTAATTACTTTACTTTATTGCTAAGCGTTAGCCATAGTAGTAGAAGTAATAGTTGGCGAGACAACTTCATGAAGACACAATGATGGAGATCATGATGATGGAGATCATGGTGTCGTGCCGGTGACAGTGATGATCATGGTGCCCCGAAGATGGAGATCATAGGAGCAAAATGATATTGGCCATATCATGTCACTATATTGATTGCATGTGATGTTTATCATGTTTACATCTTATTTGCTTAGAACGACGGTAGTAAATAAGATGATCTCTCAATAAAATTTCAAGAGAAGTGTTCACCCTAACTGTGCACCGTTGCTAAGGATCGTTGTTCCGAAGCACCACGTGATGATCGGGTGTGATAGGTTCTAACGTTCGCATACAACGGGTGTAAGCCAGATTTACACATGCGAAACACTTAGGTTGACTTGACGAGCCTAGCATGTATAGACATGGCCTCGGAACACGGAAGACCGAAAGGTCGAACATGAGTCGTATAGAAGATACGATCAACATGAAGATGTTCACCATGGATGACTAGTCCGTCTCACGTGATGATCGGACACGGGCTAGTTGACATGGATCATGTATCACTTGGAAGACTAGAGAGATGTCTGTCTAAGTGGGAGTTCATTAAATGAACTTAATTATCATGAACTTAGTCTAAAATTGTCTTTACAATCTATGATGTAGATCCAATGGCCAACGCGAATGTCACCCTCAATTTCAACGCGTTCCTAGAGAAAACCAAGCTGAAAGATGATGGAAGCAACTATGCGGACTGGGTCCGTAGCTTGAGGATCATCCTCATAGCTTCCAAGAGATTGTATGTCCTAGATGCACCGCTAGGTGACGCACCCGTTCTCCCAGCGGAACAAGATGTTATGAACACTTGGCAATCACGCTGCGATGATTACTCCCTTGTTCAATGCGGCATGCTTTACAGTCTAGAACCAGGGCTCCAAAAGCGTTTTGAGCAACACGGAGCATATGAGATGTTCCAGGAGCTGAAACTGGTTTTTCAAGCTCATGCCCGGGTCGAGAGATATGATGTCTCCGACAAGTTCTTCAGCTGTAAGATGGAGGAGCATAGTTCTGTCAGTGAGCACATCCTCAAGATGTCTGGGCTACACAGCCGCTTGACTCAGCTGGGGGTTAATATCCCGGATGACTCGGTCATTGACAGAATCCTCCAGTCGCTTCCACCTAGCTTCAAGAGCTTTGTGATGAACTACAACATGCAAGGTATGGAGAAGTCCATTCCTGAGTTGTACTCGATGCTGAAATCAGCGGAGGTCGAGATCAAAAAGGAGCATCAAGTGTTGATGGTGAATAAGACCACTAGTTTCAAGAAAGGCAAGGGTAAGAAGAACTTCAAGAAGGACGGCAAAGCTGTTGCCGCGCCCGGTAAGCAAGTTGCCGGGAAGAAGAAGAAAAATGGACCCAAGCCTGAGACTGAGTGCTTTTATTGCAAGGGTACCGGTCACTGGAAGCGGAACTGCCCCAAGTATTTAGCGGATAAGAAGGACGGCAACATTAAAGGTATATGTGATATACTTGTTATTGATGTGTACTTGACCAGCGCTCGTAGTAGCTCCTGGGTATTTGATACCGGTGCAGTTGCTCACATTTGTAACTCCAAGCAGGAGCTGCGGAATAAGCGGAGGCTGGCCAAGGATGAGGTGACGATGCGTGTCGGGAATGGTTCCAAGGTCGATGTGATCGCCGTCGGCACGTTACCTCTACATCTACCTTCGGGATTAGTTTTAAACCTTAATAATTGTTATTTAGTACCAGCTTTGAGCATGAACATTGTATCTGGATCTCGCTTGATGCGAGATGGCTACTCATTTAAATCCGAGAATAATGGTTGTTCTATTTATATGAGAGAAGTGTTTTATGCTCATGCCCCGCTGGTCAATGGTTTATTTTTGATGAATCTCGAACGTGATGTTACACATGTCCATAGTGTGAGTACCAAAAAGTGTAAAGTTGATAACGATAGTCCCACTTACATGTGGCACTGCCGTCTTGGCCATATTGGTGTCAAACGCATGAAGAAGCTCCATGCTGATGGAATTTTGGAGTCACTTGATTTCGAATCATTTGACACATGCGAACCATGCCTCATGGGCAAGATGACCAAGACTCCGTTCTCCGGAACAATGGAGCGAGCAACTGACTTGTTGGAAATAATACATACCGATGTATGCGGTCCAATGAGCGTCGAGGCTCGCGGTGGCTACCGTTATGTTCTCACCCTCACTGATGACTTGAGTAGATATGGTTATGTCTACTTAATGAAACACAAGTCTGAAACTTTTGAAAGGTTCAAGGAATTTCAGAGTGAGGTCGAGAATCAACGTGACAGGAAAATAAAATGCCTACGATCTGATCGTGGCGGAGAATATTTAAGTCACGAGTTTGGCACGCACCTTAGGAAATGTGGAATTGTTTCACAACTCATGCCGCCCGGCACACCTCAGCGAAATGGTGTGTCTGAACGTCGTAATCGCACTCTATTGGATATGGTGCGATCTATGATGTCTCTTACCGACTTACCGCTATCATTTTGGGGATATGCATTAGAGACTGCCGCATTCACTTTAAATAGGGCACCATCTAAATCCGTTGAGACGACACCGTATGAATTGTGGTTTGGAAAGAAACCTAAGCTGTCGTTTCTAAAAGTTTGGGGATGCGATGCTTATGTGAAGAAACTTCAACCTAAGAAGCTCGAACCCAAAGCGGAAAAGTGCGTCTTCATAGGATATCCCAAGGAGACTATTGGGTATACCTTCTACCTACGATCCGAAGGCAAAGTCTTTGTTGCCAAGAATGGATCCTTTCTCGAGAAAGAGTTTCTCTCGAAAGAAGTAAGTGGGAGGAAAATAGAACTTGATGAGGAAATTGTACCTCCACTCGAACCGGAGAGTAGCGCAGCACAGGAAGTTGTTTCTGTGGAGCCTACACCGGCTAGAGAGGAAGTTAATGATGATGATCATGAAACTTCAGATCAAGTTGCTATTCGAAGGTCCACCAGGACACGTTCCGCACCAGAGTGGTACGGCAATCCTGTCCTAGAGATCATGTTGTTGGACAACGGTGAACCTTCGAACTATGAAGAAGCGATGGCGGGCCCGGATTCCAACAAATGGCTTGAGGCCATGAAATCCGAGATAGGATCCATGTATGAGAACAAAGTATGGACTTTGGTGGACTTGCCTAATGATAAGCGAGCCATTGAAAACAAATGGATCTTTAAGAAGAAGACTGACGCGGACGGTAATGTCACCGCCTATAAAGCTCGGCTTGTCGCTAAGGGTTATCGTCAAGTTCAAGGAGTTGACTACGATGAGACTTTCTCACCCGTAGCGATGCTAAAGTCAGTCCAAATCATGTTAGCAGTTGCCGCATTTTATGATTATGAGATCTGGCAAATGGACGTCAAAACGGCATTCCTTAATGGCTTCCTCAAGGAAGAACTGTATATGATGCAGCCGGAAGGTTTTGTCGATCCTAAAGATGCTAACAAGGTGTGCAAGCTCCAACGCTCCATCTATGGGCTGGTGCAAGCATCTCGGAGTTGGAACATTCGCTTTAATGAGGTGATTAAAGCGTTTGGGTTTGTACAGGTTTATGGAGAACCTTGTATTTACAAGAAAGTGAGTGGGAGCTCTATAGCATTTCTTATACTGTATGTGGATGACATGCTGATAATGGGAAATAATATAGAACTCTTGGAAAGTATCAAGGCCTACTTGAATAAGTGTTTTTCAATGAAGGACCTTGGAGAAGCTGCTTACATATTAGGTATTAAGATCTATAGAGATAGATCGAAACGCCTCATTGGTCTTTCACAAAGCACATACCTTGAAAAGATATTGAAGAAGTTCAATATGCATCAGTCCAAGAAGGGGTTCTTGCCTGTGTTGCAAGGTGTGAGATTGAGTACGACTCAATGCCCGACCACGGCAAAGGATAGAGAAGAGATGAGTGTCATCCCCTATGCTTCAGCCATAGGCTCTATCATGTATGCCATGCTGTGTACCAGACCTGATGTGAACCTTGCCATAAGTTTGGTAGGGAGGTACCAAAGTGATCCCGGAGCGGAACACTGGACAGCGGTCAAGAATATCCTGAAGTACCTGAAAAGGACAAAGGACATGTTTCTCATATATGGAGGTGCCGAAGAGCTCGTCGTAAAGGGTTACGTCGACGCTAGCTTCGACACAGATCCGGACGACTCTAAGTCGCAAACCGGATACGTGTATATTTTGAATGGAGGGGCAGTCAGCTGGAGTAGCAGCAAGCAAAGCGTCGTGGCGGCATCTACATGTGAAGCGGAGTACATAGCTGCTTCGGAAGCAGCAAAGGAGGGAGTCTGGATGAAGGAGTTCATCACCGACCTAGGAGTGATTCCAAATGCGTCGGGCCCGATGACTCTACTCTGTGACAACACTGGAGCTATTGCCCTTGCGAAGGAGCCCAGGTTTCACAAGAAGACAAGACACATCAAGCGCCGCTTCAACTCCATCCGTGATTACATTCAGGAGGGAGACATAGATATTTGTAAAGTGCATACGGATCTGAATGTCGCAGATCCGTTGACTAAACCTCTCTCACGAGCAAAACATGATCAACACCAGAACGCTATGGGTGTTCGATTCATCACAATGTAACTAGATTATTGACTCTAGTGCAAGTGGGAGACTGTTGGAAATATGCCCTAGAGGCAATAATAAAATGGTTATTATTGTATTTCCTAGTTCATGATAATTGTCTATTATTCATGCTACAATTGTGTTAACCAGAAACCGTAATACATGTGTGAATACATAGACCATCGCATGTCCCTAGTGAGCCTCTAGTTGGCTAGCTCGTTGATCAATAGATGGTCACGGTTTCATGACCATGGACATTGGATGTCGTTGATAACGGGATCACATCATTAGGAGAATGATGTGATGGACAAGACCCAATCCTAAGCATAGCACAAGATCGTGTAGTTCGTATGCTAAAGCTTTTCAATGTCAAGTATCATTTCCTTGGACCATGAGATTGTGTAACTCCCGGATACCGTAGGAATGCTTTGGGTGTGCCAAACGTCACAACGTAACTGGGTGGCTATAAAGGTACGCTACGGGTATCTCCGAAAGTGTCTGTTGGGTTGACACGAATCAAGACTGGGATTTGTCACTCCGTGTGACGGAGAGGTATCTCTGGGCCCACTCGGTAAGACATCATCATAATGAGCTCAATGTGACTAAGGAGTTAGCCACGGGATGATGTGTTACGGAACGAGTAAAGAGACTTGCCGGTAACGAGATTGAACAAGGTATGGCGATACCGACGATCGAATCTCGGGCAAGTACCATACCGATAGACAAAGGGAATTGTATACGGGATTGATTGAATCCGTGACATCGTGGTTCATCCGATGAGATCATCGTGGAGTACGTGGGAGCCAACATGGGTATCCAGATCCCGCTGTTGGTTATTGGCCGGAGAGGTGTCTCGGTCATGTCTACGTGTCTCCCGAACCCGTAGGGTCTACACACTTAAGGTTCGATGATGCTAGGGTTATAGGGAAAAGGTATACGTGATTACCGAAGGTTGTTCGGAGTCCCGGATGAGATCCCGGACGTCACGAGGAGCTCCGGAATGGTCCGGAGGTAAAGATTGATATATAGGAAGTCCAGTTTTGGTCACCGGAAAGTTTTCGGGCTCATCGGTAATGTACCGGGAGTGCCGGGAGGGTGCCGGAGGACCCCCGGGAGGGGTGTGACGACCAAAGGACCACATGGGCTGTTAGATAAAGTGTGCCAGCCCTTATTGGGCTGGGCAAGACTTTTGCTAAAGGCCCATGCGGCTGGAGATAAGGAGATAAGGCAAAAAGGATTTAAAAGGAGGAGATCCACCTCCCTTGTGGGAGGTGGACTCTCCCTTTAATTCAGCCGGCCATCTCCTCTTTGGAGTAGAGGCCAAGCCAGCCCTCCACGTCCCTCCTCCTATATATACTTGAGGTTTTGGATGTTTTGAGACAGGATTTGATCTCTCTCTCTCACGGCGAAGCCCTACCTCTCTTCTTCCTCCTCCGCAGCGCTTAGGCGAAGCCCTGTCGGAATACCTTGCTACTCCACCACCACCACGCCGTCGTGCTGCTGTTGGAGCCCTTCCCCAACCTCTCCTTCCTCCTTGCTGGATCAAGGTGTTGGAGACGTCACCGGGCTGCACGTGTGTTGAACGCGGAGGTGCCGTCCGTTCGGCACTTGATCGGATCTACCGCGATCTGAATCGCTGCGAGTACGACTCCATCAACCGCGTTCTTGTAACGCTTCCGCTTAGCGATCTTCAAAGGTATGAAGATGCAATCTCTCCCCTCTCGTTGCTGGTTTCTCCATAGATAGATCTTGGTGAACGTAGGAAAATTTTGATTTACTACTACGTCTCCCAACAGGGAGACAACCCAACACTTTTAACAACAATTTTTGTGTGTTCACATGATTAAGCTACTGTAGTAATAATGTTTATTGCTTTTGTTTCAATAAAGTACCAAGTAAAGCCTTTGGGATCATGTGGAGTGGTAATTGATTTGATCTTGCTGAAAAACAGAAACTTTTGCGCTCACGAAAATCATTCTACTTTTTAACAGAAGAGTGATTTTGAGTTGATACTTTTGAATAAGATTAATATACAAATTTATCACGTGGTACTAATTTTAAAAAAAAATTAGAGTAGCAGAAGTATGGTTGGAGTACATATTACTACAGACTGTTCTGTTTTTGACAGATTCTGTTTTCAATGCATAGTTTGCTTGTTTTCTAGTTTCTATGGCTTATATTGATCAATATAAATTGTGGAAATGATATGATACAGTAGGTATTGTGTGAGAACAATTATGGATCTTTTCTTGACATTACCTAAGTGAATGATCTATATTTACTACACTAACCCATCTCACGAAGTTTCGTTAAGTTTTGTGTGATTGAAGTTTTCAAGTTTTGGGTGAGACACCGATATGAGGATAATAAGGAGTGACAAGAACCTAATATTGGGGATTCCCAAGGCACCCCCAAGGTAATATCCAAGGAAGACTCAAGCGCCTAAGCTTGGGTATGCCTCGGAAGGCATCCCCTCTTTCGTCTTCAACACTATCGGTATATCTTACTTGGAGCTATATTTTTATTCGTCGCACAATATGTGCTTTGCTTGGATCGTCATTATATATTTTTATTTTATGTTAGGTGTTATTTATATTATAGTTTTTCAAAAAAAAAATTCCAAGAATTGCCTTAGGATGCTTGCATTGCATGTTTTGATGAGTGATGTGTAAAAACAGAAACTTTGGCTGTAGTGTTTGAATTTTCATATTTTACTGGAACGTGGAAAGTTTCGGAAATATTTACATAGTATGTTCATATAAATTTTATATCACTTCCTAAATTTTCGTAATTGTTTGAGCTACATAAGTACACTGTTTTCATAAATTGCTATAGACTGTTCTGTTTAGACAGATTGCTGTCTTAGTTTCGTTATCTACTTATCCTATAGTTTCCATAGCCTATGTTGGTAGATATGAATTGTGTAGATGATATTATACAGTACCTAATGTTTGAAACTTATTATGCAACTTGTCTTGTCAGTACATAAAGAGTTGATTTATTATTATGTGTACTAACCTATCTCACGAGTTCTTTTTGAGTTTTGTGTGGATGAAGTTTTCAGTATTAGGTAAACCGTGATATGAAAGGAATTAAGGAGATACAAAAGCTCAATCTTGGGGATGCCCAAGGCATACCAATATAATATTCAAGAAGTCTCAAGCATCTAAGCTTGAGGATGCCCCGGTCGGCATCCCACCTTTCTTGTTAAACAATTATCGGTTAGTATCGGTTGATCCTAAGTTTTTGCTTCTTCACATGATATGTGCTATTCTAGAAATGTCATTTTTTACTTGATGTTTTAATAAAATACTTATATCTGAAACTTTTAAATAAAATATAGTCCTCAAATAGTCTCCAAGGAGGCTAAGTAAGCGGCATTCACATCCCGTCAACGAAGCTCATTTCTATGTCATTTACTCTTGTGCTTCACTTACATCCTATGAGTGAATTGTTGAATAAATTGAGTGTCATGAAGTTGAAACCATATCATGCCTAGCGGTAGCTTCACATTGGGTTTAGAAAGTGAAATCTTTTGAGGCTTGACAATCACAATATTAGTCATATAAGTAATTTACGAATAATTAGTATAAGGAAGAGAACTTTCACATGCAAATACACTATCCTGGAAATCTTTTGTGATTGTGAGCCCCCATCAAAATATTATATTTGTTGATGTTGGACAAGGAAGAAAATGTAATGATTTTTCTTTGTTCATATTCACATAGAAGTTATATTGTCATAGATCCTTCAACATGCGGTGCTTGCCCCCCTTCTTTGGTAGCCAAAAACTCCGCACCAAGTATGAGCTCTACTTGTGCATCCAAATCCTTAAACCCAGTCTTTGCCATATGAGTCCACTATATCTACCTACATGTGGTATTTCCATGCCGTTCTAAGCAAATTCGCATGTGCCATCTCTAATTTTCAAAATAAACTTCTCTTTTGTGTCTTGGTTTCCCTCACGGAGCGGGGAGGGGTAGCTAATATTATCCATGCTAGATGTGTTATTCTCATGATGAGTGTTTATTCACTTGTCATTGCACGAGAGTAAGGCAAAGGTATTAGGGATGCCCAGTCCCGAAAGGCAAAAATGAATTTACTTTATGTTGTCAAATAATAAAATCCTTGGAAAATTAAAGTATGGTGGAAAAAGGAATAAACTTTATTCTATGTTTGGGAACCGCCTATGATATATCTAGCATGGAAAGTGTTGGGAACTCTAAGTCGTTTTCGTTGGTGGGATGGATACACCTCCCAAAATGTTTTTATCTCTAAGTTTTTTGCTTTGAGCTCTGGGACCTCTACAAATCCCTACTTCCCTATGCGAAGGGCCTATCTTTTAATTTATGTATTTACTTTTATGCAAGAGTCAAAGTTTTTTCTTTCTATTCCTTTTTATTTTTCTCCTTTGGCAAGCATCATGTGGTGAGGAAAGGTCTAGGCACATATGTCCAGTTGAATATGGGTAGCATGAGTTATTATTGTTTACCCTTTGAAGTTTTGTTATGTCGGATTGAATGTTCAGATTTGGGAAAACATGATGTATGTCTTGCGGTATGAATACTTGAGGTGACATTGGGGTAATCTATGCATAGGGGTTGATACACGTTTTTATTATCTTTTCTTGATAGAAAGTTTGGGGACCCCTTGTAGTTCTTTGTGCGGATTGAGTATTATGAATATGAATTTGCTTTGGTGTTATTCTAGTATGAACTCTTGAGTAGATCGATCGGAAAGAATAGCTTGCATTATTTTAGTACGAACTCTAGGATAGATCAAACGGAAAGAATAGCTTTGAGGTGGTTTCGTACCCTACAAACAATTTCTATCTTTTGTTCTCCGCTAATAGGAACTCGGGAGTGATTCTTTATCGCATTTTGAGGGGTGGTCATATGATCCAACTATGTTAGAAGTGTTGAGAAATTGCACTAGCGAAAGTAAGGACCCTAGGCCTTGTTTTGAAGCATTGCCATACCGTTTTTGTGCCCGTTTACTATTTGCTACCTTGCTGTTTTTATTTATTCAGATTATAAAAATATATTTCTACCATCCATATTGCACTTTTATCACCATCTCTTCGCCGAACTAGTGCACCTATACAATTTTCCATTGTATTGGGTGTGTTGGGGACACAAGAGATTTCTTGTATTTGGTTGCAGGGTTGTTTGAGAGAGACCATCTTCATCCTACACCTCTCACGGATTGATAAACCTTAGGTCATCCACTTGAGGGAAAATTGCTACTGTCCTACAAAACTCTGCTCTTGGAGGCCCAACACGTGTCTACAAGAATAAAGTTGTGTAGTAGACATCATTCAACATGAAGCTCTTGTAGCTAGGTGGCAATGATTGAAGAACTGTATCAGTGAACGCCTCCAACGGAAGGGGCAACCCTAACTCCACCAGACGGGTCGAATACCCAGACATTCTGGGTATATGTTCACTGATAGACCCGTTCTCCTCCATCTTCCAAGTATAGAACTTATCGGAGGTCTCATACCTCTCGATCCGGGCATGCTTCTTAAAGATAAACTCCAACTCCTGGAACATCTCATATGCTCCATGACGTTCAAAACGTCTTTGAAGTCCCGGTTCTAAGCCATAAAACATTGCACATTGAACTATTGAGTAATCTCCAGAACGTGCCTCCCAAGCGTTCTTAACGTCTTCGGATGACACGGGAGGTGCATCAAGGACATAAGCCTTCTGGGAAGCCGTGAGGATAATCCTCAAATTACGGGCCCAGTCCACAAAGTTACTTCCATCATCTTTCAACTTAGCTTTCTCTTGGAACGCATTAAAATTCAGGGGTGCTACTGCGCGAACCATTGATCTACAACATAAATAAGCAAAGGTTACTAAGACTATTGTTAAGGATATTGAGTTTAGTTAATCAAATTACTAAAGCTCCCACTCAAATTGACATCCCTCAGGTCATTTGTGTGATACATGATCCATATTCACCAACTCAACTCTGATCATCACGTGAGTTAATGTGGTTTCAATGGTGAACATCATCATGTTGATCATATCTACTATATGACTCATGCTCGACCTTTCGGTCTCTTGTGTTCTGAGGCCATGTTTGTACATGCTAGGCTCGTCAAGTTTAATCCGAGTGTTCCAGATGTGCAACACTGGCTTGCACCCGTTGTATGCGAACTTAGAGTCTATCACACCCGATCATCATGTGGTGTATCGACACGACAAACTTTCGCAATGGTGCACACTCGGGGAGAACACAATTCATCTTAAAATTTAAGTGAGGGATCACCTTATAAATCTACCGTCGTTCTAAGCAAAACAAGGTTCATAAAAGGATTAACATCACATGCAAATCATAAGTGACATGATATGGCCATGAACTTGTGCTTTTGATATCCATCTCCATAGCACCGGCATGATCTCCAGCATCACCGGAATAACACCTTGATCTCCATAATCATGTTCTCCATCATTGTGTAGCCATCGGGGTTGTCGCGCCCACCATACTCATACTACTATTGCTACCTCTTAGCGATTAAGTAAAGCATTACATAGAGCTTAAAGATTGACACGCAGGTCATACAATAATCAAAGACAACCCTATGGCTCCTGCCGGTTGCCATACTCATCGACATGCAAGTCGTGAAACTCTATACAAAACATGATCATCTCATACATCACATATATCTCATCATGTAATTGGCCATATCACATCACAACATACCCTGCAAAAACAAGTTAGACGTCCTCTAATTGTTATTGCATGTTTTACGTGGATGCTATGGGTATCTAGTAAGAACAATTCTTACCTAAGAAAAACCACAACAGTGATATGAAGATTGCTTTTCAACCTTTTACAAGGACTGCCTTAATCAAATCCGATCCAACTAAAGTGGGAGAGACAGACACCCGTCAGCCATCTTTATGCAACAAAGGCACATGTCAGTCAATGGAACACGGTCTCTTGTAAGCGTACAATTAAAGTCAGTCCAAGCTGCTTCATCCCATAGTACTGCTGAACCAAGAAAAAGACTAAGGTAGGAAGCAATCTGAATATCAACGCCCAAAAACTCCTTTGTATTCTACTCAAGATCACATCTACGCATAGACCTAGCTCTGATACCACTGTTGGGGAACGTTGCATGAGAAACAAAAAATTTCCTACGCTTCACCAAGATCAATCTAGGAGATGAGAATCTATGAGAGGAGAGATTGTATCTATGTATCCTTGTAGGTCGCTAAGAGGAAGCGCTAAACAATGCGGTTGAAGTAGGCATATGTCTCCGCGATCCAAATCGCAAGCCGTCCCACGAACTCCGGATCAAGTGCCGAACGGATAGCACCTCCGCGTTCAGGACACGTGCAGCTCGATGACGATCTCTGCCTTCTTGATCCAGCAAGAGGGAGCGGAGAGTTAGATGGGTTCTCCGGTAGCATGACGGCATGGCGGCAGCGGTGGTGGAGCTGATCCAGCAGAGCTTCGCTAAGTGGCGCCGAATCAATCTACTAGAGGAGAGGTAATCGGGGAGGGAGGAAGGCATGCGCTGTGACTTGTGTTTTGCAGCCCTCCCTCCCCTCGCATATATATATATATATATATATATATATATATATATATTGGGGAAGAGGAGGGGCTGGCCGCCCTAAGGTTTCCCCTAGGGTTTGGTGCGGCGGCCAGGGTGGCTTGGCCACCAAGTTTGGTGGCTAGCCCACCCTTTTGGCCCAACCCTAGCCTCTAGCCGCATGGGTCTTGAGGTGGGAGGTGTGGCCAGCTCACCAGGGGATGATCCGCACCCTCTCACAACCCATGTGGACCTTCGGAGTAGAAGGGCCCATACGATGGACAGAACACTTCCGGCACTCCGTCACACCACTTGCAAGTCACATAACTTTTCTGGAACTCAAACACCAACTTCCCATATATCAATCTTCACCTCCGGACCATTCTAAAACTCCTCGTGACGTCCAGGATGTCATCTGGGACTCCGAACAACCTTCGGTCACCAACACACATAACTCATCTATACCGAAACGTCACTGAACCTTAAGCATGCAGACCCTGCGGGTTCGAGAACCATGTAGACATGACTGAGACACCTCTACAGTCAATAACCAATAGCGGGACATGGATGCCCATATTGGTTCCTACATGTTATATGAAGATCTTTATTGGTCGAACCTCTATGTCAAGGATTCAGACAATCCCGTATGTTGTTCCCTTTATTCTTCGGTATGTTACTTGCCTGAGATTCGATCGTCGGTATCTCCATACCTAGTTCAATCTCGTTTCCGGCAAGTCTCTTTACTCATTCCGTAATACAAGAGCACATGGCTAACACTTAGTCACATTGCTTGCAAGGCTTGTTGTGATGTTGTATTAACGAGTGGGCCCTGGGATACCTCTCCATCACACGGAGTAACAGATCCCAGTGTTGATCCATGCCAACCCAGCAGACACCCTCGGAGATACGTGTAGAGCAACTTTATAGTCACCCAGTTACGTTGCGACATTTGATACACATAAGGCACTCCTCCGGTGTTAGTGAGTTGCATGATCTCATGGTCATTGGAACATATACTTGACGTGCAGAAAACTGTAGCAATAAACTGACACGATCATATGCTATGTTCATAGTTTGGGTCTTGTCCATCACATCATTCTCCCAATGATGTGGTCCCGTTATCAAATGACATCTCATGTCAATGGCTACGAAATCTTGACCATCTTTGATCAACGAGTTAGTTTGCTAGAGGCACACTAGGGACAAAGTGTTGTCTATATATCCACACATGCAATGTGTTTCCAATCAATACAATTATAGCATGGATAATAAACAATTATCATGAACAAGGAAATATAATAATAACCATTTTATTATTGCCTCTAGGGCATATTTACAACAGTCTCCCACTTGCACTAGAGTCAATAATCTAGCTCACATCACTATGTGATTTACATTGTAATGAATCAAACACCCATACAGTTCTGGTGTCGATCATGTTTAGCCCTTGGAAGAGGTTTAGTCAACGGGTCTGCAACATTCAGTTCCGTGTGCACTTTGCAAATATTTATGTCCTCCTCCATGATTTACTCGCGGATGAAATTGAAGCATCACTTTATGTGTCTGGTCCTCTTGTGAAACCTTGGTTCCTTGGCCAGGGCAATGGCACCAGTGTTATCACAGAACAAATCAAGTGGATTCAGTGCACTAGGAAGTACTCCAAGATCTTTCATGAACTCCTTCATCCAAACACCTCCCTTTGCTGTCTCCAAGGTTGCGATGTACTCCGCTTCGCATGTAGAATCGGCCACCATGCTCTGTTTGGAACTGCACCAGCTTATCGCTCTCCCATTAAGAATAAACACGTATCTGGTTTGCGACTTAGAGTCATCTGGATTAGCATCAAAGCTTGGATCGATGTAACCCTTTACAACAAGCTCTTGATCACCTCCATAAACGAGAAACATTTCCTTAGTCCTTTTCAGGTACTTAAGGATATTCTTGACCACCAACTAGTGGTCCATTCCAGGATCACTTTGAAACCTTCCGGCCATACTTATGGCAAGGCTAACATCGGGTCTTGTGCACATCATCGCATACATGATAGAGCCTATGGCTAAAGCATAGGGGATGACACTCATCTTCTCTCTATCTTGTGCAGTCACTTGGCATTGAGTCTTACTCAACTTCACACCTTGTAACACAGGCAAGAACCCCTTCTTGGACTGATCCATTTTGAACTTCTTCAAAACTTTATTAAGGTATGTGCTTTGTGAAAGTTCTATCAAGCGTCTCGATCTATCTCTATAGATCTTAATGCCTAATATGAAAGCAGCTTCTCCTAGGTCCTTCATTGAAAAACTCTTGTTCAAATATTCCTTCACACTTTCTAGCATTTCTATATTGTTTCCAGTTAGCAATATGTCATCCACATAATATTAGAAACGCTAAAAACCTCCAACTCACTTTCTTGTAAATACAAGCTTCTCATATACTTGTATAAATCCAAACGCTTTGATCACCTCATCAAACCGCTTATTCCAACTCCGAGATGCTTGCACTAGTCCATAAATGGATCGTTGGAGTTTGCAAACTTTGTCAGCATTCTCTGGATCGACAAAACCTTCCGGTTGCATCATATACAACTCTTCCTCAAGGAAACCATTAAGGAACGTTGTTTTGACATCCATCTGCCAAATTTCATAGTCAAAATATGTAGCAATTGCTAACATGATTCTGACGGACTTAAGCATCGCTATGGGTGAGAAGGTATCATCGTAGTCAACTCCTTGAACTTGTGAAAACCCTTTGCCACAAGTCGAGCTTTATAGACGGTGACATTACTGTCCGCGTCCGTCTTCTTCTTAAGATCCATTTGTTCTAAATGACCTTTCGCCCATCAGGTAATACTTCCAAAGTCCATACTTTGTTTTCATACATGGATCCCATATCGGATTTCATGGCCTCTAACCATTTCTCGTAATTCATGCCCATCATCGCTCCTCCATAGCTCGTAGGTTCATCGTTGTCTAACAACATGGTCTCCAAGACAGGGTTGCCGTACCACTCAGGAGCAGTACGTTCCCTTCTCGACCTACAAGGTTCAATAATAACTTGATCCAAAGTTTCATGATCATCATCATTAACATCCTCTTCAGCCGTCGTTGGCTCCACAGAAACATCTTTCTATGATGCGCTACTCTCTGGTTGAAGTAAAGGTTCAATAACCTCATCAAGTTCTATTTTCCTCCCACTCAATTCTTTTGAGAGAAACTCTTTCTCAAGAAATGTTCCGTTCTTAGCGAAAACACTTTGCCTTCGCATCTGAGATAGAAGGTATACCCAACCATCTCTTTTGGGTATCCTATGAAGACACATTTCTCCGCTTTGGGTTCTAGCTTTTCAGGCTGAAGCTTTTTGACATAAGCATCACCTCCAAAAACTTTCAGAAACGACAATTTTGGCTTCTTGACAAACCACAGTTCATATGGCGTCATCTCAACGGATTTCGATGGTGCCCTATTTAAAGTTAATGCAATTGTCTCTAATGCATAACCCCAAAACGATAGTGGCAAATCATCAAGAGACATCATAGAACGCACCATATCTAATAAGGTTCAATTAAGACATTCGGACACACCATTACGCTATGGTGTTCTAGGCAGTTTCAATTGTGAAAAAATTCCACATTGTCTTAAGTGACTACCAAACTCATAACTCAGATATTCAACTCCTCGATCATATCACAGGAATTTAATCTTCTTGTTATGATGATTTTCAATTTCACTTTGAAATTGCTTGAACTTTTTAGACGTTTCAGACTTGTGTTTCATTAAGTAAATATACTCATATCTACTTAAGTCATCAGTGAAGGTGAGAAAATAATGATATCCACCGCGCGCCACAATGTTCATTCGACCGCACACATCAGTATGTATGATTTCCTAGAAATCACTCGCACGTTCCATTGTTCCAAAGAACAACATTTTAGTCATCTTGCCCATGAGGTATGGTTCACATGTGTCAAGTGATTGAAAATCAAGTGATTCCAAAAGTCCATCAGCATGGAGCTTCCTCATGCGTTTTACACCAATATGACCCAAACGGCAGTGCCACAAGAAAGTGGTACTATCATTATCAACTCTACATCTTTTGGCATCAATGTTATGAACATGTGTATCATCACTATCAAGATTCAACATGAATGAACCCCTCACACTGGGCGCATGACCATAAAAGATATTACTCATATAAATAGAACAACCATTACTCTCTGATTTAAATGAGTAACCGTCTCGCAATAAACAGGATCTAGATACAATGTTCATGCTTAACGCAGGCACTAAATAACAATTATTCAGGTTCATCACTAATCCCGATGGTAATTGAAGAGAGAGCGTGCTGACGACGATCACATCAACCTTGGAACCATTTCCCACGCACATCGTCACTTCATCCTTAGCGAGCCTCCATATATTTTGTAGGTCCTGCTTTGAGTTGCAAATGTGAGCAACCGAACCGGTATCAAATACCCAGGCACTACAACGAGAGCTAGTAAGGTACACATCAATAACATGTATATCATATATACCTTGTTTGTTGTTGGCCGCCTTCTTGTCAGCCAAATACTTGAGGTAGTTCTGCTTCCAGTGACCGGTTCCCTTGCAATGAAAGCACTCAGTTTCTGGCTTGGGTCCAGCCTTGGGTTTCTTTACGGGAGGTGCAACTGCTTTGCCTACCCCCTTGGCTACGCCCTTGTGGCTTGTGGGCCCCCTGGCAGGCCTCCCATGCCAATCTTCTGCCATATGAAGGGTTTTGACCTAGAAAAAAAATCATAAGAGAGCTTTTGGGACGAAGCGCCGCCGTATTGAGGCGGAACTTGGGCAGAACCAATCTAGACCTCCGACAGGGCTGTTCTGCCAAGGAAACTTCCCTCCCGAGGGGGAAATCGAAGCCATCATCATCACCAACGATCCTCTCATCGAGAGGGGTTCAATCTCCATCAACATCTTCACCAGCACAATCTCCTATCCAAAGCCTAGTTCATCTCTTGTATCCGATCTTTCTCTCAAACCTCAGATTGGTACATGTGGGTTGGTAGTAGTGTTGATTACTCCTTGTAGTTGATGCTAGTTGGTTTACTTAGTGGAAGATCATATGTTTAGATCCTTTATGTTAATTAATACTCCTGTGATTATGAACATGAACATGCTTTGTGAGTAGTTACGTTTCTTCCTGAGGATATGTGATAAGTCGTGTTATAAGTAATCATGTGAATTTGGTATTCGTTCGATATTTTGATGAGATGTATGTTGTCTATCCTCTAGTGGTGTCATGTGAACGTCAACTACATGACACCTCACCATTATTTGGGCCTAGGGGAAGGCATTGGGAAGTAATAAGTAGATGATTGGTTGCTAGAGTGACAGAAGCTTAAACCCTAGTTTATGTGTTGCTTCGTAAGGGGCTGATTTGGATCCATATTAAGGACAGTAAAACCGAGCCTAAAGCGAGTCCTCACAGCGATTTGCGTTTTCGACCGTCCATTTTCGGTCCTTAATTTGAGAGTTGCTGGTCGTTGGATCTCTGTGTATAGCGATCTATCCCGCTCGTGGTATTTACTGGGCTTGCTGTCCTATGGGCAGCTGCACCACAGGCCGAAAGGGTGCTCTGTAGTTAACTCGGCCCCAGGCCAGCCCATTCCATCCATGCGCTTCATTGAATTTGTCTAAAAAAAATGGGCTTCAGTGAATGAGGTCCATGTTTCATACTGTTGGTCTTGCTTATATTGTTGTGCCTCCTACTGATCCTTTAGAATAGTATTTGCTAGACCATGAAAACGATATGCATACGAATTAAAAGAATGAAATAGATAGGATTTTCTTTGATCAGCATCCTATTTTGAAACACAACTTGCTAGTTGAAATACTTGGGGATCCTCCTCCACCCAAGGGTGATCCCGTGTTTGATCTTAAACAATTACCGGATACTCTGAAATATGCTTATCTTGATGAAAAGAAGATATATCCTATTATTATTAGTGCTAACCTTTCAGAGCATGAAGAAAAGAGATTATTGAGAACTCTTAAGAAGCATTGTGCTGCTATTGGATATAATCTTGATGACCCTAAGGGCATTAGTCCCACTCTATGTCAACATAAAATTAATATGGAACCTGGTGCTAAACCAGTTGTTGATCACCAACAACGGTTAAATCCTAAAATGAAAGAAGTGGTAAGAAATGAAATATTAAAGCTTCTGGAGAAGGTATAATTTATCCTATTGCTAATAATAGATGGGTTAGTCTTGTTCATTGTGTCCCTAAGAAGGGAGGTATTACTATTGTTCCCAACGATAAAAATTAATTGATCCCGCAAAGAATTGTTACATGATATAGAATGGTAATTGATTTTAGGAAATTAAATAAAGCTACTGGGAAAGATCATTACCCTCTACAGTTTATTGATCAAATGCTAGAAAGACTATCTAAACACACACACTTCTGTTTTCTAGATGGTTATTCTGGTTTCTTTCAAATACCTGTGTCAAAAGAGGATCAAGAAAAGACAATTTTTACTTGCCCTTTTGGTACCTTGCTTATAGACGTATGCCTTTTGGTTTATGCAATGGAGCTGCTACCTTTCAAACATGTATGACTGCTATATTCTCTGACTTTTGTGAAAATATTTTTGAAGTTTTCATGGATGACTTCTCCGTTTACGAAACTTCTTTTGCTGATTGCTTGAGCAACCTTGATCGAGTTTTGCAGAGATGTGAAGATACTAATTGATGACCCACAATTATAGGGGATCTATCATAGTCCTTTCGATAAGTAAGAGTGTCAAACCCAACAAGGAGAAGAACAAAATGACAAGCGGTTTCCAGTATGGTATTCCCTGCAAGCACTGAAATTATCGGTGACAGATAGTTTTGTGATAAGATAATTTGTAACGAGTAACAAGTAACAAGTGTAGCAAAGGTGCAGCAAGGTATCCCAAGCCTTTTTGTACCAAAGCACAGGCCTAGACAAACTCTTATATAAAGACAAGCGCTCCCGAGGACACATGGGAATTTCTGTCAAGCTAGTTTTCATCATGCTCATTTGATTTGCGTTTGTTACTTTGATAATTTGATATGTGGGTCGACCGGTGCTTGGGTGCTGCCCTTACTTGGACAAACCTCTCACTTATGATTAACCCCTATCGCAAGAATCCGCAACTACGAAAGAAGAATTAAGGTATACATAACCATAGCATGAAACATATGGATCCAAATCAGCCCCTTACGAAGCAACGCATAAACTAGGGTTTAAGCTTCTGTCACTCTAGCAACCCATCATCTACTTATTACTTACCAATGCCTTCCCCTAGGTCCAAATAATGGTGAAGTGTTATGTGGCCGATGTTCACATAACACCACTAGAGGAGAGACAACATACATCTCATCAAAATATCAAACGAATACCAAATTCACATGATTACTTATAACAAGACGTATCTCATGTCCTCGGGAACAAACGTATACGAAACATGTACATGTTCAAGATCATAGGAGTATTAATTATCATAAAGGATCTAAACATATGATCTTCCACCAAGTAAACCAACTAGTATCAACTACAAGGAGTAATCAACACTACTACCAACCCATAGGTACCAATCTGAGGTGTTGAGACAAAGATCGGATACAAGAGATGAACTAGGGTTTGGAGAGGAGATGGTGCTAGTGAAGATGTTGATGGAGATTGACACCCTCTCGATGAGAGGATTGTTGGTGATGATGATGGCTTCGATTTCCCCCTACGGGAGGGAAGTTTCCCCGGCAGAACAGCCCTATCGGAGCTCTAGATTGGTTCTGCCCAAGTTCCGCCTCGAGACGGCGGCGCTTCATCTCGAAAGCTTTCTTCTGATTTTTTTCCAGGTCAAAATGCTTCATATAGGAGAAGATGTGCGTCGAAGGAGCCACATGGGCCTCACAAGCCTGCTAGGCACGGCTAGGGGAGTGGCCGCGCCTAGCAGGCTTGTGGCCTGCAGGTAGGGCCCCTCTGGTTAATTCTTGTGCCAATATATTTATTAATTCCAAATATATTCTCCGTAAATTTTTAGGACTTTTGGAGTTGTGCAGAATATGTATCTCAAATTTGCTCCTTTTCCAGTCCAGAATTCCAGCTGCCGGCATTCTCCCTCTTCATGTAAACCTTGTAAAATAAGAGAGAAAAGGCATAAGTATTGTACCATAACGTCTAATAACAGCCCATTATGCAATAAATATCAATATAAAAGCATGATGCAAAATGGACGTATCAACTCCCCCAAGCTTAGACCTCGCTTGCCCTCAAGCGGAAGTCGAGATCGATGAATATGTCCACATGTTTAGAGATAAAAGTGTCGATAAAATAAAATACGGACATGAGGGCATCATGATAAACTTTAGAACAGCAATACCCATTGTATAAGATTCTTTATGCTATTGTAACAATTCATTCACAAGATCAAGTATGAACCAAGAACTCTGGTGACATACAACAAACTATGATTTCAGTCATTGAAGCAATTGACAATTTATCATAACATCGGAAAGAGTCAATATAAGAGCTTGTACGGAAAATCCACATACTCAATCATCTTTTAGTCCTTCACAATTGCTGGCACTCACGCAGTACCCACGAGATCAAAGCTTCAATCGAACATAGAGAAAGGTAGGGGCTTATAGTTTTGCCTCCCAACTATTCACCTCAAGGGTGATGTCAACAATAATAACTCATGATCACCCACATTCGAGTGGATATATAAGTCTAGATCATTCCCCAACACATAATGCTAGCCAAGAGAGACGAAATATAGGAAGTGGTGTAGACCACCATGACTCTTACATAACAGTAAGTACTAGAAAGTAAAAGTAACAGATAGGCCCTTCGCAGAGGGAAGTAGATCTTGTTATGCGCTTTTTGTTTTGGATGCATAAACTCTTAGTGCAGAGGAACTCTGCGTTGTATTTCCCTTTGTGATAGCAACCTTTATTATGCAGTCCGTCGCTTTTATTTCTTCACTATCACAAGTTCGTAGAACACTTATTTCCCTTACAATAAAAGATCACACATATTTAGGAGCAATTTTTATTGCATTTATGCACCGATGAAAACTTACTTGAAGGATCTTATTCAATCCATAGGTAGGTATGGTGGACTCTCATGGCAAAACTAGGTTGAGGTGTTTGGATACACAAGTAGTATCTCTACTTGGTGCGGAAGTTTTGGCTAATATGAGGTGGAAGCAAGCACGACATGTTGGAGGATCTAAAACCATATAACTTCTATCAGGATGCAAGCAAACATAACCTATTATGTTGTCTTCCTTGTCCAACATCAACTCATTGGCATGTAATATTTTAATGAGTGGTCACAATCATAAAAGATGTCCAAGATAATATATTTATATGTGAATCTCTCTTTCTTTATCACTTCCTTTAAATTGCACCAATGACCAATTACTATGTTTGTTAACTCCCAACAAATTTCAATCACCATACTTTTTATATCTGAAGTCATCACTCCCCATAAGATCACTATGTATTCTCTATGCTTTTGTTCTATTGTCCCATATTCATTACTTTCAAGAGCATAGTAATCTAGCAAAGTCCTCTCATCAAAACTACTTTTTTTTATTATTATTATATATATATCGGACTTGCTTATATAAGGGGAGCAGAAGCAAACACTAAAAGGTGGATCATACTAAAAACTTTTATTCTACTACATCAAAACAAAATCAAAAAGGATCAAACTAGGAAAGATAATAAAAATGAAAAATGAAAAAGGTGTGGTGTGATACGATACTGGGGCACCTCCCCCAAGGTTAGCACAAGCCAAGGGGAGTGCCCATACCCATGTGGTTAGGTGTCCTTCTTTGGAGGTGATGGTGGTGGAGTTGTTGATGATGATGGAACTTATCCTACATCTTCCAAGACATTGGCTCACCATCATAGAAAGATGAACGAGTCTCCAGAATCCTCAAATCCATAGCCAAACATATTCTCTTAAATATGGATTCATACTCACAGTTTTGGTTTTATAGATCATAGATCTGGGCTTGGAGATGCTCAATTTTCTCATAAAGCTTGAAGATGTGCTCCACGATGTCCTCGGTGTCTAGCTTGTGTTTATGGGTAAACTCCGAGATCATCATATGATTGGCATTGAGTCCATGTTCCACTATCCCTTGGCACTTGAATACTTGTTGCTCCATTGCTTCGAGCCTTGTTTCCATGCTTCTTGTCTTCTTTGGCCCATCAACGTCACGGATGTGCAGCACCCCCTCACACATCTCAATATTTTGAGGGTGTTGCAACACCTCTGCAATGTAAGGGTTGATGACCTTCTCGAAAAACTTGTCCTTTAGAGCACTGGGGGACGCCACGACGATCTAAATCTGCTATAGAAACAACTCAAGACGAAAACAAGAGGTATTGTCTTGATACGAAAGTCAAAACCTTCGGGAGATTAAATAATGAATTTTTGCCCACCTGAAGGGGTGTTCCACAAGAAAACGGAGTCCAGGCCGCACGAGGTGGTGACAAGCCCCCTAGGAGCGGCCAGGGGGGTGGCCACGCCTAGCAGGCTTGTCACCTCCTTGTGCGTCTTCGGACTGCTTTTTATTTCCCAATTTTGTAAATATTCCAAAACTAAGTATAGTTGCTATTGGGAAAGTTTTGGAGTCGGCTTACTTACCGTACCACGTATCTATTCCTTCTTAGGGTCTGAAACGTTGTGGTAAGTCTCCCTAATATGCTCTTTGGGAGTCATTAATGGGAGTACCTGAAATATAGTGTTTGACTCTTTGCCCGTTTACCACCTTCGGATTTGTGCCTTAGGCGTTGTTGATGTTGATGGCACCGGAATGATATACCTCCTCGATGATGTAAGGTCCTTCCCATTTGGAGAGAAGTTTACCTGCAAAAAATCTTAACCGAGAATTGTATAGCAATACATGATCACCTACATTAAATTCACGCTTTTGTATCCTTTTATCATGCCATCTCTTAACTTTCTCTTTAAATAGCTTGGCATTCTCATGGGCCCAAGTTCACCATTCATCAAGTGAGCTAATGCTCTAGCTCTAGAGGTAAGTGACATGCTTTACCATAAACCATTTTATGCGAAGACATACCCATAGGATTCTTGTAAGCAGTTCTATAAGTCCATAATGCATCGTCAAGTTTCTTATACCAATTCTTCCTAGATCTATTAACCGTCTTTTGAAAGATCAATTTAATTTCTCCATTGCTTAATTCTACTTGACCACTAGACTGAGGATGATAAGGGGATGCAATTCTATGATTAACATCCGACTTAGCAAGCTATTTACGGAAAGTGCCATAAATAAAATGTGAACCACCATTAGTCATTAAATAGCTGGGACTCCAAATCTAGGGAAAATAACTTCTTTAAGCATCTTAATAGTGGTGTTATGATCAGCACTACTAGTTGGAATAGCTTCTACCCACTTAGTCACATAATCATTAGCAACTAAAATATGAGTATACCCGTTGGACGTTGGAAAAGGTCCCATATAATCAAAACCCCAAACATCAAATGGTTCAATAACAAGAGAGTAATTCATAGGCATTTCCTAACGTCTACTAATATTACCAATTCTTTGGCATTCATCACATGACAGGACAAACTTACGAGCATCCTTGAAGAGAGTAGGGTAGTAAAAACCAGATTGTAATACCTTATGTGCAGTCCAATATCCAGCATGGTGTCCTCCGTAGGCCTCGGAATGACATTTTCGTAGGATCTGTTCCTATTCATGCTCAGGTACACAATGTCTAATAACACCATCTATTCCTTCTTTATAAAGGGGTGGGTCATCCCAGAAGTAATGTCTTAAATCATAGAAAAAACTTTTTCTTTTGTTGTATGTGAAACAAGGCGGTATAAATTTAGCGACAATGTAATTAGCATAATCCGCATACCAAGGAGCATTATGAGAAGCATTTATGACAGCTAATTGTTCATCACGAAAGCTATCATCAATAGGTAGTGGGTCATCAAGAACATTCTCTAACCTAGACAAATTATCTGCTATGGGGCTATCAGCACCCTTTCTATCAACAATATGCAAATCAAATTCTTGTAGCAGAAGAACCCATCTGATAAGTCTAGGTTTAGCATCTTTATTTTCCATGAGATATTTAATAGTAGCATGATTAGTGTGAATAGCTACTTTAGAATCAACAATATAGGGTCTAAACTTATCACAAGCGAACACAACTGTTAAAAATTCCTTTTCCGTGGGAGCATAGTTCCTTTGAGCACTGTCTAGAGTTTTTCTAGCATAATGAATAACATTTAATTTCTTATCAACTCTTTGACCTAGAACACGACCTATGGCATAATCACTAGCATCGCACATAATTTCAAAAGGTAGGTTCCAATCAGATGGTTGAACAATAGGTGCAAAAATCAAAGCATTCTTGAGAATTTCAAAAGCTTCTACACAATCATCATAAAAAATGAATGGAACATATTTTTGCAAAAAAATAGTGAGAGGCCTAGAAATATTAGAGAAATCTTTAATAAACCTCCTATAGAAACCAGCATGACCAAGGAAACTTCTTATACATCTGATATCCGTAGGGCATGACATTTTTTCAATAGAATCAACTTTAGGCTTATCAACTTCAATACCTCTTTCGGAAATTTATGTCCCAAGACAATGCCTTCATTCACCATAAAGTGGCACTTTTCCCAATTCAAGACAAGATTAGTTTCTTCACATCTCTGCAAAACTCGATCAAGGTTTCTCAAATAATCATCAAAAGAAGTTCCGTAAATGGAAAAATCATCCATGAAAACCTTAACAATCCTTTCACAAAATATAGCAGTCATACATCTTTGAAAGGTAGAAGGTGCATTGCATAAACCAAAAGGCATACGTCTATAAGAAAAGGAATCAAAGGGGCAGGTAAAGGTGGTCTTCTCTTGGTCCTCTTTTGACACAGGTATTTGAGAGAAACCAGAATAACCATCTAGAAAGCATAAATGTGTGTGTTTGGATAACCTTTCTAGCATTTGATCAATCAAAGGTAGAGGGTAATGATCTTTTCTAGTAGCTTCATTAAATTTCCTAAAATCAATTACCATTCTATAACCTGTAACAATTCTCTGTGGGATCAATTCATTTTTATCATTAGGAATTACGGTAATACCTCCTTTCTTAGGGACACAATGAACGGGATGAACCCATCTACTATCAGCAATATGGTAAATGATACCTGCCTCCAGAAGCTTTAATATTTCATTTCTTACCACTTCCTTCGTTTTAGGATTCAACCGTCGTTGATGATCAACAAATCGTTTAGCATCAGGCTCCATTTTAATTTTGTGCTGACATAGAGTGGGACTAATGCCCTTAAGATCGTCAAGAGTATATCCAATAGCAGCATGGTGCTTCTTTAGTGTTTTCAATAATCTCTGTTCTTCATGCTCTAAAAGGTTAGCACTAATAATAACAAGATATATGTTCTTTTCATCAAGATAAGCATATTTCAAAGTATGTGGTAATTTTTTAAGCTCAAACACAAGATCACCCTTGGGTGGTAGAGGATCCCCAAGTATTTCAATAGGCAAGTTGTGTTTCAGGATAGGATGCTGATCAAAGAAAATCCTATCTATCTCATTCCTTTCATTCATATGCATGTCATTTTCATGGTCTAACAAATATTGCTCTGAAGGACCAGTAGGAGGAACATCAATAGAAGAAAGACCCATAATTTCATCCTTACTAGGCAATTCTTTATCATGGGGTTGTCTATGAAATTTGGAGAAATTAAACTCATGGGACGTATCCCCAAAACTTATGGCAACTGTTTCCTTCTCACAATCTATTCTAGCATTAACGGTATTCAAGAAGGGTCTACCAAATATAATGGGACAAAAATCATCTTGTGGGGAACTAATAACAAGAAAATCAGTAGGATATTTTACTTCCCCACACAAGACTTCAACATCTCTAATAATCCCAACTGGTGGTATAGTGTCTCTATCAACAAGCTTAATTGTAACATCAATTTCCTCTAACTCAGCTGGTGCAATATCATTCATAATCTCTTTATATAAGGAAAAGGTAATTGCACTCACACTAGCACCCATATCACATAAGCCATGATAACAATGATCCCCTATTTTAACAGAAACAACATGCATGCCAATGATGGGTCTATGTTTATTTTTAGCATCAGGTTTAGCGATTCTAGCGGCTTCATCACAAAATTGAATAGCATGCCCATCAATATTATAAAACAAGAGATCCTTAACCATAGCAATACTAGGCTCAACTTTAATTTGCTCAGGGGGTGTAGGTGTTCTAGCACAGCTCTTACGAACCATAGTTTAAGCTTTAGCATGATCCTTTATTCTAACAGGGAAAGGTGGTTTCTCAATATAAGCAGTGGGAATAACAGGATCAACATTATAATTAATAGTTTTCTCTTCAACTTTAATAGGTTCAACTACTTTCACTTCAATGGGAGGATGATATTTAAACCACTTCTCCTTAGGGAGATCAACATGAGCAGCAAAAGAGTCACAAAAATAAGATACTATCTCAGAGTCAAGTCCATATTTAGTGCTAAATTCACGAAAAGCATTGGTGTCCACGAAAGATTTAACACAATCAAACTTAAGGTTCATACCTGACTCCTTACCTTCGTCGAGTTCACAAACTTCAAAGTTGCGTATAATTCTTTCCAATAAATCCCATTTAAAGTCAATATATTTCTTCATATAAGAACCAGCACAAGAAGTATCGAGCATGGATTGATCATTTCGAGAAAGTCGAGCATAAAAGTTTTGAATAATAATTTCTCTCGAGAGATCTTGATTGGGACATGAATATAACATTGACTTAAGACTCTCCCAAGCTTGAGCGATTCTTTCTCCTTCACGAGGCCATAAATTATAAATATAATTCCGATCACTATGAACTAGATGCATAGGATAGTGCTGGGGAACGTCGCATGGGAAACAAAAAATTTCCTACGCACACGCAAACCTATCCATGGTGATGAGCATATACGAGAGGGAGAGTGGATCTACATACCCTTGTAGATCGCTAAGCGGGAAGCGTTAAGAAACGCGGTTGGTGTAGTCGAACATCTTCGCGATCCAAATCGCCGAGCGTCCCGCGATCTCATCACGATCCGTCCCGCGATCCAATCACGATCCGTCCCGCGATCTCATCACGATCCGTCTGACGATCTTGATCACGATCTGTCCCGCGAACTCATCACGATCTCCACCATCTCGATCCAGTGAGAGGAGATGGAGAGGAGAGAGAGTTCACCGGCAGCGTGACGGCGCTCCGGTGATGGTGGTGGAGCAATTCCGGCAGGGCTTCGCCTAAGCGCTGCAGAAAACCGATCTAGAGGAGAAACTATGCACCGGTGTAACGGGTAGCACGTGGCCGGAAATTCTGTCCAAAAACCACCCAATCCACTAGTATATATAGGAGGAGAGGAGAGGAGAGGCAGCCAAGGCCTTTGGGTTGTGATGTTGTATTACCGAGTGGGCCCTGAGATACCTCTCCGTCACACGGAGTAACAAATCCCAGTCTCGATCCATGCCAACTCAACAGACACCATCGGAGATACCTGTAGAGCACCTTTATAATCACCCAGTTACGTTGCGACGTTTGATACACACAAGTAACTCCTCCGATATCCGTGAGTTGCATGATCTCATGGTCATAGGAACATATACTTGACATGCAGAAAACAGTAGCAATAAACTGACACGATCATATGCTATGTTTGTAGTTTGGGTCTTATCCATCACATCATTCTCCTAATGATGTGATCCCGTTATCAAATGACATCTCATGTCCATGGCTAGGAAACCTTAACCATCCTTTGATCAACGAGCTAGTCCATTAGAGGCATACTAGGGACATGGTTTTGTCTATGTATCCACACATGCATTTAAGTCTCCGATCAATACAATTATAGCATGGATAATAAACGATTATCATGAACAAGGAAATATGATAATAACTAATTTATTATTGCCTCTAGGGCATATTTCCAACAGTCTCCCACTTGCACTAGAGTCAATAATCCAGTTCACATCACCATGTGATTCGCATTGTTATGAATCTAACACCCAATGAGTTCTGGGGCTCGATCATGCTTTGCATGTGAGAGAGGTCTTATAGTCAACGGGTCTGCGATATTCAGATCCGTGTGTACTTTGCAAATCTCTATGTCAAACCGTAAACACTGCTACCACACTCCACTTGGTACTATTTCCAACTGGCTGCTCCACTATACGTATCCAGATTGCTACTACAAGTCATCCGGATTAGTGTTAAAGCTTGTATCGACGTAACTCCTTACGACGAACTCTTTATCACCTCCATAATCGAGAAACATCTCCTCAGTCTCTTAGTTACTGAGGATAATCTTGACCGCTGTCCAGTGATCCACTCCTAGTTCACTCTTGTACCCCCTGACGGTCTCATGGCAAGGCACACACAGGTGCGGTACACAGCATGGCATAATATAGAGCCTATGGCTAAGGCATAGGGGACGACGTTCGCCCTTTATCTTTCTAATGCCGTTGTCGAGCTTTGAGTCTCACTCAACTTTCACACCTTACAAATCAGGCGAGAACTCTTTCTTTGACTGATCCATTTTGAACTCTTTCAAAATCTTGTCAAGGTATGTACTCATTGAAAGTCTCATCGAGCATCTTGATCTATCTCCACAGATTTTGATGCTCAACAATTAGGTAGCTTCATCCAGGTCTTCCTTTGAAAATCACTTTCCAAATGACCGTTTTATGCTTTCCAGAAACTCTACATTATTTCTGATCAACAATATGTCATCCACATATACTTATCAGAAATTCTATAGTGCTCCCACTTACTTTATTGCAAATACAAGTTTCTCGTAAACTTTGTATAAACATCAAAACTTTGATCACCTCATCAAAGCGTATATTCCAACTCCGAGATGCTTGCTTCAGTCCATGGAAGGATCACCGAAGCTTGCACACCTTTTAGCATCCTTAGGCCTGACAAAACCTTCTGGTTGTATCACATACAACCTTTCCTCAAGTAAACCGTTAAGGAAACGATGTTTTGACATCCATCTGCCAGATTTCATAATTGAAAACACAGCAACTGCTAACATAATTCCAACAGACTTTAGCACCACTATGAGTGAGAAAGTCTCATCGTAGTCAACTCCTTGAACTTGTCACAAACATCTTTGCAACAAGTCGAGCTCTACAAATAGTGACATTCACCATCAGTGTCTGTCTTCATTTTAAAGATCCATTTGTACTCAACGACCTGCCGTCCAACGAGCAAGTATACCAAAGTCTACACTTGGTTTTCATACATGGATCCTATCTCGGATTTCATGGCCTCCAACCATTTGTCAGAATCCGGGCCCATCAATGCTTCTCCATAGCTCGTAGGTTCATCGTTGTCCAACAACATGATCTCCAAGACACAGTTGTCATACCACTTAGGAGTAGTACACATCCTTGTCGACCTACGAAGTTCGATAGTAACTTGATCCTGAAGCTTCATGATCATCATCATTAACTTCCTCTTCAACTAACGTAGGCTTCACAGAAACATCTTTCTGCGCTGCGCTACTCTCTGGTTGAACAAAGTTTTAACAACCTCATCAAGTTCTATCTTCCTCCCACTCAATTCTTTTGCGAGAAACATTTCCTCGAGAAAGGATCCGTTTAAGCAACAAACACTTTGCACTAGTTTCTGAGATTGAAGGTTCACCCAACTGATCTTAGGGTTTCTATGAAGATGCATTTGTCCGCCTTGGGTTTGACCTCATTAGGTGAAAAAAATTCCACACAAGCGTTGCAGCCCCAAACATTAAGAAATGACAGCTTAGGTTTCTATCAAACCATAATTCACACGGTGTCATCTCAACGGATTTAGATGGTGCCCTATTTAAAGTGAATGTAGTTGTCTCTAATGCATAACCCCAAAATTATAGTAGTAAAACGATAAGAGACATCACAGCACGCACCATATCCAATAGAGCATGACTATGATGTTCGGACACACCATCACACTATGGTGTTCCAGGTGGCGTTAGTTGTGAAACAAATTTCACATTGTCTTAAGTTGTATGCCAAACTCGTAACTCAGATATTCACCTCCACGATCATATCGCAGTCATTTTTATCTTCTTGTCACGATGATCTTAAACTTCACTCTGAATTTGCTTGAACCTTTCAAACGATTCAGACTTGTGTTTCATTAAGTAAATATACACTATATCTACTCAAATCATTAGTGAAGGTAAGGAAATAACGATATCCACTGTACGCTACAAGACTCACTAGATTGCATACATCAACATGTATCATTTCCAATGAATCACTTGCCCGCTCCATCCAACGGAGTCCTTCAGTCATCTTGCCCAAGAGGCATGGTTCGCATGTCTCAACCGATTCGAAATCGAATGAGTCCAAAGATCCATCAGCATGGAGTTTCTTCATGCGCTTTATACCAATATGACATTTTGCGGCAGTGCCACAAGTATGTGGTACTATCATTATTAACTTTTTATCTTTTGACATCAATGTTATGAACATGTGTATTACTACGATCAATATTTCAACAAACCATTCTCACTGGGTGCATGACCATTGAAGGTATTATTCATGTAAACAGAATAACCATTATTCTCTAACTTAAATGAATAACTGTATTGCAATAAACATGATCTAATCATGTTCATGCTCAACGCAAAACACCAAATAACATTTATTTAGGTTCGTCACTAATCCTGAAGGTAGAGAGAGTGTGCGATGTTGATCACATCAACCTCGGAAACAATTCCAACACACATCGTCACCTCACCCTTAGCTAGTTCTCCGTTTATTCCGTAGCTTTTATTTCGAGTTACTAACATTTAGCAACCGAACCGGTATCCAATACCCAGGTGCTACTAGGAGTACTAGCAAGGTACACATCAATAACTCGTATATCAAATATACTTCTGTCGATTTTGCCAGCCTTCTTATCTACCAAGTATCTAGGGTTGTTCCTCTTTAGCGACCGCTCACCTCATAACAGAAGCACTTAGTCTCGGGTTTGAGTTCAACTTCGGGTTGCTTCACTAGAGCAGCAACTGACTTGCTATCCATGAAGTTTCCGTCCTTGCTCTTGCCCTTCTCAAAACTAGTGGTTTGATTAACCATCAACACTTGACGCTCCTTCTTGATTTCTACCTTCGCGGTGTCAAACATCGCGAACAGCTCAGGAATCATTATTTCTATCCCTGGCAATTTATAGTTCATCACCAAGTTCTAGTAGCTTAGTGACAGTGACTTGGAGAACTATATCAATCACTATCTTATCTGGAAGATCAACTCCCACTTGATTCAGGCGATTGTAGTACCCAGACAATCTGAGTACATGCTCAACGGTTGAGCTATTCTCCTTCATCTTACAGGCAAAGAATCTTGTTGGAGATCTCATATCTCGCAACACGGGCACGAGCCTGAGATCACAATCTCAGCTCCTAGAACATCTCATATGTTCCGTGACGTTCAAAACGTTTCGGAGCCTCAATTCTAAGCCGTAATGCATGACGCACTAAACTATCAAGTAGTCATCGGAACGTGCCTGTCAGATGTTCACAACATCTACAGACGACGCTAGAGGGGGTCGGCGCACTGAGCAGTGCATTAAGGACATAAGCCTTCTGTGCAGCAAAGAGGACAATTCTTAGATCACAGACCCAGTCCGCAATATTGCTACCATCATCTTTCAATACTATTTCTCTAGGAACATATAAAACTACAAGGGATCTACAGTGTGAGCTAGTAATCTAAAACATAATTTGCAAAGACACTTTGACTATGTTCATGATAATGAGTTCAATTAATCATATTACCTAAGAACTCCCACTCAAATTGACATCCCTCCGATCATTCGAGTGATACATGATCCAAATTCACCAACTCAAGTCCGATCATCACGTGAGTTGAGGTGGCTGCAATGGTGAACATCATTATGTTGATCATATCTTCTATATGACTCATGTTCGACCTTTCGGTCTCTTGTGTTCCGAGGCCATGTCTGTACATGCTAGGCTCGTCAAGTTTAACCCGAGTGTTCTGCGCGTGCAAATCTGGCTTGCACCCGTTGTATGTGAACGTAGAGTCTATCACACCCGATCATCACGTGGTGTCTCAACACGACGAACTTTCGCAACGGTGCACACTCGGGGAGAACACAATTTATCTTGAAATTAAGTGAGGGATCACCTTATAATGCTACCGTCGTCCTAAGGAAAACAAGGTGCATAAAAGGATTAACATCACATGCAAATCATAAGTGGCATGATATGGCCATTAGCTTGTGCTTTTGATCTCCATCATGAAAGCACCGGCATGATCTCCATCGTCACCGGCATGACACTATGATCTCCATCATCTTGATCTCCATCAACGTGTCGCCATCGGGGTTGTCACACCCTGCATGCTTCTACTACTATTGCTACCGTAGCGATAAAGTAAAGCATTACATAGCGCTTAATGATTGACACGCAGGTCATACAATAATTAAAGACAACCCTATGGCTCCTGCCGGTTGCCGTATTCATCGACATGCAAGTCGTGATAATCTATACATCACATGATCATCTCATACATCACATATATCACATTATGTAATTGGCCATATCATATCACAACATACCCTGCAAAAACAAGTTATACGTCCTCTAATTGTTGTTGCATGTTTTACGTGGCTGCTACGGGTATCTAGCAAGAACAATTCTCACCTACGCATAAACCACAACGGTAATACACTAGTTTGCTTTTCAACCTTCTCAAGGACCGCCTTTGTCGAATCCGATCCAACTAAAGTGAGAGAAACTGTCACCCGCAAGCCATCTAGGCAACAAGTTGCGTCGAGGGAACCGGTCTCTCGTAAGCGTACGAGTAATGTTGGTCCAGGCCGCTTCATCTCACAATCCCGCTGAACCAAAATACGACCAAGGGAGGAAGCAATATAAGCATCAACGCCAACAAACCTTTTGTGTTCTACTCGAGATCTCATCGAACCATCAACCTAGCTCATGATGCCACTGTTGGGGAACCTCGCATGGGAAACAAAAAAATTCCTACGCACACGCAAACCTATCCATGGTGATGAGCATCTACGAGAGGGAGAGTGGATCTACATACCCTTGTAGATCGCTAAGCGGGAAGCGTTAAGAAACGCGGTTGGTGTAGTCGAACATCTTCGCGATCCAAATCGCCGAGCGTCCCGCGATCTCATCACGATCCGTCCCGCGATCCAATCACGATCCGTCCCGTGAACTCATCACGATCCGTCCCGCGATCTCATCACGATCCGTCTCACGATCTTGATCACGATCTGTCCCGCGAACTCATCATGATCCGTTCCGCGATCTCATCACGAACCGTCTCGCGATCTCGATCACGGTCCTTCCGATCTAGCGCCGAACGGACGGCACCTCCGCGTTCAGCACACGTGCAGCTTGATGACGATCTCCACCGTCTCGATCCAACGATAGGAGGTGGAGAGGATAGAGAGTTCACCGGCAGCGTGATGGCGCTCCGGTGATGGTGGTGGAGCAATTCTGGCAGGGCTTCGCCTAAGCGCTGCAGAAAACCGATCTAGAGGAGAAACTATGCACCGGTGTAACGGGTAGCACATGGCCGGAAATTCTGTCCAAAAACCACCCAATCCACTAGTATATATAGGAGGAGAGGAGAGGAGAGGCAGCCAAGGCCTTTGGGTCGGCCGAAATAGGAGGTGGGAAGCAATCCTACTTCACCTCCAATCCTAGTTGGAGTAGGATTGCCTCCTATTGGCTGATTTTCCACTTTTTGCTTTAGGACTTTCTCTCCTGCGCCATGGGCCTTTGTGACTGTTTTTCCCAGCCCACTAAGGGCTGGTTATTATTCTCCCACAGCCCATGGACCTCTTGGGGTCGAAATACCCCTCCCCGAGTCCTCCCGGTACACTACCGGCACTCCCGGTACACTACCGATGAGCCCGAAACTTTTCCGGAAACCAAACTGGGACTTCCTATATATGAATCTTTACCTCCAGACCATTCCGGAGCTCCTCGTGACGTCCGAGATCTCATCCGGGACTCCGAACAAACTTCGGTCACCACCATACATAACTCTACACTACCGAAACGTCACCGAACCTTAAGTGTGCAGACCCTGCAGGTTCGAGAACTATGTAGACATGACCGAGACACCTCTACGGTCAATAACCAATGACGGGACCTGGATGTCCACATTGGTTACTACATATTCTATGAAGATCTTTATCGGTCGAACCTCTATGTCAAGGATTCAGTTAATCCCGTATAACGTTCCCTTTGTTCTTCGGTATGTTACTTGCCCGAGATTCGATCGTCGGTATCTCCATACCTAGTTTAACCTCGTTACTGGCAAGTCTCTTTACTCGTTCCGTAATACAAGATCCCGTGACTAACACTTAGCCATATTGCTTGCAAGGCTTGTTGTGATGTTGTATTACCGAGTGGGCCCTGAGATACCTCTCCGTCACACGGAGTAACAAATCCCAGTCTCGATGCATGCCAACTCAACAGACACCATCGGAGATACCTGTAGAGCACCTTTATAGTCACCCATTTACGTTGCGACGTTTGATACACACAAGGCACTCCTCTGATATCCGTGAGTTGCATGATCTCATGGTCATAGGAACATATACTTGACATGCAGAAAACAGTAGCAATAAACTGACACGATCATATGCTATGTTTGTAGTTTGGGTCTTATCCATCACATCATTCTCCTAATGATGTGATCCCGTTATCAAATGACATCTCATGTCCATGGCTAGGAAACCTTAACCATCCTTTGATCAACGAGCTAGTCCATTAGAGGCATACTAGGGACATGGTTTTGTCTATGTATCCACACATGCATTTAAGTCTCCGATCAATAGAATTATAGCATGGATAATAAACGATTATCATGAACAAGGAAATATGATAATAACTAATTTATTATTGCCTCTAGGGCATATTTCCAAGCTTGAGCAATTCTTTCTCCTTCACGAGGCCATAAATTATAAATATAATTCCGATCACTATGAACTAGATGCATAGGATAGAACTTCTGATGAAATTCCATCTTCAATCGGTTGTATCTCCATGATCCAATATCATGACATAGCCTATACCATGCCAATGCCTTTTCCTTCAAAGATAAAGGAAAGACCTTCTTCTTAACATGATTGTCGGGCAGACCCGCAAGCTTAAATAATCCACAAAGTTCATCCACATAGATTAGATGTAAATCAGGATCTAGTGTTCCATCTCCTGCGTAAGGATTAGCCAGCAGTTTCTCTATCATACCCGAAGGAATTTCATAATGAATAATCTCAGTAGGTTCATTAGGTTGAGGGAGAACTCTTTGTGTTTCCGGTCAAGGTGAAGATACCCTAAACAAGCCCCTCAAAGGATTACTTTCCATAGTGACAAGTGACAGTAAATTTTAGCACACTATATAAATTTTTCATTGCCAAATTCCACTTACCAAAAGGCACTTCACTCCTCGGCAATGGCGCCAGAAAAGAATCTTGATGACCCACAAGTATAGGGGATCTATCATAGTCCTTTCGATAAGTAAGAGTGTCGAACCCAACGAGGAGCAGAAGGAAATGACAAGCGGTTTCCAGTAAGGTATTCACTTCAAGCACTGAAATTATCGGTGATAGATAGTTTTGTGATAAGATAATTCGTAACGAGTAACAAGTAAAAAGTGTAGAAAAGGTGCAGTAAGGTAACCCAATCCTTTTTGTAGCAAAGGACCGGCTTGGAAAAACTCTTATATAAAGCAAAGTGCTCCCAAGGACACATGGGAATTTATGTCAAGCTAGTTTTCATCATGCTCATTTGATTCGCGTTCGTTACTTTGATAATTTGATATGTGGGTGGACTGGTGCTTGGGTGCTGCCCTTAATTGGACAAACCTCCCATTTATGATTAACCCTATCGCAAGCATCCGCAACTACAAAAGAAGAATTAAGGTAAACCTAACCATAGCATGAAACCTATGGATCCAAATCAGCCCCTTACGAAGCAACACATAAACTAGGGTTTAAGCTTCTGTCACTCTAGCAACCCATCATCTACTTATTACTTACCAATGCCTTCCACTAGTTCCAAATAATGGTGAAGTGTTATGTAGTCAATGTTCACATAACACCACTAGAGAAAAGACAACATACATCTCATCAAAATATCGAACGAATACCAAATTCACATGATTACTTATAACAAGACTTATCCCATGTCCTCAGGAACAAACGTAACTACTCGCGAAACATGTTCATGTTCAAGATCAGAGGAGTATTAATTTTCATAAAGGATCTGAACATATGATCTTCCACCAAGTAAACCAACTAGCATCAACTACAAGGAGTAATCAACACAACTAGCAACCCACAGGTAGCAATCTGAGGTGTTGAGACAAAGATCGGATACAAGAGATGAACTAGGGTTTAGAGAGGAGATGGTGTTTGTGAAGATGTTGATGGAAATTGACCCCCTCTTGATGAGAGGATCGTTGGTGATGAGGATGGCTTCGATTTCCCCCTCCATGAGGGAAGTTTCCCGACAAAACAGCCCTAGTGGAGCCCTAGATTGGTTCTGCCCAAGTTCCGCCTTGAAACGGCGGCGCTTCGTCCCGAAAGCTCTCTTCTTATTTTTTCCAGGTCAAAACACTTCTTATAGGAGAAGACGGGGGTCGGAGGAGCCATAGGGGGCCCACAACCCTGCTAGGCTTGGCCAGGGGGTGGTCGCGCCTAGCAGGCTTGTGGCGTGCAGGTGGCCCCCTCTGGTTGATTCTTGTGCCAGTATTTGTTATTAATTCCAAAAATATTCTCCATAAATTTTCAGGACTTCTGGATTTGTGCAGAATAGGTATCTCGGATTTGCTCCTTTTGTAGTCCAGAATTCCAGCTGCCGGCATTCTCCCTCTTCATGTAAACCTTGTACAATAAGAGAGAAAAGGCATAAGTATTGGACCATAACGTGTAATAACAGCCCATAATGCAATAAATATCAATATAAAAGCATGATGCAAAATGGACGTATCACTAATCTTGTCTTGAATTGGGAGAAGTGCCACTTTATGGTTAATGAGGGCATTGTCTTGGGACACAAAATCTTCGAAAGAGGTATTGAGGTGGATAAAGCTAAAGTAGATGCTATTGAAAAAAATTCGTATCCATGGATATCAGAGGTATAAGAAGTTTCCTTTGCCATACTGGTTTCTATAGGAGATTTATTAAAGACTTCTCTAAAATTTCTCGGCCTCTCACTAATCTCTTGCAAAAAGATGTTCCTTTTGTTTTTGATGATGATTGTGTAGAAGCATTTGAAATCCTTAAGAATGCCTTGATTTCTGCACATGTTGTTCAACCACCTGATTGGAATCTACCCTTTGAATTATGTGTGATGCTAGTGATTATGTCGTTGGTTCTGTTCTAGTACAAAGAGTTGATAAGAAATTAAATGTTATCCATTATGCTAGTAAAACTCTAGACAGTGCTCAAATAAACTATGCTACCACTCAAAAGGAATTTTTAGCAGTTGTGTTTGCTTGTGATAAGTTTAGACCTTATATCGTTCATTCCAATGTAACTGTTCACACTGATCATGTTGCTATTAAATATCTTATGAAAAAGAAAGATGCTAAATCAAGATTTATTAGATGGGTTCTTCTGCTACAAGAATTTGATTTGCATATTATTGATAGAAAGGGTGTTGAGAACCCCGCACCAGATAACTTGTCTAGGTTAGAGAATGTTCTTGACTACCCACTACCTATTGATGATAGCTTTCCTGATGAACAATTAGCTGTCATAAATGCTTCTCGTAATGCTCCATGGTATGCTGATTATGCAAATTACATTGTTTCTAATTTTATACCTCCTAGTTTCACATACCAACAAAAGAAAAAGTGCTTCTATGATTTGAGATATTACTTTTGGGATGACCCACACCTTTATAAAGAAGGGCTAGATGGTGTTATTAGATGTTGTGTACCTGAGCATGAACAGGAACAGATCCTACACAAGTGTCATTCTGAGGCCTATGGAGGACACCACACTAGAGATAGAACTGCACACAAGGTACTACAATCTGTTTTTATTGGCCTACTCTCTTCAAAGATGCTCGTAAGTTTGTCTTGTCTTGTGATGAATGTCAAAGAATTGGTAATATTAGTAGACGTCGGGAAATGCCTATGAATTACTCACTTGTTATTGAACCATTTGATGTTTGGGGTTTTGATTATATGGGACCTTTTCCAAAGTCCAATGGGTATACTCATATTCTAGTTGCTGCTGATTATGTTACTAAGTGGGTAGAAGCTATTCCAACTAGTAGTGTTGATCATAAAAATTCTATTAAAATGCTTAAAGAAGTTATTTTCCCTAGATTTGGAGTCCCTAGATATTTAATGATTGATGGTGGTTCACAATTTATTCATGGTGCTTTCCGTAAATTTCTTGCTAAGTATGATGTTAATCATATAATTGCATATCCTTATCATCCTCAGTCTAGTGGTCAAGTAGAATTAAGCAATAGAGAAATTAAATTGATCTTGCAAAAGACTGTTAATAAATATAGAAAGAATTGGTCTAAGAAACTTGATGATGCATTATGGCTTATAGAACTGCTTATAAAACCCTATGGGCATGTCTCCGTATAAAATAGTTTATGGTAAAGCATGTCACTTACCTCTTCAACTAGAACATAAAGCTTATTGGGCAATTAAAGAGCTCAACTATGATTCCAAACTTGCTGGTGTGAAGAGGTCATTTGACATTAGCTCACTTGATCAATGGAGAACGCAGGCCTATGAGAATGCCAAGTTGTTTAAATAAAAGGTTAAGACATGACATGATAAAAGGATACAAAGGCGTGAATTCAATATAGGTGACCATGTCTTGCTATACAATTCTCGTTTAAGTTTTTTTGCAGGAAAACTTCTCTCCAAATGGGAAGGGCCTTACATTGTCGAGGAAGTATATCGTTCTGGTGCCATCAAGATCAACAATGCTGAGGGCACTAACACGAAGGTGGTAAACGGGCAAAGAATCAAACATTGTATCTCAGGTACTCCCATAAATGTTGAAACCAATATTATCAATACCATAACTCTGGAGGAGTACATTAGGGAGACCTTCTAGAATGTTTTAGACTCCGAAAAGGAATAGGTATGTGGTACGGTAAACAAACCGACTCCGGAACTTTTCCAATAGCATTTTTTCTCTGTTTTGTAATATTTAATAAATTAGGAAAATTTGTAGTAATCCAAAAGGTGCACGAGGAGGCAACAAGCATGTAGGGCGTGACCTACCGCCCTGGTCACGCCCCTGTGGCTTGTGGCCACCCCATGCACCCTCCGGGCTCCGTTTTCTTGTAGGATACTCCTATAGGTTGGTAAAAATTCATTATATAATCTCTCGAAGGTTTGGACCTTCGTATCACAACAATACCTCTGGTTTTCATTTTGAGCTATTTCTGCAACAGAGTTAGAGCAAGATGTGTTCGCAAGAGTCGGTCGGGGAGAGCCGTGTCTCTCACCCGACACCGGGGCCCGGAGCATACAACAAAGCCAACCACTTTGGGAAGGCCACAGAGGAAGAGATGGAGGCCGAATTGAAAAGGGTGGATGCCATGGACGAAGACCAAGAAGTTACCTCTTGTCTAAATCCTAGAGTCATGTTGGAGGAATTTCAGAGCTTGGCAATTCCGAATTCGGTCATCCCTCCCAATGCTGGATTTCTTACTTATGAAAATATGAAAAAAGAGTGTTGCTTCTTCTCCCGCAGCAATGAAACATCCATGGGTGATGGGAGCCCTAACCGTCTCCGGAAATCTTCGCAAGGAGATAATGGATCATAGAAGGCAAAATAACAAGCTTGAGGAGGAGAACCGCATTCTGAGGGGCATCATCGCCAAGAATATAACATCACCACCTTCGAAGAAGGACATCTAAACACATGGGTATGGGCACTCCCCTTGGCTTGTGCCAAGCTTGGGGGAGGTGCACCGGTATCGTATCACCATCACATCTTTTACTTTTCTCGTTTTTCCTAGTTTGATCATTTTGGTTTTACCTTGATCTAGTAGAATAAAGTTTTAGAATGATCTAGCTTTGAGTTTTTCTTTATGTTCCCCTTATGTAAGCGAGTCCGAGAGTTATATAATAAAAAGTAGTTTTGATGTGAGGGATTTTCTTGCTTGCTATGATCTTGAGAAAAAGAAATAAAAGAAGAATAGAATAAAAGCAAAGAGTATATATGATGATCTTATGGGGAGTGATGACTTCACATATAAGAAGTATATCGATTGAAATTTGTTAGGAGTTGACAAACATAGAGATTGGTCATTGGTGCAGTTTAAAGGAAGTAATAAAGAAAGAGAGGTTCATATATAAATATATTATGTTGGACATCTTTTATGATTGTGAGCACTCATTAAAATATTATATGCTAAGAAGTTCATGTTGGATACGGAAGACAACATAATGGGTTATGTTTGCTTATTTGTGAATAGAAGTTATATGGTTATAGATCCTCCAACATGTAGTGCTTGCTTCCACCTCATACTAGCTAAAACTTCCGCACCAAGTAGAGATACTACTTGTGTATCCAAACACCCTCAACCCAGTTTTGCCATGAGAGTCCACCATACCCACCTATGGATTGAGTAAGATCCATCAAGTAAGTTGTCATCGGTGCAAAAAGCAATAAGAATTGCTCCTAAATATGTATGACCTTTTATTGTAAGGGGAAATAAGCGTTGTACGAACTTGTGATGGTAAAGAAATAAAAGTGACGGACTTCATAATAGAGGTTTCTATCACAAAGGGCAATACAACGCGACGTTCCTTTGCATTAAGGGTTTGCACATCCAAAAAAAGCGCATGACAACCTCTTCTTCCCTCTCCGAAGGGCCTATCTGTTAATTTTATTTTCTAGTACTTACCTTTATGCAAGACTCATGGTGATCTTCACCACTTCCTATATTTTGCCTTTTTCTCTTGGCAAGCGTCATGTGTTGGGGAATGATCTAAGACACATATATCTAGTTGGATGTGGGTGATCATGAGTTATTTCTGTTGATGTTGCCCTTGAGGTGAATAGTTGGGAGGCAAATCTATAAGCCCCTATCTTTCTTTGTGTCCAATTGAAGCTTTGACCTCATGAGTACCGCGTGAGTGTTAGCATTTATGAAAGACTAAAAGATGATTGAGTATGTTGATTTGCTTTACAAGCTCTTATATTGACTCTTTCCGATGTTATGATAAATTGCAAATCGCTTCAATGACTAAAAGATAATTTGTTGGTTCTCAATAGAGATCTTGGTTCATACTTTTTCTTGTGAATGAATTTTTACTCTAGTTTAAGAAATTATATATCAATAAGTATTTTTGTTATAAATATGATCATGATGCCCCCATGTCCGTATTTTATATTATCAACACCTCTATCTCTAAACATGTGGACACATTTATCGATCTCGGCTTTCGCTTGAGGACAAGCAAGGTCTCAGCTTGGGGGAGTTGACACGTCCATTTTGCATCATGATTTTATAGTGATATTTATTGCAATATGGGCTATTATTACACGTTATGGTACAATACTTACTCTTATTTTACAAGGTTTACATGAAGAGGGAGAATGTCGGCAGCTGGAATTCTGGACTGGAAAAGGAGCAAATATGAGAGACATATTCTACACAACTCCAAAAGTCCTGAAAAGTTACGAAGAATTATTTTGAAATAGATAAAAAATATTGGGAGAAAAAATACCAGAGGGGGCCCACCAGGAGGTCACAAGCCTGGTGGGCGCAGCTTACCCCCTGGTCACGCCCTTGTGGTTTGTGGGCCCCCTGGCAGGCCTCCGGTGCCCATCTTCTGCTATATGAAGGGTTTTGACCTTGGAAATCATAAGAGAGCTTTCGGGACGAAGCACCGCCGTCTCGAGGCGGAACTTGGGCGGAACCAATCTAGAGCTCCAGCGGAGCTGTTCTGCCGGGGAAACTTCCCTCCCAAAGGGGGGAATTGAAGCCATCGTCATCACCAATGATCCTCTCATTGAGTGGGGGTCAATCTCCATCAACATCTTCACCAGAACCATCTCCTCTCCAAACCCTAGTTCATATTTTGTATCCGATCTTTGTCTCAAACCTCAGTTTGGTACCTGTGGGTTGCTAGTAGTGTTGATTACTCCTTGTAGTTGATGCTAGTTGGTTTACTTGGTGGAAGATCATATGTTCAGATCCTTTATGAAAATTAATACTCCTCTGATCTTGAACATGAACATGTTTCGGGAGTAGTTACGTTTGTTCCTGAGGACATGGGATATATCTTGTTATAAGTAATCATGTGAATTTGGTATTCGTTCGATATTTTGATGAGATGTATGTTGTCTATACTCTAGTGGTGTCATGTGAACGTCGACTACATGACACTTCACCATTATGTGGGCCTAGGGGAAGGCATTGGGAAGTAATAAGTAGATGATGGGTTGCTAGAGTGACAGAAGCTTAAACCCTAGTTTATGTGTTGCTTCGTAAGGGGCTGATTTGGATCCATATGTTTCATGCTATGGTTAGATTTATCTTTATTCTTCTTTCGTAGTTGTGGATGGTTGCGAAAGAGGTTAATCATAAGTGGGAGGTTTGTACAAGTAAGGGCAGCACCCAAGCACCGGTCCACCCACATATCAAACTATCAAAGTAATGAACACGAATCAAATGAGCATGATGAAAACTAGCTTGACAGAAATTCCCATGTGTCCTCGGGAGCGCTTCACTTTATATAAGAGTTTTTCCAGGCTTGTCCTTTGACACAATAAGGATTGTGACACCTTGCTGCACCTTTGCTACATTTATTACTTGCTACTCGTTAAAAATTACCTTTTCACAAAACTATCTCTTACCGATAATTTCAATGCTTGTTGAGAATACCTTATTGGAAACCGCTTGGCATTTCCTTCTACTCCTCGTTGGGTTCGACACTCTTACTTATCGAAAGGACTATGATAGATCCCCTATACTTGTGGGTCATTAGTGCCACACGAGGGCGGAGATGGTGATGAGACAGTATTGGGTAATTTCTCCTTTACACAGTTAAAAATCAACAATAGCTAGTTATTGTACTAATAAGTGTTGTCTCAATTGATTTCATACCTTCTACAGGTGTGATGAGGGATATGAGGAGGCCGCAGCAAAGGTTATCGATAACCAATGCAGGCGCCTATTGCAAAACTCTCGGCACGAGGCTCGGGTTTAGCATGTTCGAGACTACTACGCCTCGCGGCGTATTAGGAAGGAGAAGTCGACGTGCCGCGGAAAGAAGATGGATAAGGAGCACTACATGAAGGTAATTATGTATTCTTAAGGCGTTGTACTTAGTTTCCTTCTTTTGATTCCTACGTGTAGCGCTCAAATATCTCTTTATTAACCTAGGTGCCCACGAGATGGTGTGCGGATAAGATGGATTGTTGGGAGGCGTTGGTGGATGGGTGGTGCTCATAACAATGCCTAGCCATCCACAACAATGCCAAGGACCGGCATAACAAAATGGTTGGTGTGCCACACCATCAAGGGAGCACCAACTTAAATCAGTTTGGTCAGAACTGGGTATGTGGTTAGCTTCATGATTCATGCAATTCAATCTTGATTCTAGAATACTTTGTTCCTCTCTCTCTTTCTCTCTCTCTCTTAGGCGGATCACAATAAAACAGAGGTGCGAGAGATGTACGACCTCTATGCGATGGTCCATACTGCCTCGTACAAGAATGTCAAGGCATTCTTTGAGTCTGACCTCGATCATCCCGAGAAGTTCACCAACATCTCCTCCCATGACAAGCTCGTGAGGTACATAGATGAGGGGAAGGCTAGGAAAGGGGAGGACTTTAAACCGAGCCAGGGGCCTATTGATCCAGAGCTGGTGATGATAGCTGGCGGCAGGAGGTCCCATGGCTGGATTGCCATTGGAGATGACCTTATACATTGTCCTAGCACTCTCCGGCTGATCAAGGCGCTCCAAACAAGCTCCTATCCTGAGATAAGGCATCATGCACGGCCAGTCAAGCTCGCCATCAAGGTTAGTTATACGGACTCAGATATCTTTCCTCATTATGTTGTGTGTGTGAAGAAATATGATTACAATGCTAACGAGGAGTTGTGTTGCAGGCTGCTATTCAGAAAGAGAAAGAGGCAACACAAGCGCTTATGGCGGCGAAGGAGAAGGAGATGGAGGAGATGACGGCTAGGTTGTTGTAGGAGGAGATGGCATGGTACGATGTGTCTTACCGGGCCATCTACAAGCTCTTCGTGGTAAGATTCTTCTTCATATTTGTCAAATCTTGCATTTACTGTTCCTTTCATTAATAACGAATATCATTGACTTGTGAAAACCAAATGTGCAGACTATGTGCGAGAAGAACGGCCAGACCGCTCCATCGATGCCAGTCATTACCATGGCTGAAACGGTGAGTTTCATTTGAATGCAATCATCTTTTCAGTGTCATCATGTGAAAGAGACATTGCAAATCATCTTTGGTGCAGCATAACTCCGGAGTCGCATCGAACGACCCTTCTCCAAGGCAGACTTTTCCAGGTGAAACCGGCCCGAGCAACCGTGGTGCCTCACCTCCGTGATGATGAGGACAGTTGAAAGGACATGGATGTCGCCTAGAGGGGGGTGAATAGGCGCTTTAAAATAGTTACAGTTTAGGCTTGAACAAATGTGGAATAAAACTAAAATTTAATAAGTCAAGCACAAAACCTAAAACAACTAGGCTCACCTATGTGCACCAACAACTTATGCTAAGCAATATAAACAACTAAGTGAAAGCAAGATATATGGCAAGACGCAATATGGCTATCACAAAGTAAAGTGCATAAGTAAAGGGGCTCAGGTAAGAGATAACTAAGGCACACGGAGACAACGATGTATCCCAAAGTTCACACCCTTGTGGATGCTAATATCCGTTTGGAGCGGTGTGAAGGCACAATGCTCCCCAAGAAGCCACTAGGGCCACCGTAATCTCATCACGCCCTCACACAATGCAATATGTCGTGATTCCTCTAAGGGACCCTTGAGGGTGGTCACCGAACCCGTACAAACAAGGTTGGGGCAATCTCCACAACTATATTGGAGGCTCCCAACGACACCACGAAGCTTCACCACAACGGACTGTGGCTCCGAGGTGACCTCAAATGCTCGGGGAAATCTCCACAACCTAATTGGAGACCCCGATGCTTGCTTGAAGCTTTGCACCACAATAATTGAGCTCCGAGGCAACACAAGACGTCTAGGGAACCAAGGCATCTAAGAGGAACAAGCTCTAGGGTGCTCAAACACCCAAGAGTAATAAGCTTCTCAAACTTCACTTCCACGTATCACCGTGGAGAACTCAAACCTATGCACCAAATGCAATGGCAAGGGCACACGGAGTGCCCAAGTCCTTCTCTCCCAAATCCCTCCACAACAACTAATTCTATGGAAGAAAATGAGAGGAAGAACGAATAAGAACACGAAGAACTCCAAGATCTAGATCCAAGGGGTTCCCCACTTACAGGAGAAAGTGATTGGTGGAAATGTAGATCCAGATCTCCTCTCTCTTTTCCCTCAAGAACTAGCAAGAATCATTGGAGGGATTGAGAGTTAGCAAGCTCGAAGAAGGTCAACAATGGGCAAACTCGAGCTCAAGAGATAAGATGCAATGGGGAAGAAGACCCCCTTTTATAAGGAGGGGAAGATCCAACCGTGATCCCCACCCTCAGCCTGTGCATTGCGGTACTACCGCACAAAGCCACGGTACTACCACAAGAGGCCACGGCACTACCGCTGCAGGGTGCGGTACTACCGCTCGTGCGGTGGTGACCAGAGGAAGACCTATTGCATAGGCAACGAGTGGTAGAACCGCTAGAGCGGTACTACCGCTCTCCAATACGGTACTACCGCATGGTAGGTATCATCTGGCACAGGGAATGCATGGAAGTAAACAATTACTTCCGTGCCTACCTCCACTGAGGGCAGAGCGGCAAAAAAGTCCGGCATGATAGTAAAGGACATACATCATGGTACTACCGCTCGAGGGTGGATCTAAAAAATTACATCCACGCCTACTACCGCAAGCGCATGCATTAGGTGCTAGGGACAGCAGTGCTACAACTCAATGGAGCGGTACTACTGTTGTCTCCTATGGTACTACCGCTCCCTTGAGCGGTAATACCGCCCTCGGGAGGGTAACAAAGAACTTGAGTAGCGAGATGGAACCAGTAAAACCAAAACTGCCATAACCTTCGCCTATGAGCTCCGAATTGAGCAAACTCAAGCTTGTTGGATTCAGGGCGACAAGAGCTATCCAACAGCGATAGAGATGTGAAACCTCTATCAATGAAGAATCTGTTGGTGCATTAGAGTTTTGGGCTCTCCGGTGCCCCTTACTCATGTACGGGCAATAGTAGACACCCTGGCAGCGAGGCCCGGCAGGGACTCACTAGATACCAGCAAAGGAAAATCAAGACTACCGGCAAGGTCTTGCCGGGAGGGCTATTGAACCCCCAGGAGAAGCAAGGCCCCGGCAAGGCAAGGCCCCGGCAAGGCGAAGCTCTGGCAAGATCCCGCCAGCACACAGGACAAGTGTCAATCCACCTAGATGCGTGTCGCGGCCTCGACGTTGGAGGGAGCTAAGCGGCCCCGATGGGACGGGATCCCGTCCCATCCCACTGACAGACAGAGATGCCTGATGGTGCATTAAATGTGCATTTGCTACTCTGTCAGTGTTAGGTATGATAGCACTGTAGCTCTGTACACCCCGTGTACGCACTGTACGCCAGTGTTGGGATCCCCTTCGGAGTATAAATGGAGGCCCAGGGCGATACGGTAAGGAGGGGGATTTTTAGACTTTTGACTAGTCGACTTTGGTACTCTCTAGCTCACGTACGTGGCATCTGCTCATAGCGCCCCTCTAGCTAGAACCCTAAGAACACTTTCAATACAACCAAGTAGGAGTAGGGTTTTACGCATCCATGCGGCCCGAACCTAGGTGAAGATCCTCACGTGCTGTTCATCAGACCAACTCTTTGTGCGATCCTTCCCCCCACCGAACCGAAAGGGGTCTCCACGATCCCATAGGTGTTCGTTCCTGACGCGAGACTACGGCAGTTCTCCTTCTAACACGGTTAGGAGTCAGAGCACCTCGCGTTCCTCGCGCCGTTCGCTGTCGACCACATCAGAGGAAGCGATGGCGCGGGTGCAACTACTCCTAAACTTCCCTCCTGCTATCGAGAAGCTCGACGAATGGAGAGCCGCCATTCAGAGCCTCCTCAACCTCGCAGATAAGTTTTGGTCCACCGGGCCGGCTCAAGCCAGTGGTGAGAGGGCAAGAGGCGGCGCGACTTCGGCGCACTCTCATCCATAGCAGCATCGCCGGTCACCGAGTCGACGGACCGACGCTTAGGACGGCTACTCGATAGTGTCGTCCGACCCACAGACACGCTGCGATCAGTGTCAAGTACTTTGGGAGCGCGGCAAAGAAGATGCACAAACTGCAACTGAGCGGCGGCGGGAAGCACGCCTCTAGTCAGATAGGCGCGTGGGGCCCACTATCAACAAGTCTGCGCTGGGGTATCATGTTAGCCTACCTTATGAGGTGGGTTGTGCAACTTTTACCCGTGAGCTACGGCAAGTCCAGTGGCCCAATTCCCGCACATTCAAGCCAGAAGTCCCGGAGAAGTATGACGGCAAGACTCATCCGTCAGAGTTCCTAAGCATCTACACCATTGCAGTGCATGCTGTCGGGGGCCGCAACGACAAGATACTCGCCAACTACTTCTCATTGGTGCTTAAGCCCAAGGTCAGGTCGTGGTTGATGGACTTGCCAGAGTGGTCCATTACCTCCTGGGCAGACCTGTTCCACGAGTTTGTTGGCGCCTTCATGGGAGGTCATCAAGCTCCTGGCCAGGAAAGCGATCTGCACATCATCCCTCAGAAGGAGGGCGAAACTTTACGCAAGTACATCCAAAGGTTCAGCCGCGTACATCACAACATCCCAGACGTTCATCATGTCGCTGTTATCAGCGCGTTCCATCAAAAAATGCGCTCGGGCTGAAGAAGGGAGGAGACTCCCCGGCGAAGACGCCGGCGTAGGGGTCGACTCTGAAGATGAAGATACCGCTACCCCGACAAAGAAGGGATGGCGGCAGAACAAGAAGCACAAGGGCAAGACCGTACTTGCCGTCAAGGGATCCGGCAACCCTAGTGCCACCAAGAAGGGCAAGCTTGACGACCCAGGCAACAACGTTGCCAGGTGCGCCTCTTGCCACGCCCTGGCGGCTGCCGGCAAGCCAGAAGACTCCGGCAAGCAGTATTGCAAGATCCATCGCACCAGGGGCCACGATCTCCAAGACTGCCGGCAAGTTGAGCAGCTTGCTGAGAAACAGAAGGCTGAGTACGAGAGGCGAGACAAGGAGAAAGGCAAGGATGGTGCCGAGGGGTCCGGCAAGAAGTGTGTCCGTCGAGGAGGTTGCCGTAGTAAGCCCAATTAACAGAAAGACCGACCCGCCCGTGGCCGCGACAAGCAAGAGGGTGATGATGATGACGTCGAAGAGGATGATGAGTCTAGTGAGCATGAGTTTCAGAAGGCTACAAAGATGATTTGCATAGAGGGAGGTGCCTCGTCGCATTCCTCTCACCACCAACTCAAACAGTGGGCGTGCGAGGTTAACGCGGTAGAGCCCTCTATCGGTGCACAGAGACATCTGAAATGGTCCAACACTCCTCTCATGTTCGACGCCAAGGATCACCCCGATCGCGTAACTGCGGTCGGGTGCTTGCCGTTGCTGGTTTCCCCAACAATCCGCAACCTCTAGGTGATGAAGATGTTAGTCGATAGTGGGGCCAGCCTGAACCTGATCTCACCTGATGTCATCCAGAGGCTGCAAATTCCTGATGAAGATCTCGAGCCGACAGGCGCTTTCCAAGGGGTCAATTCAGGAAGAACTCAGCCAAAGGGCAAGGTCACGCTGCTGGTGACATTTGGCAATGATATCAATTTCAGAACGGAGAAGATCATTTTTGATGTCACCAAGATCTCGTTGCCATACAACGGCATTCTTGGTCGCCCGGCACTGGCCAAGTTCATGGCAGACACTCACTTCGCTTACAACGTGCCGAAGATGCCCGGACCCGTGAGCGTCATCACCACCAACTCCGACAAGAAAAGCGCACTTATCTGTGCTGACCAACTCTATCAGGGCGTAGTCGCAGGACCTGCCGCCAAGGCACTTGCTCCTTCTGCTGAAGCTCCTGGGGGGAAGAAGACCGGCAAGGCCTCTGGCGCACATTCCGGCAAGCACACCTCCCTGGGGTGTTGCGCTCCTGTTGACGATGTGCCAAAGAGCTCCATCGGGAAAAGCAAAAAGTCCAAGGTTGCTTCGCCAGAGACCAAGAAGGTGCCCGCCAAGGAGGACGGCATGGGGGGAACTTTCACCATAGGTTCCACCCTTGATGGCAAATAGGAAAGCACGCTCGTCATCTTCCTACAGGCGAATGTTGATGTGTTTGCTTGGCAACCATCTGATATCCCCGGTGTTCCCAGGGAGTTGATTGAGCACCACCTTGCCGTTTGCCCACACGTGCGTCCCGTCAAGCAGAAGGTCTGGAAGAAAGCTTTGGAGCGGCAACAGTTTATTGTCAAAGAGATTAAGAAAGTAGAGGCAACTGGCTTGATCAGAGGAGTACTCCATCCAACATGGTTGGCCAACCCAGTTGTAGTGCACAAGGCGAATGGAAAATGGAGGATGTGCATTGATTTCACAGGCATCAACAAAGCCTACCCCAAAGATCCTTTTCCCTTGCCGCGCATCGACCAGATTGTGGACTCCAGCGCCGGTTGCGATCTGCTGTCTTTCCTTGATGCCTATTCCGGTTATCATCATATTTTGATGGCCAAGGAAGACGAGGAGAAGACCGCTTTTATCACCCCGTGTGGTACGTATTGCTTTTTGTGTATGCCTTATGGGTTGAAAAGTGCTAGATCTACTTTTGCAAGAGCAGTCCAGATTGATTTTGAGCCCTAGCTACATAGAAATATGGAGGCTTATATGGATGACATAGTGGTCAAAACCAAGGACAAGGCTACGCTCATATCAGACCAAGAAGAAACATTTGCCAACCTGCGCAAGATCAATATGAAGCTCAACCCTGAGAAGTGTGTGTTCAGCGTCCCATCCGGCAAACTTCTCGGGTTCTTTGTATCTCAACAAGGAATTGAAGCAAATCCCGACAAGATCAAAGCAATTGAGCAAATTGAGGCACCAAGATGATCAAAGATGTGCGCCTCCTTGTCAGCTGTGTTGCTACTCTGAGTAGGTTCATCTCAAAATCTGCTGAGCGCGCCCTGCCCTTTTTCAAAACATTGAAGAAGGCAGGTCAATGAAATGGACTCCGGAAGCAGAGGCAGCGCTGCAGGATTTGAAGAAGTACCTCTCCTCTCCAGTAGTCCTAGTCGTGCCAAAACCACAAGAGCCGTTGCTGCTATACCTGGTGGCAACAAATCAAGTAGTGAGTGCGGAACTAGTGGCTGAAAGAGAAGTCGATGAAGAAGCAGCACCACTGGTAGGGCCGCCAAGTGACGAGCCAGGACATTCCCTGGCAGGGTCCGGTGCCGGCAAAGAAGTACCCGCGCAGTTGAATGAGGCAATTCAGAACAAGAAGGTGGTGCAGCAACCAATCTATTTTGTCAGCTCCTTGTTGCAGGGGGCTAGGTCAAGATATTTTGGCATGCAAAAAATTGCTCTTCGGCCTTCTTATGGCCTCAAGGAAGTTGTGCCACTACTTCCAAGCACATGACATCACCATTCTCACTCGCTTTCCACTACAGCAGATCTTGCGAAACCCAGAAGCTACCGGCAGGGTTGTTGAGTGGGATTTGGAACTATCAAGCTTTGGTCTTAAGTTTGAAAGCACTTCGACCATTCAGAGCAGGGCCTTGGCGGAGTTCATTGCAGAATGGACCCCAATGCCCGATGAAGAGGTTCCAGAGTCAACTCTCCCCAGCAAGGAAACCGATCGGGAATGGATCATGTATTTTGATGGAGCTTTCTCGTTGCAAGGCGTCGGTGCCAGAGTGCTGCTTGTCGCACCCACCGGAGAGCACCTCAGATATGTGGTTCAGATGCGCTTTCCCCATTAGAGATCAACAAACAACATTGTTGAGTACGAAGGGCTGCTTGCCGGTCTTAGGATCGTGGCATACCTTGGGATCAAGAAACTTATTGTCACGAGTGATTCTCAACTTGTCGTTAGGCAAGTGAACAAAGATTACAAGAACCCATTGATGGAAGCTTATGTAGATGAAGTGAGGAAGTTGGAAGAGCATTTTGACGGCCTGCAAATGGAGCACATTCCACGTGCGGAGAACTGCGTTGCCGATGGCCTGTCGAAGTGTGCTGCCCTTAAGTTACCTGTGGAACCGGAAACTTTCGTGCTCCAACTAACTCAACCCTCTGTGACACCATCAACCGGACAAGAGAAGAGAAATAAGTTAAGTTCCGGCAAGTATTTCCCGGCAGGGCTCCCGGAAGCCACCGGCAAGAAGGTTGCCAGAGAGAAAGGAAGGCTTGTCGGTGAGAATTGTGCTCCGGCAGGGCCCCTGGCTCTTGATGTGGAAGCGCACGCTCCCTCCAGGCTTGCCGGGGTGCAATAGGCTCCGGCAGGCCCTTGGGCCTTTGCTATTGAGACAATTGATACCCCGGCACAAGATATGCCTTTAGTCCTTGCTATCGAGCCCCAGGCTCGAGCGTGGGCACAACACATCGTTCGTTTCCTTCAGACAGGAGAACTTCCCGGGGAACAAGAGGAAGCAGAGAAAGTAGCCTGCCGGTCTAGTATGTACCAGTTCATGGACAACGACCTGTACAGAAAAAGGCCAAACGGTGTGAAACTCAAGTGCATTTCCCGGGAAAATGGACTGGAGTTGTTGGCAGAGATACATGGAGGTATATGTGGCTCCCACATTGGATCAAGAGCCCTTGCCGGGAAGGCATTCTGGCTAGGCTTCTTTTGGCCCACTGCCCTCTAGGATGCAACGACATTAGTAAGCAAGTGTGAAGCATGCCAGTTCCATTCGAAGAGATTACATCAACCAGCTCAAGCACTTCAAACGATCCCTCTCTCCTGGCCATTTTCGGTCTGGGGGCTTGACATAATGGGCCCCTTTCCCCACGCTGCCGGGGGCTTTGAGTACTCGTACGTTGCAATCGACAAGTTCACAAAGTGGCCGAAAGTGGAAGCAGTGAGAAAGGTGACAGCACAGCCAGCCGTCAAGTTCTTCAAGGGACTAGTTTGCCGCTTTGGTGTTCCCAACAGGATGATCACAGACAACGCCACACAGTTCACGAGCCGCACCTTCATGCAGTATGCCCAAGACCTTGGTAGCAAAATCTATTTTGCTTCCGTCGCCCACCCGAGGAGCAACGGCCAAGCGGAGAGGGCTAATGTTGAAGTACTGTGAGGCCTCAAGAATAGAACTTTTGACAGGCTACACAAGTGTGGAAGGAAATGGATTGATGAGTTGCTGGTGCTTCTTTGGTCAATAAGAACGACACCAAATCGAGCTACTGGCCAGACACCCTTCTCCCTTGTCTATGGGGCGGAGGCAGTTCTCCCCATGGAAATCATATACAGATCACCTCGAGTGCTTGCTTATGATGAGCTCGAGCAAGAGCAGTTGTGGCAAGACGATGCAACGCTCCTTGAGGAAGACCGTCTTCAGGCTGTCATGAGAGTTGCACGCTACCGTCAAGCTTTGTGCCGCTACCATAGCCCAAAGTTAATGCCAAAATTCTTGAGGAAGACAACCTTGTTCTTTGGCGAGTTCAGTCTGCCAAGAATTCTAACAAGTTGACGCCGAAGTGGGAGGGCCCTTATCGTGTAGTACGAGTGACCAGGCCCGGCGCAATCTGCCTGGAGACTGAAGATGGCATCCCAGTGAGCAACTCCTGGAATATTGAACACCTTTGCTAGTTCTACCCATAAGGCACGATTGACAGGCCTCTCGCCAACCACCTTTTGTACAAGTCTTGCCGCTGAAGCATGTAATCCTTGGTACAAAGCCAGGCTCAGACCCTGCGCATAGTTAAATAAAGATAAGTGCTCTACAATCCTGATCGATTCTCATGATTACTTATGTGCATGTTTATCTGAAGTATTGCATTGTGTTTAATCCTGGCAAGGGCTAACGGCCCGCCAAGGTTCCATTCCCATATTTTCTCTTCTTTCTTTTTCTCAAAGGACAAAAGGACACCTCGCGTGCAGCTTTGCCGGGGGGAAGGGAATGGTGGTACAGATACCTATGAGCGACGTCCCTAAAAAACTTGCCGGAGGGAGCACGACAACAAAAAGATAAGTTGCAAAAACCCTAAGTGAATTCTTGACATAAAATTATTTTCCTTGGGCGATATCGACTTCTGTGTGGAAAACCGGCACACGAAGGGACCTTGTTGCGACTGGTTGCGTCCCTATTCTGTTCCGAGCCAGCTCAACAGCCTAGGTGACTACACCGAAAGCACCGAGGTCTCTTGCCGGCGGCAATTTCGCCAGCAGGTTGCTAAGGTCCCGCACCTAGCGCTCGTGGCAGAGATGTGCGCCCTAGAAAGTTTCCAACCAAGCGTAGAGTGAATACATACAGAGAGAGAAAACAAGCAAGGAAGATGACATAACGATTGTTCAAAACATAATGAGCAATATTACATTGGACTTGCCAAGGATCTAACATAAAGCAAATTGTTTTTGACATGTGCGGCAGCGAGGAGTGGGGGGAGCTAATCCCGGCGACCGCCTTTGACCCGCCTGACTTGGCTTACCCTCTCGACGATGGGCATGATGAGTTCCTCGAGTGCCTTGACATCTGCGTCCTTTGACAAGTGGTCGAGGACGTTGGTGAGGTTGAGGTTGGGATTTGTATACGCAACCTTGTCGAGCACCTTGCAGAGGACGGCCTGGCAAAGCTTATCAATTCGCTGGCCAAGTGGGACGCCCGGTCGGAGTGGAGCTGCTCCAAGGCTCCAAGCAAGTTGTCAAAGAACATGATCACCATGGCGCTCGTGGACACCCTGGTGTCGGGAGAATATGTGGGGCCTTCTAGGACCAGGGCAGTCAGCTTCTCGGCAAGCCTCTCCATGACATCAACAAGCTTTTCATTCCAGATCTCCACTCTCTGCACATAATCGTTGTGGGCGATGGTGGCGCTCTTGACCCGCTCATTCTCGTCGTTGAGATCCTTAACCAGAGCCCTCTCCTGGGCCTTAGCGGTCTCGAGAGTCCCGGTCAGCGTGACCAGCTTCAGGTTCAGGTCGCTGATGGACTCGTTGGCCAGGGAGAGCTGCTTGGTCTTGTCTGAAATGCCGACCTGCGTCTCTATCAAGCTAAGGACGGCCTTGTCCCTTTCAGCCTCAAGCGACGAGATCTCCTTGCCAAGGTCCTCAATATCGGCCTCCAGTTTCTTAACCCGCTCCTCCTATAAGTTCTTAGCGGCCTCAGCAGCTTCAGATGCGCCAACGACCCCTTTTAGCTTGATGGCGTGGTCCGATGTTAGGGCCTCGAGCGCCTCCTTATGCTTCCGTTCCAGCTCCTAGGTCCGCCATGTGATGAGATCCTTGAGCTCCACTTCCTTGCCCTGGAGCTTCTCGGAAAGCACCTTCTCACAAGTGGCAAGGTCCTCCTCATGGGCATCGAGCAACACACGACGCTCCATCAAGCGAGCATCCTCTATGGTGGCCCGTTGTTTGGCCTCTTCATGTGCCTGCTCGGCATCAGACTGCTGCATGAAGAGTTGGCTCCAGCCCTGGCTCAACTGCGTCTGTCCAGTATTCAGATCGTGGGAAGCTTGGGCGAACCAGGCCTGGGTTCCTCGACGCGCTCCTGGAAGTTGGCCTCAGCCGCTTCCATGACTGCCGACCTGGAGTCCAGTTTCTCCTTTTGGGAGCGGTGGAGCGCTCGAAGCTTTTGGAAGCTGTTACCCATAGTCTGAAAGAGCTGCTCCTCTTGAGATTTGCTATCGGGGCTTGGCTCTTTAACGATGTTGAGCCCGGCAGCAGTGATGGCTTCCTCAACAAGAACTCCCCCTTTCGGTGGCGCCCCAGTGCTTGCCGTGCTGGGGATGCTGACGAACAGGTTGTCGCCGACCTTGAAGTATCTGCTTGACAAAAGGGTTTCAGAAGGAGGCGGCTAGTCCTCGACAGCCGCCTCCCCGGTGGCTGGGGGCTCAATGGTCAGTGTAGCACCTGGCGCTCATGTGGCAGGGATGCCGTCAGTGCGACCGCTAGCCTCCTCGCCGACCTTCTCGGTGGATTTCTTGGCGAAGACCTACCGGTGCCTGTGCTTGCTGGCTCCCATTCATCGCGGTAAAGCGTGTTGGAGGAGGTCCTTGCCGAGGACCCATCTCTGGCCGGCTAGACGACGGGGATGGCGTGTCCTGGAGGGTCGTCGATGGTTATCTCTACCGCCATACTCCGCCTGCACGTCCGGTGATGTCAGCAGCAGAGATGCACACCCCGACACTTGCCAGCGGGAAGTGAGTGATGGGCTCACGCTGGGGGATCCACCAGGGACTGAGTCGAGGGCTGCATCGTGGGCTAGCCTCCGGGCTGACGATGGTCTTGCTTGGCATGCCTAAGGCACTTGCCGATGAATTGTCGGCCGTCGATGTCCTCGCCCTCTTCGCTACCCGTTGCGCCAGTTTTTCCACGTCCCCGCAGAGGCAAACCAAAGAGAACCAAATGAGTAAAGTAAAAATCAGAAATTGGAAAAAGTTAAAGATGCAGCAGGGCTCTTATTCCTCATCTTGTTCTCCCGAGCTAAGGGCGGAAAGGTCGAAGGTAACCTCGGCCATGGTACCCGTGGGAGGAGGTGGAGGGGTTCTCCTGGGTCGCTTGGCCGCAGCAGGCGCGGGTTGTCGGTGGGTTTCTTGCCGCCGCATGGCCTTGCCGGCCGCCCCCTTGCCAGAGGCTGTGCCGCTCGAGGAAGCTTGGCGAACGGGGAGCCCGGTGGCAGCGCTCCAGAGGATACGTCTTTTCGCTTGCACGCGGGATGGGGCCTCCTCGGACAGCTCTTGCTCAGCTGCGTCTTTGACAGAACAGTCCCGGGCGGACGTGCCTCCTTGCTCCCCGGCGGTCCCGCCCTATCCGACAAGGCCTTTGTCCGGAAGTGTCTCCCCTTCTACGGCTCCATCTTCCAAGAAGCCGGCACTGCCAGCCTCCGCAACAAGATCCGCTTCCTCCGCCCTACTGGCGATGTACGCCAACTCCTCCTTGGTGGTTTCGCGGACGAGGCCCTCTTCCCCGCGGATGGCCCTCTGCCAGATTATCAAAGAATTCTTGCACCTGCTCGACATGTGACTCGATCCAAGATGCATCGAGGCTATGGGCGTCGAACACCGGCATCATGGCGATAATTCTCCCTAGGGCGGCATTGTTGCATAGGGGGACTACGCTTGCCGGCAGCTCAGGTACCGGGGCAATCTTGAACAACTTCTAGCAGAGGGCCCTATGCTACATGACGGTCAGGTTGTGGTTCAACCCGGGGCGCTATATCATGATGCCTGCCGCGTTCCGGAAATCCCAAGCCGGCCTCCCCTATTCTGCAAAGGGAGCGATGTGCCGGTGAAGGAAATCGGCGCATATCATCTCTATGGAAAGGCCGGTGTCCTTGAGGCGGAGGATCCTAGTGGTCGCGATTGTAATTCCCTCGTCCTCAAGGTCGATGGCACCCCAGTCCTTGCTATGCACTATTTTGGCATGTCGCAGCAAGCAAAAGATCGAGACTTTCTCCTCCCGAATCCAGCACCATCTGCCCCGCCACTCGTCCCACGTATCATAGTAGGCCCCGTCAGGGTAGACCTCCTTGGTTCCCGGCCATGGAATCCAAGTGAAAGCACCGGAAAGGGCTCCGCCTATTTGAATCTTAGGGGGATAATAGTTGCGGAAAAGAGCGGTGCTAGGGACTACTCCGGCAAAGTTTTCGCAAAGGTGAGCGAAAACTGCCATGGACATCATGGCATTCGGCGTGAAATCCAACAGATGGAAGCCATAGGTGAACATGAGGTCATTGAAGAAGTCCAAAAAGGGGGGACAAAGCCCACAGTAAGAGTAATCGGCAAAGAAAGGGTATTTGCCTGGGCCGTCCCCAGAGGGGCCTGGACTCATGCAGGTGGCGGGATGCGTCATCGTCCTTGTCGCTCACTTCCACCGGTATTGCTTCTTCAGGACGTCCAAGCTAAAGCCCAGTGGAAAGACGGCATGCTCCTTCCACATCCTCACCATCTTGTTCTCCGAGACGACCTCCGTTTCCTTGCCCTTGATAGCTTTAGGCGGCATGGTGGCAACGAACAAGGGGGCTGAGGACGAAGAGAGAGCGGGGGCATGGATGGGAGGAAGGGGATCTGTTTCGGGCTCGAGGAAGAAGATGGCATACGTTCTTAGATTGGGAAAGACGGGAGGTAAATGAGTAGTGCCTCTGCAATTTCCTCTTGTATGGGGAAGGCACGGGGCGGTCTCTTTACTAAAAAAAGCTAACATAGAAATGTTTCGCGGGCGCGCTACTGTAACGGCTGTGCCGCTCACATACCCCACGTCCCGCATTCAATGGGCATCACGGGGAAGCGCAGCAAGCGCAATGATCACAACTGCAAGGCCCCTGCCATGTGTGCCTGAACACTAATTGGGCCTAGCCCAATAGTGTCTCGTGACGTGTGTGGCCCAGGCCTGGGGGCTCCTGTCGGTGCACTGGAGTTTTGGGCTCTCCAGTGCGCCTTACTTGTGCACGGGCAGTAGTAGCCACACTAGCAGCAAGGCCTGGCAGGGACTCACCAGATACCAGCACAGGAAAATCAAGACTACCGGCAAGGTCTTGCCGGGAGGGCTATTGAACCCCTAGGCGAAGCAAGGCCCTGACAAGGCAAGGCCTCGGCAAGGTGAAGCCCCGACAAGACCCCGCCAATGCACAGGGTAGGTGTCAATCCACCTGGACGCATGTCGTGGCATCGACATTGGAGGGAGCTAAGTGGCGCCGATGGGATGGGCTCCCATCCCATCCCATTGATAGACAGAGATGCCTGACGGTGCATTAAATGCGCCTATCCTACTCCGTCAGTGTTAGGTATGATAGCACTGTAGTTTTGTACACCCCGTGTACGCACTGTACGCCACTGTTGGGATCCCCTTCGGAGTATAAAAGGAGGCCCAAGGCGATACGGTAGGGAGGGGGATTTTTAGACTTTTGACTGGTCGACTTTTGTGACTCTCTAGCTCACGTACGTGGTAGCTTCTCATAGCGCCCCTGTAGCTAGAACCCTAAGAACACTCTCAATACAACCAAGCAGGAGTAGGGTTTTACGCATATGTGTGGCCTGAACCTGGATAAAGATCCTCGCGTGTTGTTCATCAGACCAGATCTTTATGTGATCCTTCCCCCCCCCCCGCCGCAGAACTGAAAGGGGTCTCCACGATCACATAGGTGTACGTTCCCATGACAGAATCGGAAAAAACTCCAACATCGAAAACATCATAGAAAATGCATATGGACTCTGTTTTTGATGAACTTGAGCTTGTCATGAAGCTAACCATAAGCTCAAGAACTCACAAAGAGAAACACCAAACAAGAACCAAGAAATATGATGATGCAAGGATGCAAATGGTTTTAGCTCTCAATGACGATCAAGCTACTCACTTGAGAGCCCCCCCCCCTTGATAGTATGACTATCTATCATGTAACCCAGTTTCCCAACTACCCCTATGAGACCGGTAAAATAGAAAACCCTATCAAGGACAAAACTTTGCCTTGCGCATAGTCCACTTGAGCTAGATGATGACAATCTTGTCCTTCTCAAGATGGACCACCATTCTTGATTGCACTGGCTCAATGAAGACTAGTTGATTGCACCCCCATAATCCACTATGGGTGAGGCACTCTTTGGCACATCTTCACAGGTCCATTGTCACCACAATGGGCAGTAAGCTTCAAGCATGATATCTCCGTGATGCTTCACTTGAACTTCCACACCGCAACCTTGTTGATGATCACCACTTAATGTCATCCTCCTTGGGTTGTATGAGATCTTCCTGTTGACTCAAGCCTATGGAAATGTACCTAACCCCACAACGAACTCTCACGTAGACCATGGGTTACTACACAAAGCATAATGGAAAATGCTTACCATACCATGGGATCACTTGATCCCACTTCGTACATCTTCTACACTTTGTGTGTTGATCAACTTGAATCATTCTTTGCCTTAATCTTTATCAACCTTGTGTCTTCTATTTTCTGTTCACAAAGATCATATCTTGAAGGTAAACATGAATGTTCACACAATCTTCTTCTTCAAGACATGCTTGCAATGAGATCAACTCTCACATGACCAATATTTGGACAAAACCTTACATACCACCTTGGTCACCATATAAACTCCTTGAAAGAAGCACATGTACTTCAAAAAGTGCCTATGGATAAATCCTTCGAATATAACTCAAGGCAACCATTAGTCCATAGGGATTGTCATCAATTACCAAAAGCACACATGCATAAATGTGCTCTTACAATGGTAAGCCCCAATATGCCACTTACTTGGATCATTTTCTCAACGAAAGACAAATTTAGCACTTAGACAAACTTAGCTCCTTGTGAGAGTTTCATGTCTCTTCTTGATGGAGGAATCCCGACTGTTGTCACGGGGGTCATTTCTTCTTCTCCTTATCTCGATATATACCTTGGTATATTGCGGGAGAGAAGGGGAAACAGCCATCACCAACTGTTGAAATATTAGTGTTAGGTAGTGTCCACCAACATACACCACCATATAAGTGTGAGTGAGTGCACAACATAGACACCATGAGGCAAACCTCGAAACACCTATCCTTCTTCCATTTTTTCCCGAATGACACAAATAAGCAATAAGAATAAGAAAAGAAGAGGAAAGAGAGAGAGAGAGAGAAGAAAAATGCTTCGCATCTTCTTCTTCTTCCTCTAGTCTTCTTCATCTAACTTTCGTATTTCCCATTTTGTAGATTAGAGTCACTTCACGGAAGCTTGCGTTGATGGAGTGCTTATGATTTTGTATCGATGAATAATTTTAAACTTGCTACATATGTGAAACTTGCTACTTGTTGTTGGATGATATTTGTGCTTGTTGTTGGATGATATGTGTTCTTGTTGTTGGATGATAGGATGATATTTGTGCTTGTTGTTGGATGATATTAATTTGTAATTGTTGGATGATCATCAGCATGGCAAGAATATTGTTATTGTGAAGTATATACATATATAGCATATTTTTCCTGTGAAAACTGTTGGATATAAGAAAAAACAGTGGAAATATTGCCTATTTGCCGTCTGCCACTGACGGCAAAGCCCCTTTGTCATCTGCCCCCGACGGCAAAGGGGACATGTGTCACTCACCTATGCAAACTGAGAGTGCCAGGCCTCGGGCCAATTGTTCACTTTGCCATCCGGGGGCAGACAACAAAGGGCCGGATGCATGGCTGTCCGGGGGCTGACAGCAAAGGGGCATCTGGCATGGCCGTCAAGGGGCTCGCGGCAAAATGTTTAACCTCTTTGTCGTTGGTGGCAGACGGCAAAGGCTGCCATTAGCCGCTAACGGAGCTAGCTCCAGTGGTGGCCGTCTAGTAGCTTTGCCGTCTGCAGCCTGACAGAAAAATTCTTTGCCATCCACTGCGCCCAGGCAGATGGCAAAACACCTCTTTACCAAAATTCACACTACCGGAAATTTGGCCGTTTGCTGCCGGACGGCAGAGCCTTTGCCGTCAATGGACCTACCCTTTGATGTCCGCTATGGCAGACGACAAAGTATGTGATTCCAGTAGTGTTAGTCCCAAAAAATGATACAAAGTTGCTATAAAATGATTGTAAAACATACAAGATTTGACATATAATAGCATGGAATAATCAAAAATTATAGATACGCCCAAGACGTATCAATGAGAGGTAACAAAAGAGCAGCCTTGTAATCGAGATCATCATGCTCATCAATACACACAAAGCAGGACATCGACTTTTACCTCCATCGAAGGGGCCGAACCTGCGTAAAACTCGTGTCTCTCGATTCCGACCAACCCCGTTCAAGCCGCCACCTGGTTGCGATGGTCTCACACTGAAGTTCTCTCACAAGGACATCTACCATGAGGAAACCACGACACAAGGCATACCTCTGGTGTCAGAGAGTTGCATGATCTCATGGTCTTAGGAATGGATACTTGACACTGAAGAAAGGAGTAGCAACAAACTAAGTAATACGATCAAATGCTATGCTTAATAATTGAGTCTTGTCCATCACATCATTCTCCTAATGATGTGATCCCGTTATCAAACAACAACTCATTTGTACGGTTAGGAAACCTTGACCACTTTTGATCAACGAGCTAGTCTAGTGGAGGCTCACTAGGGACAAAATGTTTGTTTATGTATCCACACATGTATCAAAGTTTCCGATCAATACAATTCCAGCATGGATAATAAACGATTATCATAAACAAGGAAATCTGATAATAACCAATTTATTATTGCCTCTAGGGCCTATTTCCAACAAAGACTCCAAATCATGTTGAGTTGAACAAAGAAGTTTGTAAGGACAAGGATATCGCCTACTTCATGAAGATCTACCTTGAGTGAGGCTAGTCCTTCGTGGACGTAAGCCATGATGGCATAGACAAGGTTGCTTTTTTGTGGACCCTTCATGGATGGAGCCCTCTGTGGAATCACGCAAACGTTACCCTCCGTGGGTTGAATTCTCCATCAACGTGGATGTACAATAGCACCACCTATCCGAACCACACAAAAAATCTTTGTGTCTTCATTGCGTTTGATCTGTCTTACCCTCCTTTACTTAGACTTGCAATGTCATTACTTTCCGTTGCTATACTCGTAGACTTGGATGTGTAAGTTGTGCTAGACTTGGTAAAATTGCTAAAACTTGCCAACCGATAAAATCTCAAAAAGGTTAAGTTTTAATTTGGTCAAGTAGTCTATTCACCCCCTCTAGATATACATTCAATCATACAATAAGTGCGGAACGGATGGGATGAGTGCCTATTTGTACGGTTGTTCTTTGGATTTGTGGCAATTTGAAACTTATTGTTTGCTCAAAATTGTATGTAGATGGACATAAATTTTGGTATTGCTGGGAAGAGTACATTGATCTACTGATAGGGTAAAATTTGTAGATCTTCGTGCACTACTTGCTAGAGATGAGACTAGAGACGACACAATATCCAATTGTGTGGATGCGGAGAAGAACAATGTGTGCAAGCTCGAGAATCCAATAGAGAAATGCAACAATGGTGTTAATGAACACATAGAGAAAGTATTAATAAAACTAGTGGGAGTAGTTATGGCACGGATTTCTATTAAATTGTCTAATTTTTCTTGTAGTTTCCTTTGGATCGGTTCTCTTAGCGAAGAATTGGCAAATTTTGTAATGACTATGCCATTTAATAAAGTAATATAGTTGTGAAGTTTATTTTGGTGGCTGGAAACTAAATGAATTTGAAAAAAAATACACCTCTAAGTATTGAAATGGGTTAATGGCGACAAAAACTTGGAGTAAAAGTACTCAACTAAATGATACTTGCTCGTTTACTCTAGATTTTAGGGGATTGGTTAGAGAAATTCTCTAACCTGGTTGGCAGGTGCCCCATGAGGGATTTCATGTTCCAAGATGGAAGATGGCAAATGTGTGTGATTGTAATGGGTATTGTTTTTGTTATACTTTCGTCAATTAACTAGACACCATTAACCTTAGTAGATGAGATGGAGTAAAAGTTTTTCTCCTATTTTTGAAAAATATAATTTTATTGTTGTTTTGTGTAGTGTGTGCAAGACACGATATTTTTGTTACTGTGAGATATTAATGAAGACATGACTCTCATCAGCATTGATCATGAAATTCCCCTCTTTAATGAGAGTGGTGCCTGACATGAGTTTTTGTAGTGAAAAAATCATATAATATGAGAGCGAGACGGATAATCGAGTGAATGAAGTGGACCTTCTATTTCTCCACGGGGTCTTCTGGCCAATTACAACTGTAAAGGCTAATGATGATGGCCAAAGCTTTGTCACACACATAGCCGCCCCGAGATGACGACACAAGAGACACCTCCATGTTGGTATTGATTTGAAGGCCCAATGGGCTGAATAGAAAATCTGAAAAGAAAAAAGAACGAATGAGACAGAAGATAAGTTTTCACGTAAAGGAGAGGGGCCACCATCCAATGATCGTTTCCTCTCATCACAACAAAAGCGCCCTGATCGGGGGCACCGTAACCAACAAGTGGTTTTGGTCCCCTATCACCAGCACACATAAATAGATGGGGGAGCAGTCGGCACCTACGATCTGACTAGTTCACGTAAGGTTTTCTCCTGCTCCCCACATCCCTAAAACCCTACCGATCTAGGGGAGCGCTGCAACGATGGGAAGATCATCACCAAGCCCTGTCCCTATTCCAAGGCAGTGTCGGTGGCGCCTGGAGAGACGCCGCTACCCACTGCGAGAGTGTACCCCGAGCCTGCACCAAGCCTGCATCGAGCAGGCATGGGACTTCGCATCGCCTACACCAATGGTTGCTTCCATTGGTGGTAAGAATCCATCTCATCTCTCTAATTTGTCCATTAGGTGATCTAATGACTAGGCATATGATCCTATCATGTTTATCCTACGGGATTTAAGACTAACAATGGTATCTTGAGCCTATTAAGCCTAGATTAGATCCCTAAAGATGATTTGCTTAAGTTAATGTTTAATATCAGGATTAATGGTTCTTGACAAAAGATGATTGCGCTCTGTTTTGGTAAGAGTCAATTTGCTACAGGTTTAATGCAAATTAGATAATCAAGATGATTAACATGTTTTGTTAATTCCTTCTATGCCACGCTTCCGCATCATGCTTGGCTATTTGGCACTATTTTTTGTTTCTGTGCATATATGATGGTGGGGAATCGAACATTTGTAGAGAAATCATGCAATTTCCCTAATTTCAGAAACCCTAGGAAATCAAATCCCAAATCAAGAGCCCAAATGTTGCATGAAATAGATAGAAGAGAATAGAATGAAGTCGGGCTCACCTTAGACGACGCCGGCCTTTGGGAGTCCGCACGGCTGCTGCCGCGTGTGCACACCATGGACGGAACACCGCTATCCTTTGGGATGGCATGCGGAAGGAAGTGGTAGTTGTTGCTACGTTGATGGACACATGCGTTGGCTGGCCTTCGTGCATTGTATGTCGTCGTCGCTGTCATCGCAGTTAGAGCAGTGGAGCCGCCGGTGAATCGAACCCTGTAGCAGTCGTACACCATGGATGCGATGTCGGAGCCGCTCTCGTCGGGGGAGCGTGCGGGACTCAGTCCACTGCACACTAATATGTCTCCGTCGTATCTATAATTTTTGACTATTTCATGTCAATATTCTACAACTTTCATATAGTTTTGGCAACTTTTTATACTATTTTTGGGACTAACATATTGATCCAATGCCCAGTGCCAGTTCCTGTTTGTTGCATTTTTTTGTTTTGCAGAATATACATACCAAACGAAGTCCAAACGTGATAAAAACTTATGAAGATTTTTTTGGAATATATGTGATTTTGGGGAAAAAGAATCAATGCGAGACGATGCCCGAGGAGGTGGCAAGCCTGCTATGCACGACCCACCGCCTGGTCGCGCCTGGCAGGCTTGTGTCCACCCCTTAGGTCGGTTGGATCTGTCCTTTGGCCGCAAGAAAGATAATTTTTTGATAAAGATCCCCTCAAAATTTCAGCTTGATCGTATTTACGGATCTCCAGATATTTAAGAAACGGTGAAAGGCCAGAATATGGGAGCATAGAAATAGAAGGAAACAGAGAGAGATCCAATCTCGGAGGGGCTCTCGCCCCTCCACCGCAATGGAGGACATGGACCAGAGGGAAACCCTTATCCCATCTAGGGGGAAGATCAAGGCAGAATAAGAAGGAGAGGGCTCTCTCCCCCTCTCTCCCAGTGGCGCCGGAACGCCATTGGGGCCATCATCGTGACGACGATCTACTCCACCAACTCCATCATCTTCACCAACACCTCCTTCACCTTCCCCCATCTATCTACAGCGGTCCGCTCTCCCACAACCCGTTGTACCCTCTACTTGAACATGGTGCTTTATGCTTCATATTATTATCCAATGATGTGTTGCCATCCTATGATGTCTGAGTAGATTTTTGTTGTCCTATGGGTTGATTGATGATCATGATTGGTTTGAGTTGCATGTTTTATTATTGGTGTTGCCCTATGGTGCTCTCCGTGTCGCGCAAGCATGAGGGATCCTCATTGTAGGGTGTTGAAATGTGTTCATGATTTGCCTATGGTGGGTTGCTTGAGTGACAGAAGCATAAACCCGAGTAGGTGGGTTGTTGCATATGGGAGTAAAGAGGACTTGATACCTTATAATGCTATGGTTGGGTTTTACCTTAATGATCTTTAGTGGTTGCGGATGCTTGCTAGCGTTCCAATCATAAGTGCATATGATCCAAGTAGATAAAGTATGTTAGCTTATGCCTCTCCCTCATATAAAATTTCAATAATGATGACCGGTCTAGTCATCGATTGCCTAGGGACAATTCCGCAACTCCTACCACCACTTTTCCACACTCGTTAAACTAACTTAATTGTTACTTTATCTTAGCAGCCCCTAGTTTTTATTTATGTGCTCTTTATTATCTTGCAAACCTATCCCATCACACCTATAAAGTACTTCTAGTTTCATACTTGTTCTAGGTAAAGCGAACGTTAAGCGTGCGTAGAATTGTATCGGTGGTCGATAGAACTTGAGGGAATATTAGTTCTACCTTTAGCACCTCGTTGGGTTCGACACTCTTACTTATCTAAAGAGGCTACAACTGATCCCTTATATGTGTGGGTTATCAAGACCTTTTTCTGGCGCCGTTGCCAGGGAGCAATAGCGTGGGGTGAATATTCTCGTGTGTGCTTGTTTGCTTTATCACTAAGTAGATTTTATTTGCTGTTTTAACTTGTTTTCTATCTTTATATATGGGTAGGAAATGCAGAATACCAAAAAAATAGTTGTACTTGCTGCTCCAAAAGTTAAGGAACCACTAGTGTTCTGTACCACCAAAGAATATTACTTGGGTCATCTTCGATCCACTTGTGCTCGTGCTGAAAACCCAACTAGCTTAGTTGAGGGAAAATCGTTAAATGAGCATGCTCATTATGTGCGACACCGCATATCTCAAAAAGGGAAACTCTTGTGGCATCAAATTAACACTTTGTATTGCTATGCTTGGAATCCATGCGAAATTTATGATTTTACTTGTTGCTCTAAAGAAGCTAAAAAACACCTTCTGGTGCGGAGCATCCTACGGACATCACCATGTCAAGAGTCTGTTTTGCAAGTGACACGTGCCACGACTATTTCACATACATAAAGGTGAATCATCTCCTTTACACGTGTTAACTTGACCCCTTCGAGGATGGTATACTACTTGACACTCCTCCCGTGTGCATGCATAGGTATTGCCGGAGCTTCACGGATGATGAGGAGGAGTGCCATCACCTATGAACAACTACACCATCCGCGTGGGAAGCTTGGAAGAGAAGAAGGAAGAAGAGGAGCTGCCGATACAACCGGACAACAACCGGTTAGCGGTACAACCAGCCCACCATCGGATCACCTCTGGTCGAGCTTTTGTTATGAGGCGGTGCAAGGTTGGTACTAGACCGGTTGTTCCGGTTATTCGCTAATGACCGGTACAACCAGCCACCTGAGTGGTACAACCGCTCGACTGCCTGTGTGCACGACGGGCTTTGGCCCATTTATCCCCCTCAACACTTACCCCTTCATGGCCAAGACTATATATACTCCTCCCCCCACCTCTATTCTAGGGTTAGATATGGTTTTGCTCTTAGTAAGTTGAGCCTAGCTCCTTCCACTACCTCTCCCATGGAGTATATGCCTCTATAGGAGAAGATCCCCTAGTGGATGTCAAGGCCCCTTACGAGGGAAGATCCTCTGGGATATCATGGCCCCATCTCCCCATCGGATTTGGGATGAACTCTACCATGTATCCTATTTCCCTTTGTTGTCCATGTACCTTTGTGGATATTGTGTGTGGTGAGTCTAGTGGATGTGTGATTGGACTTGTTCTTGAGTGTTTCCTCTTGTGATTTATCCCCGTTCATCCCCCTGTTCTTCGTGTTCTTGAGGTTTCCCCCTCCAATTCGTGAAAAATCGACACACACGGTCTTGCCCCGTATCATATTGGTGTCATGAGCCACGTTAATCACTAATTTGGAGCCCCCTTCGTTTTCTAGCCTAATTTTGTGTGTTTTTGTCTCAATTCGAAAATCCCGACCAAAAATAGCCTCACCAAAATTTTCTTGTGATTTGTTGTTCTTCTGAGTTTTTGTTGATTTTGATCCATGGATCTGGTGTTTAGCAAGTAGATCCACTCCCCTTTGCGTCCCCATCGCCTAATTTTTCTTTTCCCTTTCAAGTTGGTCCAAAATTTCGATTTTGGTCCGCCCCAAGTCCACCCCGTGCTCAGATATGGAAAAGTTGCCCGATATTTGCGGTACAATCGCCCCACAAAGCGGTACAACCGCCCCCCCACCAAAGCGGTACAACCGCTAATTCACTTCCGACACCTCCAGGACGCTCCAGGAGTGGTACAACCGCCCCACCCAAGCGGTGCAACCGCCCCTCCCAGTTTCAGCCAAGGCTGATTCACCATTTTCACCATAACTTCCACTCCCAAACTCCGATTTGAGTGTTCTTTGGCTCGTTTTGAAGCTATCGACGTGTCCGAGATCCTCATCTTGGTTTTACCACCATTTGAATTCACCATATTTTTCAAATTTTGGCAAGTTTTCCTAGGCCCTCCACCATATCATCCGCATTACCACCATAGTCTTCCGCAACCTAACCCATTTGGTTCACATTTGCATTTGTGGTTGCTTGAGTTGTGATTTGAGTCTCCTAAGGTGTGTCGGCTACTTAGGGATGGTTACTTCTTCATCAACCACCGGTGACTTGTATCGGTCCATTATCTACATCGACCTCCGACGTTCGACATGGACGACGACCATCCATCCTTTGAGACCATCTTCAACCGGAAGCAAGGCCGGTTTACCCCGACTTCGTCAAAGGTTAAGTGTGACGAAGGTATACATTCCATCATACACTTTTCCTTCCTTGGCATTACATCTTGATAGCCCCACCATCTATGCGATTACCTTCATACCTATTGACACTAGTTATCCAGGTATTGTCGGGCTTCGCGAAAACTTGTGCACCATTCTAACATCCCAAAATTCCATTTTGGAATGTTATGAAATATAGCTATGTATCATCATCATGTTGTTTGAGTGAAATGACTTGTTGAAGTTTTCCCTTTTGGATTTCTGAAAGGCCATCTCTATTTTCCATCATTTGTTTTCCTATCTTGCCAAAACCCTGAAATACTCAAATATGAGAGGAGGAACATGACACTCCATATCAGGTGTATTTTTGTGAAGTATTTGAACCATAAAACCCAGGGGGTTATTTGAAAATTTATTGCAAAAAGAATCAAAATCAATTTAGGAATTTTCTGAAAATAATTTTCTTAAAGTTTTTATTTTGGCAGTGGAAAAATGTTCATTAAATTTCATTTATTCCCCTAGTCAATTTAACATATATATCTTCATTTTTATGAAAATGTTTTCATTGCCATAAAGTAGTTTCCTTTCTGTGTAAATTGGAAAAAAAGGAAAAAATCATGTATTAGGAAAGTCCACCGGCCCACCGACACCCACGCCAGATCCGAAATTAATTCGGATCGGCCACCGACGCCGCAAACACCGCTCCCCTCTCTGTGTCGCATGGGACCCACCGAACGACCGCGCGATCCCCGCGGTCACCCCCTTCCTTTCGCCCCCACCTCCCTGGCAAGATCCACTCCCGCCCGGATCTCCCTCCTCCTTCCATTTCCCGACCCCTCGAGGCCCCTATATAAAGCCCCTGCCTCGCTGTGTTCCATCCCCCCCCCCCGAAACCTCACCTCCCCTCGCCAGAGCGCCGCCCCCGCACCTCGCTGGAGCTCAGCTCCCCACCGAAGCTCCCTGAGCTTGTGGCCGTCGCCCCCTTCACCCCCACACCCCATCGTCGCCACCAATCGTCGTCGGAGGCCCGCCGCCGCCGACTGCACCTTTTGGACGCCGCCCTCGACCATCGTGACACCGTCCCCGACCACCTTCGACGATTTGTCGCCATTGATCGTCGTCGAAGACCCCCGACCCTCTCTGTAGCCACCGCCCCCCCCCTAAACCGCCCGATCTAAATCCAACGCCTAGGATCAGCTCATATAAATCCCCAAACCGATATCCCCTAAGGCTCGGCCGTTCGCTTGCTAAACCCCGCACGCACATCGCCTCGGCCAATCACAGCATGACACGTAGCATACTGTCCGTTAGTTTATTTTTTCTTTTCTGTTTTTGTTTTAGAAAAATAGAATAGTTTCTGTTTTTGTTTTTGTTATATCTGTGAGGATATTTAGAGTTTTTGATTGATTCTTTTTGCAGCTTGTCACAAATTTCATGTAGTTTCTGTCTATAGTTTTAGTTTTCAAATTTGAACTTTTAAATTTGAATTTTGTTAAATTTGAGCAAATCACTAAAATTTGAATAACTTGAGTTTAAAAACTTATTTTTGAGAGATTCCTTTTGCCACTGTTTTGTATTAGTTAGGTTTATCATCCTGCTTTGTTTGAGAATTTTTTTCAAAAACAGATTCTGTTTAGTTCTTCTTAGGGTTTAATTAAATTGTTTTTATTTTAGTTTATTTTGATTCTGTTTTAGTTTAACTTTCTGTCGTAGTTCTTTTAGTTTTCTATTGTTCAACATTAGGAGATTTATTTTCTATTAATAAAAATATTTTGTTTTGTTTTGTGTTCTATTTTAATAAGTAAACATTGTTTTCACCATAAGTATTGTTTAGTAAAAGGTTTTGTAGTAATTCTTTTGCACAATAGTTTTATGGTGAAATACTTCCTGTTTTCTAATGAAATTTTAGTATTTATTTTCTGTTATGTATTTATTAGTTGCTGAAAACAATTTTTATCTTGTTACGTCTTAGTAGAAGTCTTGCCACAAAAAGTTGAGAGGTTTTCTACTTTGTTTGATTTCTTTCTTTTGATTGTGCTATTGATTGTCGTAGTATTATTAGTTTACTTGCTGTTGTGTAAATCGTATTGTGGTTATGCTTATTGTGTGCTTTGTTTGATTCGTTAGATCATCCGGAGTGCGAAGCTTGTTACCTAGAGTCACTCGAGTACGAGGATCGACAGCAAGGCAAGTTCACATTGACCATGTTATTACCTATGTTTTTCAAGTTGCATTAGTTCAACCTTCCACCCATTGCATGCAAAGTAGGTAATTTGGAAATTTGGTTACTTGATGTAGTATCATGTGGTAGGCACCCCTCAACCACCTTTGACACTTTGGCCCCAGGAAACGTTGATTTAATTTTTGCTATGTTATTAGTAGACGGGGTTGGTTGTGTGATTCATGTGAGTTGTGAGATAATAATTACAAGACCTACATGATGATCAAGACTTCAAGACTCCAAGTTTTCAACATACCTCTGGGTGGATGATGCTTGAACGGCGCCTTGGAGAAGCCAGTGGTTAGCCTAGGTGTTGCTGGAGAAGTGCCAGTATTCACGTGGAAAGGTCCACCCAGGAACAAAGAGATGGATGGATGCTTCAAGACCCAAGGCTTACCTGCACAGCCACAAGCCATTATGGGCTCTGGCTTGGTTGGATATTGTGGTGACCCTCGACAGGCGGTGCTACGTGATGTAGAAGAACGGTAGGAAAGGATGGGCACCGACAGAGTCTCAGAGGAATCCCTTAGAAGACCATGTTTTGATCATTCGTTCCTCAAACACCCTGAAGTGCGAGGAATCCAACGGAGGCGATCAAATCTTGTGGGGAACGTGTGCAAAACTCTGCAAAGTACTCAAACCTAATCGATTAGCCGTGTCCACGGTCATGGACAACTTGAGCCAAAGGAACTGAAACTATCTGGAACTCTCAACACAAAGAATTATAGTGATGTGGGTATTAATGACAACTTGGGTATGAGAATTGGTTGGTGGAACCATCTCATTAATCAACCAACATTGTAGTAAAAACTTTTGTTTTGCCCCTCTCTTGTTGTAGAAAAAATTGACTTTACGCAAAACTTACTACCCCCACCTGCCATATATGCATATAGAATAGATGATTATTTTCACCCCTCTCTTTTGTGACATTGCCGGCATATTCAATATGCTGACCTACACGGCTGCAACGTATCATGTTGCAGAGTACTTTTTCGACCAGGACTGAGGATACGCTCTACGCTCGGTGAGATGCCCTTGGAGTCAGATGGACTCGACTACCTTTGAAGCTTCCGCAAGATTTTGGTTTAGTTTATCTCATGAGTTGGCCTTCAGCCACTTTATTGTAATCCTTATTGTAAGAAAGGACTCGATATGAGATTTCGATTAATAAAGTTGTGTGATTTTCCCTTTGATATATACATTGTTGTACCGTGTGTGTACTAGCATGATCTTGGGATGGTACGGAAACACCGGAGATTCGACCGTTTCAGGTCGGGTCACTACAAAAATGGTATCAGAGCACACGCTGACCGTAGGACATAACCTCTAGGATTGGAAAAGCCTTAGGAAAAAAATCATTTTCTATCGTCTTTCAAATTCTTATATTCTCATTTGCTCATTTCTGACTTCTCTCCGATTTTTCCAACCTTTCTAGATGGCCACCTTCACCCTAGTTTTGTTCACGGAGTTTTGCCAGCCTGGCGCGACGATGCCCTTTGGCAAAGAGCTGGTGAAGATCGTCAGGGACGTAAGGATCGCTTTGCCAAGCATCACCGGGACTCCTATCATGTCTTTTCCACAAGACGGTCGCTACAGGATCAAGGTGCATATCCCCGGAAAGACCTTTGGAAATCGTAAAGAACCCATCGACTTCAAGTTCGTGGCACCCAGCTAGATTCTTGGGAGGGACATGGCGATTCACCATGCCCTCAGACGTATTCAGGAGGAATACAGGGGTGGTTCCATTTTGCAAAGCCTCAGCATGGTTTGTCGCAGAGATGCCAATGGAAATATCATAAACACCCCCACTGAAGACTCCACCATTTCCTATATCCAGACTTTGGAGACTCACATCAGGACTATAGAGCTTCGGGTACGCACCGACATGAAGACGATCAAAAGGCTGATGAACCGCGAGCTTGACCTCGAAGCCTACATACGGGAAGCCAATTACGAGCATGAGCATGAACTGAAGGACTTCTTGGAGAGGATCGAGAAGCTGAACACTCGCATTGCAAATCTGGAGGAACAGCTGGATATGGGAGTAAATCTTCACCCAGAAGGAGACATGGCTCCCTTGATCAGCAACAATGATGACTATGAGGAGAGCGCCACTTGAGGACGCCACATCACCATGGACTTTTGAGGAGAACTTTAGCAATGCCCTCCATGTATCTTTTATTTCGTCGTTAAAACGTAGGTCGATGCTTAGTTTTATTTGGAGACTTGTATCTCGATGTTTGAACTTGAGTTGAATAAATGAATGAGTGTTTTGGTGTGATATGGTTGTTGCATTGCATATGGGTAGTGAATTTTCCTTTAGGCCCTTGTTCTATTCTAATTCTCACCCCTCTAAAAACAGCAAGATGCCTCCGCGACGTGATCCCGACTTCACCTTCCCGCCAGAACTCACACAACTCCTCCAGCAGCAGAATGCCCTGATGCAGCTATTGATCCAGAACCAGACGAACAACAACAACAACCGCCCTCCACCTCAGGCCGACAACCTCACCCGTTTTTTGAGGCTGGATCCACCGACCTTCTCTAGGAGCACTGAGCCCATTGTGGCAGATGATTGGCTCCGCAAGATGGAGAGGGAACTCATCACCGTTGGATGCATTAAGGCTGAAAAGGTGCGCTTTGCCGCCCATCAACTTGAGGGGCCAGCAGCTTCATGGTGGGAGAACTACACCACCACGTACCCCATTGCTGGTGTGACTTGGGAGCAATTCAAGCTAGCTTTCTGCATCGCTCATGTTTCAGCTGGAGCCATGAGTCTGAAGAAGCGTGAGTTCTGTAACTTGCGCCAGGGGAATCGCTCAGTGGCCCAGTATGTGGATGAATTCAGCATGTTGGCCCGTTATGCACCAGGAGATGTGGCCAATGATGCAGCCAAGAAGAGAAGTTCCTGGAAGGACTCAACTATGAGTTGAGCGTGTAGCTGATGGTGGCTACTTTCAACAACTACCAGGAGCTCGTAGACAAGGCCCTCATCTTGGAGGGGAAGCAACAGCAAATTGAAAACCGCAAGAAGAAGTATGGACAGGGGAAGTCCAACTCTGGAGCTCAATAGAAGCCCTGTTACTCCCCGTACTCAGGGAATACCGGATCAGGGACTGGTAAGTATGGAGGACACACTCATGCCGTGCACAACCATGGAGGCCACAACCATGGGGGAAATGGGAATAATCGTCCCAACAATGGCAACTTCAAGAATGGCAATGGAAGTGGAAATGGCAACCAGCACCGTCCCACCCCAGCTTAGAAGGATCTGAGCCATATCACCTGCTTCAAGTGCCAGAAGACAGGGCACTATGCCACTGAATGTCCCCAGAACAAGCAGGGAAATGGAAACGGCAACAATAACGGCAACTCATCAGCTAAGAAGCCAAATCCTTTCCCCCGTGCTCAGGTGAACCACATTGATGTGGAGGAAATCTATGATCAGCCCGAGACTGTGGTTGGTAAGTTTTTATTGCATTCACGTCCAGTTATGGTACTTTTTGATTTCGGTGCAACTCATTCATTCATATCAAGGGTAGTTGTGGAAGAGTATGGTTTGCCCACCAGAACCCTTAGTCGGCCCATTAAGGTCAGTTCCCCAGGAGGCATGATGATGGCAGGGATAGGATGCCACGCATTGAAACTCAATATAGGAAACCATGTTTTTCCCACCGACCTCATCGTCTTAGAGTCCCAGGGATTAGATGTAATCCTAGGCATGGATTGGATGACCAAGTATGAAGGAAACATTGATTGCCCCAGCAAGTCCATTTTGCTCACCATCCCAGAACACAAGAGGATTAAGTATGTATCCCAACGCACACCGAAGAGTACTCCGGTGAATTCCCTCACAGGAGTTGTTCAGGAGGAAGTGCGAGTTGTACAAGATTTCCCAGATGTATTCCTAGAGGAATTACCAGGCATGCCACCAGATAGAGAGATTGAGTTCCTGATAGAGTTACTGCCAGGAACAACCCCAATTTCCAAGAGACCCTATCGGATGCCCGAAATGATTTAGAAGAAATCAAGAAGCAGATTAAGGAGTTATTGGACAAAGGGTATATTCGCCCAAGTTCTTGACCTTGGGGAGCCCCAGTTCTTTAGGTGGAGAAGAAGGATAAAACCTTGAGGATGGTAGTCGATTATCGTGCATTGAACGAGGTGACTATCAAGAACAAGTACCCTCTGCCGATGATTAATGACTTGTTCGATCAGCTAGTGGGAGCCAAAGTGTTCCCCAAAATAGCCTTCACCACAAGGTATGGCTTATATGAGTATACAGTCATGTCTTTTGGTTTGACTAATGCTCCTGCCTATTTCATGAGTATGATGAACAAGGTGTTTATGGAATATCTGGACAAGTTTGTCATGGTGTTCATCGATGATATATTGATATTCTCCAAGAGTGAGGAAGAACACAAGGAACACTTGCGTTCAGTTCTGGAGAAGCTTAGAGAGCATCAGTTATATGCCAAGTTCAACAAATGTGAATTCTGGCTGACGGAAGTCAGGTTCCTTGGACATGTTATTTCTGGAGATGGAATAGCAGTGGACCCCGCTAAGGTTGAAGCAGTCACCGAGTGGAAGTCACCCACCTCAGTTAAGGAGATCCGCAGTTTTCTCGGACTTGCCGGATATTATCAGAGATTCATTGAGAATTTCTCAAAGATTGCCAAGCCCATTACGGAGTTGTTGAAGAAAGAGTCTAAGTATATTTGGACTGAGCAATGTGAAGCCAGTTTCCAGGAGTTGAAGAAATGTTTGGTCACAGCCCTAGTGTTGATTTTGCCAAATATTCGGAAGGACTTCCAGGTTTATTGTGATGCTTCACGTCAAGGACTTGGAGGAGTACTCATGCAGGAGGAAAAAGCTGTAGCCTATGCATCCAGACAACTACGACCTCATGAGTTAAACTATGCCACCCATGATTTGGAGTTAGCGGTCGTAGTGCACGCACTCAAGACCTAGAGACATTTCCTTATCGGAAATAGTTGTGATGTTTACACTGATCATAAGAGCCAGAAGTATATCTTCACATAGAAGGAGTTGAACCTTAGACAGAGGAGATGGCTAGAGTTAATCAAGGACTATGACATGAGATTGCATTACCATCCAGGGAAGGCAAATGTTGTAGCAGATGCCTTGAGTCGGAAGAGTTATGTGAACACACTCATAGCAGGAGGATTACCCCAGGAGTTAGCCGATGATCTCAGAGAGCTCCGGCTAGAGATAGTTCCAAGAGGATATGTTGCCACACTAGAGATCCAGTCCACCTTGACCGAAAGAATTCGTGAAGCCCAGAAATTGGACAAGGAGATAGCTGAGATAAAGTAGAGAATGAAGGATGGAAAAGCTAAAGACTTTCGTGAAGATGAACAAGGAACTCTATGGTTTGAGGACCGAATCTATGTGCCCAATGACCCAGAGCTCAGGAAGTTGATACTTCAAGAAGCCCACAATTCACCTTACTCGATACACCCAGGCAACACCAAGATGTATGTGGATTTGAAGGAAAGTTACTGGTGGACAGGTATGAAGAAGGATATTGCCGAACATGTTGCGGTATGTGATGTTTGTCAGCGAGTAAAGGCGGAACATCAGAAACCAGCAGGGTTACTCCAACCTTTACCGATACCCGATTGGAAATGGGATAAGCTTGGTATGGACTTCATCACTGGATTACCCAGGACCCGTTCCGGTTATGATTCCATCTGGGTAGTGGTCGATCGCTTGACCAAGGTGGCTCATTTCATCCCAGTAAAGACCACCTATACCAGTGCTAAGTTAGCCAAGATATATATGACCAGGATTGTGTGTCTGCATGGAGTTTCGAGGAGTATTGTGTCAGATAGAGGAACACAATTTACCTCACAGTTTTGGCATCAGTTACACGAAACTTTGGGTACGAGGCTGGAGTTCAGTACAGCTTTTCATCTGCAGACCGATGGACAGACTAAGAGAATCAACCAGATTCTGGAGGACATGTTGAGAGCTTGTGCGCTAGACTATGGGTCTAGTTGGGATGACAACTTACCTTACGCAGAGTTCTCGTACAACAACAGTTATCAAACGAGTCTGAAGATGGCCCCTTTCGAAGCTTTATACGGAAGGAGGTGCAGAACACCATTGATGTGGGATGGTGTTGGAGACCGAAAGCTTTTTGGTCCCGATCTTATCTGAGATTCTGAAGAAAAGGTCAAGCTGATTCGAGACCGACTCAAGATAGCCCAATCCAGGCAGAAGAGCTATGCTGATAGCAAACGCAAGGAGGTGACGTATGAAGTGGGAGACCGAGCATACCTTCGTGTGTCCCCACTTTGAGGAATCAAGAGGTTTGGTGTTAAAGGAAAGTTAGCACCCAGATTCATAGGCCCCTACAAAATTCTTGAACATAGAGGCGAAGTTGCATACAAATTGGAATTGCCGGAAGGATTGTCAAGAGTTGATGATGTTTTCCATGTTTCCGAGCTGAAGAAATGCCACGCCGAGATGGCTGATATTCCTTTGAGAGACACAGTGCCCCTAGAGGCCATACAACTTGACAGTGATCTGACTTACAAGGAGAAGCCCGTCAGAATCCTCGAGACTGCCAATAGAGATACCCGCAGCAAGATCATCAAGTTCTGTAAGGTTCTGTGGAGTCACCACACCGAGGAAGAAGCCACCCGGGAACGCGAAGAAGATCTTCGTCGAGACCACCCTCACCTATTTTCTAGCCAACCTGAATCTCGAGGGCGAGATTCATATTAAGGTGGGTAGGTTTGTAACATCCCAAAAATCCATTTTGGAATGTTATGAAATATAGCTATGCATCATCATCATGTTGTTTGAGTGAAATGAATTGTTGAAGTTTTCCCTTTTGGATTTCTGAAAGGCCATCTCTATTTTTCCATCATTGGTTTTCCTATCTTGCCAAAATCCTGAAATATTCAAATATGAGAGGAGGAACATGACACTCCAGATCAGGGGTATTTTTGTGAAGTATTTGAACCATAAAATCCATGTGGTTATTTGAAAATTTATTGCAAATAGAATCAAAATCAATTTAGGCATTTTCTGAAAATAATTTTTTTAAAGTATTTATTTTGGTCGTGGAAAAATGTTCATTAAATTTCGTTTACTCCACTGGTCAATTTAATATATATATATATATCTTCATTCTTTTGGAAATGTTTTCATTGCCATAAAGTAGTTTCCTTTCTGTGTAAATTGGAAAAAAGGAAAAAAATCACGTATTAGGAAAGTCCACCGGCCCACCGACACCCACGCCAGATCCGAAATTAATTCGGATCGGCCACCGATGCCACAAACACCGCTCCCCTCTCTCTGTCGCATGGGACCCATCGACCGACTGCGTGATCCCTGCAGTCACCCCCTTCCTTTCGCCCCCACCTCGCCGACGAGATCCACTCCCGCTCGGATCTCCCTCCTCCGTCCGTTTCCCGACCACTCGAGCCCCTATATAAAACCCCTGCCTCGCTGTGTTCCATCCCCCCCCCGAAACCCCACCTCCCCTCACCAGAGCGCCGCCCCCGCACCTCGCCAGAGCTCGACTCCCCACCGAAGCTCCCTGAGCTCGTGGTTGTCGCCCCCTTCACCCTCACACCCTACCGTCGCCACCAATCGTCGCCGGAGGCCCGCCGTCGTCGACTTCACCTTTAGGGCGCCACCCTCGACCATCGTGATGTCGTCCTCGACCACCACTGATGATCTGTGGCCGTCGACCATCGCCGGAGACCCTCGACCCTCTCTGTAAGCCACCGCCCCCCCCCCCCCCCGCTAGACCGTCCGATCTAAATCCAACGCCTAGGATTAGATCATTTAAATCCCCGAACCAGCATCCCCTAAGGCTCGGCCGTCCGCTCGCTAAACCCCGCACGCACATCGCCTCGGCCAATCACAGCATGACACGTAGCACACTGTCCGTTAGTTTATTTTTTCTTTTCTGTTTTTGTTTTAGAAAAACAGAATAGTTTCTGTTTTTGTTTTTGTTATATCTTTTGGGATATTTAGAGTTTCTGATTGATTCTTTTTGCAACATGTCACAAATTTCATTTAGTTTCTGTCTATAGTTTTAGTTTTCAAATTTGACCTTTTACATTTGAATTTTGTTAAATTTAAGCAAATCACTAAAATTTGAATAACTTGAGTTTAAAAACTTATTTTTGAGAGATTCTTTTTGCCACTTTTTTGTATTAGTTAGGTTTATCATCCTGCTTTGTTTGAGAATTTTTAGGATATTTTAGATTAGAGTTTTTAGCAAAAACAGATTCTGTTTAGTTCTTCTTAGGGTTTAATTAAATTGTTTTTATTTTAGTTTATTTTGATTCTGTTTTAGTTTAACTTTGTGTTGTAGTTCTTTTAGTTTTCTATTGTTCAACATTAGGAGATTTATTTTCTGTTAATAAAAATATTTTGTTTTGTTTTGTGTTCTATTTTAATAGGTAAACATTGTTTTCACCATAAGTATTGTTTAGTAAAAGGTTTTGTAGTAATTCTTTTGCACAAAAGTTTTATGGTGAAATACTTCCTGTTTTCTAATAAAATTTTAGTATTTATTTTCTATTATGTATTTATTAGTTGCTGAAAACAATTTTTGTCTTGCTATGTCTTAGTAGAAGTCTTGCCACAAAAAGTTGAGAGGTTTTCTACTTTGTTTGATTTCTTTCTTTTGATTGTGTTATTGATTGTTGTAGTATTATTAGTTTACTTGTTGTTGTGTAAATCGTATTGTGGTTATGCTTAATGTGTGCTTTGTTTGATTCGTTAGATCATCCGGAGTGCGAAGCTTGTTACCTAGAGTCACTCGAGTACGAGGATCGACAGCAAGGCAAGTTCACATTGACCATGCTATTACCTATGTTTTTCAAGTTGCATTAGTTCAACCTTCCACCCATTGCATGCAAAGTAGGTAATTTGGAAATTTGGTTACTTGATGTAGTATCATGTGGTAGGCACCCCTCAACCCCCTTTGACACTTTGGCCCCAGGAAACGTTGATTTAATTTTTGCTATGTTATTAGTAGATGGGGTTGGTTGTGTGATTCATGAGAGTTGTGAGATAATAATTACAAGACCTACATGATGATCAAGACTTCAAGAATCCAAGTTTTCAACATACCTCTGGGTGGATGATGCTTGAACGGTGCCCTGGAGAAGCCAGTGGTTAGCCTAGGTGTTGCTGGAGAAGTGTCAGTATTCACGCGGAAAGGTCCACCCAGGAACAAAGAGATGGATGGATGCTTCAAGACCCAAGGCTTACCTGCATAGCCACAAGCCACTATGGGCTCTGGCTTGGTTGGATATTGTGGTGACCCTCGACAGGCGGTGCTACGAGATGTAGAAGAACGGTAGGAAAGGATGGGCACCGACAGAGTCTCAGAGGAACCCCTTAGAAGACCATGTTTTGAGCATCTGTTCCTCAAACACCCTGAAGTGCGAGGAATCCAACGGAGGCGATCAAATCTTGTGGGGAACGTGTGCAAAACTCTGCAGAGTACTCAAACCTAATCGACTAGCCATGTCCACGGTCATGGACAACTTGAGCCAAAGGAACTGAAACTATCTGGAACTCTCAACACAAAGAATTATAGTGATGTGGGTATTAATGACAACTTGGGTATGAGAATTGGTTGGTGGAACCATCTCATTAATTAACCAACATTGTAGTAAAAACTTCTGTTTTGCCCCTCTCTTGTTGTAGGAAAAAATTGGCTTTACGCAAAACTTACTACCCCCACCTGCCATATATGCATATGGAATAGATGATTATTTTCACCCCTCTCTTTTGTGACATTGCCGACATATTCAATATGCTGACCTACACGGCTGCAACATATCATGTTGTAGAGTACTTTTCCGACCAGGAGTGAGGATATGCTCTACGCTCGGTGAGATGCCTTGGAGTCAGATGGACTCGACTACCTTTGAAGCTTCCGCAAGATTTTGGTTTAGTTTATCTCATGAGGTTGCCTTCAGCCACTTTATTGTAATCCTTATTGTAATAAAGGACTCGATATGAGATTTCGATTAATAAAGTTGTGTGATTTTCCCTTTGATATATACATTGATGTACCGTGTGTCTACCAGCATGATCTTGGGATGGTACGGAAACACCAGAGATTCGACCGTTTCAGGTCGGGTCGCTACAACCATAGTGATATGATATCATATTGTTGCATCATTGGAAATATCATATAGTGCAATTTCTTGCTCCCGTGCATATCTTGTGGTATTTATCTCATACAGTTGGTTGCGGCTCAATAAGAATTGTGGAAAGGAAGAGAAGAGTCAAAAAAAGCTTCTAATCCAGAAAGAAAGATCATAAGCTTATAAGCAAATAGAGTTGAGCAAGAAAAGAGATACTTGTGCATGAGGATACATGAATAGGAAACATATGCTTGCATGAATAAGACTGGTGCCAAGTGGTGAATCGTGCCCAAACATCTCTCCTTGTGTTTGTGCAACACGAGCTTGGCTCATCCCTATAGTTGCACAAGCCCCATTATCCTACCGCGTGTGTTTCTCTATTGCCCTCCTCTATATTTGTGATCACTTGCTTTGCATTTTGATTCCGTTGGATTTATTTCAACATTTACAATATCTTGGACTTCATTTTTCTTGAATTTTGTGCCAATTGTCCTAACTAAGCCACTCGATAAGCTTTATGTTGTAGGTGTGAGTGAACAAGTCCGGTACCAATTCCACTATTCTCTCAATTCACATTGAGTGAAGCGGGATATATCCTCAACTTTGGGAATAGTATTGTGGTATTGTTTATCTCAGTCCCCACTCACCTTTGCATGAGTCTTTTGATGGCTAGGCAAAGCACAACTCCTTCGGTCTACAACAACAACGACGAGTCTGATGCCATGATGAACATCATCGACGCCAAGATGCACGCTCAAATGGAGGAGCTCAAGGTCCTCATCAAGAAATGCATGATGCCTTCATCATCTTCGAGAAGATGCTCAAGTACACATGCTCCCGAGCAACCATCTCCGGCAACATCACACCAGCATCGACACCGTCAACGACATGAAGAAATAATGATGCCAACATCAAGGCGTCCAACAAAGCACAAGTGTGAAGTTCATGAGCTCGACACCAACCACCACTCAATGACTTCACCACCTACCTTGGCATCTTTGCCAAGCGACTTCAAGGCATCTTCGCCTTTGTACACGAGGCATCTTCGCCAACAAGCAAATGAAGAGAAGCTCCCCAAGCTCACATCCGCGACCTCCATGAGCTACTACGACCTTGACTTTGACCATGACATTCCATTCTATGGGATTCAAGACCCCGAGGAGTATCTATATTGGTAGCGCAAGATGGACCCCTACCTCAAGTTACTTCAAGTCCCTTCCAAAGTTCAAGTGAAGTGCGCCACAAGAAACTTCCACGGCAACGCATCGACATGGTGGCTTCACACATCTTCGAAGAGCTTGAACATGAGTTGGTCCAAGACGAAGAAAGCGATGCGGCGAGAGTTTGTGCCTTCCACCTACATGGAACATCTTCAAAGCCAATTGGAGAACACCATACAAGGATCCAAGTCCATCGACGAGTACTTCATGATGATGAAGAAAGCCTTGCAACGAGCCGGCGTGACCGACCCCATTTGGATGAAGTTCTACTTCATGATGGGATTGAACAATGACATCGCCAAACCTATCTTCGACAATAACTACGGTTCTCTCGACGAACTCTACATTGGTGCTCTCAAGGCGGCACAAGACCTCAAGGCCAAGCCTACTTGACCCCGCGCGCACTTCACGACGACCAAGCTCCGAGACGACGAGCATGAGGATGGTACCACCAAGATGCCCAAGCCCGACGAGCTCCAACACAATACTCCCAAGTCCGACTTCACCGCCATCCCTCTTTGTGGCATTGACAATGTTGAGTCTACCATGACTCTTTTTGAAGACGGCATGGCGATGACGACGACTACGGAGACACTCAAGGAACATGCTTTGGAGGCAAGCGACAAGGTGGTGAGCAAGGATGATGCTTCCATCTTCGGAGGCGAGAGTGAGATGATCGAGCATGGGATTTTCCCTTTGGTCATGGAGGAGAGTGATGATGTGCCATCTTCGGCCTTCATCCACGGTGACGGTGACAAAATGGTTGAGCATGGGAGTTTCCCTTCGATGACGGCAGCGTTTGGAGATGAGTTGAGAGACTTTTGCCACCATATTGAGAGTGAGAGTGCCTTCGCCACTAGACCCATACATGTTGAGTTTCCACAATTCCCATGTGAGGAGAGCCACAACCCCCACCACTTGAGTGAGACGAGTGACTCCACCATATGTGAGTTTGAGTGCACCCACTTCGATGGAGTGTATGAGCCATCACCACATAGAGAGAGTGAGATAGTTGAGATGGCATGTGAGGCGACTATGATTTCTAACAACTTAACCTCTACCTTTATTGTTGTCACATCCCTAGCTAGATGTCATAGGACAGCATGTGTGTGCATCATATTTCAATTTTACATCAACATGAATGGGGATTAAAAGAAACCCCAAGCTCACATTGGAATCAAATTAATTAAAAGTTTGTGAAAACCCAACAAACTCAAAATGCCCATACAAAATGTTCCCTATGTCTGATAAATATGGACATGAATATATCAAGGGCCATTTTAAATATTTGAACAATTATAGCAATTTAAAAATAAACAATAAAGCCTCTAAAAATGACATAAAAAGCATTATCATTACTTTATATTTCAAAATATCCTGAAACTTTTTATAGGAGTTTGAAATATTCAAACTTAATTATATAAAACTTTTGGGATATTTTATAAAAGCATTTGTTCCTGAAAAAGAAATAAAACAAATGTCAGAATTAGAAAACAGAGAGAAAAAAAGAAACAAAAAAGAGGGAAAAGGCCCAGGAGAAGTTGGCCCAGCTAGCCCATGCCAGTTATCCCTGTCCTCTCGCCAGGAGGACAGGGGCACGCGCTCGCCGTGCGCGGGCATGTGCCAGGCCAGCTCCTCCCTGCCTGGTTGCTGGCCTGGAGGCCGCTGAGAGCGCCAGCGCGAGGCCCCCCTCGTCGTGGCCCCTTTATCCTTTCCCTCTCTCCCTTGCCGCACTCTCTCTCTCGCTTCTCCCCCTCTGCTCGCCATGGCCGAGCCCATCGCCACCGCACCGCCGTAGTTCCAGGCACCCTCGTGCCCTCCTAAGCCCGCCAAAGCTTCGCCATGTCCCCCTCGTCCTCCCCATGAAGCTAGAAGACGTCGGGAGGCCTCTGCGCCATGCCTCCACCGTTTCTCCCCTGTCAGCCACCGAAGCTCCTCTCCGGCAATTCGCGACCATCTGCGCGTTCCCAGGCTCGCCGTCTTCCCCAACAACCCCGCCGTGAGCCCCTGCGTCATTTCCCCCTCCTCTAGCGGCCTGCCCCTCGCTGTAGACGCCGCGCCCAAGCTACCCGAAACCCGCCGCCGCTCGGCTCGTCGCCGGCCGTAGCTCCGATGGCGCTCGAGCCCCCACTGCCGCAGCTTTGGATGCGTGCATGCGCAGGATACCTCCCGGTGCCCTCCGCGCGCCAAATGGTCACCGGATGCGCAAGTCCGGCGAGTCACCGCCGTGCCTTTGGTCGCCGCCGGCTGGGCTCCGGCGTGCTGACGTGGTAGAGTCATTAGGGGCTAATCCCCCTTCTAATCAGACCCCCCAGCCACTGACCAGTGGGCCCCAGCTGCGGGTCAAACCCTGGTCAGCGCGGGGATTAGGCTCGTGTCACTAACGTGCGGGCCCTGCACATCAGGTTTGACCTGGCCTGGTCAGCCGACCTGCTGACATCGTAGTGACGTCAAGCTGACGTCCTAATTCATTTTCTAGTTTTAAAATAATTCCAGAAAATGTTTAAAACTTCAAAAATTCGTATAAATTAATCTGTAAATCAGATGAAAATAATTTATATATAAAAATTTATCAAAAAATCCAATGAATCTAATGGTGCTATTATCATGCATGTTAGAGCAAGCTATGTAGATGAACATTGACATTTACTAATAGGCTAATATACGAAATATGAAATGAAGAACGACTTTGAACCTATATTCAAACTCACTTCAAATTAACTTGGACAATAGTTGCATTAGCTCAGCCATACATGCTGCCATGTCATGATCATGCATCATATTGTTGCACTTGCGTGTATTTATTGCTATTTATCTGCATTGCGGTAGGCCCTGCTTCTGAGGATACCCTCGAGTATTCCAACGAAGGAGAGAACCTTCCCTCTACCCAGCAAGGCAAGCAACACCCTTTGATCATTCTAATAACATCCCACTCTCTCGCTCCTGCTCTTGTTTATTGCATTAGGACAAACATTCACTTGTCTGTCATACACGGTAGATGAACCTATTATTTTGCATGACCTGTCATTGTCATAGTAAATAGCTAAACCTTGCAACCTAGCATACCTGGTAGATGCTTGTGCCATGATGTGCTTAGCTTGCTTCGCTTGCTATACTTCCTATGCTTAGAGTTGTGTCAGGTCATATTCATCTGGTGATGAACTGGGGTGAAACAATGTTGTTCTGATGTTATAAGCTTATGATGAGCCCGATTTGGTAAACGTAGCGATGAGAGGCTATGTAGGAGTACATAGCGGGTTGTCTCATTGGGACCGTTCTTAGGAACTGAGTTCCATGTTTGTGTCCAAGACTAGATACTACCACATGTTGGGCCCTGAAATATGACCCCGCTCGACTTATCAGTCGCTTAGTCCTTAGTCCAGGAGTTGCAAGTAGTTTCTAGTGTTTATAGCATGCTGGAGGTCGTGCGTAGCGCTGACCCTAGGGGTGGGTTACGATGCGGTAGGCAGTGGCACGGTGTACCAATGGTCACCCAAATGATGGGCTTAGGAACCCTGCACACATCGTTTGGGGCCATAGCGGAAACTTCGGCCAGACTTCCGTGCGGGTTCACTCTCAAATAGGCGATAGCCTGGACTAGAGGTCTTATGTGATTGACGGTCGTGGCCGACTCCCTCATTGGGCTTCTGCTTGAAGGTGGCCGAGGTGCATGGTTTTATGAGCACACAGCGATAAGTGGCGAGAGCGTGTGTGAAGAAGTACACCCCTGCAGGGTATGAAACTATTCGAATAGCCGCGTCCTCGGATATGGACTACTTGGAAAGCTTGTGCTGTTCATAGATAATCAAATGGATACTCATAAAAATATCAAGACAAGTGTGAGTACCATGGATGGCACTCTCCTAGGAGAGGGAAGTGAATCCATGGTGGTGTATTGTCATGGAGTTAGTGGACTCGTGTGCGATATCTAAAATTTAAACAAAGAGTTAAAATTGTGTAGTGTAGGTTAGCCATGAGTCAAAGCTGGCATTGCTGCATAAACTCCACCACTCCCCTTGTTGATACATGAGCATGAATAGACTAGGTCTGTTCTAAAGACTTGCTGAGTATGTTTGTACTCATGTTTGCTTAATAAATGTTGCAGATGAGACCCGGGACCCATCAGGTGGGTTCTATCTAGATGTCGATGATGCCGAATAGCTGGTGTCCCAGCTACGACCTTATGCCCTGTGGCGGGCTGTAGATAGTCAGGTCATGTGACCCCTATCTGTAAGAACATATTATGCAAGGCTCGTCTGATCCTCTTAAATAAAAGTTGTGTTGTTGTATGGTTATGTTGGGATGCCATAGTTGTATCTATGCAAATCGGGCATGTCGTGCGTACGTGTGACGTGCAACGGTATGTATGGGATCCGACACCTAGTCGTGTGCCTTTAGTAGTACTCTTTACGGGAAACTGCCTCTTTGTGCTTCCATCGAGCCACGGTAGCTTGCTACTACTCCGGACACATTGATTGACTGGCATGTATCCTTCTTTGTTGTTGTGTGTGTCCCTTCGGGGAAATGTCTCGCAGTGTAATGGAGTCCCTATAGTCTGCTACGACTCGTCTACGTGCAGTGATGACATTTATGTCCCACGGCGTAATGGAGTCCTTGTAGCTTGCTATGAGTCGTCTACACACGCTTGAGGCCGACACCTGCATTGTTGGGTTACATATGCCTGTTTCCGTACGGATGTGCCACTTGGGTTCTATGACTAGTCATGTCGGCCCGGGTTCTCTGTCGTTTGATTGCCAGCGACATGTTCACATACGTGAGCCAAAAGACGTAAACGGTCCTAGCTAAGGTAAGGCTGCAGCCATGGGGCTTACCGTGCGTGAGGCCACAAAGTGATGTGATATGTTATAGTCTGGATTCATATGACTTAGGATCAGGGTCCCGACAGCGTTGGTATCGGAGCCTGACTAACTGTAGGACTACCAAGCCAAACCGGTCGAAGTTGAGTCTAGAAACACTATAGAAAAGTAGGGGAATTGATTGTGGAAGGGAACGTAAGGCTCTTTTTACTCCTCTTCCCAAGTTATTCTATTCTGAGTCATTCTCATCTTTTCTACGGGGATAAGAGCTAGGCTTCTCATCTATTGCTTAGGATGACGAGTTACTAACCATGGACTACTAGCTGGCTTGTTTGCAAGTGAATGTCGGTACTAGAGTATGGTTGGTGTGAAAAACAGATGGAGAAGAGATTTGAGTCTAGAAAGTTGAGTGGTTATGCTTTTCCAATCTTTTGAAGTTGTCTCAAAATCCTTTTTGAGCAATTACAGCCGTTATGCTGTCCAATTTCTGCTAGAGTCTCTAATGTCTTTGCATCATTCTCTGTTTCAGATGCCCCCTCATCCTTCCCGTCAGGTGGTCCGTCTGACCAGGTGCATCGATGTACCGGGTCACACGGCCATGTTGGTTAGAGTTATGATGGAGGCTGGCTACCGTTGGTACCCAGAGTACACAGTGGAGGAACAGTATCGAGATTTCAACCAGAGTTAGTATCTGTGTACTGTTAAGATATATCCTTCATATCCTGGAGCTACAGAGTCGCTTCACTGGACTTATGGGTTAGGTGTCACCATAGACATGGCAGTTCAGGAGGCCGCATACACCATGCTGACTATCATGAGGTTTCATCATGGTCTGCTTCAGAACACAGAGTTCTGTTATGCTCCTGCTTCCATGGGAGGAGGGGATAGCTATCTTAGCGCATCCTACTATGATCATTCTCATGAGGACCCTAGGCTGCAGGTGACCGCTCAGATGACGGAGAACAGGGATCGTGATGCATGTGCCCTTCGCATGGAGCTCTATGCTACCCGTGCACGTCTTTGGACAGCCCTGACGCAGTTGGCACCTGTCATGCAGATGGGCTATGGAGATTTGGAGATGCTGACCCCATCATGGACTCATCTACCAACACATGTAGACTGGCCCGATATTGGAGACATCACCCCTCTTCAAGGACCGTTGTTGCCGCCAACAAGGGGACCAAGGCCACATTCGTGCCCTTATGGTTTCCAGGGATCACTGGCTAGAGTGTTTCCAGATCCTCAGGTTCAGCTCCCAGGTCACGGGGGTAACCTATATGAGGCATTATATGGCAATGCTTGAGTACGTGGATGTTAGTACTAGTATGGTAGTAGTCGTATCGCCACAGTCCTGCGTGTCTTGTGGGATTTGACTGAGGTTGAGAGTTGAGTTCCGGAGGTGTAGATAGATAATGTATAGGAAGCTTGTAATGCCTCCGATGAGATGTGTCATCTCTCCGTAGTTTGTATTTCAGCTTGGGCTTGTACTGAACTATGTCATGGTGTGTATGAATCATGGTGTTCATATGGCAGTTGTTATAACCATGTTGTTTGGGTGCTTACCCTGCATGCCATGTTGTCCAGTACATTCCTTATCTCATGTCTTAGAGATGATGTCCTCTATGTCTAAGCTGTGGGTTTGTTTTCCCGGGATGGTGGCAACTAGGAATGACCCCGTGCCTGCCCCCGAGCAGGGCAAGGGAAGCCAGCCAAGGCAAGAGAACCTGCCACATGCGCCCTCTTTGGCAGAAGTGATGCTTGAAGCTGAATGGAATAAAAGGGAGACCAACAGGATATTGGAATGAATTGAGCAGAACACAGCACGTGCTCCCCGCAATGATCACAATGATGGCATGTCTCTCGGTGATTTTGTCAAGGTGTGCCCACCTAAGTATCATCATTCGATCGACCCACTCGACGTGGATGACTGGCTGATCAGCATGCCCCGCAAGATTCGGGCTGCCAATGTATCCGAGGCCAACAAGGTGACCTTTGCTACTTACTTTCTGGAAAGACCCGCCAACCTGTGGTGGGAAAGCTATGAAGCCATGCGTCCCGCAGGCCCCGCACCAACTTGGGAGGAATTCAGCGCGTCATTCCATACCCATCACATCCCGGAAGGACTGATGGTTCATAAGAGAGAGGAGTTCTGTGCTTTCACCCAGGGCAGACTGTCAGTGGATGTCTATAGCCGTGAGTTCGGCAATCTTGCTCGCTATGCTCCGGAGGAAGTTTCAACTGATGCCAAGAAATAGGCTAGGTTCCGTAAGGGACTTAATCCTGAGCTCCGTCGAGATCTACGCCTGCATGAGTGCACAACCTTCCAGGCTCTCATCAACAAGGCTATCAATGCCGAGACTGGACAGAATGACTATGAGGCCACGAGGAAGCACAACCGTGACTTCAGCCCCGCATCTGGCTCGGGCTCCAACAAACGCCGGGTGTGGGTGCCCAACGTAGCTCTGCCTCCAAGATACACCGCGAGGTCATCCTTCTAGGCGCCTCGCCCAGCTCAGCCCAACCCTCCAGCCAGGCCATTTGGAAGTCCGCCTGCCAATGTTGCTCCCCGTGCCACTGTTGTCTGCTACAAATGTGGGGAACCAGGACACTACTCTCGTGATTGTCCTTAGAACAATGCTAAGCCGGCTGGACATGGGAAGCTGGGAAAAGCTTTCTATGTGAAGCTAGCTCCTGCTCGTGGACGAGTGAACTATGTTTCTCCTGAGGAAGCCATTGAGGATCCTGATGTTATCCTAGGTACGCTCCTTGTCAATAGTCATCCAGCGTCTGTTCTATTTGATACTGGGGCATGTCATTCTTTCATCTCAGAAAGTTATGCACAGTTGCATAACATGACTTTTTGTGATATGCCTACTCCTTTAGTAGTTCAGACTCCTGGTTCAAAGTGGAAAACTTCTAGAGTGAGCCATGATAATGTGATTCTTGTGGATAGGCTAGTCTTCCTAGCATCTTTGATAGCCCTCAAGTCTTCTGACATTAATATCATTTTAGGCATGGATTGGATGAAAGCCCACTATGCTAAGATTGATACTCATACTAGGAATGTTCAACTTACACATCCATTGGGTGAGATAGTTAATGTCTCCACTCGAACAGCCAAGCGCCAACTCTGTTCCCTCAATGCTAGCCCTCTTCCAGAATTAGAAGATATTCCGATAGTCCGTGACTTTTCGGATGTCTTTCCAAAAGAACTGCCAGGAATTCCACCTGTCAGAGATGTTGAGTTTGTGATAGAGCTCATTCCAGGGATTGTCCCAATAGCCAGAAGACCCTATAAGATGACACCCTTAGAACTAGCCAAACTTAAGATCCAACTCGATGAGGCTTTGAAGAAAGGTTTCATCCGTCCTAGTTCTTCTCCTTGGGTTTGTCTCGTCCTCTTTGTCAAGAAGAAGGATGGATCAGATTGGATGGTTGTGGATTATCGACCCGTGAATCTAGTCACCATAAAGAACAAGTATCCGCTCCCCAGGATCAAAGATTTGTATGATCAACTCGCTGGATCCTCTATATTTTCCAAAATGGATTTGAGGTTGGGATACCATCAAATCAGAATTAGAAACGGGAACATTCCAAAAACAGCTTTTGTTACTCGTTATGACCAATAAGAATACACCGTCATGTCCTTTGGTTTAACCAATGCCCTAGCCACTTTCTCTCGCTTGATGAATTCGATCTTCATGGAGTATTTGGATAAATTCATCATGGTTTACCTCGACGATATACTCATCTACTCGAAGAACAAACAGGAACATGCCGAGCATCTAAGGCTGGTATTGATGAAACTTCGAGAGCATCGTCTGTATGCCACATTCTCCAAGTGTGAATTTTGGTTGCCAGAGGTGACCTATTTGGGCCATGTGATCTCTGGTAAAGGTATTGCTGTCAATCCCGGGAGAGTTGAGGTCGACCTTGATTGGACTCAACCTGAATCGGTTAAGCAAGTTCGGAGTTTCCTTGGCTTACCGAGCTATTGTCGCCGCTTTGTCGAGAATTTCTCCAAGGTTGCAAAACCTCTGACTGAACTCCTCAAGAAAGATAAAAAGTTCGAATGGACTCCACAATGCGAGCACAGTTTTCAGGAGTTGAAAAGATGACTGACCTTTGCTCCCATTCTGGTGCCACCAGACTTCTCTAAGGACTTTGTTATCTATTGCGACGCCTCGCGACAAGGATTAGGTTGCATTCTCATGCAAGATCGTCATGTGATTGCATACACATCTCGACAGTTGCGTCCACATGAGGATAATTATCCAACACATGATCTTGAGCTTGCAGTTGTGGTCCATGCACTGAAAACCTGGCGACATTACCTTCTAGGTAACTATTGCAAAATTTACACTGATCACCAAAGTCTGAAATATATTTTCACCTAGTCGGATTTGAATCTCAGGCAAAGACGGTGGGTTGAGTTGATTAAAGATTACGACTTAGGGATAACTTATACCTAGGGGAAATCCAATGTCATGGCTGATGCACTAAGTCGTAAGTCTTATTGTAACAACCTGATGTTACAATAAGGTCAACCACTTCTCTATGAGGAATTTTGGAAGTTGAACCTTCACATTGTTCCTCAAGGATTTCTATCCAACCTGGTGGCGAAAACTACTCTTGAGGATCAAATTATAGCTGGCCAAAAGCGTGATAAGGGCATTTCCCGAATCAAAGAGAACCTCGTTAGCAGTATCGCTAAGGAATTCTCTATTGATCAAGGTGTGGTGTTCTTCCAGAACCGTTTGGTGGTTCCCAAGAGCCAACGTCTTCAGTAGTTGATTCCTAAGGAGGCTCATGATTCTCCTCTCACAATTCATCCGGGTAGTACCAAGATGTACCAGGACCTAACCAGAGGTTCTGGTGGACTAGGATGAAGAGAGAAATTGCTCAGTTCGTTGCTAATTGCGACGTTTGTCATTGCATGAAAGCAGAACATCAAAGGCCTGCTCGCACCCTTCAACGTTTAGCTATTCCTGAATGGAAATGGGATAAGGTCGGTATGGATTTCATTACCGGATTTCCCAGGACTAAGAGAGGGAATAATGCTATCTTTGTGGTCATCGACCGCCTTTCCAAAGTGGCTCATTTTCTTCCTGTTTGGGAAAATATAACTGCTAGCCAGCTAGCGGAGTTATATGTTTCTCGAATAGTTTCTCTTCATGGTGTTCCATTGGAGATTAACTCAGACCACGGAAGTATCTTTACTTCCCGATTTTGGGAAAGTTTCCAAACCGCTATGGCGACTCATCTATCCTTTAGCACTGCTTTCCACCCGCAATCAAGTGGTCAGTTGAGCGAGTCAATCAAATTCTCGAAGACATGCTCCGAGCTTGTGTTATATCATTCGATATGAATTGGGAGAAATGTCTTCCATTTGTCAAATTTTCTTATAACAATAGTTATCAATCAAGCTTGGGCAAAGCCCCTTTTGAAGTTCTCTATGGACGAAGGTGTCGAACACCTCTTAACTGGTCAAAAACCGGAGAGAGGCAACTCTTTGGCCCGGATATGATCCAGGATGTGGAGGAGCAAGTTCGCATTATTCGTGAAAAGTTGAAAATAGCCCAATCTCATCAAAAGAGCCAATATGATCGCCATCATAAGGCTATGACCTATGAAGTTGACGAGAAGGCTTACCTTTGGGTTACACCTCTAAAGGGTACCCATCGATTCGGTATCAAGGGCAAGTTGGCTCCTCGTTACATTGGACATTTTCGCATTCTTGCTAAACGAGGAGAGGTTGCCTACCAATTGGAACTTCCGCCGCATCTTTCCAAGGTTCATGATGTCTTCCATGTCTCGCAACTCAGGCGTTGCTTCTCGGACCCTGTCCGTGAAGTAGACCACGAAGCGCTTGATCTCCAAGATAACCTTACATGTCGAGAATACCCTGTTCGTATTCTTGATCAAGCTGAGCGAACAACTTGGCATCAGAACATCAAGTTTCTCAAGGTTCAGTGGTCACACCATTCTGAAAAGGAGGCCAAATCGGAAAGAGAAGATCGTCTTCGACTATAATACCCCGCGCTGTTCCCGACGACTTCAATATCTCGGGACGAGATTCTTTTGAGTGGGGGTGAGTTGTCACATCCCTAGCTAGATGTCATAGGACAGCATGTGTGTGCATCATATTTCAATTTTACATCAACATGAAATGGGGATTAAAAGAAACCCCAAGCTCACATTGGAATCAAATTAATTAAAAGTTTGTGAAAACTCAACAAACTCAAAATGCCCATACAAAATGTTCTCTATGTCTGATAAATATGGACATGAATATATCACGGGCCATTTTAAATATTTGAACAATTATAGAAATTTAAAAATAAACAATAAAGCCTCTGAAAATGCCAAATAAAGCATTATCATTACTTTATATTTCAAAATATCCTGAAACTTTTTATAGGAGTTTGAAATATTCAAACTTAATTATATAAAACTTTTGGGATATTTTATAAAAGCATTTGTTCGTGAAAAAGAAATAAAAAAATGTCAGAATTAGAAAACAGAGAGAAAAAAGAAAAAGAAAATGAGGGAAAAGGCCCAGGAGAAGCCGGCCCAGCTGGCCCATGCCAGTCATCCCTGTCCTCTCGCCAGGAGGATAGGGGCACGCGCTCGCCGCACGCGGGCACACGCCAGGCCAGCTCCTCCCTGCCTGGTTGCTTGCCTGGAGGCCGCTGAGAGCGCCAGCGCGAGGCCCCCCTCGTCGTGGCCCCTTTCTCCTCTCCATCTCTCCCTCACCGCGCTCTCTCTCTCGCTTCTCCCCCCTTTGCTCGCCATGGCCGAGCCCATCGCCGCCGCACCGCCGTAGTTCCAGCCACCCCCATGCACCCCTGAGCCCGCCAAAGCTCCGCCGTGTCCCCCTCGTCCTCCCCATGAAGCTAGATGACGCCGGGAGCCCTCTGGGACACGCCTCCACCGTTTCTCCCCCGCCGGCCATCGAAGCTCCTCTCCGGCGATTCACGGCCATCTGCGCGTCCCCAAGCTCGCCGTCTTCCCCAACAACCCAGCCATGAGCCCCTGCGTCGTTTCCCCCTCCTTTAGCGGCCTACCCCTAGCTGTAGACGCCGCGCCCAAGGTGCCCGAAACCCACCGCCACTCGGCTCGTTGCCGGCCGTAGCTCCGATGGCCCCCGAGCCCCCTCTGCCACATCTTTGAATGCGTGCGTGTGCGGGGTACCTCCCGGTGCCCTCCACGCGCCAAATGGTCGTCGGATGCATAAGTCCGGCGAGTCGCCGTCGTGCCTTTGGTCACCGCCGGCTGGCCTCCAGCGTGCTGATGTGGTAGGGTCATTAGGGGCTAATCCCCCTGCTAATCAGCCCCCCCAACCACTGACCAGTGGGCCCCAGCTACGGGTCAAACCCTAGTCAGCGCGATGATTAGGCCCGCGTCACTGATGTGTGGGCCCCGCACGTCAGGTTTGACCTGGCCTGGTCAGCCGACCTGCTGACATCGTAGGGATCGTTTGGTTCTTGGGCAAGGGCTCGCCTAGCTTGGCCGAGCAAGGAAGAGAACGATTTGGTTCCTTGCCGAGCTTACCTCGTTGCCCACAGTTTCCAGCTTTTTCTACGGTTGAGCGAGCAAGCCGATTTGGCTCTCCTTCTTCGGCAAGGTTAGCGTTGCCTAGCAAGGTAAAGTGGCGAGGGATCCAAACGCTCCCGTAGTGACATCAGGCTGACGCCCTAATTCATTTTCTAGTTTTAAAATAATTCTAGAAAATGTTTAAAACTTCAAAAATTCATATAAATTAATCTTTAAATCAGATGAAAACAATTTATATATGAAAATTTATCAGAAAAATCCAATGAATCCAATGGTGCTATTATCATGCTTGTTAGAGCAAGCTATGTAGATGAACATTGACATTTACTAATAGGCTAATATACGGAATATGAAATGAAGAACGACTTTGAACCTATATTCAAACTCACTTCAAATTAACTTGGACAATGGTTGCATTAGCTCATCCATACATGCAGCCATGTCATGATCATGCATCATATTGTTGCACTTGCGTGCATTGATTACTATTTATCTGCATTGCGGTAGGCCCTGCTTCTGAGGATACCCTCGAGTATTCCAACGAAGGAGAGAACCTTCGCGCTACCCAGCAAGGCAAGCAACCCCCTTTGATCATTCTGATAACATCCCACTCTCTCGCTCCTGCTCTTGTTTATTGCATTAGGACAAACGTTCACTTGTCTGTCATACACGGTAGATGAACCTATTCTTTTGTATGACCTGTCATTGTCACAGTAAATAGCTAAACCTTGCAACCTAGCATACCTGGTAGATGCTTGTGCCATGATGTTCTTAGCTTACTTCGCTTGCTATACTTTCTATGCTTAGAGTTGTGTCAGGTCTGATTCATCTGGTGATGAACTGGGGTGAAACAATGTTGTTCTGATGTGATAAGCTTATGATGAACCCGATTTGGTAAAGGTAGCAATGAGAGGGTATGTAGGAGTACATAGCGGGTTGTCTCATTGGGACCGTTCTTAGGAACTGAGTTCCGTGTTTGTGATCCAAGACTAGATACTACCACATGTTGGGCCCTGAAATATGACCCCGCTCGACTTATCAGTCGCTTAGTCCTTAGTCCAGGAGTTGCAAGTTGTTTCTTGTGTTTATAGCATGCTAGAGGCCGTGCGTAGCGCTAACCAAGGGGTGGGTTACGATGCGGTAGGCAGTGGCACGATGTACCAAGGGTCACTCGAATGGTGGGCTTGCGAACCCTGCGCACATCATTTGGGGCCGTAGCAGAAACTTCGGCCGGACTTTCGCGCGGGTTCGGTCTCAAATAGGCGATAGCCTGGACTAGAGGTCTTATGTGATTGACGGTCGTGCCCGACTCCCTCTCTGGGCTTCCGCTTGAAGATGGCCGAGGTGCATGGTTTTATGAGCACACAGCGATAAGTGGCGAGAGCGTGTGTGAAGAAGTACACCCCTGCAGGGTATGAAACTACTCAAATAGCCGCGTCCTTGGATATGGACTAGTTGGAAAGCATATGTTGTTCATAGATAATCAAATGGATACTCATAAAAATATCAAGACAAGTGTGAGTACCATGGATGGCACTCTTCCAGGAGAGGGAAGTGAATCCATGGTGGTGTATTGTCATGGAGTTAGTGGACTCGTGTGCGATATCTAAAATTTAAACAAAGAGTTAAAATTGTGTAGTGTAGGTTAGCCATGAGTCAAAGGTGGCATTGCTGCATAAACTCCACCCCTCCCCTTGTTGATACATGAGAATGAATAGACTCAGTCTGTTCTAAGGACTTGCTGAGTACGTTTGTACTCATGTTTGCTTAATAAATGTTGTAGATGGGACCCGGGACCCATCAGGTGGGTTCTATCTAGATGTTGATGATGCCGAATAGATGGTGTCCCAACTACGGCCTTATGCCCTGTGGCGGGCTGTAGATAGTCAGGTCATGTGCCTTTTTACCCTTTCATCTGTCTGTACTCAGAAAGCTTTATGCTTCCACTTGGTTTGTATGAACTTGTTTGTATGACTTGAGTGTCAGGTCATGTGACCCCTATCTGTAAGAACATATTATGTAAGGCTCGTCTGAGCCTCTTAAATAAAAGTTGTGTTGTTGTATGATTATGTTGTGATGCCATAGTTGTATCTATGCATATCAGGCATGTCGTGCATACGTGTGACGTGCAACGGTATGTATGGGATCCGACACCTAGTCATGTGCCTTTACTAGTACTCTTTACGGGAAAGTTCCTCTTTGTGCTTCCATTGAGCCATGGTAGCTTGCTACTGCTTCGGACACATTGATTGACCGACATGTATCCTTCTTTGCTATTGTTTCTGTCCCTTCGGGGAAATGTCTCGCAGTGTAATGGAGTCCCTATAGCCTGCTATGACTCGTCTACGTGCAGTGATGACATTTATGTCCCACGGCATAATGGAGTCCTTATAGCTTGCTATGACTCGTCTACACACGCTTGAGGCCGACACCTGCATTGTTGGGTTACGTATGCCTGTTTTCGTATGGATGTGCCACTTTGGTTCTATGACTAGTCATGTCGGCCTGGGTTCTCTGTCATTTGATTGCCAGCGACATGTTCACATACGTGAGCCAAAAGACGCAAACGGTCCCGGCTAAGGTAAGGCTGTAGCCGTGGAGCTTACCGTGTGTGAGGCCACAAAGTGATGTGATATGTTACAGTCTGGATTCATATGACTTAGGATCGGGGTCCCGACAATTGTGTCTTCTCATTTGGTGCTAGGTCCCATACACGATGACGCGCCGATCCTCGACGACTTCGTCCTCCCTTTGGACAAGATGATGGCCATGGTGGAATATGATGCACCCCCCACACACACATGGTTCCATCACGATGAATATGACCATGATTTGGTCTTGGCCACATCACCTACACAACATGAGTGGAATGAGGAAGGTAAAATAGGTGAAGGTGATTGTCGGTGTCAAAACTGGTGGATCTCGGGTAGGGGGTCCCGAACTATGAGACTAGGACCGACGATAACAGGAGATGAAGGGGACACGAGTTTACCCAAGTTCAGGCCCTCCTACGGAGGTAATACCCTACATCCTGCTTGATTGTATTGATGGTGTAAGGGGCTACATAGTTGATCTACCTTGAGATCATATGTCTAACCCTATATGAGTTGTCCTCTCTATACCCTAAAACCCTTCGGCTTATATAGATGCCGAGGAGGCCTAGGGTTTACACATGGTCGGTCACCTGCCGAAGAGATAAACTTGCCTATTTACTACATCAAACATGGAGCGCAAGCCGTGCTCCTCGAAGCTTCCATCCTGTTAACTGGGCCTTCAGATCATCAAGTGCTCGGCAAGTGGCCCATACAATCTGGCCCCTACACAACAGGTTAGCTATCGGAGGACCCCCTAATACAAGACTCCCTCAGTAGCCCCCGAACTTGCCTCCAATGCCAAGAGTCTTCAGCTCCAATTGCTTCGTGAACAGAGTCTTCGGCTTGCGAGGTGAGTTCCTTCCGCTGAACCATAGTTTGGCCTCCGATGACAAATAGTTTTCCGCACTGTGCCACGTCCGAATTCTGTGAGATAAAATGGCTTTTGAAGGCCAAGCGTGGGGAAAAAGGTAATGTTTCCTGTCGACCTTTCTAATGAAAGGTCACAGCCCACCACGACCGATAGGCCAGTTACACGCACTCGATGCGCATTTCGAGGCCATTCCATCCACACGATCTTTGCACACGTAGATCGTGTCCTGTTTTATACAGGATGTAGTTAATCGTATGCCCACAACGGCTCACGCGTCTCAGGAAGCAGAGAGGATCACAACACAATAGGGGGAGCCCGAATCGACACACCTCATGAAAGGAGAAGGAAACCACAGAGGCCCCTCACGCTCTCCATTTGACGTCTTCGCCTCATATTCCCCTGTGCTTCTAGAGCATAGATCTAGGCTTCTTCCACCCCCGCCTCCGAGCTCAACAATGGCGGGCTCCAACGGCCAGTGGGAGGTTTCCACAGTCAACAACCAGGACATCCACGACCTTAAGAAGGTCGGCTACCTCCCTGCCAATATTCCTCATCGCACGGCAGATAAGGGACAAATAGTCCCCACCCCCAGGCCAGCCGAATGGGTGGTGTTCATCCCCCACTTCATCAGGGGGTTGAGCTTTCCGCTCCACCCCTTCGTCAGGGGTTTAATGTTCTTCTACGACCTCGACTTCCATGACCTTCCGCCAAACTCCATCATGCACCTCTTTGCCTTCATCCTCCTCTACGAGGCATTCCTACACATCGAGCCGCACTTTGGGCTCTGGCTACAGGTTTTCAACATCAAGCTGAAGTGTGTCAGTGGTAAGCACGCTGACTGTGGTGGTGCCATCCTCGGCAAACTCATGCACATCGACTAGCCGACGGGCACCCTCATCGACACCATCAAGGGGTGGCATAAGGGGTGGTTCTACATCACCGAACCACAGGAACAAGGTCTGCATCCTGCCGTCGCATTCAGATCCGGTCCTTTGGCAGACTAGCTTCATGGAACGAAAAGAGTCTCGTCTGGGGGCCGAGCAAGGAGGTGGCCGATCTACAAAAGCGGTCCGCTCCTTGGTCAAGAACAACACCAAACTGGCCGATGTGGTCCAGGTAATGTTCCGAAGATGCATCCTCCCCTGCCAGCGCCGGGACACTCCCCTGTGGGCTCGAAAACTCGACGCCGAGCCCACAGTCCAGAAACTCTTCCGCACTACGCGGGAGAAGCTATGGAAGGCATTCTTCAAATCAATGAAGAGTTGGCCAGCCGAGGAGGAGGCAAGGGCCTACATGCCGACAAGCCGGACTTCGAGGTATGATTCATCCTAGCCCGATTAGCTCTATACATAGAAGGTCCATAACCCTGTGTCCGATATGTTTATGCAGAGATGGCTGAAGAAAGCCATCAACATCCGCAGTCCGGCTCCTCAGCCCGAAGATGAGAGGACCGGGATGCTAGCCAAGATGCTCGTGGAGAAGCCCCACGAGCCTCCCACGAAGAAGGACAAGAAGAAGAAGAAGAAACCATGTCAGGCTGGTCTTCGCATCAAGGATCAGCCTGATGCTGCTTCCGGAAACATGCCCGCCTCCTCAAATCAGGAGGAGGCCGAAGAGGAAGAAGAATAAGAGGAGGAGGAGGTCGAGAGCGAGGGGGAGGCGATCCCCCTGCACCAAGAAGAGAACGACATCTTCGGACGCCCCGGGGCAGGCAGCTTCTCCTGCCCCTAAGAGGGCACACCAAGCGCGGATGGTCGTGTCCGACATCTCGGACTCGAGCTCCGCGTTCGAAGATGCCGAAGAGGTTCCACGAAGGAGCCTCAGGGTCAAGCCCCATCCATCCAGGTTAGGATCTGAAGACCCTTCTTTCTATCGCAAGTAGGGTCAGAGTTTGCTAACACGCAGGTTGTTGGTCTAACAGCCCTCCGCGTGTCATCCCCATTGAGGTTATATCGGATGGGGAGACCCCGCCTGCTAAACTAGCGGAGAGCGGGGATGCCTCGCACCCCACCACTCCAGGCGCTACGAAGGACGTCGTGGAGGTGTCATCCCAGCACACTCCAATGGAGGCGGACACAAGGGGAGCGGAGGATACCCCTATGGCCGAAGCTAACGCTTCGGCCACCGAAGAACAGGGGATGATCCCCTGCCCGGACACCGAGGAGACCAGACGGGCAGGCCATTAGTCCCCTCCGAGAAAGTCTCCGAAGTGCACTGTAACAGCCTGGGACCGACGCTCCAAAAGATTTTCCATTTATTTCCATTCTCGTTTGTGTTTCGTTTGGTGGTTGCATTCATCATTGCATCATTCGCATCATCTGCATAGCATCGTCACTCATTTTCGAAAACTTGCATCCGTTCGTAGTTGCCGGTTCTATCCGTTCTTGCCATTGCCCGTTTCGAGACCAACCACACACGCACGTGCCCGCGACATCTTAAAAAACCGTTTCTAAAGTGCACAAAAAATATTCTCGGATTGGGTCGAAACTTGGCGTGTGGTCTTGTTATAGTGTAGGTAGGCCGTCTGTCAAATTTCGTCGCAATCAGAGGTTGTTTGTTATTCGAACGGTCAACCGTAATAATGCGGTCATCGGTAATTTGTCGGACGTTTTTTTTTTAATCTATCATGGGCTCACATCTCCCTCTCTCCTCAACCCACACCCCACAAGCCCACCTACCTAACCCCCTCTGTTTCAGACCGCACGATCAAGATCCGATAGTCTAAAAACCGGATGAATCAGCAACCCTAAACCCCCCTTGCTATTTATAGACCCACCCCCTAACCAAATTTGGCAAACCCTAGACCTCCAGGGAGACCAACTCCCTCTTTTCCCTCACCCTGCCACCACTTCTACCACCTCGGGATCCCATCCCGATCCACCTGCCGATCCCATCCAGCCATCCATCTTCTAGCCCGCACCAACCTTCTCCACCGTTGGATGGAGATCCAACGGATCTCGCTGCGTCAGTCAGCTCCCGCAGCAGCCAGAGCTGAGCCCCGAGTGTCCCTCCGCCCGATCTGGATCGGGAGAGGAGACCGAGCTCCTTTGCCTCTGGCCGCCAAGAGCCTCCTTGCGCCGACTGCCAAAGAGCTCCTCGTCGGAGATGAGTGCCCCTCCGTGCCCTGCTCCCTTCTCTCTTGTGTCTCCTCTCACCTTGTCTCTCTCTCCCTTGGTCAGAGGACGAACGACGCCACGGGATCGGAGATCTCCTTCACGTTGGTCGCCACCCTGCCATGGATCCGGCCAGATGGATCTCCCTGCACACGAAATGTCCGGATCCGGCAGGGGCACCGCCGTCCTCGCTAGCCTCGCCATCTGCCGAAGCCTTGATGTCGCCATCGTCTTCATGCCATGGCTGCTTCCTCTGTTTCGTCGGGAGGAGAACGATGCCGCAGGCCTCGGTCGCGTTGAGCGCTGAGCCAGCGCCTCCCTTGTCTGCCCGCGTGGGCTGGATCTGCCTAGCCGAATCCAGCCGGCCTGCTTCGCCCAAGGCCCAGTCGTGCACTCTCCGCCGGCCCATGAGGCCCAAGGTGAGCAGCCCCCCCTAGTGCTATTTTCGCGTGTGAGCTGAATAGCTATGTTCCGCCCATGTCCACTATTGGGCGAGCGAGATTCGGCCCGTGCCGTTTTTTTCCTATCCTGCGAATTTTCTAATTAAGCTGTGATTTTAGAATTACAGAAAACCCCTCATTTTTCAATTGCTAATAACTTTTCACTCGTGCATCATATGTAAAAACTTTATATATGAAACTTGATTAGAATTTTATGTAGATTCAAAATAACAAACTTTCACATGTGATAAAAATGTTTAAACTTGCTGTTTGCATTGTTTTGCATAAATGCCGTGTTAAAATGATTTATTTCATAACTAATAAACCGTAGCTCCGATAAAAATGTCCCACATATGTAACTTGACTAGAAAAATGTGTAGAATCTCATGGTGACATTTATTTTGCTGTTTAACAACTCTAAAATATGGTTAGTACATATCTGGACCAAATTCATATTATGCTTATGGGGATCTTTCAGAAATGCTATATGTTGCTTCCAGCCCCATTTAAAATGCCTAGATGATATAGAGGTTCATGCTTCACCTCTTGCCATGTTTAACAACATTTAATACTGTCATGTACCTAAATAAGAGTGAACTAAATAATCGACCGTGGAGTTTTGTCAATATGCAACTCGTTGCCTATTGAGCTTCACTTTAATGTGTAGTAGTTGTTTGACGTGTTTTGCCATGCCTTGCATATTAAACCGGACATGCATCATATTCGTTTGCGCATCGTGTCATGCATATGTTGTGGTGTATCTTTTGTTGATTGTTGTTTTCGGATTGTTCCTTCTCGATAGAGTTCCGAAACCATTCGGAGTGTGAGGATTCGTTTGACTACGTTGGCCCGTCTTCTTCATGGATCGTTCTTCTTCTGAGCGGGATCTCAGGCAAGATGACACATTTCCCTGAATACCACTAGTATCATTGCCATGCTAGTTGTCCCGCTTTTATCGTTATGTCTCGTTACCTACCACTTGTTTGTCAAGCCTCCCAACATTGCCATGAAATGCCTCTAACCCTCCACCTTCCCAGCAAACCTTTGTTTGGCTATGTCATCGCTTCTTCAGCCCTTCTTATAGCGTTTCTAGCTGGAGGTGCAATTGCTTCCTTGTGACAACATGGACATTCTTTGTTTTTACAATATTATTGCTATTTAATTTAATGCACTTATACACTTGGTAAAGGGTGGAAGGCTTGGCCTTTTGCTTGGTGTTTTGTTCCACTCTTGCCGCCCTAGTTACTTGTGAACCGGTGTTCTTTTCTATAATTGAGTGCTCTTAACATGCTCGGGGTTGTTATGGGGACCCCCTTGATTTTCGTTTTAGGATAAAGCTTGTCTAGCAAGGTCCAACATTGGTACTATTTTCTTAATAACAACTAAAATTTGCATAGGGCATGATCACCCCGTGGATAATTTAATCAACCCCAGGGCTAGTGCTTCTCATGAGTGTTGGTCCAAACTAGAGTCGTGTGCAGTGTCAAACTGGGGCAACTCGGGAGATTTCTATCAGGCCACTGTACGCTGCAGTCATTCGGTTGTGCCCTGAGAATGAGATACGCGGCTCCTATCGAGATTGTCGGCACGTCGGGCGGCCTTGCTGGATTTGTTTAACTTTCTCAAACGTCTTGTGTGAGGAGCTCTGATCTTCTTCAGGCTATCTCGAGCTGTCGGAATTCCTTTGGAATTGCCTAGGATGATCACGAGATCCGTGGTCGAGGTTATTTCCGCAACGTGTGGTTAAGTTGTGATGGACGAGTTGGAGCACCCCTGTAGGGTTAAATATTTTGGAAAGTCGTGCCCGCGGTTATGTGGAAAACTTGAATACTTTGTTTAACACCCGATCATAGCAAACTTGAAGTAAACTGTAATAAAATACACCAACTGTGTGCGTAACCGTGATTGTCTCTTCTCGTGAGTCCTTATCCAAGAGAGCACATGGTGGGGTTATGTTTGACATAAGTAGGTGTTCAGGATCAGTTAGTGATCATTACTAGTTCACGTCCGTTATGCGTAGACCACCATACTTTACTTTTTGTATTCGTAAGTTAGCCACTTAAATAAATGCTTAGCCGTTTGCTGCAGCCTCACCACTTAACCATACCTCACCTATTAAGCTTTAATAGTCTTGATACCCTTGGAAATGAGATTGCTGAGTCCCTGTGGCTCACAGATTAGTATAACAACAGTTGCAGGTACAGGTAATACGATAATTGAACATGAGCACGATGCTTGTTTGTTTCGAGTTCTTCTTCTTCATCAATCTAGGATGGGTTCCAGGCAGCAGCCTGGGATAGCAAGGATGGATGTCATTTTGTCGTTTGTTTTCATCTGTAGTCGGACCCTGCTCTTTTGTATGATGTTTGAGTATGTTGTTGTATTGATGTGATCTTGATGTAGTTTGTGGAGAGTGTAAGCCAATTCCATATACTCATCTTTTCTGTACATGTACTTGTAATGATATCCATTCTTGCAACACGATGAGATGAAAAGGTGGTATCAGAGCCTGTACCAACCTAGGAGCCCCCTTGATTGATCGAACTTTGCCGAATCGAGTCTAGTAAAAACTATTTTGAATCTAGTCATATCAGAGAGTAGGTTTCTTTTTACTCCTCTTCTATACTCTGGTGAGGTATTCGACTTAGGAATTTTGTTTCTAATCCTCTTCTTGCTCAATTTTTTTTAGGATCACGCGGGTATTTTGGAAACTATATGATACCGATGTGATGGAGTTCTGTCTTGGTGCCTCCTGTCTAACTTGATTTCTTCCGGGGAGTCGAGCTCTAGGTAATTCTTGGTACATCGTTATCATTTAGCTTCCTTAGTATCTCAGAATGGAGGGTGTTCGGAATTGCTTCAATACTTGTCGTGGTGAGATAAGATCGGAGTCACCCAGTATTGGGGGAGGCGTCTGGGGAACCACCATGGTTAGTATCGTTGAGCTTTCATGGATCCGAGTTAGATGGACTTGCGGAAGCCTCTGGTTATGTGTTGAAGGATGGATACAGTTGGGGTGTAGGTTTGCTAGTTGTGTGAGGTACTTCCTCCTTGTATCCCCAACACCGGATTGCATAACCAGAAAGTTTTCAGAAGTTCTTAGGTGGGAATTCAAGTAGTTACCTAGGCTATCTTCCAACAGATCATGATGTGAGGTTGGGGTTCGACATCTAGATTCGTTTGTTCACGGTCTTTCTTACAGAGGACAGTCTCAATTTATGCTTCGTCAAGCCTTGTAGTTCGCTACGCCTAGGGAGCATAGTCGAGCGTCATTTCAATATGACAATTCAATGTATGATCGAGCCCGTGTGAACCTTACCATGAAAATATTGAGCAGAATCTCTGTCATGTATTTGTTCTCGCTTGTTTCATAAGCCCCATCCTTTGTTTTGTTTTGTTTTGTATATGGTAATTCAAGTTGCTTCGATGTCAAGTGGTTATTTCATATTTCCTAAGATGCGTTCTCATATTCCCTGGGAATCCTAATTCTTTTGCTCAATCAAGTTGTCATATCAATTCTTTTTATCCGGTGTGCTTCTCTTCAAGAGAATTCTATCCTCTTCAATATTGCAAGATCAATCCTCTTATTCTTTCTGGAGTTCATTTCATCCGTCCCAAGTTGTCTTTGTTTTTCCCCACCCTCTCACCCTTTTTCTTCAATGATTAAATTCTAATCCAAGTGCATTTTCTATTCATGTGACGATGTCGCTTTCTTTTCTTTCATATTGTATCCAGTGATTTCTTGTCGAGATTCTCAAGAGTTTCAATTTCAAGGTCTATCCTCATATTCTTTGTTCTTGTTGTTATTCTTCTTCGGTGGATTCAATTCAAGCTTCGATGTTCATCTAATCCGTTCTCATTCGTTCAATGGTTTCCATGTTGGAATTTCTTTTCCAAGCCTCTCTTGTTTATTCATCTCTCTCTGTTCTATCCGAAGGCTGAAGATATCTCAGAGATTCGTGTTTTCTTTCATTCCTTCCAAGTTATTTCGAGGTTCTCACTTCATCAAGTTCTTAATTGTATCGGCACAATCTCTCTTTTAATCAATTGTTTCGACGATGGTTTCTTTTGAGTGGGCCCATAACCCACAGTTTTTTTTCCCAGGATCCTCCCTGACTCTTCCAATCTTTCCGGAGATGTCCTCAAGTTCTTTTCAAATACGATGAAAGAATGATTTTCATCAGTCATATTCCTTTTCCAAGATCGCTTCAAATCATTTTTGTCGTTGGCTCAACCTTTCCTTATTCATTATTTCGGAGTATCTCAGTAATTCGTGGTGTTGTTTCTCGTCATCATTCTCAGCATTGAAGACCGAAGGAGAGTTTCTCTTAAAACATTGTCCGTTCTTCCAAAGATTCATGGTTTCAGGTTATTGCTATCATCTCAAATTGTTTTGATCATGAGTTATTCCTCCCATATCTATCCGGTGCATTTCATAATTGTTTTCATTTCTCGATCCTTCGTAGGCCATCGTTTCAGAAGATTTCTTCATTCCCAGCTTTCAACTTTCGTTCTCAAATTCTTCTCAATTATTGTTCCTTCGTTCGTATCTCAATTATTTCGGTGCCTTGTGAAGTTTTCTATTAGGTGGATCATGCTCTCTCCGTTCTCATGTTATATCATTCATTTGTATTATCCTCTTTTGTTTCGAATTCTTACCGGTGTTCTCGTGCAAGACTTCTTCAAGTTTGTGCTCTATCTCTCTTTCCTTTTGTTTTCAAAAGAATAAGTGGTGTGCGAAATCCGTTTCTTGTCATCAATTTAACTTGAGGAAGGATAAGAATAACATAGTTCTTATTCTTGTTTCATCAAGTGATTTCAATCCTTCTTCCGGAGTTGTTCATGATATCTAATTCTTGATTCTTAGTGGTTCTTCTTTTCTTTCTCGGAGTTCCAAGTTTTCTCAAGAATCTCTTCGCATAGCTTCTTCTAAATCATGGCAAGGCTTCCATCTTATTCTTCCCAACCTTCATTCTTTGATCATCATTTGTTTCCGAAGTTCCTAGTTTTGCTCAAGTATCTTGTCCTGAAGCATTATCTAAATCATCGTGAGGCCTCAATCTTGTCTTTTTGCAACCTTCAATTATTTTCTATCATCCTTTCATTCCGAAGTTCATCCCGATGGTTCTTCATGGTGATCTGTTAAGGATGTAATTCTTCTCGAAGTGTTCATCAAGATTCTTGTTGGAGGTGTTAAAGTGTTCTTTATCTTGGATTGCTAAGTTCAATTCCTTCTCCATTGTCTTTTGCGATGGTGTTATTAAATTATTGATTATGAGGAGTCTCGAAGGAAAATTGTCAAGAATGAGATAAGTAAACCCATCATGTCTTTCTTGGAGTCATCTTGGGTTGAATTTCACTTAAAGCATTTCCTAAGGATGGTTGCTATCATGGTGTCATAAATGATCCAAGTTTTCTCCTCCTCTTCTTCGTGAAAGAAGCTTTGCATATCTTGTTGCTCTCAATCAATCAATTGTTTCTGTTGTGGCAGGTTGTCACCTCATAATTTTGAGATGTTTTTCCATAAGCCCGTAACAAGCTATTCTTTTCATTGTTGATTCTTCATCAATTCCATTCAACCTATGCTTTTCAAATTTAGTTGTGCTGGAAGTTGTCATTTTCGTATCCGTTCTTTTCCTTCCATCAATCCAGATTCTATTCTCTTGTTACGGAGGCCTTGTGATGTTGCTCTCTTCAATCTATCATCTTGCTTTGTCAAGATCATGTTCTTTCTTTGCTTATTCATTTAACCGGAGTGTTGTGAAATATTTTCATGATCCTTCCATCTTATGAAGTTTTAATTCTAATCCAACCGAAGTTTGGTGTCTCTCTTTCAAGTTCTTTTCCTTATCAAGTTTTGCCTCTCTTTCCTACTGAAGTGCTACCCAAATTTCTTGTGAATTCTTGCTTGTTCCTCATGTAATTCTTCACCTCTTTCCAACTTTCATGTTTCATTGGTTTCACTCGTTTATCAAAGAAGAAACTAAGTTTACCTCTTGCTCTTTCTCTTCCCCTTCTTATTCTTAGATCTCGGGACGAGATCCTCATGTAGTGGAGGAGAGTTGTAACAGTCTGGGACCGACACTCCAGAAGATTCCCCTTTTATTTCCATTCTCGTCTGTGTTTCGTTTGGTTGTTGCATTCATCATCGCATCATTTGCATAATCTGCATAGCATCGTTACTCGTTTTTGAAAACTTGCATCCGTTCGTAGTTGTCGGTTCTCTCCGTTCTTGTCGTTGCCCGTTTCGAGACCAACAACACACGCACGTGCCCGCGACATCTTAAAAAACCGTTTCTAAAGCGCGCGAAAAATATTCTCGGATTGGGTTGAAACTTGGTGTGCGGTCTAGTTATAGTGTAGGTAGGCCGCCTGCCAAATTTCGTCGCAATTAGAGGTCGTTTGTTTTTCGAACGGTCAACCGTAGTAATGTGGTCATCGGTAATTCATCGGACGTTTTTTTAAACTCTGTCACAAGCTCACATCTCCCTCTCTCCCCAACCAACACCCCAATAGTCCATCTTCCTAGCCCCCTTTGTTTCGGACCGCACGATCGAGATCCGACAGTCCGAAAACGGATGAATCAGCAACCCTAAACCCCCCTTGCTATTTATAGACCCAACCCCTAACAAAATTTGGCAAACCCTAGACCTCTAGGCAGACCAACTCCCTCTTTTTCCTCACCCTGCCGCCACTTCTACCACCTCGGGATTCCATCCTGATCCAGCTGCCGATCCATTCATCCAGCCATCCATCTTCTAGCCCGCAGCAACCTTCTCCACCGTTGGATGGAGATCCAACGGATCTCGTTGCGTCAGTCAGCTCCCGTAGCAGCCAGCGTTGAGCCCCGAGCCTCCCTCCGCCCGATCTAGATCAGGAGAGGAGACCGAGTTCCTTTGCCTTTGGCCGCCAAGAGCCTCCTTGCGCCGCCGCCGAAGATCCCCCTCGTCGGAGATGAGTGCCCCTCCATGCCCTGCTCCCTTCTCTCTTGTGTGTCTCCTCTCACCTTGTCTCTCTCCCTTGGTCAGAGGACGAACGACGCCACGGAATTCGAGTTCTCCTTCACATCGGTCGCCACCCTGCCATGGATCCGGCCAGATGGATCTCCCTGGCCATGCAACGTCCGGATCCGGCCGGGGCACCGTCGTCCTCGCTAGCCTTGCCATCTGCCGAAGCCTTGATGTCGTCGTCGTCTTCATGCCATGGCTGCTTCCTCTGTTTCGTCGGGAGGAAAACGATGCAGCAGGCCTCGGTCGCATTGACCGCTGAGCCAGCGCCTCCCTTGTCTGCCCGCGTGGGCTGGATCTGCCCAACCGAATCCAGCCGGCCTGCTTCGCCCAAGGCCCAGTCGCGCACGCTCCGCAGCCCATAAGGCCCAAGGTGAGCAGCGCCCCCCCAGTGCTATTTTCGCATGTGACCTGAATAGCTATGTTCCGCCCATGTCCACTGTTGGGCCAGCGAGATTCGGCCCGTACCATTTTTTTTCCTATCCTGCAATTTTTCTAATTAAGTTGTGATTTTGGAATAACAGAAAAAAACCTCGTTTTTAAATTGCTAATAACTTTTCATCCGTGCATCATAGGTAAAAACTTTATATATGAAACTTGACTAGAATTTCATGTAGATTCACAATAACTAACTTTCACATGTGATAAAAATGTTTAAACTTGCTGTTTGCATTGTTTTGCGTAAATGCCATGTTAAAATGATTTATTTCATAACTAATAAACCGTAGCTCCGATAAAAATGTTCCACATATGTAACTTGACTAGAAAAATGTGTAGAATCTCATGGTGACATTTATTTGTTGTTTAACAACTCTAAAATATGGTTAGTGCAGATCTGGACCAAATTCATATTATGCTTATGGGGATGTTTCGGAAATGCTATATGTTGCTTCCAACCCCATTTAAAATGCCTAGATGATATAGATGTTCATGCTTCACCTCTTACCATGTTTAACAACATTTAATATTGTCGTGTACCTAAACGAGAGTGAACTAAATAATCGACCATGGAGTTTCGTCAATATGCAACTCGTTGCATATTGAGCTTCACTTTAATGTGTAGTAGTTGTTTGATGTGTTTTGACATGCCTTGCATATTAAATCGGACATGCATCATATTTGTTTGCACATCGTGTCATGCATATGTTATGGTGTATCTTGTGTTGATTGTTGTTTTCAGATTGTTCCTTCTCGATAGAGTTCCGAAAGCGTTCGGAGTGTGAGAATTCGTTTGACTACGTTGGCTCGTCGTCTTCATGGATCGTTCTTCTTCCGAGTGGGATCTCAGGCTAGATGACACATTTCCCTGGATACCACTACTATCATTGCCATGCGAGTTGTCCCGCTTTTATCGTTATGTCTCGTTATCTACCACTTGTTTGTCAAGCCTCCCAACATTGCCATGAAAAGCTTCTAACCCTTCACCTTCCCACCAAACCTTTGTTTGGCTATGTCACCGCTTGCTCAGCCCTTCTTACAGCGTTTCTACCTACAGGTGCAATTTCTTCCATGTGACAACATGGACATTCTTTGTTTTCATAATATTATTGTTATTTAATTTAATGCACTTATACACTTGGTAAAGGGTGGAAGGCTTGGCCTTTTGCTCGGTGTTTTGTTCCACTCTTGTCGCCCTAGTTACTTGTGGACCGGTGTTATGTTCCATTATTGAGCGCTCCTAACATGCTCGGGGTTGTTATGGGGATACCCTTGATTTTCATTTTAGGATAAAGCTTGTCTAGCAAGGCCCAACATTGGTACTATTTGCTTAATAACAACTAAAATTTGCATAGGGCATGATCACCCCGTGGATAATTTAATCAACCTTCGGGCTAGTGCTTCTCATGAGTGTTGGTCCAAACTAGAGTCGTGTGCGGGGCCAACCCGGGGAAACTCGGGAGATTTCTATCAGGCCACTATACGATGCGCTCATCCGGTTGTGCCCTGAGAACGAGATACGCGGCTCCTATAGGGATTGTCGGCACGTCGAGCGGCCTTGTTGGATTTGTTTTACCTTTCTCGAACGTCTTGCGTGAGGAGTTCTGATCTTCTTCATGCTATCTTGAGGTGTCGGAATTCCTTTGGAATTGCCTAGGATGATCACGAGATCCGTGGTCGAGTTTATTCCCGCGGCGTGTGGTTAATTTGTGGTGGACGAGTTGGAGCACCCCTGCAGGGTTAAATCTTTTGGAAAGTCGTGCCCGCGGTTATGTGGCAAACTTGGACACTTTGTTTAACACCCGGTCATAGCAAACTTGAAGTAAACTCTAATGAAATACACCAACTATGTGCGTAACCGTGACTGTCTCTTCTCGTGTGTCCTTATCCGAGAGAGAACATGATGGGGTTATGTTTGACGTAAGTAGGTGTTCAGGATCAGTTAGTGATCATTATTAGTTCACGTCCGTTATGCGTAGACCATCATACTTTACTTTCTGTATTCGTAAGTTAGCCACTCAAATAAATGCTTAGCCGCTTGCTGCAGCCTCACCACTTAACCATACCTCACCTATTAAGCTTTAATAGTCTTGATACCCTTGGAAATGAGATTGATGAGTCCCTGTGGCTCACAGATTACTATAACAACAGTTGCAGGTACAGGTAATGCGATAATTGAACGTGAGCGCGATGCTTGTTTGTTTGGAGTTCTTCTTCATCAATCTAGGATGGGTTCCAGGCGGCAGCCTAGGATAGCAAGGATGGATGTCATTTTGTCGTTTGTTTTCGTCCGTAGTCGGACCCTGCTCTTTTGTATGATGTTTGAGTATGTTGTTGTATTGATGTGATCTTGATGTAGCTTGTGGCGAGTGTAAGCCAATTCCATATACTCTTCTCTTTTGTACATGTACTTGTAATGATATTCGTTCTTGCAACACGACGAGATGCACTTCTATCCCTGTCGAGGCCCTTGTGCCGAAATAAGAATAGGATCGCATCTTGGGCATGACATGCAAGGTGCCTCCAGAGGCATCGGTCCAATCCCCGGTGGGTGATTGGAAAATTCGATCATCCTCGACACCGCTGCCCAATGAGTGGTCAGCCGTGGGGGGGCTCTATCAAGCGTGCCATCCCCGAGGAGCATCGCACCCTTATGGGTGCGGTATTACAAAGCGTCTAGTCCATTGACAACAGACTGAAGGAGGCCTTCAAAGGTCTCTTTGCAGGCTTTCAAGTAAGTTGCCCATCGTTTTATTGAGATTTCATTTAGTTGTATTGTGTACATGGCAGCCCCCGAGCCCTAGGTGAGTTGAACAACTATCCTAGGGGTCATTTCTATAGTTCGGGAAGTAAGTGCCGATGTAATGTATGCATTATGTGCGGTGTAGGCCTCGTCATCGGTGGCCACTAAAAACGGCGCCGAACTGGACGAGCTACATCGAAAGCTCCAGCACGCCGAGGATGAGGTGGAAGCCTTCAACAAGAGGTTCGACGAGGCACAGGGTAAGTTCGAATTGAATTTTACTATTCCCCCAAATTCTGTCGATGCAGATTCCGTTTATATAAGGTTTAATCATGTTGCAGCCTCGTCAAAAGAGATTGAAACCTCCGGGCCGAGCTTCAACTTGCCAAGGATGAAGCGAATGTGGAGAAGGCGGCGACCAAGGAGGCGGCCACCGCACTCTTCGCCCTACGAGCCACGAGTGATAAACACGAGGCTTGTGTGGCAAAGATACAAGATGAGCTCAAGGACGCCAGCGAAAAGTGCGATGCCTTGGAGCAGAAGAACAAGGCAGTCTTGGACGAACAATCCTTCCTGAGGTCCAATCTCTAGAAGGAGCAGATGGACAAACGGTTCTTCGAGGAACAAGTTCGGCATGCCAAGGAGATACAGATGGTAAGCCGTACTCCCTAAAGTGCGTATTCAGGAATAGCAAATTCGAATTGCTGACCCGGGTGTGGCGATCCTTAGGCGCGACCTCTGATCTCTAGAAGAGCGTTGCAGATGCCAATCAGCTGCTTGCCTCGCGGGGAGAGGAAGAAGAAGCTCGGATCTTCTGGGCACAATTCGGAGCCCCCGAGCGTCCTCCTCTGATGGTGGAGCAGCTGAAACAGCTGATGGAGAAGCATCGGATGGCGAAGCCGGCCATCGAGGACCTCTGCATCCGTCTATGGCCCGGTGAGCCACTCCCAGTCAGCTAGTTCGGCCTGGTGCAATGACGGATTGATGCGATGCCCCGCCTAGACGCCGTCAAGCATTCCTCCTGCATCGAAGGAGTCCACGTGGCCCTTGCCAAGGCCAAAGTGCACTGGCCGGGGCTCAATCCGATGAAGGTTGCCACCGATCCACCGCCACTCGGAAAGGAGCACAGACGCCCTGAGCTCTACATCGATGGAGTACTAGAGAGTGCGCGGGTGATAGCGTCGCAGTGTTTGGGCAAAAAAAATATTTGAATGAGATTGTAATATGTCCGAAGACTTGTTTATAATTTTCAATGATATTAGTATCCACACTTATATTGTTTTTGCATTCCTTTATAACTCCTGTATGGTTGTTTGATACTGAAAGATGCGAGTCGTCGGCTTGAGCCCCCACGTATATATTACATGGGGTGTCTATGCCAATGCACTACGTTCCTTAGCCAAATTATAGGAACCCGAAGGAGATATAGTGCGACAGACTAGGCAATTGGACTATTATGCTTTATTTCTTTCACTTAACCGAAGGGGCACGAAAAGGACTGCAGGCAGCGTATGATTAGCCACCGGGGTTTTTGCGATGTTCGAACGAGCCGGGGCCGAAGCCGTCATCAGTGTCTGCACAAAGGGCAAATTCCTCATATAACATGGAATAACCGTTTACGAAGGTTGAAGTGTAATATTTCTAACTTGGGGTTCACAGATCGGGTCGCGCATACTATGACAGTCCGTTTTTGGCTTTCTCCCCTGAGGTCCTTGACCGGACTATCCAGAAGCACGATCGCAGGGGTGCTCCCTTTGCCCTTTTAGCCGAACGAGCAGAACATAAAGGGGCAAGCACAGGAGCCGGGCAACCCAACTTAATGACCAAAGACATAGTTCAGAACCAATGCATATAAAGCGAATGCAAAGACGCTGAACACACAATGGTTAAGGCAATTTGTGTTTGAAATCGAGCCCCCGGTCTACTAGCCGGTGACCTTGAGTCATACCGAACAGGTTCATAAGAAGAGGAAGGGAAAAAGTATATGCCGACAATAGGACAAATAAGGCGTACGTGCGCCAAGCAATTCTGCATTTCCTCAACAACTTTTATAACTCTGATTGCCGAAGCAGTTGTTTACAAGTAAGTGATAAGAAACAAAGTCCTGCAGGAGCTATTGTACCAGGGGTCTTCAATTGGCGACCAGCCGCCTTCGATATGCCTTGTTGCTAGTTTACTCCTGCTTTGGATTTACCTTGATGGGTGTTGGTGCGGGCGGACTTTGCGAACAAAATCTTGAAAGGCCGCTGTGTTAAATGTGAGCTTTACGCCATGGGCAGGCTCTTCTAGGAGCGCTTGCAGTTTGTCAGAAGACGTGTTGATGGTAATAGTTCGGAACAATCGAACGCCTATCGTAAGTTTCCCACCGCTGCCCATGGAATCTTAAGTGAAAAGTTGTGCATCCGTGGCACATACTTTGTCGGTCCGAAGGTTGTGCGGTGGGGGTGAGTCCCTATTGAGGGTTGGAGTGTTCGGTCTGAATCTGAACTCGCTTCCTGGCCTTTGGTGTCTTTACGGCGAATGCCAGAGCTTGTCGCTCGTTTGTGTAGCTGAATTCGGCCACCAATGCCAATGCATGTTCCTCTGTTCTGAGGGACCACTCAGTATTGCCATTTACAGTAATGACCCCCTTGGGGCCCAACATCTTGATCTTGAGGTATGCATAATGCAGGACCGTTGAACCGAGCAAATATTGTCCAGCCGAGCAGCGCATGATAGACGTTGCGGAAGGGCACGATGTCGAAGATCAAGTCCTCACTACGGAAGTTATCGGGCGAGCCGAACACAACCTCCAAGGTTACGGAGCCCGTACATCAGGCCTCAACCATGGGATCACCCCTTTGAAGGTGGTGCTGCTGGGTTTGATCCGTGATGGATCTATACCCATCTTTTTCACCGTGTCCGAGTAAATTAGATTGAGGCTACTTCCTCCGTCCATTAGGACTTTGGTGAGGTGATACCCACCTATAATGGGATCTAGGACGAGGGCAGTCGAGCCCCCATGACGGATACTGGTCGGATGGTCGCGTCGGTCAAAGGTGATCGGATATGCTAACCAGGGGTTATACTTCGGAGCTACGGGCTCCACAGCATAGACCTCCCGAAGTACCTGCTTCCTCTCTTTCTTAGGTATATGGGTAGCGTATATCATATTCACTATTTTGACTTCGGGAGGGAATTCTTCTGACCACCGCCCATTGGACCCCGAGGCTCATATTCGTCTTTGCTGCGCGAACTTTTGCCCTGGTCTTTGGGTTGTATCTTGCCGGCCTCTTTAACCACCCAGCAGTTGCGGTGTGTGTGATTGGCTGGCTTCTCCGAAGTTCCATGGATTTGACAAGTCCTGTCCATGATCTTCTCGAGCTGAGTGGGTCCATCACGATTGCCTTTAGGGGGCTTCTTCCACTGCCCGGGTCGAGGGTTGTGGAATCTGGCATTGACCGCCGTGTCATCGGTGTCATTACTATTGTGCCGGCGTTTGTTCTTATTGTGCTTCGGCTTTGAGTTGACATCCTGGGCTTCAGGTGCCACAGGGTCTTCGGAATTGTGTCTACGTCTTTCTAGCCAGTTATCTTCACCCGCGCAAAAGCGGATCATGAGGGAGGTAAGGGCGGACATAGTCCGAGGTTTGTCCTGGCCTAGCTGGCGGGCCAGCCACTCGTCCCGAATATTGTGCCGAAATGAGGCTATAGCCTCCGCATCCGGACAGTCGACGAGTTGGTTCTTTTTAGTCAAGAACCGATTCCAGAACTGTCGGGCAGACTCGTGGGGCTTCTGGACGATGTTGCTGAGGTCGGAAGAGTCCGGTGGGCGGACATAGGTTCCCTGGAAGTTAAAGCGAATGCGTCTTCCAAGTCTTCCCAGCATGCTATGGAGTTTTCGGGGAGGCTGTTTAACCAGTGCCGAGCTGGCCCCTTAAGCTTAAGAGGTAAGTATTTGATGGCATGGAGTTCATCTCCTTGTGCCATATGGATATGGAGGAGGAAGTCCTCGATCCATACAGTTGGGTCAGTGGTCCCGTCATACTGCTCTATATTTATGGGTTTAAACCCTTCGGGGAACAAATGCCGCATTACTCCATCTGTGAAGCACATTGGGTGAGTGGTGTTGGGGAACGTTGCATGGGAAACAAATATTTTCCTACGCACATGCAAGATCTATCCATGGTGATGAGCATCTACGAGAGGGAGAGTGGATCTACATACCCTTGTAGATCGCTAAGCGGGAAGCGTTAAGAAACGCGGTTGGTGTAGTCGAACGTCTTCGCGATCCAAATCGCCGAGCGTCCCACGATCTCATCACAATCCGTCCCGCGATCCAATCACGATCTGTCCCACGAACTCATCACGATCCGTCCCGCAATCTCATCACGATCCGTCCTGCGAACTCATCACGATCCGTCCCGCGAACTCATCACGATTCGTCTCGCGATCTTGATCACGGTCCTTCCGATCTAGCGCCGAATGGACGGCACCTCCGCGTTCAGCACACGTACAGATCGATGACGATCTCTGCCTTCTTGATCCAGCAAGAGGGAGCAGAGAGGTAGAAGAGTTCTCCGACAGCGTGACGGCGCCGCGGCGATGGTGGTGGAGCAATTCCGGCAGGGCTTCGCCTAAGCACTGCAGAAAACCGATCTAGAGGAGAAACTATTCACTAGAGCAACGGGTAGCACGTGGCTAAAAATCTTGTGCCAAAACCCTAAAGCCCTCTAGTATATATAGGAGGAGAGGAGGAGGAGGCTTGCCTCCCAAGGAGGCAGCCCTTGGGTCGGTCGAACCAGGAGGGAGGAGTCCTTCCTAATTTAGCCCTTTTTGCCTTTTTCCACCTTTTTTCCCTTTTGGGCTTTTCTTCCCAGCCGCATGGGCCTTGTGTGGGACTTTCACTAGACCACTAAGGGCTGGTATTCATCCTCCCACAGCCCATGTATCCTCTTGGGTCGAAATACCCCTCCCGATGGTCTCCCACTACACTACTGGCACTCCCGGTACACTACCGATGAGCCCGAAACTTTTTCGGCGACCAAAATAGGACTTCCTATATATCAATCTTTACCTCCGGACCATTCCGGAGCTCCTCGTGATGTTCGGGATCTCATCTGGGACTCCGAATAATCTTCGGTCACCACCATGCATAACTCTATACTACTAAAACGTCACCGAACCTTAAGTGTGCAGACCCTGCGGGTTCGAGAACTATGTAGACATGAACGAGACACCTCTACGATCAATAACCAATAGCGGGACCTGGATGCCCATATTGGTTCCTACATATTCTATGAAGATCTTTATCGGTCGAACCTCTATGTTAAGGATTCAGTTAATCCCGTATGATGTTCCCTTTGTTCTTCGGTATGTTACTTGCTCGAGATTCGATCGTCCGTATCTCCATACCTAGTTCAACCTTGTTACTGGCAAGTCTCTTTACTCGTTCTGTAATACAAGATCCCGTGACTAACAATTAGTCACATTTCTTGCAAGGCTTATTGTAACGTTGTATTACCGAGTGGGCCCTGAGATACCTCTCCGCCACACGGAGTAACAAATTCCAGTCTTGATCCATGCCAACTCAACAGATACCCTCGGAGATACCTGTAGAGCACCTTTATAGTCACCCAGTTACGTTGCGACGTTTGATACACACAAGGTACTCCTCCAATGTCAATGAGTTGCATGACCTCATGGTCATAGGAACATATACTTGACATGCAGAAAACAATAGCAATAAACTGACACGATCATATGCTACGTTTGTAGTTTGGGTCTTGTCCGTCACACCATTCTCCTAATGATGTGATCCCGTTATCAAATGACATCTCATGTCCATGGCTAGGAAACCTTAACCATCTTTGATCAACGAGCTAGTCTATTAGAGGCATACTAGGGACATGGTTTTGTCTATGTATCCACACATGCATCTAAGTCTCCGATCAATACAATTATAGCATGGATAATAAACGATTATCATGAACAAGGAAATATGATAACAACATAATTTATTATTGCCTCTAGGGCATATTTCCAACAGTCTCCCACTTGCACTAGAGTCAATAATCTAGTTCACATCACCATGTGATACACATTTTTATGAATCTAACACCCAATGAGTTCTGGGGCTCGATCATGCTTTGCATGTGAGAGAGGTCTTATAGTCAACGGGTTTGCGACATTCAGATCCGAGTGTACTTTGCAAATCTCTATGTCAAACCGTAAACACTGCTACCACACTCCACTTGGTACTATTCCAAATGGCTGCTCCATTATACGTATCCAGATTGCTACTACGAGTCATCCGGATTGGTGTTAAAGCTTGCATCGATGTAACTCTTTATCACCTCCATAATCGAGAAAACATCTCCTTAGTCTTTTAGTCACTAAGGATAATCTTGACCGTTGTCCAGTGATCCACTCCTGGATCACTTTTGTACCCCTTGACTGACTCATGGCAAGGCACACACCAGGTGCGGTACACAGCATGGCATAATATAGAGCCTATGGCTAAGGCATAGGGCACGACGTTCATCCTTTCTCTTTCTTCTGCCATTGTCGAGCTTCGAGTCTCACTCAACTTCACACCTTACAAATCAGGCGAGAACTCTTTCTCTGACTGAACCATTCTGAACTCTTTCAAAATCTCATCAAGGTATGTACTCATTGAAAGTCTCATCCAGCATCTTGATCTATCTCTATAGATCTTGATCTTCAACAATTAGGTAGCTTTATCCAGGTCTTCCTTTGAAAAACTCTTTTCAAACAACCGTTTATGCTTTCCAGAAATTCTACATCATTTCTGAATAGCAATATGCCATCCACATATACTTATCAGAAACTCTATAGTGCTCCCACTCACTTTATTGCAAATACAAGTTTCTCATAAACTTTGTATAGATTTAAAAACCTTGATCACCTTATCAATGTGTATATTCCAACTCCGAGATGCTTGCTTTAGTCCATAGAAGGATCACTGAAGCTTGCTCTCCTTTTAGCATCCTTAGGACTGACAAAACCTTCCCTCAAGTAAACCGTTAAGGAAACGATGTTTTGACATCCATCTGCCAGATTTCATAATTGAAAGTGCAGCAACTGCTAACATAATTTCAACAGACTTTAGCATCGCTATGAGTGAGAAAGTCTCATCACATTCAACTCCTTGAACTTGTCGTAAACTTCTTTGCAACAAGTCAAGCTTTACAAATGGTGACATTTACCATTAGCGCCTGTCTTCATTTCAAAGATCCATTTGTACTTGATGACCTGCCGTCCAACGAGCAGGTCCACCAAAGTCTATACTTGGCTTTCATACATGGATCCTTTCTCGGATTTCATGGCCTCTAACCATTTGTTGGTTTCCGGGCCCATCATCGCTTCTCCATAGTTCGTAGGTTCATCGTTGTCTAACAACTTGACCTCTAAGACAGGGTTGCCGCACCACTCAGGAGCAGTACACGTCCTTGTCGACCTACGAGGTTTGATAGTAACTTGATCCAAAGCTTCATGATCATCATCATTAACTTCCTCTTCAACTAACGTAGGCTTCACATAAACAACTTCATGCGTTGCGCTACTCTCTGGTTGAAACAGAGGTTCAATAACCTCATCAAGTTCCATCCTCCTCCCACTCAATTCTTTCAAGAGAAACTTTTTCTCGAGAAAGGACCCAGTTTTAGCAACAAACATTTTATGCTTGGATATGAGATAGAAGGTTCACCCAACTGTTCTTAGGGTATTCTATGAAGATGCATTTGTTCGCTTTGGGTTCGAGCTCATTAGGTGAAAACATTTTCCACACAAGCGTCGCAGCCCCAAACATTAAGAAATGACAGCTTAGGTTTCTATCAAACCATAATTCACACGGTGTCATCTCAACGGATTTAGATGGTGCCCTATTTGAAGTGAATGTAGTTGTCTCTAATGCATAACCCCAAAATTACAGTAACAAAACGATAAGAGACATCATAGCATGCACCATATCCAATAGAGCACGACTATGACTTTCGGACACACCATCACACTATGGTGTTCCAGGTGGCGTGAGTTGTGAAACAATTTTCACATTGTCTAAAGTTGTATGCCAAACTCGCAACTCAAATATTCATCTCGACGATCATATCGTAGACATTTTTATCTTCTTGTCACGATGATCTTAAACTCCATTCTGAATTTTCTTGAACCTTTCAAACGATTCAGACTTGTGTTTCATTAAGCAAATATACACTATATCTACTCAAATGATCAGTGAAGGTAACAAAATAACGATATCCACCGCACGCTATAAGACTCATTGGATTGCATACATCAATATGTATCATTTCCAATTAGTCACTTGCCCGCTCCATCAAACCAGAAAACGGGGTCCTTAGTCATCTTGACCAAGAGGCATGGTTCGCATGTCTCAACCGATTCGAAATCGAATGAGTCCAAAGATCCATCACCATGGAGTTTCTTCATGCGTTTTATACCAATATGACATTTAGCGGCAGTGCCACAAGTATGTGGTACTATTATTATTAACTTTGTATCTTTTGGCATCAATGTTATGAACATGTGTATTACTACGATCAAGATTCAACAAACCATTCTCACTGGGTGCTTGACCGTTGAAGGTATTATTCACGTAAACAGAATAACCATTATTCTCTAACTTAAATGAATAACCGTGTTGCAATAAACAAGATCCAATCACGTTCATGCTCAACGCAAAACACCAAATAACATTTATTTAGGTTTGTGATTAATCCCGAAGGTAGAGAGAGCATGCGATGTTGATCACATCAACCTTGGAAACATTCCCAACACACATCGTCACCTCACCCTTAGCAAGTTCTCCGTTTATTCTGTAGCTTTTATTTTGAGTTACTAACATTTAGCAACCGAACCAGTATCCAATACCCACGTGCTACTAGGAGTACTAGCAAAGTACACGTATATTAAATATACTTCTGTCGACGTTGTCAGCCTTCTTATCTACCAAGTATCTAGGGTTGTTCCGCTTCAACGACCGCTCTCCTCATAATCGAAGCACTTAGTCTTGGGTTTGGGTTCAACTTTGGGTTGCTTCACCGGAGTAGCAACTGACTTGCTATCCATGAAGTTTCCCTCCTTGCCCTTGCCCTTCTCGAAACTAGTGGGTTTACTAACCATCAACACTTGATGCTCCTTCTTGATTTCTACCTTCGCGGTGTCAAACATCGCGAACAGCTCAGGGATCATTATTTGTATCCCTAGCGTTTATAGTTCATCACCAAGTTCTAGTAGCTTAGTGACAGTGACTTGGAGAACAATATCAATCACTATCTTATCTGGAAGATCAACTCCCACTTGATTCAAGCGATTGTAGCACCCAGACAATCTGAGTACATGCTCAACGCTTGAGCTATTCTCTTTCATCTTGCAGGCAAAGAATCTTGTTGGAGATCTCATATCTCGCAACACGGGCACGAGCCTGAGATCCTAATTTCAGCTCTTAGAAACATCTCATATGTTCCGTGATGTTCAAAATGTTTTGGAGCCTCAATTCTAAGCCGTAATGCATGACGCACTAAACTATTAAGTAGTCATCAGAACGTGCTTGTCAGATGTTCACAACATCTACAGACGACGCTAGACGGGTTGGCGCACCGAGCGGTGCATTAAGGACATAAGACTTCTGTGCAGCAATGAGGACAATCCTCAGATCATGGAGCCAGCCCGCAATATTGCTACCAGCATCTTTCAACTCTATTTCTCTAGGAACATATAAAAATTCAAGGGAGCTACAGCGTGAGCTAGTAATCTACAACACAGTTTGCAAAGACACTACTGACCATGTTCATGATAATAAGTTCAATTAATCATATTACTTAAGAACTCCCACTCAAATTGACATCCCTCCAGTCATTCGAGTGATAAATGATCCAAATTCACCAACTCAAGTCTGATCATCACGTGAGTTGAGGTGGTTTCAATGGTGAACATCATCATGTTGATCATATCTACTATATGACTCATGTTCGACCTTTCGGTCTCTTGTGTTCCGAGGCCATGTCTGTACATGCTAGGCTCCTCGCCTAAGCACTGCAGAAAACCGATCTAGAGGAGAAACTATGCACTAGAGGAACGGGTAGCACGTGGCTGAAAATGTTGTGCCAAAACCCTAAAACCCTCCAGTATATATAGGAGGATAGGAGGAGGAGGCTTGCCTCCCAAGGAGGCAGCCCTTGGGTCGGCCGAACCAGGAGGGAGGAGTCCTCCTCCTCCACTCCTAGTACGATTAGGACTCCTTCCTAATTTAGCCCTTTTTGCGTTTTTTCACCTTTTTCCTTTTGGGCTTTTCTTCCCAGCCACATGGGACTTATGTGGGACTTCCACCAGCCCACTAAGGGCTGGTATTAATCCTCCCACAGCCCATGTAGCCTCTTCGGTCGAAATACCCCTCCCGATGGTCTCTCGGTACACTACCGGCACTCCCGGTACACTACCGATGAGCCCGAAATTTTTCCGGCGACCAAAATAGGACTTCCTATATATCAATCTTTACCTCCGGACCATTCCGGAGCTCCTCGTGACATCCGGGATCTCATCCGAGACTCCAAACAACCTTCGTTCACCACCATGCATAACTCTATACTACCGAAACGTCACCGAACCTTAAGTGTGCAGACCCTACGGGTTCGAGAACTATGTAGACATGATCGAGACACCTCTACGGTCAATAACCAATAGCAGGACCTGGATGCCCATATTGGTTCCTACATATTCTACGAAGATCTTTATCGGTCGAACCTCTATGTGAAGGATTCAGTTAATCCCGTATGATGTTCCCTTTGTTCTTCGGTATGTTACTTGCCCGAGATTCGATCGTTGGTATCTCCATACCTAGTTCAACCTCGTTACTGGCAAGTCTCTTTACTCATTCCGTAATACAAGATCCCATGACTAACAATTAGTCACATTGCTTGCAAGGCTTATTGTGACGTTGTATTACCGAGTGGGCCCTGAGATACCTCTCCGTCACAAGGAGTAACAAATCTCAGTCTTGATCCATGCCAACTCAACAGACACCCTCGGAGATACCTGTAGAGCACCTTTATAGTCACCCAGTTACGTTGCGGCGTTTGATACACACAAGGTACTCCTCTGATGTCAGTGATTTGCATGACCTCATGGTCATAGGAACATATACTTGACATGTAGAAAACATTAGCAATAAACTGACAAGATCATATGCTACGTTTGTAGTTTGGGTCTTGTCCATCACATCATTCTCATAATGATGTGATCCCGTTATCAAATGACATCTCATGTCCATGGCTAGGAAACCTTAACCATCGTTGATCAACGAGCTAGTCTATTAGAGGCATACTTGGGACATGGTTTTGTCTATGTATCCACACATGCATCTAAGTCTCCGATCAATACAATTATAGCATGGATAATAAACGATTATCATGAACAAGGAAATATGATAACAACTAATTTATTATTGCCTCTAGGGCATATTTCCAACAAGTGGTGCCTCTGACCCGAGCTATGTCCCGCCTGTATTTGGCGTTTGTATGGGACCGGTTGCGTTCCCGGCCTCTATGATTTTGGTAGAACCATGGTCTGTATTCTTCCCTTCTATCTGGCGAGTAATCTCTGGATCCGTAGATGGATCTCGTACGTCCTGCTCTGTGATTTAAGTCATCGCGCAGGTCGAACCGTTCATTGGGCTCGAATGGCTCCTTACCTTGTTTTCCAAGCATCACCGGTACATAACCGGTGTCTTTAGCCGCTTTGTCGTGCCCACGAGGAGGGCAGTCCAGCTCGTCATATGCGGTATGATGCGGAGACGGAGTGTCAATGAGTTCATCATCGAATTGTGGCAGTAGCCGCCTCCGAGGGTAGCTTTTGTTCTAGTTTGACAAACCAGTGTTGTATGCTTCTTCGGCTGAGAGGACTTTCGTCCATCGATCAGTGAGGTCAGCCTGATCATCTTTAAGTTGCCGCTCTTTGGCCTTCAGGTTGCGAGCTGTTGCTATGAGCTGCTGCCTCATTTCTTCCTGATCCTCAAGGTTATCAGGGATGTACAAGTCATCGGCTTCTAGTAAGTCTTCCTCCTCAACAGGGGGAAGGTAATCGTCGCCTTCGTGGTCCTTGATGGTATCGGGGTCGTTTTGGTCCGCGGGTTCATCCGGACCATCGAACGGGTGCTCAGGTACATCGGGATGATCATGATCGGCAGGGGTGTTACCATCCCTGCTGCTAATAATAGTTCATCCTTCCTTTTTGCTTTTGGACTGCTTATGCAATTTTCGGCGCCTTGATGGCGCGTCGCCCGATTTCTCACCATCGTTATGGGGCGTGTTGTCGCCGTTGGTGGCAGGAGTATCCACCATGTAAACGTCGTACATAGAAGTGGTAGTCCAACTCCCAGTGTTAACAGGGGTGGGAGCATGGTCCTCTTCATCCATGTATTCTACCTCCTCGGAGGCATAGTCTAGCATGTCGGTTAAGTCTTCAACGGTGGCTATCAAGTGGGTGGTGGGTGGGTCAAAAATTTCGTCCCTGCCCGAACTATAACTGGGCCGGACATAGATCGGGGTTGGATCGTCGGCGATTTTCAACGATGAGAATTGCTCCAAGGCTTCGTCGACCACTGAGGGCTCGATTGGGTCCAGCTGTTCAGAACTCGTGGACTCAACCCCCATGAAGTTCGCTCATGAGGAGTGTTTGGTAGGAAGACATGTCTGGTCATGCGGCTTGATGGCCAGGCCGGGGTTAGGGATCAGACTACCGCCATGGGTGATCCCATTGGTGTGTCCGACGGAGGGGTTCGAGGTTAAGGCCTCAAAGTCCTTGGGGGCTACGAGCAAAGCCGTGAGCCCGATTAGTGACAAGTCGCCTCGAGAGTCGATAGAAAACTCTAGGTTTCCAAATCTAACTTCCTGATCGGGGGCGAGGCTCTCAACGCGGTCTAGATGACCGGTGGAACCAGCATGCAGCACAATGCTGCCGAAGGCGAAGATCTGCCCGGGGACGAAAATGTCCATGTTGCGGACCTCTTCGTTGATGAAAAGGAAAGGCGTCGATCCCATCTCTCTCATAGAGGAACTCTCAATGAAAGCACCAATGTCGGTGTCAAAACCGTCGGATCTCGGGTAGGGGGGTCCCAAACTGTGAGACCAGGATCGACGGTAACAGGAGACGAAGGGGGCACGAGTTTACCTAGGTCCGGTCCCTCCTACGAACGTAATACCCTACGTCATGCTTGATTGTATTGATGGTGTAAGGGGTTACAGAGTTGATCTACCTCGAGATCGTATGTCTAACCCTAGATGAGTTGTCCTCTCTATACCCTAAAACCCTCCGGCTTATATAGATGCCGAGGAGGCCTAGGGTTTACACAAGGTCGGTTACCTGCCGAAGAGATAAGCATGCCTATTTACTACATCAAACGTGGAACGCAAGCCGTGCTCCTCAAAGCTTCCATCCTGGTAATTGAGGCTTCAGATCATCGAGTGCTCGGCAAGTGGCCCATAAAGTCCACCCCATACACAACAGGTTAGCTATCCGAGGACCCCCTAATACAGGACTCCCTCAGTGATGATCTTGTCCCACTAGTGGACTATGTTTACATTGATTGCATGCATGATGTTGATCACCTTATGGGTACTTCACATGCTATGTCTTCTTCATGCTTAGATGTGCCCCCTATTTATGATGAATATGATGATAAGCATGTTAACTTACCTAGTTGTGATGGTATACTCCAGAGGATACCATGTGAAAAATCTATTGGTCACATCATGTTTGACAATCCGCTTGACTTGTCATATGCTATGCATGAAATTTCCCATATTGCATCTTTGCAATCTCACCATAGTAACTATGCATACACCATAAAAGTAAACCCCATTTTCTCATATGGCATAGATGACAAACGCATGGTTATTGGCATTTGTTTTTCTTGTGATGATATTGCCATGCTTCCTTTGCATCATTTGCGCAATAATTGTCATATGACATGCCATGACCACCTAGCTTCGAATATGCATTGTTTGGGATGTTGTCCATATTTTTCGCATTATGCTTCCACTATTGCACATGAGGAGACTTTCATAGTTTCCTCATAGATTGTAGGAGATTTTGTTCCATCACATACATTGCATGATCCCACTACTTGTGTGCACCATCCGGATGCCATGAACAACAATGCTCTTAGTTCATGTGATGCACTCCATATTTCTAGTCTCCATTATGCTATACATCATAACAAATCTTTCATGATGGATGACATGTTCCTATATCATGCATCTCATTTATTTGAGCATTGGACATTTTGTGCTAACGAACACAAGCACATGCACATCCTAACAAATGACGCGTATATATACCACGTGCACACAATTTTCCCTTTGTCTTTGTTGTGTGTAGGTACGCATTAACACTCGTCAACCTCACAATCCCATGAGTTGACGAAGAGAGCTCTTGAGAGCAACGACGCTTTGGGATTCATTGGAATGTGTCTCTAACCATTCCCCTCGCGCAAGGACTACGTGCATCTATTCTACATGGCCCTCACATGGTTATGGCTTATTGTGCATTATCTATCCTTTGCCCATATTTCCATGTTCACTTTGCATGATATGCTCATTTCTATGCCCTTCCCATTCATTTGTGACCCATGCTTTGCATCTCACATGACACTTCATTGTATGATTCGTATGTGTATTCGCAAGCTTGGTGGAGATATCACTTGATATTGCCATGTTTGCTATGTGCCCCATGCCTATGATGATACATTGATCATGTTTTGTTCCCGTGCTTGCGTTATGTCATGTGCATTGTCTATGCCTATTATTTTCTCAAATGACATGACCGCCATGATTTCCTCTAGTATGTTGCATCTTCACACAACTAGTTTGCACGCCATGATCACTTTGCTTGCTTATGTTGCATCACCGATGTGCCCCCTTTATGCGGTTGATGACAACCATTGCCATGCTTTGCACATGATTGACATTGCATATTGTCATGTATCTCCATGTGTTGCCTATTTCTTGTTATATGATATGCCATGTATTGAGTGCAACAATGCTTCTACTCTCGCTAATGAGATTGCCCCCATAGCTTCCTCACATATTATTGGAGCTTTTGACGTATTTCATGTGAAGCATGCTTGTATTCCTTCTTTGCACCATATGCCTAGTGCCATGAATATAGCCATTCTTGCGTCATATTATTCATGCACTTGTGATCATAACGGTTATGTGCAAGAGAGGAGAACCATCATGATGGATGATGTGTTTATCTACCATGCACATACATTCTTTGTTTTGTTGTGTGTATGTGTAGGATACTTCGACTACATGTCAACTTACACTTCACGTGAGTTGACAATTCGAGATCTTGAGAGAGAGAGCCATGCTACACCAACGCGTTCATACATCGCACTTGCTTGCACATCGGCATTGTGACGGACACACAAGGTCACACCTTCAAGGTGACACCCTTCTTGTGCATGGATATTTTGGCTCATCCTACGTGTGTTTCTTGTACCATGACATATATTGGTCATCTTCGACCACTTACTTTCACACATGTTAGAGATATCGCTTTTCATCATGATTGCCACATTGACATGCCTCTAGACATATATACCTTGTGTGTTGCATCCACCTTGTGCATTGTTTGCTCTTATCATATGCTTGGTTGCAACAATGTCCATTATTCACATTTGTCCTGCCACATTGCTTGCTACATGCTTGAATTGATTGCCTCACACATGATGACCAATTGCTCTTTCTCTTGTGTTGAGTGCCACCTTATCTTCACTACACCATATGCACATTATGCTTGGATTGCCTTGCACTTTGGATTGCCCCATGTGTATAGACACTTCATTTTACTTGGTGTCATGAATGATTCCTATGCCTACCGTCGACCATTTGTTGATTGCTTTGTGCATATGTGCTATGACCATGAGGTAGATGCTTGTTATATTGTCACGCATATTTGCATCCCTACCTCACCTCAGCATACTTGTTTCCGTGATTGCATTGCTTGTGCTCAATTTGTATGCTTACATGCCATGACACAACCCCTTGTCACACCATATATTATGCATGATGACAACACTTTTGCGGTGATTCACCACTTGAATGCTTGGTTTTGCACTAATGCTAACCACATTTGTTTTTCCAAGTGTTTGTCGTGTTTGCTCCTTTTGAAGGAATTACTAGATGGTGCGATATTGGAGAGTACCCATTGCGAGATTGATGATGATGAGTGCTTGGTAATCGCCCACTTCTATAGGGCGACGCCATCTCCTTCCCATAGTGATTTGAATCTTGATCCGAGGACGGATCTTCCCAAGGGGGAGGGGATGATGCGGAGCATCCTACGGACATCACCATGACAAGAGTCTGTTTTGCAAGTGCCACGTGCCACGACTACTTCACATACATAAAGGTGAATCATCTCCTTTACACGTGTTCACTTGACCCAATCGAGGATGGTATACTACTTGACACTCCTCCTGTGTGCATGCATAGGTATTGCCGAAGCTTCACGGATGATGAGGCGGAGTGCCAGCACCTATGAACAACTACACCATCCGCGAGGGAAGCTTGGAAGAGAAGAAGGAAGAAGAGGAGCTGCCGGTACAACCGGCCAACAACCGGTAGGCGGTACAACCGGCCCACCACCGGACCACCTCTGGCCGAGCTTCTGTTATGAGGCGGTGCAAGGCCGGTACTAGACCAGTTGTTCCAGTTATTCGCTAATGACCGGTACAACCGGCCACCTAAGAGGTACAATCGCTCGACTGCCTGTGCGCAGGATGGGCTTTGGCCCATGTATCCCCCTCTCCACTCACCCCTTCATGGCCAAGACTATATATACTCCTCCCCCACCTTCATTCTAGGGTTAGTATGGTTTTGCTCTTAGTAAGTTGAGCCTAGCACCTTCCACTACCTCTCCATGGAGTATATGCCTCTATAGGAGAAGATCCCCTAGCGGATGTCAAGGCCCCTTACGAGGGAAGATCCTCCAGGATATCAAGGCCCCATCTCCCCATGGGATTTGGGATGAACTCTACCATGTATCCTATTTCCCTTTGTTGTTCATGTACCTTTGTGGATCTTGTGTGTGGTGAGTCTAGTGGATGTGTGATTGGACTTGTTCTTGAGTGTTTCCTCTTGTGATTTATCCCCATTCATCCCTGTGTTCTTCGTGTTCTTGAGGTTTCCCCCTCCAATTCGTGAAAGATCGACACACACGGGCTTGCCCCGTATCACCTTCCCTACCAATGTATGTTTAATGATAACGAAATATTATCCTCTTATGCCAAGGAGGCCTATTTCTATAATGATGTTGAACAAATTGAATTTTTTTTTGCTTTCAAGGGTGCCTATGAAATTGCTTCTTTCATTGAAAAGTATGATGCTACTCTTTACGAATCTGAAAATTTTGCCATACTTAAATATTGCTATGAAAACTATGCTTATAATGCTTATGTTAAAGAGTTTATTGAAAGAATGACCACTTCCTTGGAAGGGACTAATATTTTGCAGGAATCTATGGAAGAGGAAGTTGCTGAAATTGTGAACTCATTAGATGAAAAAGATGAGGAGGAGAACGAAGAACAAAAGGAGGAAGAGCGGATTAGCTACCCATGCCCACCTTCTAATGAGAGTAACTCTTCAACTCATACATTGTTTAGTTTCCCTTCATGCTTACCGAAGGATGAATGTTATGTTGATTGCTATGAACCCTTGGATTCTTTTGAAATATCCCTTTTTGAGGAACTTGATCCTTGCTATTATTGTGGCCATGATTCGAATATGAATAATTCTTATGGATATGAACTTGCTATAGATCCTTATGTTAAACATGAAAGTGTTTCTATTGCACCCACACATGATAGTCCTGTTATCTTTTTGAATTCTCCAAACTACACTATATCAGAGAAGTTTTCACTTATTAAGGATTATATTGATGGGTTGCCTTTTACTATCACACATGATGATTTTGATTGATATAATATGCATATGCTTGCTGCTCCTACTTGCAATTATTATGAGAGAGGAACTACATCTCCGCCTCTCTATGTTTCCAATACGATAAAACTGCAAGAAACTGTTTATACTATGCATTGGCCCTTACTTTCTGTGCATGAATTGTTCTTGTATGACATGGCAATGCATAGGAAGAGAGTTTGTCACACCCTGTGTTTGTATCACCTTGTTATGCTTGGTTTTATAAAATTTGGAGCCAATTAAAAAAATTTCAGTGCTTGTTGCTTGTTTGAATTGTTGCTTGTTTGCTTGTTTGGTTATTGTGTATGGCACTCTAGATTCTATCCCTCTTCATATTCATCTTCCTTGACCCAAACTTCTTGCACAATGATCATGCCATGTGAATAGTGCCCAAAACTATTTTTATCAAATTTTATTTTGACCATATGGGATTTATCCAAATTGGGTTTTCAAAACCCCCTGAAATGAGGTTTGCACTGCAAGTCCTCAAATTGGGCGGATCCTTCTTCCCTAAAGGCTTTACTTCAAACCTACTACGTTTATGACATCCCAAACCACCAAATATTATTTTTAAAGATTATGTAAATATTTTATTTAAAGTCTTTTTCTTAAGAACAAAAATGGTTTTTCATAGGGAAAAAATATTTAAATGTTTTCAAAATATCTAAGAAAATTTAGGGAAACTCAGTAGACATATATTTTCCATATATATGAGTTTCAACCCATTGTCATGTTCAAAATAATGGGCAAAAACCCTCAAAACTTTTTATGTCCAAATCAAGCTTTTGGATAAATTCCAAGAAAATTCCAGAAAGTCTACATTATCATAGGTGATGATCTTGCAAAGTTTCATCTCAATCCAAGTTGATTTTGTTCATCAAACTATTCCAAACCCCTCCTTGTCCAGATTCAAATTTGAACAACTTTACATTGTGAAGTTTCTTCCCTTGACCCCAAACTTTGTGGACATGTTCTAATCACCAAATAATGATGCTAAACTAAGTGGTGCATCAAGGGGATTAGCTTAACATAACTAGATCTACAGAAACCTGATTCTGTTAGTTTCTACGGTTCACAAAGTTTCTATTGTCAACTTTGCTCATTTGAGCTCAAATCTGGTGATCCATCTCATTTTTCCCACCATTTGATCCTGTTAAATGTCATAGTAAGTGGGTAAATTTATCTTGCCCAAACATCCATCAAACACCTTTTGGTGAAATGGTAAAGTTACTATTTTCACCACCTCTACTATTGCCCTTGCCTCCAAATTGTTACCACACCCTTTTCTAGTGCTCAATCACCTCCAGTAAAAACCTCAGGTCCATAAGCCCCTGGAAGATAGGGTAAAACACCCATTTTTCACCCCTGGACAGCATTGGCAGCTACTTTTCTACCTCTCCCCTACTCCATTTCTTCTCCCCTGCCTACTCCCTAACTCCTCCTAGCTCATGAGCATCTCCAGAAGCCCCAAGACACTAGAGGACACGCTGGTGGGCATTGTTTATGCCATGGCACGCCAAATGGGCTCTCTGGAGAGCGCTACAATGCACCAAAGCACTGTAGCCGCCCCTGCCCCGTGCCTCCCGACCACCTCCGGCCTCCCCAGCATGCGTGTTGAGGGGCCTCAGCGTTCGCAACGCGCCACCCCTTGTCCCCCTCCTCTGTCTCCCTCCGCTGCCCCCCCCCCCTCGCATGCGCCGCGGCCGCCCAAGCCAGCCAGCCACGGGGCTCGCACGCGTGCGCGTCCCCCTCTCCCTCTCTCCTTACCCGGCTCATGGACCTGCCCCAGGAAGGCGGCAGACACACCCGGGCCTCCCCCCGTGGCCTCCCTTGCCCACACCAGCAAACCCTTGCGACCGCGACCACGGTGCACCGGCGCCCAGCTATAAAAAGCCCTCCCCCGAGCTTCCCCTGCTCCCCCCTTGCTCCCTCCTCCCCTCAGTCACTCTCCTGTGCCCAGCCCCCCTCATTTCGTGGTCGGGAGCTTGATCCCAAGCCGAAACCCTCACCGCCATGCGGGTTTCCCCCTCACCGGTGATTCCCTTAACTCCGGCGACTGCCTCGACCACACACCGATGCGTGGGTCGACCCTGAGCACCCCGGTGCCCTCCGCTTGAGCCGTCGTGGCCTGAGCCCCCGCCGGTGAGCTCCTCTCCGTCCCTGTCGCGAGGTGAGGGATGACAGGTGGGGACCACCTGTCATACCCTCACCCCCTCTCTCTCGCTGCCAGGTTGGGCCCGCGGGCAGGTTTAAAAAATAAACCTGATGCACGCACCGTCTCGCCTTGGGCCAGTTCCCCTTTGGGCCAGCTCGGTTGCGATGCTTTTGGCCCAAAAAGGCATAGTGCCATTTCCTTTTTCCTTTCCCCTGTGCTTTCCAAAAATTCCACAGACCAGAAAATAAATCCAATGACCATAATTTTTCCACCTAAAATCTTGAAATATTCTAGAATTTAATAGTGCCATTTTTGAAAATGTAGAAAACTTTTTATGCATTGATTTAATTTAAAACCTGTTTTAGGCACCTTTTTGCCTCTGTTAAATAGTTTTCAAAAATGTTTTTCATAACAAAATATCAAACAAATATTTTTAGTATAGTTACTAGTATTTGTCAGAGTAGGGTAGCATTTTAATATTGGCTCTATGTGCTTTGTTTTTGTGATGATGCTTATTTTTATTGCTATTTATCGTGGCGATAGATTGCGCTATTGATGAGGGAGTTGGACCTGAAGACTTTGTTGAGCTAGGCAAGCAGCCCTTTGACCATGTTAAGAAACCATTTTTATTGCATGTCATATAGCACTTTACTTTCGTTATATTTGATCATGTGGAGTAGTGACCACTTCGGTGGGTTGCTTCCGATACTTTTGTCGTTGACACTTGCATCGTGCATGACCCTACCACCTTATGAGGGTTATGCGGGTGGGTGTACATAGGATTCTAGTAGTTGCTACGCTAGTGGAATGGGAATATGCATGGTGATGGAAATATAGATATGATTTCAAAGACCTTTCGAAAACCCATCAGGTGCCACTAATGCTCGAGGGAGATGATGATAAGTTGGGTAACCACTTGAGGAAGAAGTGGTGTACCAGAGCAAATGAGAGTGTGTGTTTTTTGAAAACGGATTAGATTTAAGGTATGCTGACCGTCCCAACCTTACATGTGCGACCACGATACCCCTTATGGGACGGGGCTTTGTTGATTACTATGGTTGGTGCTAGTAGGGATCCCGCATTACTAGTGGCGAGAGTGAAGTGGGCACTCTCGAGACGGGGTCGTCCCGGAAGTGGAAGGCCATGCGCTATCTTTACAGGCACCGGGCACACCGTTGCGTGCCCTCATGGATGATACGTGTGACGTATATCATGGGGGATGGCACCAACGAGTGGACTCTTTGTTTAGTACCACCATGGGAAAGGCATTGTTCGGGTGCTTACCTCGGGTATGTAATATACCCCGAGTCGTGGATGACACAGAAGTTCCCCGAGTCTTCTGGGTAAAGCGCACAACCTCTACAGAGTGTAAAACTATTCGAATAGCCGTTTCCACGGTCATGGACAGTTGGAGGTCCTTCTTAAACTACGTCTGGTGTTGTCACAAACTTGGCGTGTGTGTGTGGTTGACACAGAGGTGACGCTTGAGATAAGTCAAATGACCTGAAATGATGATTGAGAATGAGATGTTCAACCCCCCTGATCATGATGATATCTATAAATTTTTCATATGGATATTGCAATCTGTTAATGCATGCTTATCTAGTTACTTGACCATGTCATTGCATTCAAAATTAGGTTTCTGCAAAATACCTATTAGTGTTGTATCATGCATCATTATTACCTTGTTCCACAACTTGGGTTGCTTGCGAGTACATTTAAAGTACTCATTGGCTTGCCACTGGTTATTTAATTGGCCAGGCATGGAAGAATAGGAGTATGGTGGAGAGTTCATTGGTGACGAACATGTGAACTAGGACGCTTCCCAGTCAGAATGCATGTAGGTTTAAGGCAGATGGCACAGGTTCACGCTTTCAATCAAGTCTTCCGCTGCTTGTTGAGTTTATGTATTTGGCCCTTGTGGTCCTACCTATGTAAGACTAGACCTTCATGGTCTTTATTTGTGTAAGACACTAGATGTGGATGTAAGACTCTTGTTATTCAGCTTCTGTGTGTTCAGTGAGCATTGGTCTCTGGGATCATTGTACACGTGCATTCGGTGATCACGACTTATGAGTCGGGGTCGCCACAGAGCTAGTATCAGAGCCATCCTGACTGTAGGAAGCCCTTAGTTAGCATGGACGTTAGTTAGGATAAAACTGTTTTTGAAACTACACCTAGCACCTATACTTAGGAATTCTACACTATTTACCTCTTCTATTCTTCACACAACACTCTGCTGACTCTCCTCCTTTCAAACCTTTGTAGATGGCCATCGTACCCGAAGCCTTCCTGACATCCGGCTTTCCCTTACTCCTTGGGGGTAGCCTGGAGAAGTGCCAGTTTTGCCAACCACCCATTTTCCTCTACCACGAGCACTGGGTCGATGCCTTCATGAAGGAGTACCACGCGGATGTGGTCGTGAAGGCAAACGACTCCCCGACCAGTTGGTTCTTTGAAGGACCACAAATGGAGACCATGATGCTCGCAGTCAAGTCAGCTGTATGCAAGGCACTTCTGCACCTACGAGACATCATTCTAAAGATGGTTGATGAGCCGGCTACTCGCTACCTTCCCTTCAGAAAGGATGATCTTGGCAAGAGTTGGACACTAGTTCCAACCCAGGAGGATGGCACACCACTCAGGTTCCAGACCTACTTCAGCCTCTCTGTCGATAGTCTGGTTCACCACTTGATTAAGGAGTCCGTGAAGCTCCGTGCGGAACTTCACCACACTCGAGAGCTACTTTGACAAGCCAAGACGAAGCCAGACAAGATCAAGAAGGATGGAGCCCCTGAGGGACGACCAGCCGTCACTTATCGAGGAGGAGTACCCCCCCCCCCCAGCTAGAGATGCACCTACACGTCGTCATCGCATGAGTGCGAAGGAGTACCGTGAGCTCTTCATCGACCCGCCAACAAAGCGTCATCGGGACGGACCTCCTTGTTCCCCGACCCCTTCGACCAGGAATGATGCATGTTCAGATGATGAAGAGGAGGAAGACCCAGAGGAGCGTGACTACGAGACCAAGCACTCCACCACCAGAGTCCGAGAACCCCTAGGGTAGGATCAGTCATGTATCCCTCATGCGAAGTCGAGTCCGTGTAATGGTTCATATGAAACCATGTGTGCTTGTTGATTGTTTTGTTGTCTGTGTTCTGATGCAAGTCGCGCCTTTGCCTTAGGCAACATGTAAGCGACTCCATCGTCTATCTTAATATATGATTGGTCTTTCGACCTTTGTTTTACCACACTTGCACTGGACCAACCCCCTTAGGCGCGTTTTTCCATTGTTGCTTTTCTTCTTGTCTATCCCAGTTGTTTGACTTGGCTGCTCCAAACAGGATGGTGACTGCTACCCGCAACAGCTCCTTCGCCAACCCTGAAGCTGGCAACTCAAGCCAGCAACAGGGAGCTGGCAGGACTGCTCACGCTGGAAGACACCAGGAGCGGCCACAAGGCGACATTCCCCCGCCACCACCTCCACCGGAGAACATGACCATAGCTTAGTTTATCCAAGTTCTCCGGGAGGAACGCCAAGCCAATAATGTTGCTATTCAGCAGATGGCTCAAGCCCTTGTGAACAACTAGCAGCAAGGTGTGTAACATCCCAAAATTCTAAATTTTGGAATGTTATATTAAATAAATAAGTAGGATTGTTTGCTTGAATGTTGTGTGATTGATTGCGTGAAATTGAGTGGAATTTCGAAACTTTTGAAATTTTAATGAGAGGGAATAAAATGACTTTTCCAAAAATTTCTATTTCGAATCCCTATTCAATTTTGAGTTCAAATATTTTCAAAACCCTCTTATAAAATCAAATGAGAGTAGGTAAATGACACTCAAAAATCAGATACGATGTTTTGACTCAAATTTTAAAATAAGAACTATTTGCCATTTATTTGAAATTCTAGTTTCTTTTCATTTTGGAGTTATTGCAAAAAAAAATACTATTTTTCTAAAGTATTTTATTCCGCCTTAAAAAATGTTCATGTTTTGGGAAATATTTTTCTGAAAATTTCGATATATAATATACCTATATTAAATGCTTTTCTATTTGTTTTATTTGTTTTTCTTTGCTGGTTTTAAAAAAAAAACAGGAACACTGTTCATTGCGGACACTGTTCATCCGGGACAAAAAAAATTCCTGTAGCCACCGAAGCCCATGTGGCCCTTTTCTTCTCTCTTTTCCTCTTTGTCTATGATTTTAGTCCCACCTCGCTTAGCTTTAGACCTTTGCACCTCCCTTCCACCTATAAATATAGACCCATAGGTGAACCCAAAAGTCATCCATTTCGGGTTGAATCGAATTGTTTCGGTTTGACTAGCTTTATAAAAAAAAATCTTCTCTCCGGCGGGATTTCTGGAAGTCGTCTCCTCTTTGGATTTATATCTTCTCTGCATTCTAAAGGTATTCTCTTCGTTTCTTTTATACTCCTGTAGTTTAATATCCCTAGACTAGTATTTTTATAGTAGTATACGATAGAGTAATTAGATTATTAATTAGTCTCCGTATTTACTCATTAGTCCTAGAATTCTTTTAGACATAGCATTTTTCCTCCGTAAAACAGCTTGGCCCAAAATTTTCAAATAGCCATAACTTTCTACTCGTTTATCAGAATTAGATGAAACCAATGTCTAGATTTTCGTCTTGACCTCACCTATCCAATCAACCTATCACGTCAACTTTTTCAAAATTTCAAATTTCGAAATTTATTCAGATTTATATTCAAACTTCTTTTGATCATATCTTTTTATCCGTACCTCCGTTTCCGATGAATCCAATTGCGTCGGATCCGTATCAAAGTAATCTTTCCGTTCACATCATTAGTGTTATCATATCAACATATAATTTTGATCTTGCTCATACTTCTCTATTAGTCCCCAAAATGTGTTCACACACCGTACTAAGCTAATTCAATGCCATATTGAATTGCTTATAACTTTTGATCCGTCATTTTGAACCTAGTAATTCTTTTTTCTACATGTTCATATTGACTTCCCATATATAGTAACATCATTAGTTTCAATCTTTGAACCTTTCAAATTGGAGCGATTCAATTTGAATCCGAATCTTCATTTGATCATATCTTGCAAACTGTAACACCTTTTCAATTGATTCCTTTTGCCCCTAAATACTCGTGTCATATAATTCTATTCATAACCATCGTACGTCGGTTCAACTTCTTTTGACCTTTGTGAATTCAAATTCAATTCATACTTGGATTTACAGTTCAACTTCTTTTGACCTTTTCAATTAAATTCTTTCTACAAATAAATTCTTACGCCTTATACTATTTGTCAAACAACGTTCATGTTTTTCTCCCATACATTGGATCGTCTTTCTAGTCTCTCCAACCTAAGCTTATATAGCAATAGTTCATCATCCATTAACTCTTTTGAGTTGATTCCTCCACTTTCACTTTACAACACAGTTAGAACCTATCCTTTCTTATTTAACCCTAGTATGTTGTTATATTCGCTCCAGGACATGTTTTGTTCTTGCATTCTTTCGGTTCTTTGTTTTGGCATGAATGTTTATTGAATGTTATTTACTTACGATAGATTTCATCGGAGAGTGACAAATAGTTCTATCAAGTATTTTCTGAGAGCGATACTTATCTTCATCGACAGTACAGGCAAGTTCACTTTGACCATCTTTTCATACCTATGTTTTATTGCATGTAGTGACATCATTCAACAAATCCCTCCCGTAGTGTTATTGAAATTCTTGTAGTTGAGTAGAATGCATGAGGTAGGAACCCACCACTTGTTACTAAAGCCCCGGGAACGCTAGTTAGTGCAATGCTATGCTAAAGTAGACGGGGTCTGGTATGAGTGTTCGTGAGTGGTGTGAACAAGGACTCCACGTCAAAACGACGACTTCATGAAGGCTTCTTCAAGACCTGCATATTCAAGACCTCAAGACTTCGAGACTCGAGAAACAAGTTTTTCAATACACACTACTGGGTGAGGGATGGTTGGAACGGTACCCTGGAGAAGCCAGTGGATTTGCCTAGGTGTTGCTGGAGATGGCCAGTATTCACGCGGAAAGCTTCACCCAGACTCAAAGGGAAGGATGAATACTTCATGTCCGGAAGCTTACCTGTGTAGCCACAAGTCATTATGGGCTCTGGCTTGGTTGATCTTTGTTGTGACTCTGGCTGGGCAGTGCTATGAGATGTAGTCGACGTTAGGAATGGATGGGCACTGACAGTAGTCAGGGAAACACTCTGAAAGACCATGTTTCTTTCATCCTGTTCTCAAACACCAGGCAGTGCGAGGACTTACCAGGAGGGAAAGAATCTTGTGGGTAAAGTACACAACACTCTGCAGAGTTAAAACCTAATCGATTAGCCGTGTCCCCGGTTACGGACAATTTCAGCTTCTAGACTTGGATCTATCTCTGAACTCTCAACACTGGACTGATAACTAATTGTGGGCAACTTAATTATACTTGTGGGCAATTGAGACATTGGTTGGCGGAACCATGTCATTATAGGTAACTCCATAGTGAAATTCCTGATATTCCTTTGTTGTAGGGAAAATAAAATCAACTTTTATGCAAAAAACTTAGACACAGAGCCACAAAGCCTTTGCATATAGAATAGTCTTTATTCCTCTGTTCTTCTTTGGTGATCTTGCCGGCATAATCAAAATGCTGACCTACACGGCTGCAACGTCTTATGTTGCAGAGACTCTTCTACGACGGGTAAGAGTACGATTCAGGGTTACGGTCCGCACTCAACCTGCCGTTGGTGTTATTGGGACTCCACTCCCGTTGACTGTATTCTGCTGCTATTTTAAGGTATATATCAGTTTTACGTTAATTACATGTGATTGCACTTTGATATATACATTAATGTATTGCGTGTGCCAGGATATTGATCCAGGGATGGCATAGAAAACACAGAGGCTTGACTCGTTTTGAGTCGGGTCGCTACAAGGTGGGAATGGCAATGGCCGCTCCACTCTGTCTGAGTTCATAAGAAATTCACCCCCAACCTTCACACTGAGGCCTTGGATGCTAACGACTAGATCTGCACCATCGAGGACCTCCTTGCACTGGTCAATTGCAACGAGGACCGTGAGAAGGTGCTTTATGCCTCTCATTGCCTCGGAGGTACCGCCCGAGCTTGGTGGGATGGGTTCAAGGTCATGCAAGGTGAGCGTGTGATCACTTGGAATGACTTCAAGGAAGGATTCCACACTGCTCACATTCCTTCTGGGATCATGGCTCTCAAGAAGAGAGAATTCCAAGCGCTGAAGCAAGGAAGTGGCTCTGTCAAGGAGTACCTGCAGAAGTTCAACCTGCTGTCCAGGTATGCACCTGAAGATGTCAACACGGAGGCTGCCAAGAAGGAACGCTTCATGGAAGGACTTCACAGACCCTGCAGTATCAGCTCATCGTCTGCGACTGTCATGCCTTCTTCGACCTGGTGAACAAGGCCCTCATGCTGGAAGACAAGCGTCGTGCCATAGACGACACTCGCAAGCGCAAGATGATCAGCAAGGGTAGCTCCAGCAACCACAAGCCTCGCCCATGGCAACCAGCCCCCGCCAAGACGACTTATCAGCCACAGTAGGCTAGACCTCCTACGCCTCGTTCGAGCTACCAGCCTCAGTAATATGCCAATCCCAGGCCAGCTTACAACAACACCAATAACAACAACGGTGGCAGGAACTACAACAACAACCCTGGGCAAGTCACTTGTTTTGGATGTGGTCAGTCTGGACACATCTCTAAGCTATGCCCCAACAAGAAGCCAGATGCCCCGCACCCCAATGCGCCAAACCAAGGTCAAGGCCATGGAGCACCACCAAGGAACCCAGCTCCCTGCAACCAGCCCAACAATGGCAAGGGTCGTGTGAATCATGTCACCGCTGAGGAAGCCCAGGAAGACCCGGATGTCATACTGGGTACATTCCTCGTCAACTCAACCCTAGCGACAATACTGTTTCATTGTGGAGCTTTGCATTCTTTTGTCACCCAAAATTTTGCACTAGAGAGTGGCATGAAACCTACACCCCTGGGTAGTCGGATGTTGATACAAACCTCGGGATCAGTTATGAAGTCTGGGATAGGTTGTAAAGGAGTGGAGATTAAGATCAACGGGGTAGACTTCCTAGCAGACCTTATAGTTCTGGATTCACCAGGCTTGGACGTCATCCTTGGCATGAATTGGTTGACCAAGAACCAAGGCTTGTTAGACTGTGCCAAGAGGATTGTCACCATGACCAATAGCCAAGGAGTGGAAGTCAAGTATGTTCCCAACCCTACCTCCACTCAAGCCCCTCACGCGAACTGTCTATCGGGAATTGAGTTGGATCAAGTGCCAGTGGTATGTGAATACCCAGATGTATTTCCTGATGAGCTGGCCGGAATGCCTCCTGACTACGACATTGAGTTCATCATTGAGCTAATGCCCGGATCCAGGCCCATCTATAAGAAGCCCTATAGGATGGGGTCCGAAGAGTTGGCTGAATTGAAGAAGCAACCGGCAGAGCAGCTCAGAAAAGGGTTCATTTGTCCTAGTGCCTCTCCTTGGGGATCACCTATTCTATTTGTGTCAAAGAGGGACGAAACTATCAGAATCTGTGTCGATTACCATCCTCTCAATGAAGTCACAATAAAGAACAAGTACCCACTCCCCAAGATTGAAGACCTTTTTGGTCAGTTGAACGGAGCCAAGGTGTTCTCCAAGATCGACCTCGGGTCTGGGTACTACCAGCTAAAGATCAGACCCCAAGACATTTTGAAGACAACAATTGTAACCCGGTATGGCCTATATGAATACACGGTCATGTCATTCGGGTTAACCAATGCCCCTGCCTACTTCATGTACCTCATGAATAAAGTATTCATGGAGTACTTGGACAAGTTTGTTGTTGTCTTCATTGATGACATACTCGTCTTCTCCAAGTCTGAAGAAGAGCATGATCAACACTTGAGATTGGTCCTAGACAAGCTTCGAGAGCACCAGCTTTACGCCAAGTTCAGCAAGTGTGAATTATGACTGCATGAAGTTGGATTCTTGGGTCATGTGTTGACTCTAGAAGGATTATCAGTGGATCCTGCCAAGATTGAAGCCGTGACTGAATGGAAATCCCCAACCACCGTGAAGGAAGTCAGGAGCTTCCTCGGACTCGCGGGGTATTACTGCAAGTTCGTGGAAGGATTCTTGAGCATTGCCCGACCCATGACTCAGCTTTTGAAGAAGGACAAGAAGTTGAGTGGACAACTAAGTGCGAGGAAAGCTTCCAGGAGCTCAAGAAGAGATTGACCACAACCCCAATTTTGGCCACCCCCGATATTCACAAGGAGTTTGTGATATATTGTGATGCATCAAGAACTGGGCTAGGAGGTGTTCTGATGCAAGATGGCAGAGTTGTAGCATATCTATCTAGACAGCTATGTCCTCATGAAGAGAACTACGCTACTCATGATCTTGGGTTGGCAGCCGTGGTTCATGCCTTGAAAACATGGCGACATTACCTTCTGGGGAAGCAATGTGAGATATACACAGATCACAAGAGTTTGAAGTATATTTTCACCCAAAGGGAAATGAACATGAGGCAGCGAAGATGGTTGGAGTTGATCAAGGATTACAACCTCAGTGTTCAATACCACCCCGGAAAGGCCAATGTGGTACCAGGCGCCTTAAGCAGAAAGGCTTGTTCCTTGAATGCCATGATTAAGGAAAGGCTATCCGCCCTATATGAAGAGCTTGAAAGCTTCAGCTTGGAACTAGTTGCACCTAGATTCCTCGCCAACCTCAAAGCAAAGCCTACCTTGATGGATGATATTAAGGAAGCCCCGAAGGGACATGAGAGCATTGAAGGCATCAAGAGTAAGATCAAGGCAGGAAAGGCCCCAGGATTCTCAGTGGATGAACACGGAGTTGTATGGCTTGGGAATCGCATCTGCGTACCCAACAAAGAGGATCTCAAGAACTTGACCTTGCAAGAAGCTCATGACACTCCATACTCCATCCATCCTGGAGGAACCAAGATGTATCAAGACCTCAAGGCAAGGTTCTGGTGGCATGGCATGAAATGGGAGATAGGCACCTTTGTCGCCAAGTGTGATATATGCCAGAGAGTCGAAGCTGAACACCAGCGACCCGCTGGGCTGTTACAACCTCTCAAAGTGCCTAAATGGAAGTGGGACAAAGTCGGGATGGATTTCATCACCGGTTTAGCAAGGTCAGGTAAAGGACATGATTCTATTTGGGTCATAGTCGACCAACTGACTAAGGTAGCCCATTTCATTCCCGTCAAGACCACCCATGACGGTAACCAGCTAGCCAGCATCTACATCGAGCGTATCGTGATCATTCGTGGAGTTCCTAAGGAGATTGTATCGGACCGAGGCACCCAGTTCACCTCGAGGTTCTCGAAGATGTTTCAAAGAGCCATGGGCACCAAGCTCTCCTTCAGCACTGCTTTTCACCCCCAGACCGGCGGACAGACAGAACGAGTAAATCAGATACTCGAAGATATCCTCTATGCTTGTGTTTTGGTGTATGGAGCCAAGTGGGAAGATTGCCTACCGTTCGCCAAGTTCTCCTACAACAACAGCTATTAGTCGAGTCTTCAAATGGCACCATTTGAGGTGTTGTATGGATGCAAGTGGCGTACTCCCCTCAACTGGTCGGAGACCAGAGAAGGGTTAGTCTTTGGACCAGATATCCTCCACGAGGCAGAAGAGTAAGTTTAACTCGTCCGAGAGTGCCTTGAGACCACCAAGACGAGACAAAATAGCTACGCCGACTCTCACCGCCGAGAACTGGACCTCAACATCGGAGATCATGTTTACCTTCCAGTCACACCTCTTAAAGGAACCAAGCGTTTCCACGTCAAAGGAAAGCTTGCACCAAGATATATCGTCCCCTTCAAAGTCACTACAAGACGAGGAGAAGTTGCCTATCAGCTAGAGCTACCTTTCGAGCTATCCGATGTGCACAACGTCTTTCATGTGTCACAACTCCGGAAGTGTCTTCAACTTCCCAACCGCCCCAACCTCTACAAGGACATCGACCATCAAGCCATCAATCTTCAGCCAGACCTCACTTATCGTGAGAGACCAGTTCACATTCTGGATGAGGTGGAATGTTGCACTCGAAGCCGCACCATCAAGTACTTCAAGGTCCAGTGGAGCAACCACACTAAAGATGAAGCAACCTGGGAGCATGAAGACTATCTTAGATCTGAGTTCCCTTATCTTTTTAGCGCTTAGCCTAGGAATCTAGGGGACGAGATTCTTGTAAGGGGGGTAGGTCTATCACACCCTATGTTTGTATCACCTTGTTATTGTTGGTTTTATAAATTTAGAGCCAATTAAAACTTTTTTAGTGCTTGTTGCTTGTTTGAATTGTTGCTTGTTTGCTTGTTTGGTTGTTGTGTATGGCACTCTAGATTCTATTCCTCTTCATATTCATCTTACTTGAACCAAACATCTTGCCCAATGATCATGCCATGTTAACAGTGCCCAAAACTATTATTATCAATTTTTATTTTGACCAAATGGGATTTATCCAAATTGGGTTTTCAAAACCCCCTGAAATTAGGTTGGCACTGCAAGTCCTCAAATTGGGTGGATCATTCTTCCCCAAAGGCTCTACTTCAAACCTACTATGTTTATGACTTCCCAAAATCACCAAATATTAATTTTAAGATTATTTTAATATTTTATTTAAAGGCTTTTTCTTAAGACCAGAAATGGTTTTTCATAGGGAAAAAATATTTAAATGTTTTCGAAATATTTGAGAAAATTTGGGGAAACTCACTCGACATATATTTTCCATATATATATGAGTTTCAACCCATGGTCATGTTCAAAATAATGGGCAAAAACCCTCAAAACCTTTCTGTCCAAATCAAGCTTTTGGAATATTTTTGTAAGAAATATTCTCAATAAATTCCAAGAAAATTCCAGCAAGTCAACACTATCATAGGTGATGATCTTGCAAAGTTTCATCGCAATCCAAGTTGATTTGGTTCATCAAACTATTCCAAACCCCTCCCTGTCCAGATTAAAATTTGAACAACTTTACATTGTGAAGTTTCTTCCCTTGACCCCAAACTTTGTGGACATGTTCTAATCACTGAATAGTGATGATACACTAAGTGGTG